>JAZDUH010000061.1:577500-1234932 GCA_036419115.1 Scarus forsteni | reverse complement strand
TGCACAATCCTGAACTCAGTGTTCAGTCACCATGACAAAAAGAAAGAAGTCCAGTCTTACACACAGGAATTCAGTTGTAAACTAAATTGGTTCCTTTCTTACAGTATATTCATAATTTAAGTAATGTGATTTAAGGGTGCTATGAGGAGAATCTATTACCGGTGACATAAAGACTCTGCTACCCATGAGCACGTGCGACGACTGTCGTAATGCTGCGTTCCAGTAACCTCGGAACTGGGAGTGACATCATCTCCGACTTATCAGCGTTCCAGTTGAAGTTGGGAAAAAAACGTGATGATCTACCAGGCTATTGTTAGCTGTTGTTAGCTCGGGGTGGCGAGGTTTCACAGAGTTCCCAGTAGGAAAGTTCCGACTTCTGGGGGACGTTCCAGTTGCAGTTACCTATTCAGAACTCGGAAATCCCTTCTTCTGACTACAACTGCAATGCACTAAAAGGCGTGACCCAAGCAAAAGCGTGTGTTTGTTGTGATGCTAAATGAATGAAACGCAGACCTTCCTCAGAACTCTGCATTGCTTTACAACTTCTTTTTTCAACAACTTACAGGATGCAAAGCGACGACGTAATGTATCTCTTTCTAGTTACGTAGCGGTAGTATTTGATGTGTTACATCAAGCAGTTTTTGGAAAACTTAGTAACGTAAGTTTGTAGCTGGCTACATATCGCCACTTACAGCCTAGTGCTCTAAGACATGTCTGAATAATATAAATTTGCTCTAGTTTTAATTGTCTTGTTCCTGAAGTTGAGTATCCAGGCCAGTTCAGCCCTGTCTGACCAGACCGTGAAGCTAAGGAATAGCATTTATAGATAACATAGTTTGATGCTATAAAACTCATCTTAAAGTGTGTATTTCCATCAGGCATATATCTAAAAGTGAGACTTTTTTTGTAATTATTTAGAAACTCCTCGCAGTCCCTTTAAGTATTGTTATTTAAATAAGAATAAGCCCTTTCTTCAAAACAGATGTAACTGTGTGCGCGGAACAAACAATCTCAGCATAAAGGTGCAAATGTAGGTTTCCCACTTCCTTTAATGTAAGAAGTAACACCCACCGGCTCGCATCTCTCCTGGGTCATGATAGTTTTCCGCTGAAGGTAAGACTTTCATCTCTGACCCCATTGCTGCAAGCTTCATCTTACTGTAAGAGTCTGAGCAGCACAGAGCAGAAGATGATCTTGTTTATTCTGCTTTTCGTTCTTCTCCAAAGCACCCGTAAGTCTTTTCAGTATTTGTTTTAGATTACAGGGCATGCATGACATGGTCTGAACATTTCTTATTCATTATCATTATTTGTTTTCAGGTGGTGCCCTGCTGTATGCTGAGCGTGGACAGAATACGACCGTGCCGTGTTTCTTCACAGCTGATGACAAATATCTGAGCTGGTACAAGCAGATCCCAGGGGAGTCTCCACAAATGGTGTCCTCATTCTACAAACGTATGCCAGGGTCAAACAAGTTTATCGGGAAGTTTAAAGATGATAGTCGACTCGCAGTCCAAACGGGCGAAGGATTCTACCATCTGAGCATCTCTAACGTGCAGCAGTCAGATTCAGCAATGTATTACTGCGGACACACCTTTGTGACTGTCACTGAATTTGACAGAGGAATATTTTTGGTCTTGAAAGGTATGTCTCTGATTTATTTTATAAATATGATCATTTTGCAAACAGCAAGTCCAGATGACAACAGTAATTAGACATAAGGTAAGAATAATTATTCTTAAACAGAAATTCTTTACTCAGGTAAAACATGCACAGCTACAGGAGCACAACCCATGGGCACAAAGGGGTACGTAAGGTCCCCAAAATCCAGGAGTGTTGACATTTTAAATCTTTATTGTAATTACTTTGAGTGCCTGTTTGGTTAAATGTTTTACTTTGGTCAGATTAAATGTATGCAAACCGTACACACAGCTATTTTTTTTATTGTGCTCTTTTGATCTGTTGTCCTGTGTAGACTGTGAAAATTACATCTCTTTTGCAAAATAGGATTCAACAAGTATGATAATAAAAAAGTAAAAAGAAGTCTTTGGAATTTATATTAATTCAGAGAAGTTCAAAAATCACATGGATGATGTATTGATGTTAAATTAATAAAAAAAAAACAGCAAAAAGGAGACATTTAACATGATGGCGGTTAAAAAATGACAAAGAAGACAACATGACCAATTAAAGTAAAATAACACTTGGTCAATTATGCTAAGAGGTAAAATAGAAAAACAAACAACAAAGGAATAAACTTTTCAATTTAACTTTGTGACAAAGAACAAATGTAATGGAAAGACACAACAATAAGTAAAGACAAAAAAACAAAATAATAAAACTCACTGATGAATCAGAACTTTTAAAAATAAATCAAAAGAGACAACACATTTAACAAAATCAGAAATTGAAATTGAATAAATAATAAAAGACCCATAAAAAATGAATAAAAAACATCAACAAAGAATGAGAAGTTACAAAACACAATAAAGCTCCAAAAGTCATAAAATCTGACCATCAGCAAATTAAAACTGCAGCAAAAACACAACAACAATACAAAAAAATGAGATTTTAAAACACAACATGAAATAAGGGGACAAACTTATGTTCAGAAAATAAAACAGCGAAAGGAAGACAACATCAAAAGTAAGGATTATAAAAGAAACAGCAAAAAAAATATAAAAAAACAACACTTTATCAAATCAGGTACAAACTAAAATTGCAAAATTAAGAAAAACATTAAAAAATAAGAACAGCAATAATACCAGCAAAAGAAACAAAAACAAAAAAATGATAAAACACTGAAAAATTAAAGAATAAATAAAAACAATTAACAAAATTATTTGAAAAGAACTGCAAAAAAACGTACTTTGAAAAGACACAGAATTAATACAGCATTATAACAAATGAAAAAGTAAAGTAAATTTAAAAAAAACAAAAAATACAAATAAATTGAAAATAAATTTTTGTCATGTATCATTCTATAAACAGCAGTAACAAACACAACAAAAAAAACAACTATTTACAAAAATACAAAATAATAAGTACTAAAAACAATCAAAAACAACTAAAAACAACATAAAATTTAAAAAATGAATAACAAAAATGTAACAACAAAATTGAGAATAAAGAGAAAAACACTTATCAAAGAACAACAAAAAAGGAGAAAAATCAACAAAAAATTTTAAGTCCAATACAAACTGAGTACATCAGCAAATACAAATACACAAGCAGATCAGTAACTCAGCAATTAAGGAAACACAACAAATTGAAAATTTTGTTCATATTTCACTTTTTCAGACTCAAGTCTCAGGCCTTACATCCTGCAGCCGGCCTCTGACTCAGCGAGACCTGGAGGATCTGTGACTCTGGAGTGTGCCGTACATCAGGGGGTCTGTGGTCGAGGACTGGTTGTGTACTGGCTCAAGAAGGATCCAGGCTCTGGGGGCTTCCCGTCAGGAATCATAGACATCAGTAACCACAGCAACAGTCAGTGTGGACGAGAGGTGGAGTATGAGCCCGCTGAGTGGAGATGTGTGTACAGCCTGTCAAAGAGGAACCTCTCAGAGTCTGATGCTGGGACCTATTACTGTGCTGTGGCCCACTGTGGACATGTGCTGTTTGGGACCGGGACCAGGCTGGAGGTGGGGGGTAAGGGACGGACTCAGAGTCCAGCATCCTGTCCTTCCTTCTTTCCATCAGTCTAATCTATCTGTCGTTCATCTGTGTTCCCTTTCTTTTGACATTCCTCTCTCTCTTTCTCAGGAAAAGTGGACATCTTGATGTTTTGTGTGGCTGCAGCTCTGCTTGCCTCAGTACTCTTGAACATAGTTCTCATCTGCATCCTGTGCAAAAGGTCCAAGAGAAAACAGCTGCATTCTGGAGGTAATACTCTCACATATTACTTTTCACTCTCTGAACGGAGAGTACAAAAGCTTATTGCACCCACACGAGAAGAAAGTGATCTTTTTATCTTAATATATATCAGAGTAGAGTTTGGTATTTCACAGTAATGTATCCTGTAATTAGAAAGTAATATATCTTCATCTTGGAAAACATAATCTTTTCTCTTGTGAGCCTTAAACAGTTCTGTAAGATGCATCCATTACATTTTTCATAGATTTTTTTAGATTATGCCATAGCTGCGTGTTCCAATGTGATCAATGTTGCCTATCATATTTTTATAATTCTTCAGTTTTCCTTTTTTTCAGCTTATTTTTACTTTTTATCTAAAAGTTGTTATAGCACTTCCTTGGAGAAATCAGAATGCCAGAAAAGGAACAATAAAACATCAATGTCTGGACATAAAAAATTAAAGAGCATGAATAAACAAATGGATAAAAAAAATAATGAGCAAACAAAACCATAAACAAAAATAATGAAAGATGTAGGTTTAATCCAGGACTGGAGGAACAGTTTTGATCACTAACTTTTACATTAATGTTCTGATTTTAAAACTTCAAAATTCAATAAGGACTTTTTGCCTTTAAAACCAAAAAAACAGAGCGAGGAGCCACAGATCACCCTTTGGAGCACCAAAGGGTGACCTTAACCTTTTGGTCTTCAGCTACTCTTGAATATATCAATAAAAATATGAAAACAACCACTAGAACATGATTTTGATCATTACTGTCTTGACTACAGAACCACGGACTCGGCCCGGTGACCCGGTCTTCACTGCTGACAGTCAGGTATGCAAAAAAAAAAATCCTCCCATATCTTCACACATGGACACACAACATGAATAAATGCATTGACATGGTAAATTCAATCCAGATGTTTTAAATTCATATTTTATTCCTTGTGAACTACAGATCATGGATTTGGACTCGCTGCAGTACGTCGCTCTGGACTTTAAAAAGGGACAAAACAAGAGCCGGAGACAGAGAAGCAAAGAGGAGGAGATTTATTCTCGAGTGAGACGGACCACTTAAAGGGACTTTTCTGTTTTTAAT
Source organism: Scarus forsteni (assembly GCA_036419115.1). Lineage (NCBI taxonomy): Eukaryota > Metazoa > Chordata > Actinopteri > Labriformes > Labridae > Scarus > Scarus forsteni. The sequence continues at coordinate 1,229,978 of JAZDUH010000061.1, read as the reverse complement.
CAAACTTGCTGCTGTTCTCTTTTCTTAGCTTTGCTTCTATGATCAAGATCTATGTGCCAAACAATAAGAAAATCTAACATGTACCTCTCTGCTTTGCTTCAAATGCTGTACTACAGAACAATAAGAATAAAATATATCATTATTTCATTTTCACAGCTCTCATATTTCACTCCTTTTCAACATCTTTACACAAGGGCTGCCTCTTTCCCCAAAAATCAAACTTGATTGTTTTTAGTATACTCAACCAAAAATCTATTATTTTCATGTTATTCTAAATACAGTCATCTGATCTGCAAAGGTTTACTTGCAAACAACTTTATTTTAGTTTGTACTTTGTTGGCTCAGGGCTTCTCAATTATTTTCTGCCATGTCTCCTTTGATTTTTAATATATCTTCAAATGCATCTAAATGTGTGTATACTCATTGCTCCTCTAAGTATAACTATGCCAACACAGAAAATTGTGGTATTTATCTGTCCTTGCTATATCCACAGATAATATATTATCAGTATTCCTACCCCCCTTCCATCATTAAAAGCTAATAACAACTGAGAAAGATCTTGCATACCTATTGCTTTAAAGGCCCATTTAACAGTTTAGTCTGAAGTAACAATTTTAACCTTAAACAAACTAAAAAAATCCACATTCAGCACTAACAAAAAAATATTTTCTAAATGTACTGTTTTAACAAAAGAAAAATATAAAAACATGTAAAAATTCTATTAAAAAAAAATCTCTCAGTGAAGCCTAGTGTAGCCCAAATATGGGTAAAAAAAGTGAAAATTCAGTCTAAAATATCAATCAATCAATCTTTATTTGTATTGCCCCAATTCATAACAAGTGTTATCTCATAACACTTTACAATAAAGCAAACTCTTCATTTTGTGGATACGCATATATGAATACCTTGCTCCTGTTCAAAATGTTTGTCCTATAACAAAATATTTTTAGCTGTAAACAAGTTCTTAAAAGATTTCTTCGCAGTCTTCCAACTTCCTGAAACCCCTACTACCCCTCCACCCAAATCCATCGTTGGTTGTCGTAAAGGTAGTGCCCCATTGATCAAAATATGCTTCCATTTCTTAAATGGCACTGCTTATGTTGGTGTTATGTCACTTTAAAAAAAATCAATTATTATATTTAGAATCAATTTGAAGTTTTCCAAACATTTCCTAATTGTTTCTTAAAGTGCATAGCAAAAGCAAACATTCCTCTTCAATATTATGCCCATCCTTTACATTCTCCTTTGTATTTGACACCTGACAAAGTGTAAATATATTTATTATTCTGTTCTCTGATAAAGGATTTCTTGAAAACCCATGCTGCAACTCTGATGGTTTCACAGTAAATACAATTCATACCTTTATAATTCAAAGTCAAAATTCTAAAGTTGTAAAAGTCTGCGTCCTCTATGGTGTAAATTCAGCGGATGGACCCTTTAAATCTAAAATCTTAAGTCGATCTTTGTAGTTCAGCACCTGACCAGTAGGGAGCAGCATTACACCACCAGATCAAATATGACCAGCACATGAAGACGGTTGTATGTTTAATAGAAGCACGTTTAGCTCCTGCCAGTTACACTTGAAAGATTATGCAGGTAATATTTAAGTCAACACAGAAAAATGCCACAAATATTTCCACGTGATCTCTCTTTAAATTCACTGCGGTGGTTTATAGTAATCTACAAAATGATTCATAGCCTTACTACTTCTTAAAATACAGTACTTAAAGAAATATCTTCCTGCCACATCCTTGATCCCATCTCTCTTTGGACTCTCTAAATCACGTTGATGACTTCTTTTGTTCTACTCAAGTGTTTTCTGACAGATGCTCGGAAAGACTGCGATGTGGTTCTGAGTAAGAACAAAAGACTCTCTTATCTGAGTTCCTGCTCTGGTCAAGCCCGCCTGCATCGAGTTCAGCTCGAGTGGTTTTGTCGCCCTCCTCTCCGCCTGACAGGATGTGGTTTTATTTGTCGAGTTTGCTTCAGTTGCTTCAAAGCCGCAGCTCTTTCCTCTCACAGATCACTGCTCTGTATGGCTACTTTCACGTCTGTGTCCAAATGTGAACAAAGCCACGAACACAAAGTCAGTTTGTGATTTCATGCTGTCATAGTTAAAGAGAGGGAGGGGCATGCTTTGGTGGGCTGTGCTTTTCTGCTATGACTCTGATCTTACATAGTGAGGTGATCTTTGACATACTTTAAACAGGAATGTAGAATAAATATGTCTTGGTAAGTGACACTTTCTGTTTGAAGGTTAAATCCACCCATAAGTGACCTAATACAAAGTCCTTCCTGAACCTTCTCTGGTAAGCAAACGGTAAATGCCACTCCTGCTTTGACTGTTTCTACTAACAGTCTATGGTCACCACATGACGCAAGGAAGTTCCTGTTGAAGAAGCTGCTGATGTTTTTGACATTTTCACACTGACTCACAAACTGAGAGCAGACTAACAACACTGTGGCCTTTTGGCTCTGAGGCCACAAACATGAACTTTGTCCATTACTGTTGAAGGGGAAGTTGTCTTTCTTTCTTGAATATTTTACAGGTTTTCTTAAAGTAAAATGTCAAAACCTGAAAAACAATTTTCCTCAGAAATTACTAAACCTTTTTTTTTTTTAGTGCTCAAGGGAAACACCAAAAACTAGACAAATCTTGAGGCATTACATAAAAGAATTGAAACAACTGTAAACCTTTTATGGAGTATGTGGATCATCTCAATCTACTTCCTTAAGATCATAATACCGTGTGAAGAATAATTTGACCTTTGTACATATTTTATGTATTCAACCTTTGTACATATTGATTATATAATCTTTTCATGTATTTGTCTCTTTATAACCCTGTCCGAATCTTGTTTAATTGTCATTGTACTTGAATATCTCTTTGTAATCACTTTGTAATCATTGTTTAGCTTTTGCATTCTTCTGACACACACACAAACACACTACACACTACATGACCTCGTGGAGGCTCCTTCTTATCAACAACCCGGCTCATCCCGAGACAGAGAGGAGCCTGTGCGGAGGTCACTCCATACACACACATTCTTATCACTCTTATAAAAGAGAGAAGACATTGCATTTCTTTAGTTCAACATTTCATGTTGTAACATGTATGTTGTCCTCCTTGTTATAACAAGTAAACATCGCCTTGATTGCACCCAGCTGCCTCGTCGTCATCTTTTATTCTAAATTATGTCAGGTGTTGGTACGAACCTTGAAAGTCACACTGAGCTCTTACAACTGTGAAGGGAAAAAATCCTGACATACCGCTTCTTGAGGAACTTTCTGTTTTTCTTATTATTTAGCTATTTGTGCTAATCAGTGATGTTATAGTTGTCTCCAATTATGTGTGGTGTTGTGACCAACACAGGGTGAGGGTGGGAGTTGGGTGGGAAAGGGGGCGGGGGAGAGGGGAGATAAAGGGGAGGGAGATAGTTAAATGCACTTTACAAACATTGTTTTATTTCATGATGTTATATTTGTCATGTTATTTCTGCTTCTCTCACTCTATGATCGCATTGAAATTCCCTTGTAGCGACAAGAAATAGTGATTTTTGTTTCTATTGTTGCTTAAGAAAATTAATAAAAAGATAAAAACAAAATAATTGACACAACATGATGTCTTTAATATGTGTTGCAACATCTTTTTAAACCTGAACAAAAGTTGATCAACAATTGTTTTGCTTGTACTTTGTAATAAAACGGTTGTCAGTCTCTCTCTATGCTGGTGACTGTGTTTGGGTGTACAGGCCTCCAGCCCCCTGAAAGTGATAAATTATATAATGGGTAAGCAGAGATTAACTTGCTTTTTGTCCTTGGGTTTGCGTAATGAGTGCTTTTGTTCATATTCTTGTGTGTATATGACTCTTGTTACTGAAGGATAGCTGTTTCCACTAAACAGTCCACATCAGTTCAGCTTGGTTCTGTACGCAGTTACAGGTGTTTCCACTGTTAATGAGGAGAAAGATACCCAACTAAACCAACCCATGAAATCCCACATTAGCACCCCTTTAAGAGGCCGAATGTTCTAGACCAATCCAAATGGGTCAAGCTAAAGCACTGCAGTCTTTTGATGAATTCACAAAAATGGTCATCACCCATGCAACAGCAGCTTAAAGTAAATATATGCCTCTCCATGTTAAACTACGCCCTGGACTCAGAGTGATTGGGCCACTGCTGTTGCTGAACAGAAATAATGCAACTTGAAGTACTGAATCTCCTCCATTGTTGCTCTTTGTTTATAATCCTGCTCTACTTTAGACTGACGCATTGCTATGGCGACATGCATTTACATAGCTGGATTACACCCTGTCCTGAAGTGAAAGTGAAAACAAACAGGATCAGGGTACACTGTTGCAAAGCATACTGGACTGTACTGAGCCAGACCAGACCACTCAGTGGAAATTAGGGCTGAACGATTTGAGAAAATAATCTAATTGCAATATTTTTCCCCAATATTGCAATTGCGATTTACTCTGCGATTGTTTTAATGTTCCTCATATTATGTATTCTTAAACATACATAAGCAGTAAATCGTTTTGTAGTATAACCAATATGACATTAAATCAATCTAAGGATAAAAGATTTGAGAAAAAGTGGAGAAGTGAAGAACAGAGGCAAAACAGGTATGAAAAAAAAAAAAAAGCAAAAAAAGCAAAAAAATTCAAAAGTGACTTAGGAAAATTGATTATAGCAGCAAAATTGGGATTACATTTCCAAAAAAAAAAGATGAATGGGAGCAAGATAGGCATAACGTTGTAAAAACTGGGTTTAAAAAGGTTAAAATAGGCATTAAATTGCAAGAAACTACATCACAATGCCAAAATGTTCAACACATTTTGGGTTCAAAATATTCACTCTCTGGGATTTGAACATTGCAACAAGCCATATTGCGATTTAATCAAATTTGCAATCAATTGTTCAGCCCTAGTGGAAATACAGCTCTGGAGGACTCACTGCAACCTCAACCTTTACACACCTTCATAATGTGTGAGAGTCAGCAGAGGTGGGGTACACTCTGGATCGATCGATAGCCAATCACAGGGCCAAATAGCGAGACGGAGTGCAATTTCAAGTCACCAGTAAACCTAATGAGCATGTTTTTTGCCTGTCAGAGGAAGCTGGAGTGCCCGGAAAGAACCCACACAAACTTCAAACTCCACATAGAGGCCTTGACCTCCCGCCCACATGAGGCTATCTCCAGCCTAAGACATCTGAGCAATCCTCAACTGTTTAAAAAGCCTGATCAAATGCTGTACAATAGGGCTAAAGCACATTTTCTATCCCTTATACAGATATTAGAAAAAAAAAACTGGACTGAGTAGCCTTTACAGTAAAGGCAGAAGTCTCTAAATGCAGCAGTGACAGCAGTATGTGTGGTTTGCTGCAAGCTCAGGCAGCTCTGTGTAAGCCTTCAGTCCTTCACTGAGGTTTGACACAAAGACACTAAACTCACATTGTGGTTAAAAGAGAGTTGTGTCTCAGCGACAGCCATACGTGGGACAAGTCAAAACCACAGTAAACAACTCCTCTTTTACGTGAGAAGCAAGCTGTTGGGCGCGCTTTTTCTGTACCGAGTCAGAAACACAGACACGTTCAGCGTATGTTTTTTCAAAGAATGCACATAGTGACCACAGACATCAAAACATACAAAGACAAGCAGCTCAAAGCTCGTTTCATTGTGGTTCAGTCCTCCTATGAGGTGGTGAGTGCTTTTATATCTGTGAGGTGCAACACAAGTGTATGGTTTATGACTATTTTTAACAATAAACGACTTAAATGAACAACACTCCTTGGACTGATTTCACTTCTTTTCACACTACAATAGAAAACAAGGTTATTAATTAAGATGGTGATATTCTGCTAAACAAGTCAAAAGCATGTCCTGTTTTCTTTAGTCCTAATCTGTCTCATTTTGGACACCACAAGTTTTGTCGTAAAAAACAAAAAACAAAAACATAGATATCTTGTCTTTCTTGTGTAACCAGTTGAATTTTGGTAGAAACTGATTTGCAAATCATTCTAATGTTCAAACTGATAAACTGGATTTCACTCATTTTGAATTTGATACCTACAACAGGTTGCAAAAAAGCTGAGACAGAGGCAACAAAAGACTTGGAAAGTTAAGGGTGCTAGGAGGAGAATCTATTTCCGGCGACATAAAGACTCTGCTACCCATGAGCACGTGCGGTGACTGTCGTAAAGACGTGACCCAAGCCAAAGCGTGTGTTTGTTGTGATACTGATTAATGCAGCTTGGACCTTCCTCAGAACTCTGCATTGCAATTTCTTTTTTCAACAACTTACAGGATGCAAAGCGACAAGGTAATGTATCTCTTTCTGGTTACGTAGTGGTAGTTTTTGATGTGTGACAACAAGCAATTTTCGGAAAACTTAGTATCGTAGTTTTGTAGCCGGCTGTATATCGCTACTTACAGCCCGGTGCTCTAAGACGTGTCTGAATAACATAAATTTGCTCTAGTTTTAATTGTCTTGTTCCTAAATTTTAGTATCCAGGCCAGTCCAGCCCTGTCCGACCCGACCGCGAACCTAAGGAATAGCATTTATAGATAACCTATTTTGATGCTGTAAAACTCATTGATTAGTGTTATCCGATCAGGCATATATCTAAAAATGAGACTTTTTGTAATTACTTAGAAACTCCTCATAGCATCTTTAAGGAAAACTAAAAAAAAATCCCATTTGGATAATTTCCCAGGCAAACTGGTTACCTGGAAAGAGGTGAGTGTCATGATTAGGTAGAAAGAAGAAACCCTGAGAGGCTCAGTCATTCACCAGGAGGACTGAGGTGAGATTCATCACAGGAAATAAACCAACAGTTGAAGATGGTTTCTCAATTTTTTCATTTTTCATTCATCCTCCGATGCTCTAACTTGGACACATCTTCCGTACAATGGCAGTAATTTGGGGATTCCATCATCTACAGTCCATAGTATCATCAAAAAAGTCAGAGAAATTAGAGAAATCTTTAAATGTAAACAACAAGGCTGAAATTCAACATTAAACACCACTGTCTTCCCTGGGCCCAAAGCTCATCTGAGATGGACTGAGGCAAAGTGGGAAAGTCTGCTGTGGTCTGAGTCCACATTTTAGACTATTTTTTTGTAAACCATGGACGTGGTGTCCTCCAGGCTACAAAGGAAAAGGACCATCCAGACTGTTACCACAGCAAAAGTCAAGAGCATCTGTGATGGTTTGTTAGTGCCCATGGCAAGGGTAACTTGCCCATCTGTGATGGCACCATTAATGCTTAATGTCGCATCCAGCTTTTAGACTAAGATATACTCTCACCCAAGTGACATCATATCAGGGACGTAGCTGCTTATTAAGAAGACAATAAAGACACATTCTGCTTGTGTTACAACAGCCTGGCTTCAGAGTGAAAGAGTTCAGGTACTAGATTGACCTGCTGCAGTCCAGATCTGTCTACCACTGAAATGTTTGGAGCATTATAAAGGGCAAAATACAAGAAACGGAGACCCTGGAATTGAGCAACAGAAGTCAGACATCATGCAAGAATAGGAAAGAGTTCTAGCAACACAGCTTCAACAGTTAGAATCCTCAGCTCATAAACACTTACTGAGTGTTGTTAAACAGAGAAGTGATGTAACAGTGGTAAGCATGCACCTGCCCCAGCTTTTTTAGCAATGGGTTGCAGGGATTAAATTTAAAATTAGTGAATATAAGCAAAAAACTTTGAAGTTTATCAGTTTGGACATTGAATATCTTGTTTTTCTTATTCACACATGGACCAACTTCATGAGATTCTTTATTTTTTGTTAGAAATAATCTTTCCTCTTGGTCACAATATATGATGCAATGTCAAATTAATGTAGGGATCACTGAAAGAAGATGCCTTTTTTCAATTATTGGTGCACATTACATGAATTTATCACCTTAGACTGCTGAGAAGTAAAAAAAAAAAAAAAAAAAAAAAAGCCATCACGTCCACCTGTGAAGTCGCTATACAACACACACAAAAACCCCCTCTATCTATAAATATTCACTCTGACCAGAGACACAGCACAGGTTGTTTTGTCTCAAGTTTCAATCTTGTTGTGTGGTGAAGGTGGTTTGAGCGCAGTGCTAAAGTTTCCATTGGTGGAAACATCGGTCCGTGTAGAGCTCAAACACAGGAAGACCAGCCTGCTGCATTCAAGCCACAGACCTGAAACCTCAGTTCACTCTTTCTCTCAGAGTGATGTGAAAGTAGAGTCTTAGATGTAGGAAACAGGCAGGTATTTATAAATAAAAATCATAAGCACACAGGCTGGCATCAGTGGATTCAAGTCATTAAAACAAAATATGAGCTTGAAAACTTTGATATAACTTTATCTTCAAGAGTCCAAAGTTAACTTCATGTGGAGGAATTACTAAATCAATTTTCCTTTGAGACAACAAAAACTATGTTGAAGATTCAGCACTACTTTTTTATTTTTTTTTAAACTCTGCAACTGCATGCTATACACCATTAACTACATTTAACAGGATTCATCTGCTTGGTTAAGGACCTCTATGCACATGAAAAAAGCCTGAATTATCTGATTTCCCCTCTCCTCCTGTTTACAGAGAAGGTGGTATGACTAGTGTAATGTATAGGCTGTAAAATAAATGCAGAGTCACTGACAACATGGCACAGAGCTGTGCTAAACCAACCAGTTACCAGAAGATGGGTCAAGCAATGCAAGGTTTGAAGATGCATCTTCAATCTTACAGGTCACTTGTGGTAAAGAAAGCCCACAGGAGATGTGCTCCAGCCAAGAAGTTTTGATGAAAAACAGCCAATGGACGGCTGCCTCAGCTCTATTTGAATGAATGGCAATTAGATTAGAAAATAAAAAAAATAGAAGGGTAAGATATGACTCCCCACATATTCTTCTTTTGTAAGTTTTGATATCTGGTGAATATTCACATCTGGCCTTATGTTAACCTCACCAGGCCCTGTGTAGTTGCCTTGGGCTCCCCCTGGGGGCCATGAACCCCACTTTGAAACCACAGGGTTAAGCAGACAGGTGCAGGTGTATTTTTTCAGGCTGTCCCTTTTTTTCTAAGTTTTGAGAGAACCATCTGTCCTGTGATTGAGTTTTGTTTTAGCAAACTCTTCACACTCCCATAGCCTCCTGGAGCACAGATTACTCATCCAATATTTAAATGTAATTTTATGGATGAAAAGTAATTTTAAAACACTAAAATATGGCATGATAATAAATAACACAGTCTGTGTTGCATATACCAGACGTCCCCGACCTCCAGGTCACAGATCTGTGCAACAGATCATTCAGAACCAGACTGTTAGGATATTAAAGTAATTAATTTGATTACCTTTTTTGAATAACTGAGACCAAACAGTGGGACCTGGCATATCTGTTAATGTAGATTAACTAAGCAGACGTTACACTCAGGCTCTCTGTCCTTGTCTTCACTGTGATGATTGAAAAAGATCAACCTAAGACAAAATCACTGCCATTCCCTGAGTTAATACACATTTCCTGTTGTGTTTTGGACATAGGTGTTAATCCAGTATATTTAACTCTGTATAGTACATGTGACTCACGGACATTCAAGGCACACCAGAGCACTTAACTTTCTGTAGTGGAAAGACTCAATTCAGAGGTAAAACTAATACAATACAGATAAGTAATCAACAGAAACATCAGATCAGCTCAGACTAATGGCATATGGATGAAATATACTTCCTCTGCTGCATATTGAAATGCTTGTTTTATATTTGATATTTGAAGAATCATTCAAACTCTCAGGAAACTATTCATATTCAAAATAGGGATGCTGATCTTACCAAACTTATAACCCTGATACCAATATATCTACAGATATTTTTGTCAAATGCACAAGGCCTCCACTTTATTACCTGCTCATGTTTACAGCGAGTTTGTGTAAGAAAAAGATGTAAAGCAAAAATAAACATTTACTTATGTAATAATTATAACTGTTATTTAGTAAAATTGGACATTTAATGATGATGAGGTCAACATTAATGGCACATTAGTACATTCTGTCCATATTAAGCCAATACACACAATGATTATTTGTAATTTGTTCCCATCAGCTATAATATTGCCAAAAAAGCTAATATCTGCTCGAACTAATAATCAGATTTCTACACAATAATCTGTTGATTCTGATACTTACAGAACGGAAAAACAGTGAGAAAATCAGAAACATCGAGGGTATGTGTACCCAATGTTGTGTCATTATTGTCTTTGCTTTGAAATTTGCTATTATTGCTTTTATTTGTCTGAGCTTGTTGTTACTTTTGTTGCTAAATATGTTGATGACTATTTTTAAAACGAAAAAGGGGTGGGACTAGATAAGTTTGTTACTTCTTCCTACACCCTTTTCAAACTGAATCTGTTATATTCTCTTGCAAAGATTAATGATAGTAGAAAAAAAATGCTGTAATTGCTACTTGCCTTTGCTTACCTTTTTATATTTTATTTTTGTTGGATTTGTATAGAGATATACATATGTATGTTTTACATTTTAAGTTCGAAATAAACATTCATTCATTCATTTATACTGCTCTGATAATACAAGCTACAACTAACTAAAACTTACGGAGCCGTTTGAATTGAAAATATACAGCGCAGCAGCACTTCAGGGCACCTGGAGCAGTGACCTGTCTGATCCAGCAGAGGGTGCTCTCACAGTAACTGGACCATGTGTGTACTGATGATGCGCGGAAAATCAAGAGTGCTTGTCCTACGTTCTCTCTAAATTTCTTTCAGTCAGCCACTCTGGGCCCCAGCTGAAAAGGCCTTTATGGAAGTATCTTGGACTCAAGACATTTGCTTCAAAATAAAGAAAATGTCTGTTAATCATGTGCAAGGAAGTTGGTTACTTCATCAACTACAAATCTGCTGGCATTGCTTTGCTACTGTTGTGGTTATGAAATAAAACAGTAAATTGATAGAATGAAAATGCTGATTGTGTTGCAGCAGGGTCAGGCTAGAGGGGCTTTGGGTATATTTAAAACTTAGCATATTCTGTTTGATCGTTCATTACTGGGAGAAATGACAGTTTGCATACAAACACACATTTTTGCAGCATTTTCCTCTGCACTCAAAAGGTGTCCCTGTTAAATATATCACTTTGTAAACCAACAACTTCTTCATGACTGCATTAAAAATGTCATTTTTAAGCACCAGATAAAATTAGAGTGGGTCCTCATGAATGTGGGTCACTGGGGTCTCTATCTGATCAAGTTTTAAGGTGAATTATACCTCCCACAACCAGTTCTGAATAAAAAAAGTGATTAAAAAACAATAAATGGATACTTTTTAAAGCCTGGACAGAGACTTTTTTCATGTTCATTCATTCATGGGGGTTTTATTGAAGTAAATGGCTTGATACAGTATTTAAAGACTATCAAATGATACTGGTGTGACGCAATAGAAAAGTCAGGACTGTTTGTTTAATGCAGTGCTTACTTGCTATTTGTCAATCAGAGTTGTAGGAGGTGGCCACACAAATGTGCTTCTATAGAGAGATCTAGACTTACAGTATCACTCTTGTTTTCCTAGAGTAGTGGACATATGAAGGTTTTACACATTCATAGACACAATGATCACAGTAAAGTTAGCTCTTCTAGTTTGTTTCTGCCTGTGGAGAAAAGGTAAGATTCATTTCTGTGGGTATTTTCAATTCTTTCATCCATAAGTTTAGTATTTATGTGGTGATACTGATAAGATATGCTTGTGTTTTCTTTTTTTACACTTTCTAGGTCTGACAGGTGACGCCAAAGTGTCTGTCAGTGTGAATGTGCGACAGGAAGGTGGCTTTGTATCAGCTAAAGTTGGTGGCAGCGTGACTTTAAAATGCTTCTATGAAAGCACCGTAGCAGCTATGATTTTCTGGTACAAGCAAACCCCAGGACGGGAACCAAGGCTTATCTCTAGCTCTTATAAATCCAGTTCAAAAAGCATATTCAGTGATGAGTTTAAGGACCCTTCACGCTTCACGGTGGAGAATAAAAACACTACGAATCACTTAACAATCTCAAAACTAGTCCCTTCAGATTCAGCCACATATTACTGTGTTAGCTGCTATGGGTACAATTTTAGGTTTGCAGAGGGAAAGACTGTAAGTGTGCAGGGCTCTGGATGGAGTATCAAAACTTTGGTCCGTCAGGCTGAACCTGTGACGGACCAGCGTGGGGGATCTGTGGATCTGAGCTGTTCAGTCCACGATGGAGGCTGTGATGGAGAACACAGCGTTTACTGGGTTAGGAACTCTGAAGGATCTCATCCAGGAGTCATTTACACCCATGGAGGCAGGAACCATTCGTGTGAGAGGAGACCAGATGCACGCACTTGTGTCTACAACTTGCCAGAGGGTAACCAGGGTCGGTCTCTCTCCGGGGCGTACGACTGCGCTGTTGCAACATGTGGAAACATCCTGCTTGGTAATTCAACCAAAACGGAATCAGCAAGTAAGTAAAGTTAATAAGAGAATTATGTTGTTAGAATGTTGTAAGAATTTTGTAATTCTTATTTAACCCTTTCATGCATGATGTCCACTACAGTAGACAGACATTTGAAATAAATTTTATACCCTTGAGGTTGCAGTACAATGCCCAACTATCATGTGGGGAGATCCCAAACACTTATCGCAGGTTTTATAAAAACATTAACTTCACACTTTTTGTATCATAAATTAAAAACAACCGACGAAGGGCAGATTTGGAATTTGTATTTATATTTTACATAATTTTGTATTTTTTTATTTTAAATTTTGGTGTAATTCACAAGTGAAGAGTTTAATTAAACAGCAACAACGCACATACTTCAGACTTTTCTTTTACATTTATTACTCTCAAAAGCTCATCAAAGATGTGTTAGTGAATCTATATTTAGTTCCACTAACTTACTATTTAAACCATTAATGCATGGTGAAGTGGACAGATGCACAACTCCCTGAAAATATAACTGAAACAAATCAACATGATTTTTAACTTGTTTGAAAGTAAAAACATTGAAAATAGTATTCCTTTGTGATTTAATAATTCATGGATGAAAGGGTTAAATTTTGGGGCATTTCACAAGTGAATTGTTTGATTGAACAGCAATAAAATATTTCCTTCAGATTTTGCCAGTCTTTTGTTTACTCTTAATAAATGTTTGTCAAAGACGTGTGTTTGAGGATCTGCATCAAGTTCATTAAATTACTCTTTGTACCGCTGATGTAAAGTGAAGTGGACAAATGCAGAAATCCCCCAAAATATAACACTGGAAAAAAATTACCACAATTTTTAACTTGTTTGAAAGTAAAAAGAAGCATTGAAAAAAAACATTTCTTTGTGATTAAATAATTCATGCATGAAAGGATTAAACATGTAGATACAGGTACATCTGAAAAAAATAGAATATCATTAAAGAGTTCAATATTTTTATCACTCATTTCAGAATTACCAAAATTTCAAGAAACAAATGTTTGAAATGTTTCACTTTATCTGTTATGAATCAATATAATATATGGGTTTCACATTCTGAAAAGAGTGATGAAAAATATTGAACTTTTTCATGATATTTTAATTTTTTGAGATGGGGAAATTCAGCTGTTAATAGAGTGTCACATTAATGTTTAATCCACTTTGTTAAAGGGCCCCACTACAAACTTCAAAATACTTATTTTTTAACATATATACTAACTATATCAAACAAAAGGCATGCCTGTCACATTTAAATTAAACTGCTGAAATGGGTTAACATGAAAATTTTACAGTGTAGTTTGGTCCAGCCATTCATTTTTGATGGTGATACAGATGTTGGACTGTATTCCAAAAAAAAAAAAAAAAAAAAAAGGTAACACCTTACTTTAGATGTCTGCAAATTTCATCGTACTTAGGTAATAATTAGACGTTTTTTCTTATTTCTTTGAAATTACCCCTGAAATTTAATTAGAATTTGGTGAAAATTATCACATAACTTCTTAAAAATAATGTCCAAATTTATTATGCATAAATCAGAATTGGTAGGTTACTGTTTTTTTCCAGTTTCTTTGAAATTTACACAATTAGCAAATAATTTATTTGAAATTAAATCACAACCGACCACAAAGTGTTTTTAGAAGTATTCCAACATTTCTGCTATTTCCAGAGAAGCAGGTGATAAATAGCTGCTCAGTTCTTGAACACAGAAGTTAGGTTCATTGTTTCTTGTGATAATTACCTTTGAAATGTTAAGTGAATAATTCAATTTCCCAATAAGCAGTTGATAGTTAGCTATTTGTTTTTTTTTTTATTTCATCAAGTTCTTTAGTACCGAGTTTGTTGATATGCATAATTGAGATCACATGCACAATAGAAATGAATGATATAACTTTATGATTAGGCCTATGATGTTTTACATGATACAACTGAAGGCTTGGACATTATTTAAAGGAAGTTATGTGCTAATTTTCACCAATTTCTCATGAAATTATGGGGCTAATTTTGAAGGAATAGGTAATAATTAGACATTTTTTGCGGACCCCTAAAGTAAAGTTCTATTCTATTGGTTAACATTTGAAAGAATTTAAAAAAAAAATCATATCTCCACCATTTTTGACAAATTTGCTTCCAATTTTAAAGGACACTATGAGGTTCATGTCTCTAGTGTGAAGGCAAGTTTCATTTGTATCCTCTCCAGATTGATGTCACGAAAAACTATTGAACTTCAGAATGGAAAATCCCATTGACAACAGCCAATAGTTCATATTAAATCCAAATATTAAGTGATGTTCCCAAAACTTTTTGTGTTCATACAGGATAACAACCTCTATGTATGTGTTGAGTTTGATCTGGATCCTGGCTCTATTCTGGATCTGGTGAGGACTGCTTGTAGAGGACTGAGTTCTCTGAGCAGTTTTCAAGTTTGATCTTTTTTCCAGCACAGCTTCTAAATGAAGTCTTAAATATACTGTGCACACTCAGACTGTTAAAAGCAAAGTATGTGCCATTCAAACTCTGTCATAATGCAAGTTTTGATCTCTCTTCATGCAATTTGTTATTTCTTGGTTTCAATCAGTCTTGGAATCTATCATTTTTACTGACTTCCACCTGATGGTGTCATTTTATTACTACTAATGTTTGAATGTGGGTGCCTGATATAACACAGAAAATAGTAGTGCATAAATATCAAAGTTGCGGAACATCACATCCCAGGCTGTAATAATTGAGCATAAATAATGCACTTTACATGTATAATACTAAAATAATTAATATTTTTTGTGTTCTTTTTTTTTCCCATCTAAAAAGATGGAAGCATCACAAAAAAAAAAAAAAAAACTGACATTTGAATTAAAAATTGTAAAAAAAAAAAAAAAAAAAAAAAAAAAGAAAAGAAAAAAAAAAGCAAATTTTGTGAATAAAATGTAAAAACAGTTTAAAAACAAATGGATATTCAATGCATATGAATAGGACTGATGGTGCTTTGAAATTATTTCAATGTTTAATATATAAATATATATATATATATATATATATATATATATATATATATATATATATATACATATATATATATATATATATATATATATATATATATATATATATATATATATATATATATATATATATATATATATATATATGAACTTCTGCATCGAGGTAAAAGCATGAGCCTTGCAAAGAAAAATCAGTGTTGCTGCTAATCACTCACATACATGTCAGGCTTAACTTGGGCAGTGATCTAACCATCATTTTGCTGAGATGACCTTAAATAACAGTAACAGTAAGAAACATTTTGTAACATTTTTTTTTTAATTAAAATGCTGTTCAATACTTTCATTCAAATGCTTAATCTGTCTCACTGCCTGTATACATAATGCCTGTATACTGATGACCTTAACATAAACAGGAGCAGTATTCACTTCCCTATTAAATGTAATTTATTTATCACTCCTACAACTCCAGCAACATTGTTCCTTTTTTTATTCTTCGTTTCCTTCTATGAAATTGTTGCACTAAAGATCTGATGTTTGATACTTTATTTTTTGGGTTCAGTGTTAAAATTCCATCCTCACTTGAGTGTAATTTGTATAAGCCTTCCACCGGCTTCTACCACTCCCTCACAAAATTCTTTTATGTGCATTGTCCTTCTTAACCTGTGTAAAAAAAAAAAAAAAAAAAAATGATTTAGCCCTTCTGATTTCTACACATAATTCAACATTGTACTTCTTTTGTAACCAAAAAATTATTGTATTATATTGTTTTTCCAAGCTGACAAAAGAAATGTCACCTTTATATACTAAAAGAGGCAGTTTCAGTCTTTTTCTCACTTGTTAACTGCATAACTCTAAAGATTTCATTAACACTTGTCAATGATTGTTATCTTGCACTTTGTACAGAGATTATTGAAGAATATTAAGTATTAAATGAGTAAACTAAAAAGCAAATCATGATATATATATATATATATATATATATATATATATATATATATATATATATATATATATATATATATATATAGTTTCATTAATAACACATAATAATAGAAATTACCAAGGCACATCTGGACCTGTCTCACAGTGCGCTATGAGCCCTGCTGTGCCTTTTGAGAAGCACTGACTGTGGGAGGAAACCAGAGAGTCTGGAGAAAACCCACACACACCACTGTGAGGCACAAGCACTACACTTCTGCACAACCATACCATGTCCTGTATAACCAACCACAAATCTGTAAACATGTATGTTTATCATCAAAAAGGATTTTATATCATCTTAAAATGAATGTCTTTGAAAACCTACAGCCTGTAACTCGTCCGAGTGGATGTTAATTTTGTCACAGTAATTTGTGTCACATTCTGTTTCTTGTAATGATGATACCTTTATCTTTGCACTTTAAACAATGTTTATTGCAATTTTGCTGCATTTCATTATATAGGTTGTAATCTGCCAATAATCTACAGATGTAATGTAGCATCTCTGCAAACAAATGTATATTTGTATTGATGATGTTCAATAATGTGCAATATTTTTGAAGGTATTTCATCCATCAGATTCTCTCTCCCTCTCTTCAAACATTTGTGTCAAAGACAATAACATATCTTTGGTAGGAACATCCATGAGTCAATTATCTAGGCAGTAATTGCTTTATAAAGTGTTCTATGCCTTTACCTCGAGGTGTTGGAGTGTCATTTCAGAAGAATGGTTGATGAGTTGCTGTAAACTGATCTAAACTAATGTGTTTATTTTATATTTGTTATTTACGAGGAGCTCGGGTCCACAGAAAAGGCTAAACTAAGTTGCTGTACCATAAAGTCCATAACCTCTCTGTGTGTCTCTCCAGCTGCAGATGTTAACAACCCCAATCATCAATCTTTGGTTTACATCTTAAGTGGAGGTTTGGTGATCACCATCACACTGATTGTCGCCCTGATCATCGCTTTATGCATGGTTAACAACCAAAGCTGCAAATGTACAGGTAGGTGTTCCTGATCTTGTCCTATTGATTTTATATCCTAATAACTGCTTTTAAATAAGGAGCCTTCTCTGTGTCATGACAGACTCTCAAAGAGAAGAAGCCTCCACTGGGACAGCTCAAGGGGTGAGTATTCTTGCACATTCAGCTTTGAAAGTGTCAAAGCAACAAAAACAGGATTTAAGCTCATAAACTTTCTTACATATTACCTCACTCAGATGCAAAAAAAATACGTGTTTCATTGATCTACAGGAAGAAAATGATAATTAACCCCTTCAGGCCCAAGATCATAGATTATTGCCATAATATTATAATTTTTTGGAGCTGAATTGTTTGTTTCACTTTCTACTAAAATCTTAAAAATATCAAAATATGTCCATAAAATTCAACAAATAGATTGTTTGAGTCTTATTTGATACATCAGGTGTTTTTGGCAACTGACAATCCATTTGAGGACATTTTTATCATTTATCTGATTGTATTCAGATGTTTTTTTTTTTTTTTTGCAATTTGTTGATCATATTGAGTGGACAGAGGTATTATAAAAGTATGTATCAAATATGATACATTTGGCTTTATAGGGTTAAGGCAATAAATATAAAAAAAAAAAACATAAAATGTGTTTCTATTGTGACTGTATTGTTCCTGAAGAAAAAAAAAAAACATCAAGGAATCAAATCAGCAGAAAAGTAGGAAGACTCCAGGATGACTAGTTGCTAAGATTCAACGATACACCTGAAATGTCAGATGAAAAGACAATAGTGCAACTCAAAGTTTTTACATGACTTATCGCTGACAACATTGCATTAGACTAAATGAGTTTGGACACCCCTTCTCATTCAATGTGTTTTCTTTATTTTTATCACTTATTCCATTGTAGATTTTCACTGAAGTAATGATGACCATTTGTTCCTCTTGACTTAGCTGATTGGTTCTTGCCATAATATTAATTCTAACAGTTGTCTAATAGGGCTGTGGGCTGTGCATCAGCCTGACTTCTGAACAACACAAATGATGGTCCAACCCCATTAATGAGGCAAGAAATTCCTTTAATTAACCCTGGAAAGGCACACCTGAGAAGAGGAAACCATTTCTTGAAGCTCATAAAGAGAATGCCAAGAGTGTGCAAAGCAGTAATCAGAGTAAATACTTTTCTTCAATACTTTGAAGAAACTAGAATTAAAGGCATGTTTTGGCCTCATAACACTACAAACTGTATTGAAATCTTTGGCTGTTTTCTGTTGAAATGTTGAAATAATACTGTACTGTAGTTCCTTGTCATGTTCTAAACATTAAAGTTTCGTCTGTGCATTCAATTTGTAAAAAGAAGTTTAATATTTTGGCATTCTGGCATCTGAATTATTGTTTGTTGTAGGGTTTTCAAGAGGCAGATGACATCCATTATGCTGCCCTGAAGAATCAAAAAGTCAAGAGATCCAGAAAACAGAGGGAGAACACTGAGAGTGAATGTGTTTACTCAGGTGTCAGGTAGTAGAGCTGGAAAATATTGGTTAATTACAAAGCTGAAGGAGATGCTATTTGATTTTTATATTTCTGTAAACTAACTTTTCAAACTAATGCTCTGATGTATCTCATTTTTTTATCCGACTCCAAATGTGCAACACAATTACTCCTTATTCTACTTTGTAACAAATCTTCATTCAGTTTCAGATGATTTCTTTTCACACTTGTTAAAGTCCTTGTACTGTATGTTTGTTTTGTTAAATCATGAATAAATGAAATATCTAAATGCTAAACCAAGCGTTTCAACGACAGGAAATAAAATAATAATTATATCTTTGTGTTTTTGTATTTGAAGCAAAGAACATTTTGACTTGATTTTCTATACAAAAGCAATTTTTTGTACAGTAAATCCTGAAATAGCTCAGGTTGTGCTTTTTAAGTTTTATAGTACAGGTTAATAAAAGCAGCACAACAGAGATTTCTCTGTGTAAGGCAGGAAAACTAAAAATATGTTGGTCAATTTCAAAGCTGATGCCATTTAATTTTCATGTTGCTGTGAACAAACTTTAGAAACAAATGCTTTGCTGTATCTTTATTGTTTTTTTTTTTCTGGCATCAAATGACCAACACAAGAACTCCTTTTCCTACGTTGTAAAAAAATCTTTCAGTTATTTTCAAATGGTTTCTTTATGCACCTGTAAAACTAATTCTATGTTTGTTTTGGTATTCTGTAAATAAATAAAATATCTAAAAAATGATGATTTCAACAACAGGAAATAAAAGAAAAATTATATCTTTGTGTTGTTGTATTTGAAGAAAAAGAAACATTGTGACTTGATTTTCTAGGCACTTTTTCCTCAGTAAATCCTGAAATAGCTCTTCTGACTTTTTGAGTTTTATCTGGGCAGATAAAAGCAGCCCAACAGAGAGTTTTCCCAGGAAACAAACATCAGTAAAGTGAAAACACAATGACACAAACATAAAGTGACACAGCATTTCCCCGATGAGCAACACTGTCCGTGTTTACAACATACTTCCTCCGCTGTTTGATGAATGTAAATTAAAGAAACATTAAATAAGTGTACTGGCTTTGCAGAATATTATTGTCTCTTTTCCTTCGTGTAATGGCTATGACATGAGTTCTGTGTTACAATATAGCAATTAATCAATTGATCTTTAATTGTTAATTTCCAGATCAAGTGTCATCTCAAGATATTTTACAACAGAGCAAGCCAGAGCATTAGTCTTCATTTTATAGTTAAACATTTAAGGATATATAAAAATACACATATACATTAATATACTCCCACACACATTCCTCCAGACCCAACATGAATCCACCACCGGTCAAGCACTGGGCCACAATAGACGGCCTACAGTTACAGTAGCAAGAACAAACCTCTGTCAGTAGGAGGTCTTGAGCAGAATCAGATTCATGTTAAAGGCCATCCATTTAGCCGTGTTTGGGGTTTAGGAGGGCGGAGGTAGGGAGGTGAGCAGAGATAAAGGAACTAACATAAGAAGTGGTGTGGGGGACAAATTTATGGATACCCAGACTTGTCCCCATCATATTTGGATCTACTGAATTTAATTTGCTCCTTAAGATGTATCACCTCATTATGAAGAGGGTCCTCCTCTTTTTATGGCTGCAGAGGCAGTTATATGGATGGTAAAATCAATATAACAATGTGGATAATCACAATCCGTGGTTGAAGCCATTAAATCTCTCATTCAACCCTGTCAAGAAGCACACACTGGGCACACAAAGAAACACAAATGCAGACAACATGAGTCTGTGAGGCAAAAAACAGGGTTTTTAAAACAGTCCAGAGTTCAGCACAAAAAAAAACAGGCAAACCAGGAAGATGTTTCCAAAAGACACTACACAAAATGGAAAGATTGGGAAAAAGATCAAACTATGACTATGAATGAACTCTGGAAAGGGGGATGGAGGTAAAAACAATCAGGCAACAAGACAGGGAAAGCGACAAGGGTCAATAAATAAAGTGAGTTGAGGTCATGATAACGTGACGATGTGTGACAACGCCAAACAGGAAGCAAAACCTACGAAGACAAGGAGAGTCAGGTGAACTTTCAAAATAAAACAGGAAACATGAGACAAAACAGCCAACATGAGGGTAAAACAGGTACCTTTACATAAATATCAGGGCAGGATTATGACAATGTGCAGGTGCAGAGGTCCTTTTATGATCTGTCGCCACCTTGTATGCTTCAGACTGCCGCTGCAGCTGACTTCTCACTTGCTCACAGGCTCTCTTGCATCTCCTGACCATGACCAAAGCTGAGGGGACTATAATGTATTCATCTGTGGAGGGAAGAGAGGCTGGTAGCAGTGGACAATATGGGAAGGGTAAATACTTGTGGACATGATGGGGAGAGCATTGTGGGCAAACACAATCCAGAAGAGCTAAGAGGTCCATGTCTCTGGGTCCAGGCAGCGATGCCCAGTCTCCAGCTCCTGGTTGAGTCACTCTGTCTGGCCATGAGTCTGAGGGTGGAAGCCAGATGAGATCTCAGTGTGGCTTTCAAAAGTCCAGAAAACTCCTTCTAGAATCCAGAGATAAATTGGGGTTCCCTGTCAAAGACTTTGTCCTCAGGGAAACTATGAAATTCTAAAAATGGCATGAGACAACATGACTTTGAGGCACCGGCCTCTTCTGGATGGACTTTGCCCCTCACCATGTTGTCCACAGCTACCAGCCTACTCTCTTCCCCTCCACGGATAAACATGATCCATAGATACATGGGACTATGTGGAGCTATTTGAGGATAGGCAGGGGATGCAGCAGGGCTTCTAGTGGGAAAGTTTATTGGAGGCACTGATGGTACAGGCAGCAATGTTATCAGAAACATCCGCTTTCATATTTGGCCACCAGAACCGCTGCTCTATAATAAACATAGTCTTAGCAGTACCAGGGTGACAGGCAGTCATGTTTAGGACCAGCTTACTGTTTGCTCTCAGGCCAGTCAGACAGGGTCTGTTCTCTAGGCCTTGCTCAACTCTACCCTAGATATCCCAGGCAAGAACAGAATCAAAATAGGAGGCTGGCAATGTGTTTTTGGCTCAGACCTGTGGTTCATGGCCTCAAAAATTTTGAGAAAGACTATCAGGTTTTAGAGTGTTGGAACGTGGCAAAGATGACATGACCAAATGAAAATGACTAAAAAACAATGACCACTCGGCTTGCCTCGCATTCAGACTAGAAGTGCCCCTCAAGTACTATAAATTCTTGTGGTCAGTCCATGCCTGAAACAATTGAGTGGTTCCCTCCGGTCAAAGATTCTTTAAAAAGAAAGCACATGGGTGCAATTTGCCATCTTTATTGTATACCGGAAGGAAGATTCCTTTGACCTCCACTTCAGAGGCATTGACCTAAACTATGAACTGCTGGTTGGGTCTTGGGAGAGAATTGGCACATAGGTGATCCACTGCTTGAGCTTCTTGAAAGTGGCTTAGCAGGCTGGTGTCAAGATGGAACTGTCCATGGGAAGATGTGAGATCATGTAAAGGTGTGGCTATGGAGCTGTAATTCCAAACAAACTCTCTGCAAAAAATGGCAAAACCAAGAAATCTCTGGGCGTCTTACGGGACTTTGGAATAGGTCAATCTGAGACAGCTTGGATCTTTTCAGGGTCCATCTTGATTTCACCCTCAGAAAGTACAAAACCTAGGAATGAGACTGTGGGCTTTTGGAACTCACATTTTTCTTTTCAATATGACTCGGATGTGATCTGTATACTTCCCCATCAGGGGTATTCCAGGTAGATGGTTTAGCAAACCCTGTGTCTGTCGTGAGCTCGAGGTTGATTTGCACTCATCCACTTTTTTAAGATTGAAATGCAAATTGTAGCACACTTGCTGGAAAAGTGGTTGTGAATTATACTTACTTTCATATAGGTGCAATTCCACAGGCGTATGAGAAGAACATGGCAGCAACTAAAAATGAAATATAAGAATTTAATCCAGACAGGTGGGGCTCGTTTTACTTCACAATAATTGTGCGCTTCCCAAGTTTTATTCATATTTGATTTTTGGTAACATCTGAGTTGTGCCCAGCCGATAGAAAGAAGGCAGAGGCCTGTAAAAATGGGAGGAGGGCCATCCTCCACACCTCTGACCGAGGCGGAGGAGCTGGCCCTGAGCCAGACGTCCGGACTGCCGATTGCTGATGGCATCCCTTGGGGGACAAGTTCATCAAACACTTCCTCACAGGGAAATGAATGTCTCTATGTGAAATGTAAGTTTTCATTGCATTTGATTTCTCTCACCCTCTCACTTCCTACATTTATATATTAAACCATACCCATGGTGGAGTAAGTGATTAGATGATTAGATTCAAAATTACCTGAGGATAGGATGTGACCTACTACTTGCTACCCCCCACCCCGTGCAGTTGTAGATGGTGTTGTGACTCTGGCTGAGCCTCCGGCCACCTCCAGTAACCCTGCGCCTGCATTTGTTAAATACTCAGTTCTCATATCTTACATCAATAGGAGTTTAAAGATAATCTATGCTCTATATGTAAAGCGTCTGAGTGTTTTTAAAATGGGTGTATAAATAAAATGAATTATTATTACTGAACAGAATGCTCTTCACAGCAGGAAGAAGCAATTAATAATGAGGATGATGATGATGATG
Source organism: Scarus forsteni (assembly GCA_036419115.1). NCBI lineage: Eukaryota > Metazoa > Chordata > Actinopteri > Labriformes > Labridae > Scarus > Scarus forsteni. The sequence continues at coordinate 1,206,405 of JAZDUH010000061.1, read as the reverse complement.
ATGTTGATGAAGAAACCTTGTCTGCTGCCACAGAGAGGGATGGAGACAGGCCCACAGAGGTATACTGTAGATGTTGATTGTAAAGCAGATTTCTACCGAATCACATTTCTTCACATCTTTGCGTGGAGTTTGACATTTATAAATGGAGACATCACTTTCACATTGTTTGAAATCTTCTTCAACAGAACATGGCTGGCCATAACCAACGGGAAGAAGGTCCATCAACCTCCACAGTACAGCTTTACACAGTGAGATACTCAGTAAATGCCAGGTTGATTCTGCATGTGGGACTGTGGAATTTCATCGTCACCCCTGTGTTTTAGCAGTTAACAGCCAAGGAACTTTACAGACAGCATCTCATCAGACAAATAAAAAACTGACAAAGAAATGATGTTCCTGGACCTTCAGATGAAGAAGACTAATTTGGAAATTCAGCTGCTCGAACGCCAGCCGAGGTGGGTGCAATGTTAAAGCAGCAATGTTTTAATTGTTTGCATAATAGTACCAAGACTGACTGTTGCATTTGTATCTACAGGGAATAAAGACTGAATGAAAGCTGAAAAGTATTTGTGTTAAATTTACATCATTTATTGAAAGTGGTTTTGGAAATGATGTTCCTCATGGCCCTTCCATCCTTGGACATCAGCAGGGTAGATGGGATGGTCATCCTCAGGGTGATTAAATTGTATGGTAGGGGGTTGCTCTCCTCTAATAGTTGCAATATTATGGAGCACAAAACATGCCACTATAATGTTGCATGCCCTCTCTGGCGTAACCCTGAGTTTACGCAGACACTGGAACCGAGATTTGAGAATGCCAATAGTCATCTCAACCCGGGCTCTAGTCCTGCAGTGGGCCACATTGAAACGATGTTGGGGACCTGGCTCAGGGTCAGGGTAAGGGGTCAGTAATGAGGGCTGGCATGGATATCCTCGGTCCCCAAGCAAGTGGCCATCAAACTCTCCTGCAATTGATGCATCCTTTTGGGTTAGGAGAAAGACACTGACGAATATATGCACACTTTGGTCTACTTACCACGTGCAAATCTGTCACTCAGGCCACACTCACGGTAGATCCATGCATCATGGACAGAGCCCGGCCAACTTTGCCTCCACATTTGTGATGATGTGTCCAGCATCACATATGATCTTAAATATGCAGAGAATGAAATTAAAGTAGCATTGTCATATGAGTTATAGTCTTATCACTTTAAGATGTGAAGTTACAGTACCTGAACATTTATGCTGTGGAATGACTTCCTCTTAACAAAGTCCCCTTCATTAACTGATGGAGCAGTGATAGGTATTTGAGTACCATCTATGCAGCCTATTACACTCGGGAGCCCTGCAAAAAGATGGATACATACTGATCTTAATGTGAGGTTGTGGCAGAACATCACTAATATGGGCTAATATTAAATACTGTATAATTTAGAAAAAAAAAATCTTAATTCAGATATATTGTCATTGACATCCAGTGATTACATGACATGATGTACCTGCAATCCTGTGGAATTCCTCTTTAATGTTCCTCAGGGTTTTGTGCCCGGGGAACACCACCATCATGGGGAGCAACTGCTTTAAGGCCAATGCCACCTTGCGCACTGCCCTACACACTGTAGCCTTTCCAATGTTTTCCGTGTCCCCAATGTCATATAAAAAGCTACCACTCGCAAAAAAACGTAGCGCAGTGCACAAAACTTGCACTGATGACAGACAACGACCGCGTTGTGTGATATTTCATATGTGTGGTCGAAGAATGTTGTTTATATATATGATTGATTCGCGCATGAAACAATACCGCTCCAACAAAAACTCCCCCGGGAATGAAAGCACATCCAGACGGGGTCTGAAGAGCCTCTCTCTCCACGCAAAGCAGTGCAAATTAATTGTGCCTCGATGTCGATTGGATTCCTTTCAAATGGGTAAGTCATAACTTGCACACGGCAAGAGGGAAGAGGCAGGCTTAACTCGGGGTTTCTTATAGAATAACTGTTAGGGGGCAGGCTAGCTTCACAGAGTCAGTTGCCATGGTGAGCCACTCAGAGTTTCACTTACCTCTCTTCTTTGAACTGGAAACCCAGAGATTCCCTGATTTCAGGCTTAACATTCTCAGAGTTTTCACTGAACCTGCTTTCTGGAATACCCCCCAGGTGAGAAAATCAAGATGTCTAGAAAGACAAAAAGAAACTTATCAAGAATGTCTCTTAGGATGTCATCAACATGGTATTGGAAGACTGCAGGGTCATTTGTGAGACCAAATGGCATGACCAGGTAATTGTTGTTTCTATTAGGGATACTGAATGTAGCCATCCAGTCATCACCCTCACTAGTTTTGACTAAGTGATGGGTGTTTCTAAGGTCTGGATTTGTTGATGTTTTAGCTCCTTCTAACAACTCAAATGCTGTGGAGATAAGAAGGAGTGGGTATCTGTTCTTGAATGGGATATCATTAATAGGCCTGTAATCAATGTAAGGCCTTTCCTTTTTCTCCAAGAAGAAGAAAACTGTCTCAGCAGAAGATGATGAGACTCTGATGATCCCCACTGCCAAGGATTCTTCCACATATTTCTCCATTGCCTGAAGTTTAGGGGCTGAAAGAGAAATCAGGTGATGCCAGGCTGCAAATAAATGGCATCATAGTCTCACTGGGTGGTAGAGAGGATGTCTTAGCCTTGCTGAAGACATCAGCCAGGTTGTGACAGCATGGCGGAATGAGGGATAAGTCAATAGGCTCAGTCTTGTTGTCGGGCTGACTTTGAGTCAGAAAGAAATTCAGAGGCAATTAGCTCCCCAATATGGGACCTGTCCTGTGGAAGGGTGCCGGAGAATTAACTGGTGCATCATGGCATTGAAAACAAAGTGTCAGTGGGGGAGTGAGGGAAACTCATGGTTACTGATTGGGTGCAATGAGTTATCCTGCCCAACAGTGAAACTTCAACTGCATATACTTTAAGAGGTCTGGGGAGTTGGAACAGTTTCAATCTGAGGCTCCTGACAAGAGAAGAGTGGATCAAATCAGCGTCAGGACCAGAGTCAGTGAAAACAGATTTTTAGCTGAGTCTGTATGTGTACAAAACGCTACCATAGGTTCAAGATGGGCAGGATTATTAATAATGACATTCTGACACACCCTAAGGGATCTGTGAACAGGTGTTTGGACACCCTTTGATGTGGCAGTTACCCACTGTATGTCCAAGCAGTCCACAGAGTCGTCAGACTTTCTCCTCTGAGGTGAGCCACATGCATCCCAGATGCATTGGTTCCTCCATGCTGAAGACGGCACTGAGGAAAAGGCCACTGCAGGGAACACATGAGAAGGCTGGTCAGAGGAGTAGTTACGGCAACGACGAGAAGAGGTGCAAGCACTGGAACGTCCACTCTCATTCTGTCATTCCACAAATGTGGACCTTAATGGTGAGGACAATGAATGGATCCTGCCAAGGAAACTAGGTCCAGTTCAACAGGAACCAGAGTGTCCTTCATGGACGAGGTGAGACCTTTCAAGGCCTCTGTGAGAGCTGAATTGTTCCAGCCACTGTCAATGGTAAGAGTCCAAAACTCAATCGTATAATTTGCAACCCGTCTCATTACTCTGCCTCAGCCTAATAAATGAGTGAGCCTCCTCTCTGCCTGGAGATGTTATGAAACACTTGGATGAGAGCCGTGGTAACTGCAGTGAGTGAAAAGCAACCACTGGATTGGCAGTTCCACTCGGCTGTGGCCCAAGTCTCAGCTTGACCCATGACGTGGGAATAACATAAGCCACTTTGGATATATTAAATTTGTTTGTTAATTGTATATGGACTTGCTCGACCTCCAATGTCTGACTTTTTTAAATAAGGGCTAACAGCAGGCTCAGCACCACGGCCTCATTGAGAGGGGACTATGAGGTGCCATACAGATAAACAGCCTTTGGACAAAGCCCTCTCTCTGTAAAGGCCAGTAAGATCTGAAACAGTCTCCCACTCACCGTAAGGGAGTGCCCCATATTACAAACTTTTAAAAAGCATGTTAAACAGTGGCTGAAAGCAAACAAGTTCTGTAACCATTAACATCCAGGCTTTTAGGAATGAACTGTGTTGTTTTGTGCTCTTATTCGGATCTATTGTCCTGCTTTATGTCCTGTTTTTGTGTGTGTGATGTTTTTGCCATAATGTTAGTGTGTTACCTGCCTAGGGCAGATGTAAATTAGCATTGATGCTATAATCTGGCATATTTACATCTATTGTTTTTTGAACAGATGTTCATTCATGTGCGCTGTCCCAATTAAATAAATAAGTAATTGAATGAATAATATATCAGGAGGGAAGGCAGAGGCCTGCATTTCAAATATGGAGCTCACACTGAGGAAGAAATTGACGCATGTCACCCAAATCTCCAAACGATTTCTCCAGTGTGGAGAGTTGAGGACTCGACATGGCGGAAGGAGGAGAAGATGACATGTCCATCGAGCTACCTGGAAGAGCCCAGCTCTGGAGCAGAAGTCTCCCTCTGCAGCAGTTGGGTGAGTGAGCTGATCTAAGTGTTCAGGCACATCATCATGGCTCCCTGCCACTCGGTCAGTTCCCTGATATGGTAGCAGTTTAAGGCCATTGTCTCCTACTGCTGTGCAAGTCTCTGTTCCTGAGTGGGCAGAGCTTGGCTGGTTCTTAGTCTGCTGAGTTTATCACTGCCAAATTATTTCTGTCAAGAAACACACACTGGGCACATAAAGAAACTCAAATCCAGATGACGTGAGTCTGTGAGGCAAAAAAAGGGTTTATTGAACAGTTTAGAGTTTAGTACACTATAACACATGCAAAACTAGGTAGAGGTATCCAAAAACACAAGGCAAAAAGGCATGGTCATGATAAAGAGGGTCCAGATAAAATAATCACTCTGAAAGAACATTGGAAAGTGACACAGAGGTACAAACAGTCAGTTCAGAAACACTGATGACTTACAACTCAAACAGATCCAAGACTGCAGAAGTACAGAGAAGAAACACACAGTGACCCGAAAACGGAGCGCGCGAGCTACAGTTCAGTCGCATGTGGCTGTTCATGAGGTTTCGTAAGTTTGATCTCTGGGTGGGATTTGATCATAGTGCGAGAAAAAGGCGTGAACAACATTTGACAGAACAAAAAGTGAGCATGTCAGTATGTTTCCTCTAGAGATTATGTTTCTTGTCTCTCAGTCAAACACATCGTGGTCTACAAAGAGAGTAGAAGCTGTCAGTTCTCCTTCAGTCAGTGAGCACAATGACATCTCCAACATTTGTCCTCATCCTCACATGTTTGGTCATGGGCAAAATTGGTGAGTTTAGTTTTGTTGCTCTGTTTCTAAGACTGCATATGGTCACCTTTTATTCAATATTTTTCAGTATTTCTGATGTTAACATGTTTCAACATGAATCTTTTGTCTTTTATTTCAGCCCAGAGAGCTGATCTGAAATCACCCTCATCAGTTCATTATGAGAGACGACAAACTGGAGAATCTGACTTTAACATGTGATCATGGTGGCTTCACGTGGGTTTATTGGTTTAAGCAAACTCTTGGAGAGGAACTAAAGCTCATCACAGTAAATCACGATAATTTTTATCATTTGTATGGTGAATTCAAGAACAATTCACGCTTCACATTGGATGTTCAAAAAGATAAAATTCTCCTCACAATCTCAGATTTACAGCCGTCAGATTCAGCCACTTATCACTGCATAGTCTTTGAAGCAGTCATTGGGGAAATTCTGCAAACAGTATCTCTCAGTGTAGAAGGTTCTGGTTTGATCGTCCCAGCTTTGGTCCATCGGTCTGAATCTGTCCAGCATGGAGGCTCTGTGACTCTGAGCTGTACAGTCCACACTGGGGGCTGTGATGGAGAACACAGTGTTTACTGGTTCAAGACTCTGAAGAATCTCATCCAGGACTCATTTACACCCATGGAGGCAGGAACCATCAGTGTGAGAGGAGAAACAGCACAGAAACAAACACCTGTGTCTACAACTTACCTCTGAGGAGCCTGAATGTTTCTCATGCTGGGACGTATTACTGCGCTGTTGTCTCATGTGGACACATTCTGTTTGGAAATGGGACCAGGCTGGACTTTGGAGGTGAGTGTCTTCTTACCTTCTCATAATGGATTTCCCCTCATGGACTGATAAAATATTTTCCCATCTATACATATGTATCTATGTCCCTTCAAAATAAACATTAAATACACTATTATAAAAGGGACAGTCCTTTTATTTTGCTCTGAATGACCAGCATTCCACTGGCATGTCAATAGAAGAATAAAACTTGGCACATGCACAGCTTTCTCTGTTTCTCTGAATGTTTAAAGAGAGTTTTTAAATGAACAAAAATGAAACAAGAGATCTTTAAAATCTTAAGTTAAGAGGCTTTGCCAAAAAATGTTTTTTTGTGCAGCATAGAAGACAAACCATGAAAGATACATTACGTGTCATAAATTTTTATTTAAAAGCCAACAACATATCCTTCTTAGGAACATACATGAGCCAAATATGTAGGATAATTGATCGATCGTGATGTTTATCTTGATTGTCCATGTTTGAGTAGCTGAGATGAAGGGGTTCAGGGGTCCTCAGCCTTCTTTGAAAGGGCTTAAAGTAGTCAATTCTCCCTAAAATTCCATAACCTCTCTGTGTGTCGCTCTATCTGCAGATAATAAGAACTTCCCTCGCTCACTGGTTTACGTCTTAAGTGGAGGTTTGGTGTTGAACCTGGTTGTTGCACTGATCATTTCACTATGCATATTTAAAAACAGAAGCTGCAAATGTACAGGTAAGTGTTCTGGATATTGTCTTAAGGATGTTAATTCTCTAGAACAGCTCTTAAATAATGAGCCTTTTCTGTTTCATAACAGTCTCTAAAAGAGAAGAAACCTCCAGCAGGACAGCGCAAGAGGTGAGTATTTTTTGCACATTCCGTTTTTAAAGTGTAAAAGCAAGAACAACAGGATGAGAACTCGTGAACTATTTTATATTATACCTCACTCAGAAACAGATAAACTAAAAAAAGCACTTAGAAAGCGCAGACCAGCGCCAAGAAGCTCAGTTCACCCATCAATTGTGATCTCTATCAACATTATAGTCCTATATTTAATTTATACATACATTGTGGAAGGAAAAAATATCAATGTGCAAGAAGTGTGATTATTGTTGAGACAAATTTAATACAATAGAGAGACCTAGTTATTAGTGGGTCTTGTAACTTGTTGACTGAACCAAGTTGTACAGATGTGTGTGCCGCTGTGCTTCAAGTGAGCGATGTCACCAGCCTGTCGGTCAGAGCAAAACCACGGCACTTCAGTGTGCGGCATGTTCACTCTATGAAGAGCTTGGGGGTTAGGGCTTAACACTAACACACACAGACTTCTGCTTTGGTGGACTATTTCCATACGACATTATCAGCAGCCTTATTTTTAGTGATTAACTGACACGTCTGGAGAAACTACCAGTGAGCAGACCTCCTTCATATGTTTCTATGTTGTTCCGGGGTTTACAGTAATGTTAGCAGTAGTTGTGAGTTGTAGAGGACTGGGATGTTTATTACATTATTACAATTTTCTCTTATGTTTTTGAGTAAAACCGTGCATGCACAGCTTTCAGTACTGATTGGCTGTTTGCTGTGCCATGGCTCTGTGTGTAACCAGACCTGTGATCATTAAAATGTGTGCATGTGGCCAATAGATAGACAAATATATAGATAGATGGATGTTTGCAGTTTCTAATCCACATTTATTAGCCTTAAGTAGCTAATGTCAGATGTTGCATTAATTTGCAGGATTTTATTTTTGTACTGTTTTGACAGTTGAATGGTTAAGTTCATATTAACAAACTGTAGAAATTCCAGTTTAGTGATACAGTTGTGCCCAAACGTTTACACCCCCCAGCAGAATTTCAGATTTTTTGGCCTTTTCTCAAAAAATATGAATGGTAACACAAAAACCTTTCTGTCACTCATGGTTAGTGGTTGGGTGAAGACATTTATTGAAAAAAAATAATAATTTACTCTTTTAAATCATAATGACAACAGAAACTTCAAAAATGACCCTGTTCAAAAGTTTACACCCCCTGGCAGTTTTGGCCTGATAACATGCACAAAATTTGACACAAATGGGTTTGAATGTCTACTAAAGGTAACCATCCTCTCTGTGATCTATTAGCTTGTAATCAGTGTGTGTGTTTAAAAGCTCAGTGAGTTTCTGAGCTCCTGACAGACACGTGCATCTTTCACTCAGTGCTACGTTGAAGTTTCTGGTTTCTACGTCATGGGTAAAGCAAAAGAATTGTCAAAAGATCTTCGAGAAAAGGTATTTCAATTGTATAAAACAGAAAAAGGATTTTAAAAGATATTTAAGGAATTGAGGATGCCAAGAAGCACTGTTAAAACTCTAATTAAGAAGGGGAGAGAGAGGGATTCTGCTGAAACCAAACTACGGTCAGGCAGACCAACAAAAATTTCAGCTCCAACTGCAAGGAAAATTGTTAGAGATGCAAAGAAAAACCCTCAAATAACTTCAGCTGAAATACAGGACTCTCTGAAAAAAATTGGAGTGGATGTTTCAAAGATCCACAATAAGGAGACTCTTGAAGAAACATGGGCTACATGGTCGAGTCGCCAGAAGAAAGACATTTCTACAATGCCACAAAATATCCCGCTTACAATTCAAACAGCACAGAGACAAGCCTCAAAACTTCTGGAACAAAGATATTTGGAGTGATGAGACCAAAATTGAACTCTTTGGCCACAACCATAGCGTTACATTTGGAGAGGAGTCAACAAGGCCCATGATGAAAGGTACACCATTCCTACTGTGAAACATGGAGGTGGATCACTGATGTTTTGGGGATGCGTGAGCTACAAAGGCACAGGAAAATTGGTCAAAATTAATGGAAGGATGAGTGCAGCATGTTATCAGAAAATACTGGAGTAAAATTTACATTCATCGGCCCAGAAGCTGCGCATGGGACATTCTTGGACATTCCGACATGACAATGATCCAAAACACAAGGCCTAATCAACCTGCCATTGGCTACAGCAGAATAAAGTGAAGGTTTTAAAGTGGCCATCTCAGTCTCCTGACCTCAATGTCATTGAGCCACTCTGGGGAGATCTCAAACGTGCAGTTCATGCAAGACAGCCCAAGAATTTACTTTTTGCCAAGAGGAATGGGCAGTTTTACCATCTGAGAAAATAAAGACCCTCATCCACAACTACCACAAAAGACTTCAAGCTGTTATAAATGTTAAAGGGGGAAATACACGGTATTAAAAACTGGGGGGTGTAAACTTTTGAACAGGGTCAGTTTGGAAGTTTCTGTTGTCATTATGATTTAAAAAGAGTAAACCAATCTTTTTTTCAATAAATGTCTTCACTCAACCACTAACCATGAGTGACAGAAAGGTTTTTGTGTTATCATTCATATTTTCTGAGAAAAGGCCAAAAAATCTGAAATTCTGCTGGGGGGTGTAAACTTTTGGGCACAACTGTACATAAATGCAATAGATGCACATAACTGAATTATATCTTGTCTTGGTATATTTTTTTCATATTTACATTAGTCTGCTGTGAAATAGGCACAAAATGACTCGATGGTGATCCTTTGCTGTTGTGACAGAATATACACAATTAGTTCAGGTTATCTATTGAGACATACAATTTTATTATAGTATTTTTTTTGTTATTGTTTTGATTTGTAATTTGTACTAATTTGAACCAAAAAAGTGGCAAAATAAGTATTACTTTTCATTAGCATTGAAACAACAACAACCATTAAACCATTAAATATGATACACTTGACGTTACTGCTGAATAACTAATTTTCTGGTGAAAGGTGGGCCGAGAGTAAACAGAAAAAATGTGTGTATGTGTTGTGTGTCATAAAGCACAAGTGGTGTTAAGAGTGCCTTTATGATACTGTATCTGTCTATCTATCTATCTATCTAGCTAGCTAGCTAGCTAGCTAGCTATTGATTGATTGATGGATCGATCGATAGATATTTGTGCTTGAATTCTCTTGATTTTGGCTTGTTTTCATTGACCTGGATCCTTATTTCTTGTGCAAAATTTGACACACTGACAGAGGTCTGGTGGCCTCAGTGTCAACACTACATACTGTATCTCACCATCTGTTTGAAATCTTTGGCTGTTTTCTGTTAAAATGTTGAAATAATACTGTACTGTAGTTCCTTGACATGTTTTAAACATTAAAGTTTAGTCTGTGTATTAAATTTGGCAAAAAAAAATTCAATATTTTGGCATCTGAATTCTTGTTTTGTTCTAGGGTTTTCAAGAGGCAGACGACCTCCATTATGCTGCCCTGAGGAATCAAAAGATCAACAGATCCAGAAAACAGAGGGACAACACCAAGAGTGAATGTGTTTACTCAGGTGTCAGACAGTAGAGCTGGAAAATGTTGGTCAGTTTCAAAGCTGAAGGAAATTCTATTTGATTTTTAAGTTGCTGTGAACAAACTTTTTTTTTTTTTTTTTTTTACAAATTTTGGGGCATTTTTTGCCTTGTTTAACAGGGGAGAGAATGACAGTGAAAAGGCGAAAGGTGTAAGGAGGTGAAAGGGGAAGACACTCTACAAACTGGCCACAGGCTGGATTTCAACCCAGGCTGGCAGAAAGATGCACATGGGACGTGTCTGGTTGCGACCCACTCCACCCAACTGTGAACCAACTATTGAAACAAATGCTCTGCTGTATCTTTTTTATATAAATGTATGTATATATATATTTTTAATCTTACTTCAAATGTGCAAAACAAGTAAACCCTTTTCTATTTAGTAACAAATCTTTCAATAATTTTCAAATGATTTCTTTATGCACTAGTTAAACTCGTTTGTTTGTTTCATTAATCCATTAACAAATGAAATATCTAAATGCTGACCCAATCGTTTTAACAACAGAAAATAAAAGAACAATGATATCTTAGCGTTTTTGTATTTAAAGCAAAAGGAACATTGTGACTTGATTTTCTAAACAAAAGCACTTTTTCTGCAGTAAATCCTGAAATAGCTCATGTTATGCTTTTATAAGTTTTACTGGACAGAAAGCAGCACAGCAGAGAGATTTCTCTGACAAACATCAGTGAGTTGTAACACAATCACACAAACACACATTGACACAGCAATTCCTAATGAACAACACTGTAAGTGGTACAACATAGCTTCCTCCTCTGTTGTGAATGTATATTAAAGCAACATTAAATAAGTGTGTTGGCTTTGCAGAATATCACTGTCTCTTTTCTTTTGTCCCATGACAATGACACAGGCTTTGTGCTGTAATATATTAATCAACTGATCTTTAATTATTTCCAAATCAAAACAAGTGTCATCTCAAGAAATTTACAAAAAAGCAGGCCAGAGCAATGCTCTTAACTTTATAGTTATACAAACAAACATCTATACTTATATAGAAATACACACAAACAATAATATACTTACACATACATACTTCCAGACCCAACATAAGTCCACCACGGGCAACGCACTGGGCCACGAAATATGGCTTACACTTACATGGGCATTGTTGGTGCAGTTGGATAGTGTGCTTGGTCTATAATCGAGAGATTGCAGGTCCAAGCCCAGCTCTGGCAACACTTGGCGATATGTCTTTGGGCAAGAGACTTAACCCCAAGTTGCTGCACCAGTGGCATGTAAATGGGCATGAAAGGGTGTGAATGTCTTAGCTGATAATGATGGATAACTAACATTGCTATTAGGGGTACTGAATGCAGTCTTCCACTATCACCCTCTCTAATTCTGACCAAGTGATGGGTGTTTCTAAGTTCTTGATTGGTGAATGTTTTAGCTCCTTTCAACAACTCAAATGCTGTGGAGATGGGAGGGAGTGGGTACCTGTTCTTAACTGTGATATCATTGATACCCCTGTAATCCATGCAAGGTTTTAGAATCTTGTCCTTTCTCTCCATGAAGGCAAGCTGTCCCAGCGGGAGACGATGAGGGTCTGATGATCCCCGGTGCCAAAATCCTCCACATATTTCTCCATGACCTAAAGGGGTCAGGGGCTGAACGAAAAAAAAAAAAACGGTCTACCTCGGGGAGGGGTGGTGCCAGGCAACAAATCAATGGAATAGTCATTGTCTCGATGGGGTGGTAAGAGATCTTAGCCTACCTGAGGACCTTGGTGAGGTCGTTACACCATGGCAGAACAAGGGATAAGTCCTGCTCAACAGTGAGCTATCATCGGCATATAGTTTAAGGTCTGAGAGTTGAACAGTTTCAATCTGAGTCTCCTGCCAAGGGAAAGTGGATCAAATTAGCAAATACGGGTTATTTAAGCGGAGTCTGTATGTGTGCATTGGAAGCATCCGCGAGAATTACGATACTTCCGGTACCAAATAGAAGATACTAAGATTCAGAAAATGTGTGGTACTGACTTTTCTAGACTACCCAAAGTACGTTGGTACGAAGGCGCCAGATCTGGCCACTTCTTTAAGCGTTATTTTTGGCTGTAAATGGCGATTATCTGGCAACCAGTGCTGATCATCGTGAAGAACAACGACGACGCCAGACTACGCACCTGGCTCGTCAACAGCGAAACATTTAAAGACAAACATCCAGACTTCGTACAGAGAATTCAGGTGGTGATTTGATTCACGTGTTATCACTATTGCTCATATCTAGTGCGTTCACACCCTTGATGTGGCAGTTACTCACTGTATGTCCAAGCAGTCCACAATAAAAACATTAGCAATCACCATGTCATCAGACTCTCTCCTCTGGGATGAGCCGAGTGCGTCCCAACTACATCAGTTCTTCCGTGCACAGAGAAAGTGGTGAGGAAAAGGCCACTGCAGGCTGCACATGAGAAGGCTGGTCAGAGGAGCAGTTACCTTGGCAATGATGAGGAGAGGTGCATGCACTGGAAAGTCCAGTCTCCCTTTGTTATTTCAAGAGGCTCTTGTAATAACAATAATAATAATACATTTTATTTAAAAGTGCCTTTCTTAGCACCCAAGGACACTTTACAAAATACGCAATAAAACACACTGCATTAAAATCACAATTAAAATAAATAAAAACAACATACAAGAATGACACAGTTAAATGAGGGAGGGAAATTAAAGAGGATATGCAGTTTGGAACAGACGGGTTTTGAGTTTTGATTTGAAGTGGGGAAGGGAGTCGATGTTTCTGAGGTCAGGAGGGAGAGAGTTCCAGAGTTTGGGAGCAGAGCGGCTGAAAGCTCTGCTACCCATGGTGCTGAGCCGGCGGAGGGCGCAGAGAGATGGAGGGAGGAGGACGACCTGAAGGAGCAAGAGGGGGTGGTGATGTGGAGGAGACCAGACACGTAGGGGGGGGGGGGGGGGCGAGGTTGTGAATGGCCTTGAAAGTGTACAGCAGGATTTTGAAGATTATTATGAACTTGATGGGGAGCCAGTGAAGCTGCTGGAGGACGGGGGTGATGTGATGAAAGGAGGGGGTTCTGGTGATGATCCGGGCTGCAGAGTTTTGAACCATTTGAAGTTGGGGGCACCAAAGAAGAGTGAGTTGCAGAAATCAATCCGGGAGGTGACGAGGCTGTGGACCAGGATGGCCGTGGTGTGAGGGGTGAGGGAGGGGTGGAGACGGTTTATGTTATGTAGGTGGAAGTATGCTGACCGGGTGATGTTATTGATATGAGAGTGAAAAGACAGAGAGCTGTTGAGGATGACACCCAGACTCTTAACCTGAGGAGAGGTGGGTACTGTAGAGTTCACTATGGTGAGGGAGAAACTGTCAATTTTGGATAAATTGGATTTTGTACCGACCAGGAGGAGTTCTGTTTTATCTGAGTTAAGTTTGAGGAAGTTAGAGGTGAACCAGATTTTGATTTCTGAGAGGCAGTGGGTGAGGGAGGAAGGTGGAAGAGAGGCGTCGGGTTTACTGGATAGGTAGAGCTGGGTGTCATCCGCAAAGCAGTGAAAGTGGATACCAAATTTACGGAAGATATTGCCAAGTGGGAGTAGATATATAATGAAGAGGAGGGGCCCCAGGACGGAACCCTGGGGCACACCTGAAGTGACGGGGGAGGGCTGTGAGGTGAAGGACTTGAGTTGGATGAACTGAGTGCGGCCTATGAGGTAGGAGTGGAACCAGTGAAGAGGGGTGTGGGTGATACCTATGGAGGAGGATGGGTGAGAAGTAGTGTTGAAGGCCGCACTCAGATCAAGGAGGATGAGAATAGGATGAGATTGTCTACCTTACCAAAACCAGTGTCATTCATTGACGAGGTGAGACTTCTAAAAAGGCATCTGTGGGTGCAGAATTGTTCCAGCCACTGTTAATGGGGAAAGTCTGACACTCAATAGCATAATCCATAACCAGAGATATAAGGCCATTTGCTCCTTCTGCTGAGCCAGTTTATTTTTCTGAGCTTGCAGAGCTTGGCATACAGGTTCTTAGTCTCCTGAGTTTATCATGGCCAGAGAGTTTCTGTTAAGAAACACATGCTGGGCACACAAAGAAACTCAAATGAAGGGGACATGTGTTCTTGAGGCAAAAACAGGGTTTATTAACAGTCCAGGCTTCAGTACACAAAGACAAAACCACAAACCACAAAGACAAAAAAACAAAAAAACAACAACAAAAAAAAACACGCAAAGGTATCCAAAAATCAATAAGCACAAGGGTATGGTCTTGGAAAGAGGGTCCTAATCAAATTATGGCTATGAAAGAACTCGAGAAGGAGGAACAAACAATCTGGCAACAATACAGGGGAAGACATGAAAATTAAATGCATAAGGTTATAGGGGGTGATGAGACACAGCTGGGGAAACACAATCAGGGATCAGGTGTGACAGCACAAGACAGGAAACAAAACCAAAATAAAAACAAGAAAAGAAATAAAAATAAAACAGGAAATACATAGACAAAACATCAAACAAGTGGGGTAACATGAGTAACTCAACTAAAGTAACAGGGCAGGACCATGACAACACTTAAACAACACTTAATGCTTACAGTACATTACGTTATTCTTTCATCAGACTTTCAGAGGACTTTAGTTTGACATCCTGCCACACTGAAAGATACAATGGCCAAAACTCTGAGTTTTTAGTTTCTGACTGAGATTTAACATGATAATAATAATAATAATAATAATAATAATAATAATAATAATAATAATAATAATAAAAATAATAATAATAATAATAATAATGGATTTTATTTATAACACACTTTACATTTGTGGGCAAATCTCAAAGTGCACAGTCAAGAAAACAATAAAAACAATGATAAAGACAATAAAAACAGTAAAAGCAGTCAGCAGTAATAATAAACAACAAAATGAATCAGGCCGTACGAAATAAAAAGGTTTTCAGTCCTTTTTTAAAAGAGTCCACTGTCTGTGGAGCCCTGAGGTGGGGGAGGAGGTGTTCCATAGAGGGGGAGCAGCAGCCTAGAAGGCCCTGTCGCCCATGGTCCTGAAAAGAGTCTTGGGCGGGCGCAGACGGTACGGGACGGGAGAAAGATGGTCGAAGTTTGGCAATATTACGGAGGTGTAAGAACGAGGTTTTGCTGATATGAGTTATATGATGGTCAAAGCTAAGATGGGGGTCAAACCTAACACCCAAATTTGTAACGGAGGGAGAGAGGGGAAAGTTGTGCCCAAGAAAGGAGACAGAGGAAATGACAGAGGAATGGAGCTGGTGTGGAGTGCCAATGTGGATGGCTTCCGTTTTGGAGGTGTTCAGCTGTAAGAAATTTTCACTCATCCAAGCCTTTATCTCCTCCAGGCAGGAGTCCAGCTGAGAGACAGAGGAGGGGGTGACCTTGAGGTAGAGCTGAGTGTCGTCAGCATAGCAATGGAATTGTATTCCATGCCTGCTGACGACACGACCGAGGGGGAGCATGTATATGGTGAAGAGGGTTGGACCGAGGACAGAGCCCTTGGGGGACCCCACAGGTGACAGTGTGGGGGCAGGATTTAGCGTCCCCCAGGGCTACGAACTCTGTCCTTCCCTTGAGGTATGAATGAAACCATTCAAGGGCAGTGCCAGTGATACCAATGTTGTGTTGGAGGTGGTGAAGGAGGATGTGGTGATCAACCGTATCAAATGCAGCAGAGGTCGAGAAGGATGAGGAGGGAGGTGGAGCCGGAGTCAGAGGTCATCAAGGGGTCATTTGTGACTCTGATGAGAGCTGTCTCTGCGCTGTGGGAGGAGGGGAAACCGGATTGGAATTTTTCATACATATTGTTTAGTTTAAGATGGTTTTGGAGTTGGATGGAGACAATTCTTTCAAGAGTTTTGGAGATGAAGGGGAGGTTGGAAATGGGTCTGTAATTTGACAGAGGTTCAGGATCAAGAGTGGGTTTTTGAGGAGGGGTTTGATGATAGCTGTTTTGAGGCTGGTTGGAACATTGCCAGTTTGAAGGGAGAGATTTATGATGTTTGTGATTAGTTTACTGATAGAGTGGCAATGAGTCTTGAGCAGAGGGGAGGGGAGGAGATCGAGGGAGCATGTGGATGGTTTAGATTTACTGATGACTTTCTCGACCTCCTGCTGCACTGTGGGGTAGAAGTGAAATAGTTGTGTGGTGGGTGCAGTGTCATGTGTTGGAACAGAACTGTTGGTGATGGAGAGAGATGCACAGATGTTGTGTATTTTGGAAGTAAAAAAAGTCTATGAATTTGCTGCACTGTGTGACTGTTTGGTTGTGGTGTGGTGAAGTCTGAGGTTTGAGCAGGTGTTTGATGGTGGTGAAAAGTTTTTTGGAGTTACCTGGGTTATTGTTAATGATGTTGGAGTAATGTGCTGACCTGGCCTTGGAGAGTTCCTTGGCATATCTCTGCTGATGTTCCCGGTAGGCCAACTTACGCACCGTCAGCCCAGATGTGACACAGCCAGTCCTTTTTAGATTTCTCAGCTCCTCTATGAACCAGGGGCGGAGCGGGTGAAGGTGACTGTCCTGGTTTTTAGTGGTGCATGAAAGTCAAGTAAAGTCTGAAGGTTATTATTGTTGTAGTCCATGAGATGGGTGACTGATGTGTTCGGAGGAGGGGAAAGGAGCTGGAGATGTTGACTGAGGGAGGTGGGGTCAATGTTCCTGAGGTTCCTGAAGGAGATAAGGTGTTGTGGTTTGGCAAGGGGGGAGGGGAGAGGGATCCTGAAGGTGACTATGTGGTGGTCTGAAATGCCAATGTCCTGGATTTGAAGGTCTGAGATATGGATGGAGTCAGTAATGACCAAGTCCAGTGTGTGGCCCTTGGAGTGGGTGGAACCAACAACAGATTGGTGTAGATTAAGGCAGTCCAGGACCCCCAAGTACCAGAATGTTGGAATGTGAGGTGCAAAGTGAAATAAGAAAATCATGAACTTCAGAGAGGAATGATGGATGTGGTTTTGGGGGGCGATAAATAAGTAATTGTAGTTGTACCCAGGGGGCAGGCCTCATTGAGGCCCTGTTCTGTCATGGTTTGAACTCTTGAGGCACAAAAAGAACTCAGTGAGTAGACAAAGCAGGTCTGTGAGGCAAAGGATGAGGTTTATTTCCAGTCCAAAATCCGCTACACAAAAGCAGGCAGAGTTAGGCAAAGGTATCCAATGAACAACACGCAAAAAGGCAAGGTCTAAACAAAACATGTGGTGACCAAACTATGAGAGGAATGCTGGAATGTGACACTCTGGAAAAACAATCTGGCAACAAGACAGAGGAAGACACAAGGGTTAAATACATAAGGGGATTGGGGGTTATGAGACACAGCTGGGGAAGCACCATCAGGGACCAGGTGTGACAACGCCTTACAGGGAGCAAAACGTACAGAATAAAGAAAGAGATGAACTTTTAAAATAAAACAGGAAACACATAGACAAGACATGAAACTAAAACAAAATAGGTAACAAGTGTGAACCCTTTAGTGCTTCACTTCTATTAATCATTGTATGCAGGGAAACCTAATTAATTGAAAGGAAATAAAATACAGTCAAGGACACCGAGTTAACAGAAACATCTCTGCCACAAAGTCAACTATGATGTCAACTCCAACTCACCAGCATACTCACCAGATGGGAGTTGGGGGTTCTACTTAAGCAAAGCAAATAGGGTACACATGTGCCAGCTTTGGCTTGAGACAGTATGGTTTCCTTATTCTTATTTCCATATGGCTGGCCTAAGTCCTTGATTAAAGTTGGCAAAACTTATAGATTAGTTTTAGGCCAGGCATGCTCAGGCCAAGGTCTGTGCAAATGTTTTTGCTTATATATTGGAATTTCAGGGGTGCTATTGTGGTACAAAAGTTAGCAACCTGACAAGTTTCATGTTCAAGAACTGCTTGTTTTAATTTCGCACTTTTTCCACAAGTCAGAATCATGACCTAGACTGAAACCTCAAAAGTCCAAATTTTAAACTATAGCTTTTTCATGTTGTGGCTGCATCTCTCTGCTGTTACAGCTCTGTTTCTCTATACATTTCTCCCCATTAACATGCTTTTATGCACAGGCTCTCTGATAATCTTTTCACTGTTTTGGCCTATTCTAAAAAACTAGCCACAGGAAAGGCATGCCAGTGTGTGACGTACAGTTCACACAGGCAGTCTCAAAGCTTCGACTTGATAAAATCCTCAGCAAATGACAACACATATGCTACGCTGCTGTCACATAAGTAAATGCATCCAGAGTCTAACAGCCCTATGCTTGCTCTTGAATTAGTGTGAAAATAAGGGCAAATTCTGATGAAAAACCCTCATGGTTATGCACTACTGAGAACACAAGTTCAGAGACTTGCATTTACAATCAAAGGATGAACAGGATGACTATTACCTTCAACCAATAACAGTTTCTTCTGAAGTCTAAAAGACGGTTTGAATAAGGACTTTAAAATCACTCTTGAGATGTTGATCTCACATGCAAAGGATTTCACCTTAAACAAGACATTTTTTGAGTTTAACCCTAAAAATGGTCATCTTTGTAACGTTAAAGACATTCCTCTCAGTGTTCTTAAAGGGATAGCTTAGGAGTCTATTCAGTGGGATTATCAAAAGCATAAATAGTTTCCACAGCTCTGCTTTCATAAAATAATATAAAGCTGGAGCTTTATATTGCTGCAGATGGTTTACCAACTCTGCAATGTTTAAATAATTTACAAGAAGTTACAAAAATAGAACTGTTCGTGTTCTGTATTTTGTTTTTCCTAACAATTAACTTTCCGTGAGCTTACTTGTTGTTTTGGTACAACTTTGGCTGTTAATGTTGCCTGTTTTCACCTAAAATGCTAGAAATGTACTGAAATGCACACTGTTTCAAGAATGTTACAAGAAGTTACCAAAACAAAACAGTTGGTTTGCATTCAGCATTTTGTTTTTTGATAAAAGACCTTATTTTTCATGAGCATACTTGGTGCTACTTTGACTATTTATGTTGCTTAATTACCCTGAGTTTTAAGCCCTGTCTGCACTGAAATACAACCTTAGCTTCAGTGCGAGTTCCATGAGTACAGAGGCAGATCCTGTTGTCCATACTTGATACTTGGCTAATTTTGCACTAATGCCATGTACTTTATACAACCACACTTAAGGGCTGTTTACACAAAGCTAAAATGGTCAAATCCACTAAGTTTTAGTTGCATTTTGGCCTTGCATTTACAAGGGAACTCTATACTGATTGTCCGACTCCAGAAACTTTTGAAACCATGGTCCAGAGTAGAGTTTTTAATACGCTCTCCATGCAGCACAGTGTAAAACCATATCAGAGCATTTCAGGGTGAAACGCTGACGTCACCACATGGACAGTACTCTTTCACGTGAAGGCTGTGCACACATACCAGGGAAAACAACTGCATCGGCAATCTACTGAGTAACGTGTGCTGCTCACTGTGCTCGGTTTGTTATCCAGACAAAACTATCCAGACAGATTTGTTGTCCAGAAAAGAAACTCATGTGTCTATGTGTATCCAATCACCATTGTTGATGTTAAAGTATTTCTTCTTCGTACGTGTGATGTAGCAGTGCTGTTTCTCTGCAAATCTGCATCGCCATCTACTGGACTGGCATGCACACTACAGCATTTTTATTTGTTTCAGTATCTCCGTCTGAACGCAGATCGACTTTAAATACGCAAAGGAAAAGTCTTAAAGTCTTTGCATTTAAAGTCACAGAGTCTCCGTGTAAACATAGCCTTAGAAAATATCAAAACATTCCTTGAATGCACAGCTTTCAGATGAAGAACAAACTTTTGTTCATTTAACCCCAAAACAAAAAGCCTTAGCAGCACAGAGGATTAAGAGCATTGAAAGAAAAGTGTAATTTCTCAGTCAGTTCAGAAACACTTATGGCTTACATGTCAAAAAGATCCAAGAATGAAAAAGAACAAAGAAGAAACACACTGTGACCCAAAAAGGGAGCTCACGAGCTACATTTCAGTCGCATGTGGTTGTTTCTGAGGTTTTTAAAGTTTGATCTCTGGGTGGGATTTTATCATAGTGTGAGAAAAAGGCGTGAACAACATCTGTCAGAAGAAAAAAGTGAGCATGTCAGTATGTTTCCTCTAGAGATTATGTTTCTTGTCTCTCAGTCAAACACATCGCGGTCTACGAAGAGAGAAGAAGGTGTCGGTTCTCTTTCGTTCATGAAGCACAATGACATCTCCAACATTTGTCCTCGTCCTCATATGTTTGGTCCTAGGGGAAATTGGTGAGTTGACTTTCTGTTGCTCTGTTTCTATGTGTGCAAAAGGTCACTTTTCATTCAATATTTTTCAATATATCTGATGTTAAAATGTTTCAACATAAAACTTTGTCTTTTATTTCAGCCCAGAAAGTTGATCTGAAATTACCCTCATCAGTTCATCATGAGAGACGACAAACTGGAGAGAATCTGACTTTAACATGTGTTCATAGTACCTCCATGTATGTTCATTGGTTTAAGCAAACTCTTGGAGAGGAACTAAAGCTTATGTTTGCCAGAAATACCAACGCTTTGAATAGTTTGCTTGGTGAATTCAAGAACAATTCACGCTTCACAGTGAGTACAAAAAAGAAGGAAAGTCTCCTCACTATCTCAGATTTACAGCCGTCAGATTCAGCCACCTACCACTGTATCGTCTTTGAAGCAGTCATTGTGCAAATTCTGGAAACAGTAACTCTCAGTGTAGAAGGTTCTGGTTCGACCGTCCCAGCTTTGATCCATCGGTCTGAATCCGTCCAACATGGAGGCTCTGTGACTCTGAGCTGTACAGTCCACACTGGGGGCTGTGATGGAGGACACAGTGTTTACTGGTTCAAGACTTCTGAAGAATCTCATCCAGGACTCATTTACATCCATGGAGGCAGGAACCATCAGTGTGAGAGGAGACACAGCACAGAAACAAACACCTGTGTCTACAACTTACCTCTGAGGAGCCTGAATGTTTCTCATGCTGGGACGTATTACTGCGCTGTTGTCTCATGTGGACACATTCTGTTTGGAAATGGGACCAGGCTGGACTTTGGAGGTGAGTGTCTTCTTACCAACAATGTCCTCAATCATCAGAGGTGGAGAAGGTGGCCAACGACAGTACTTGAGTGAAAGTATAAATCATGCAGGTTCGATATCAGTCCAAAGTTTGTTTGGGACTTTAACTTTCAAAGGTTTAAGAGTGATTTGAAAAAATGCACAAATAACTATAGAAAATCAAGCACAATGACAGAGACACAGAGGAGAGCTTCAAAACCATAGCCAAAGAAAAGGAAAAGAAAAACTCAAAAACAACATTGCAAACTAAAACACAATTCTATGATCTATTTGTCACAAAATCCCAGGGAATACATGAACCAAGTAACAAAAATAGACAAAGATAAAAGCTCAATAAATAAATAAGGTAAAAATGTTTAAAAAGTTTGAGATAGTGGGTCATAGCAGATTCAAAAGTAAATGACAAGTTCAGTAAAATATTAAAGTTTTAAGACTGACATAATAAAAACAAAACTACAACAACCAGAATTGATAACATGGTTACACTTTTTATGAAGCCCTTTTTTCTTAGTTTTTTTTTTTTTTTTGGAACAAACGACTAGTGAACCAGAGACTTTATCTGTGAACTCTTATATCAGCTCTGAAAACAGTTTTATGTTCAATTGCCTTCTCATAAGTTCAGCTTCTTACGACTGCACTTGGTCAGATTATTAATTCACATTTTAATGACTGTTTTTATACCAGCAATAACTGCCATAATGAAATACATTTTACAAACTCTTACAATTGGGGTGAGTTGAACTGTTTGCGTCCCGCGGGAGGGGGAGTTGGGGTGCATCCAGTTCATGGCTGAACAAAGCTTTGGGCTTTGACTTGGAAAAGATACAACTAATTGTGATCAAAATTCAGTGGGAAGACGTTAAGAGGGGAATTAATTACAGGTTTCATGGTAATTAGGTAAGACTAATCCAGGAGACGGCAGGTCTGGCAGAGTTGTAAGATACCAGGTACATCCCATATATATTCCTCTGTGGGCCAGGGTTCCAATCCTGCCTCTTTCTAGCTGGCAGTTTTCTCCCCCTCTTCTCTCCCACCCTCCTTCACAAGCCTACTCACTGTCTCCTGTCAACAAAAGCATACAACACCCAAAAATAACTTTTACATTAAAAAGACCAATCTGGAGATCTTTTCATTTTATTTAGGTATTTTTCCTATTATATTTTATTTTTTACTGCCCGTGCCAGTCTGTGATTTTAAAGTCAGGATGCTTTCAATTATTCCTTTTTAAAAGTTGACAGAATTTTGCTTTCTCAAGTTTCCTGGAGATTTACAGCCATTGTTGAGCTTTTTTTTAACTAGAGCAGAGACATGTGAAGTCTAAGACAGGTTCTCTGTTTAGGAACTTTTAGGAACTTAAAACAGCTCACTGGCTCTCTTCAGCTCCACTTATGTAGACAGGATCTTGTGCCATCTTTTTTTTCTTGAATCAGCAGTCAGACCTGTTTTACTGCTGTTGAGCAGTAAATTGTTTTCTGTGCTTTCTGCAAGATTGCTGATTGCTTCTTGATATGCAGTCTCATTGTTTGAAATCAGTCTGCCCTTGAAAAAGTCTTATCATGGGATCTTAAAGTTAGTGAAGTTTAAAGTCTTGGCAAAAAAAAAATAAATGTAAGAAATACTCCACCTTTAAAATCCTAAGTAATAAATAAATAATAAATACAAAAACTTTCAACAAAACTACATAGACATGTCCTGTGTTTCACTGATTTGGTATTTTTTTTAAATAATCATAATCAATGCTAAGATATTAATAATGACTAAACAAATGTGGAGTGGGCTTTGCATGCAATTGTGTTTTCTTTGTCATCCCTCCTTTAGTTTGTTACAAAACTGTGTTGTTCTGTCATCATGTAATCTTGTGGATGGAGATGAGTGCTGTTCAGTACGTCTAAGTGGTCTCCACATTCACAAGACAGAAAGCGGTGCTTCCTTGGGACAAAGAGGGAAAAACTGAAAACAGTCTAAAGTAGATCATACACATACAGTACATGTTGATGCAGTACTCAAATGGAAATTATATTTCAGGAGAATGTAAAAGTATCAATACTTCATTACTCGATATTGATATTGCCATCCTTACTAGACTCTGGGGTGCAGGAGACACCAGCAGTCTGAAATCTTAAACTTGAAAGCGTGCTTGCTGAAATGAAGACATACATGCTCCACTGCTGTCATGCAAGTAAAGCCCCAGTCACGCATTCCCGTTTCTCAAGGCGATTCTGCATGATTGTCATAATCGTGATAAAACGTGCTTTGGTCCTGGTGCATGTGCTACTTGATCTAAATCAGTGTTGTATAGTCATGGATGAACGGCGGGGAATGTGGAAGGGTCCCGACAGTTTTGAACTGTTCAAAACTGTCGTGGAGAATCGCCGCTCTCAGTATAGTGGGATGGAAACCTAATGCAGTCCTAAGGCGAACGGTATTAGAGTGGCATGTATGGAGCTCAGTCGGGCTGATCGTGGCTCAATCCTGAAAGCTTTATGAGGACGACTGACAAGGATGTATCCGTTTGTGCCCCAACTGTGTCCCGTTCAAGATGGCGCAAGCGACGGGGCTCAGTCGGGGCCTACGTGACGCGAACTGAGCTCGAGCGGGGCTGACGTCTTGTCAGCGGGATGGATATTCATGCAATCCTCATCATATCGCTGTATTAGCCTAACTGGAGTGGGACAAATGCCAGACGACGAATGCGCTGTAGAAGCGCTACTGACGGTGTTCTTATGGGGTGTGTCCAGGGGTGAGACAGTCATTTCATCAGTATCATAGCGATCACACCAGCCTCTTCAATCGTGTACAGTGGTGCACAATCGCCATGAGAAACGGGAATGTGTGACTTAGGCATAAGTCATCCGTTAAAAATGGCCATGAGGGCATTAACCCTTTAACTCCCAGCTTAACTGCTGGGAGAGGTCAATAAACGCAGGAATATTTCATTTGTTAAAAAACAAAAAACATCACACCTCATTGTTTGTTTCTGTCAGTGATTTAAGATACAAAAATAAACTGCAAAAAAACAAAAGAACAAACATTTTCTTTGTGTTGGATTTAAAAAGCTAAAATTTGTAATTGTTACCATCATTGTTAATTTAAAATACTTATCTTAAACCTTTACCGGTATGATGATTTATATTTATATAATATGTTATTCATACCAACGTTTTGTGTGTTTGTCTAACTCAATATCATCTATTTAAAGACATTTTTGCTATTTTATTTACAAACATTTCGGCCTTTTCTAATTTATCCCAAATTTTGTGCATTTTTTATGACATCACCTAATCAACTGTTAACTTTGTAAAACCTTTAAATTCCACACCTAAAAAAAATCTAGTTTTTGGTTTGTTTGTAGGTGTCTTTGTTCAGTAAAGTGTTAGCAGAATCAAACAAGGATTTTGCTTGTTTTTTTAAAACATTAAATTGCCCTGAAATTATTGATGACCTCTGCCAAACAGTTCAGCTGGAAGTTATAGGGTTAATAATTCATCATGAGTTTTATGGGTTTGCAAGTGACTGCCCATCTTCACTGCGTACAATGTGCAATTCAGAGACAAATATCAATTAAATGTAAGCATACAAAAGAAAGCAAACAAAACCACAATCCACAAATGCATTAAACTAATGAAGCATAAAATGCATTGAAAATAAATTGAAAGTTGATAAAATGCATCCAAATTTCCTTATCACTGATGTTTTCCACACATTGATTGGTTAAGTCTAAAAAGTCCATAACCTCTCTTTCTGCAGATAAGAACTTCCTCCGATCACTTGTTTACATCTTAAGTGGAGGTTTGATGATCATCCTGGTTGTCGCCCTGATCATCTCAGTGTGCATGAGTAACAACAGAAACTGCAAATGCACAGGTAAGTGCTCTTGGTCTTGTCTTACAAATGGCTTTTCTTTATCAGTGCTCTTATATAATGAGCCTTTGCTGTTTAATAACAGAGTCTCAAAGAGAGGAAGCCTCCACCAGGACGACTAGAGAGGTGAGTATTTTCACACATTCAGCTTTTAAAGTGTCAAAGTTACAAAAAAAACCAAAAAAAAACAGGGCCAAAACTCACAAATAAGAGTGTTATTGATGTACAGTTACCATGATGGCCACAAATATTAGAATCAAATATACATCAAATATATCAAATATAAATATATATGCCCCCTGCCCCTCCCCCCTCGCCGCCCCACCACCTACCATTGTCTTTAGTTTATAAGTGAAACACAAAATAAATTTCATTCCCACAAATTAAAAATACAGAAAATGGATGAATAAATCATTATAATAATAACAAATTATAAATACAGCATTAATCAAACTATTTAAATAACCACACAATATGCACACAATAGCTCTGTACATGAGCTGCATTTACACTATGCAAGAAATTTATACAAGAAGCAAATAAAATAACTATAAAAAATCCATATGAATTACCTATATACAACCATATGCAAAATTATATTAGGTGGGTGGGGGGTTCTTTGGTATTATTATTTGTAGTAATATTGATTGGATATTGCTTTATACTGGAATCAATGCAAGCACTTTCATCTTAAGAGTCATTAGGATCAACTCTATTAATAACAGAACTATGACAGTTTTTTTTCTCTTCCTTATATTTGTCAATAAATGTCCTCTGAGTTTCCTTTTTTCGCCCTTTTAATGTGAAATAAAAGTAAATAATCACCAAGCACTGCTCGGCTGAGCGACCATGGCCTCCTCTATACAACAAAGTAGGAATCAGAGGCGATAGAGCTGCCAGCCTTTATGTGGCATCGTCATCATTAGGAGATGCAATTGTTTTGAATGAAGCAGCAAGCAACTACAGACTGTTTAAAGCAGAGGGAGGTTTGGGAAGTCATACAGCATCCCAGTGTGACAACAAGGGGTGTTTCATTTCTATTTCAGACACCCCTGACTCCTAGTGACACTGACCATTCAGAGGTCAACAGTGTCTCAACGTCACGTTTAGTATCAACTCAGCTCGCTCTGAACTCCGAAAGTGGTGATATGAAAAACTGTACCAGGTACAAGGCATGCTTCCTGATGGACACCAAAACAATTGATTAGGGTTAAGCTGATACCTTGTCCTGGAAAGAAACTGATCTAGTGGTCTCATTGGTAACAACACAAAACTCATCCTCTGTGTGAAATCTCCGGCTGGTTTTTGTCCATGTTCTGCTAAAATGATCATCATTACACTTGACTGGAAGTCTTACAATATGTTATAAGTTTTTAAAGATTTACCTGAACAGAACACCAGTTATCAACGATTAACAATTTTTGAAATAAAGAACAGAACTAGATTGTTTTTTAGTTACTTTGTTTAGTTTGTAACTAAATATTTGGTTTGTTACAGGCTTTCCAAGAAGCATACATCATCCAGTACGCTGCTCTGAGTTCAAGAAAACAGATGGAGAACACCTGGAGTGAATGTGTGTACTCCCCCGTCAGGAAATAGAGCTCTGAGTGCTGTTTGATTTCATGTTGCTGTGAACAGACAATTGAAATGCTCTACTGTGACTGTACTTTTTTCATCTGACTGCAAATGTGCAAAACAAGTACTTCTTTTTCTATTTAGTACAAAGCTTTAAACATTTTCAAATGGTCTCTTTATGCACCTGTAAAACTATTTCCACATTATATATTATGCTGTTAAAGGATTAAATATCTAAATGCTTATTCAGTTAGTTCAAATAAAGGAAAAAAAATGCTTTGCTTTTGTATTTCAAGCAAGAGGAATATTGTGTCTCTATTCTGACAACATGTTGTATGGTAAATCCTTAAAGAGCTCTCGATATGCTTTATTGAGTTTGATATGATGGGAAGAAAAGCAGCACAACAGGTAGATTTCTCTGACACAAACAGCTGTGAAGTGGACACACAATCACACAAAAACACACTATGACACAGCAACTACCCCTGAACAACACAATGAGTGTTTACAGCATGTTTCCTCCTCTAAAAGTGACATGAAAATAAGTATGACTGCTTTGTAGAACATCAGTTTATTCCTCCCTTAGACTAGATGACTTCACAAACCTTTAAATGACTTTCAAGACTTTATTAGGACTGCACTCTCACACAGACTAACAACTGTTCACAATTCTCTGAGTTTTTTCATCTCAGAGTGAGATTTAACAAAGACTGGAAAAAATTGGTGGTCACTAACTGCAGAATTTGTTCCCATGACAACAGCTTTAGCCAAACACATGTCAGTTTGGCAATATCCAAAGGACACAATATCTGGATGTAAGAAAAGTATTTCATGAAAGACTTTGTCAAATAGGAGGGAACTCTGACTTTTTTTATCAGTAAGAGGCACATTACAGACCATGGTGAAATCTCAAACATTTACAAGCCACCATAGCCACGCGGCTTAAACTGAGAACACAGTTATCAGCATTTCTAGAATGTGTCCTCAAACACATATTCAGTGAATGAATTGAAAACCCTCAAAAGATTTACCCCCTTAAGGAGCTCTTGAAATACGGTGTCATGAACAACCAAGCAAGGAAACCACAGAGTCCAAATCAGAATCCAAAAACCAGAGTTTATTGCACAGTCCAAGGTTCGGTACACAATGGAGGTAATCAGGACAGGCTGGGTTCAATACACAAAGCGGGCAGTCAGACAGGCAAGGTTCCATACACAAAAAAGCAGAGGAGCAGAGGTGTCCAAAAAACAAGAGGCAAGAAGGCAAGGTCAAAAAACAAAGGAGGTCAGCAACGGGACTATGACATGAAACAAGAACGCCTAGAAAGAGTACTGGTACTTAACAATCAGGCAACAAGACTGGGGAGAAAACGAGGGTTATATACAAGAGGTAATGAGTGGTAATGAGACCCAGCCAGGGAGGAACAATCAGGGAGCAGGAGTGACATACCTGAACAGGAAGTGAAGCCTACGAAGACAAGAAAGGAAATGTGAATTTCAGAATAAAACAGGAAGCACAAAGACAAGACATAAAACATAAAGACAGACAGGGTAACTTGACAAAACACAGGATCATGACATACAGAAGATTGCTGACATTTCAAATGAAATGTCAGTCTCTCTTTCAGTCTCTTAAAAAATGTCTTACTGTTTGATGGCAAAAAAATCCTCACCATGGCAACAGCACTACATGCAGTTGATTGAAGTTTGCTGTGCTGATTGACCCAATGCTGGAGAGTTAATGCACCCAAAAATAATGTTGGCCTGATCTACTAAGATCAAAAATAACATGCTGAATTGTGTGTGCAAACTAAGAAATTGCACGTGCAATTAGTGGGCGTGTTATGGGTGATCTACTATCATGCTGCGTTCCATTAACCTCGGAACTGGGAAATGGGAGTGACGTCATCTCCGACTTATCTGCATTCCAGTTGAAGTCGGAAAAAAACGTGTCGATCGACCAGGCTATTGTTAGCCGTTGTTAGCACGCCCTGCGTTGTTCACAAATTTCACATGAAGAATGTGATTATCACTATGGCAGCATTTTTGTAAGTATAAGTCTAAAACTAATACGCAGACAGCTGATCTAGAGCGACACACCCCAGTCAGAAGTGCAAATAAATTGATTATTACAGAAGCTAAATAACTGTTCACACTGGGGGCTGCCATCTTTGTTTGTCAACTCGGGGGTGGCGAGGTCTCCCCGAGTTCTGAGTAGGATATTCTGACCTCGGGGGGCGTTCCAGATAAAATTTCCTACTCGGAAGTGGGAAATTCCGACCTCCGACTACAACTGGAAAGCACCATCACTGCATGCGCAATTTATAACAGATACAAAAGTGGAGCTCTTCCTAACAGATGAGCTGCTCCAACTTATCATGGATCAGACCAACCTGTTCGCCAGTCAGTATCTTCAAGCACACCCCGACAGTCTGCCACACAGTAAAGGTAGTGCTTGGAAATCGGTGTCAGTCCCAGAACTCATAACTTTCTTTGGACAAAGTTTTCTCACCGGGTAGATAAGAAAACCAAACCTTGAACTGTACTGGAGTGTCGATGAGGTCGATGCTACACCGTACTTCAGTCGGACCATGTTGTACGTATGACCCTACTTCTCCTCTGTATCTCCCTTGTCCTCCTCCTTCCTCGCTCCTCCCTCTCTCTCTCCTTGGCCCTCCTCCTTCCTCTCCTCTGCTGAACACCTAACAGCAATCTGTGCTCATTGAGGAAGACGGTATTTGAAAGAGCTGAGAGGGGAGCAGTTGTAGGGCACAAACATAGACCTGAGAAGCAAGAGGTTTCCACATACTCCTCCTTTGTTTTCTGTTTTCCTGGGTTAAAAGGTAGTTTTATTTCTCCTTTTCCTTTTTATTTCCTCAGCAGCACTAGGTTGGTGGGGTTTGTTGTTTTAGTTTGGACTGGAGATTGTGGGTAGTCCAGTTTTCTTGGTTCTGATTATTCTTAGTTTTAGTTAGTTTCTGGCCAGGCAGTTTAGAGAGAAGTGAGAGGTGTGACAGTGCCTTATGGGTTTGCATAATCATTTCTGTTTTGTTCTTTTTTGCAGACAATTCCAGCCCCTTTGGGTTTGTTTAGTTTGCCTCTCATTTGAACTTTTTACTTAAAAATAAAACAATCAACTTTGTCCATTTGTGTGGGTCCTTTAATATGTTTCTGGTCTCCCCTTTAGGTCAACATCATAGTCTTTCATTGGTATGGAGGCCGTAATACATGTCAAGGAAGAGGTTCCAGATTATCTGAAAGTTTCTTCCTTTTAGTAACAATGCATCACAGGATGCAACTGATAAAAGTATAAAGTCCGCCCAATGGACTTTCTGCCCGGCACAGGAAAGTCCACTCTCCCTTTGTTATTCCAAGAGGCGCTTGTCTACCTTACCATAACCAATTTCTTTCACTGACAAGGTGAGACTTTTGAAAAGGCATTTGTGGGAGCAGAACTGTTCCAGCCACTGTCAATGGGGAGAATCTGAAACTCAATAGCATTGACACGACAGGTAGGACCCAGATGCGAGACAGCAAGCAGAGTTCACAATAAGCAGTTTTTATTAAAAGGCTCAGAAGTAGTAGCATCAGGTGGGGATCAAACCCCACCTGAGGTGGGGATCTCAGAATCTGACGCCAATGACGGTGTCCTCTTGGCCACGCTGCAGCCACACACTTCAACAGCCACTCAGGGTCTTTAAGGAGAAGCCAACTCAGACTCACTTGTTTATCAGAAGCAGGAAGCAGGGTTGTTAGCCGAAGATCAGACTGCCACCACAGATCAAGACTTTCAGACAGATACTCAGCGTCAGAAATAGGAAACAGGGTTGTATGCTGGAGATTAGAGAGCCACCACAGATCAGGACTCATGGACAGGTACTCGGCGTCAGGAACGGAAGGTAAGGTCGGCAACCAGGGATCGTGCAAGCAGGTAAGTACAGGATAGAAACTGGTCAATACCTTGTGGTCAATCCGAGGATCGGACAAGAAGGGCAGAAACAGGAACAAAGCAGGTTGGCAACTGATGATCAGTCGGTTTGAAGGTCTAGATTGCTAGGCATGAGAGCAAAGACGATCTGACAACTGGTGAACATGAAGCTGAGGTTTAAGTCGGCAGGGTTCATTGCAGAGGATGAGGTGCAGGTGTGTTCAGGAGCACAGGTGAATGGAGTTGGTCTGATTAGTTGGAGCCTGCAGAGTGACAGGCTGAGACTGTGGCTGTGACAAGCATAATCTATAACCAGAGACATAAGGCCATTTGCTCCTTCGTCTGAGCCAGTCTCTATCCTTGAGCTTGCAGAACTTGCAATACAGGTTCTTTGTCTGCTCAATTTATCATTGCCAGAATGTTTCTGTCAAGAAACACTCACTGGGCAAACAAAGAAACTCAAATGAAGACGGCGTGCGTCCATGACGCAAAAAACTGAGTCTATTAACAGTCCAGGCGTCAGAACACAAAAGACAAAACCACCAACCACAAAGACAAAAAAAATCAATAAAAAAAGAAAAGGTATCCAAAATTAAATTAGAAAAAGGTATGGCCTTGAAAAGTGGGTTGTGATCAAACTATGGCTATGAAAGAACTGTAGAAAGTGACAAGGAGGAACAAACAATCTGGCAACAAGACAGGGGGGGAAAACAGTCTACCATGAGAAGGGGTGGTCCTGCAGGTCTATGGCACAGTCATAGTCTCCAGGGAGAAGAAGCGAGGAGGTGTTAGCCTTACGAAAGACCTCAGCTAAATCATGGTAGCATGGTGGAACCAGGAACAAGTCGAGGGTCTTAATCTTGGGTTTGGTGTCTGTTTATGAGCTGACATCAGGCAAGTAGCCTATTATAATACCTGTCCTGTGGCCCAATCTAGCAGCAGATTATACAATCTTAGCCATGGGAAGAAGAAGAAGAATTAACTGGTCATAGTGTTAAATATGTGAAAGCTTAACCTCTCTGTGGGAGGGCAGGGAACCTTACTGTGACTGATTGGGTACAGGGTGTTATCTTGCCTAGTTCAGAGCCGCCTACAGCTCAAACCTTGAGGAGTCTGAGGAGCTGAAATGCCCTCAACCCAAATCTCTTGATGAGAGGAGGGTAAACGAGGTTAGCGTCAGAGCCTGAGTGAATGAATACAGAAACTCATACTAAGTCAGTGAGTGTGCTTAGCTCCATCAAAGGTTCAAGATGGGAAGGATTGTTAGTTATAACATTCTGACTGGCTCTAAGAGGTCTGTGGACTGGTCTTTGGGCACCCTTGACATGGCAGTTACTCCGGAATGCCCAAGTAGGCCACAATAAGATCATGGTTCATCCTTGAGTCGACAAAGTCTCTCCTCTGGAGAGAATCAGTGCATCCCAGCTACACTGGTTCCTCAACACAAGCGACAGCTGTAAGGGAGACACATATGGGAATGCTGATCTGAAGAGTAGCTCCCCCAGTGACAACAAAGCGAGGTTCAGGCACTGGGACGTCTTCTCCACGCCAGCTCCATAAGGCAATTATCAACTTGGATTGCCAAGGCAATGAGTGGATCCAGTCCCTCTGGGAGATTGAGTGACTTTAATGGATGATGTGAGACCTTTGAAGAATGCGTTGATCAGTGCAGGCATATTCCAACCACTTTTCATGGCTAGCATCCAGAACTTGATGGCATAATCAACGACCTGTGTCTTTCCTTGCACTGTGTATGCAAGCTGCTTCTCTGCCAAGACGTTGCTCAAGTACTGGCTGACTCTGATTCTGAGGAGGAGTACCTACCCTCTGAGGATGATGTTAAAACTGGCGATGTGTTTTTGGGCAGCGGCAGCGGGTCCATGTACCATAACAGTTCCCAAGCAGCACACACTGAGGCTGATGCTCTGCCTTTCTGTGGCTGGGGTGGAAGTAAACGAGCATGTTAGGCATTGTTAAGGCAAGGATCTGAAATATTTTGAGGCCAAAATGATTTGTTGTCTCTTTTTTTGGATGTTGAATTCTGGAGCCTAATCACAAATGAGACAAACAGATATGCCCACCAGTTCTTAGAGAGGGAAAACTCCAAACTAAACTACAGATTTCATTACTACTATGATGTTACAGTTCCTGATATGAAAGCTTTCATGCAACTTCATTTGGGTATATTTTCCAATATGGCTGCAACCTGGTGATGACATAATATGCAAATTAGATTCGTGAATTTAATTTCATTCCAAATTTTGCATCATACTGGGGATGATGGGACACAGCTGGGGAAGCACAACCAGGGATCAGTTGTGACAACACCAGACAGGAAGCATAAGATACAGAAATATCAACTTCTATTAATCACTGTACTCATCGTTGTACTTCTATTAATCATTGTATTAAGGGAAACCTAATTAGTTGAAAGGCAAGAAAATACAGTCAAGGACACCAAGTTAACAGAAACATCTCTGCCACAAAGTCAACCATGAGGTCAACTCCAACTCACCAGCATACTCGGTCACCAGATGGGGGTTGGGGGTTCTACTTAAGCAAAGCAAATAGGGTACACATGTGCCAGCTTTGGCTTGAGACAGTATGGTTTCCCTATACTTATTTCCGTATGGCTGGCCTAATTCCTTGACTAAAGTTGGCAAAACTTATAATTATTGATTTGAGGCCAGGCATGGTCAGGCCAAGGTCTGTGCAAATGTTTTTGCATATAGATTTCAGGGGTGCTGGTGTGGTACAATGGTTAGCAACCTGACATGTTTCATAAGTTCAAGATCTGCTTGTTTTAATTTCAGCACTTTTTCATAACTAAGAATCTTGACTTAGACTGAAACTTAAAAAGTCCAGGGCAGACAGTTACCTTGAAATTTAAACGGTTTGTGGCTTATTCATGTTGTGGCTGCATCTCTCAGCTGTTAGAGCTGTATGTCTCTATAAATTTCACCCCATTAACTTGTACTATGAACAGTTTAGGTCAATGATAAATGTCCAGACAAGTGAACTGATTAAATAACACCTACCTGGGAAAACTTAGGAGCAAATTCTCTATGGACCAACAAGGGGAGTTCCTCCACAGAGGAGGCAAACTAAGCTTCAACTTTAAAAGTTTCAAACAAGAAATGTAATTCAACAGTTAATTCCTTTTCTGTGCCATACTCTTCTGCTGTGGACATATGCATCTGCTGGATGAAGGTAAGTATGGCTCTCTTTGAATCTTCCTGTCTGTTTTGGCTGATTCTAAAGAAACTGGGACTGCTCTTTGTAATCTGCACATCTCACACTGGCATGCATTTCCTGCTCTCAAAGCTTGGACTTGATAACATCCTCAGCACAATGATTTTCATATTCAACAGATAACAGTTTCTTCTGAAATTTAAATGAAAATGAGAGCAAAGTTTGAAGAACGACTCAAATTACTCTTGAGGTGTTAAACTCACTAACAAAGGACCACCTTAAACTAACAAGATAAAAGTTTATGAGTTTAACCTTAAAAATTGTCATCTCTGGAATGTTAAATAAATTCCTCTCAGTGTTCTTAAAGGGATAGTTTAGGTGTCAATTAAGTGGTGTTTTCAGAGCATTAATAGTTTCGACAGCTCTGCTTCAATACAATAAAATAAAGCTGGTGCTTTCTATTGCTGCAGATGGTCCCACCAACTATGCACAGTTCAAAGAATTTTACAAGTTGTTACAGAAATAGAACAGTTGGTGTACTGAATTTTGTTTTTGATAACAACTTACTTTTTTGCAACATACTTCTTTTGGCACTACTTGGACTGTTAATGTTGCCTGTTTTCACCTAAAATGCTCGACATCAAACTGAGTTTTAAGCCCTGTCTGCCTTAGCTTTAGTGCCAGTTCCATGAGTACAGAGGCAGACCCTGTTGTTGATACTTTGGCTGATTTTGGGCTAATGCCATGTACTTTACACAACCTCACTTGGAAAAAATCAAAACATTCTTTGAATATGCATAATTCAGATGAAGAGCAAAAGTTATATTAATAATACATGGAAATGAAAAGCCTTGTCGACACAGAAGCATTTACTGCAAGCACTTTAAGTTATATGTGTTGTAGGAAAAGTTGTAAATAAATAAATTTTGATTGATTGATTGATTAAACACCATGACACAGACGTGCAATTTCTTAGTCAAGTCAGAAACACTCATGACTTACATGTCAAAAAGATCTAAGACTGCAAAAGTACAAAGAAGAAACACACTGTGACCCAAAAAGGGAGCTCACGAGCTACTTTTCAGTTGCATGTGGTTGTTTCTGAGGTTTTTAAAGTTTGATCTCTGGGTGGGATTTGATCATAGTGCGAGAAAAAGGCGTGAACAACATTTGACAGAACAAAAAAGTGAGCATGTCAGTATGTTTCCTCTAGAGATTATGTTTCTTGTCTCTCAGTCAAACACACCGTGGTCTACAAAGAGAGCAGAAGCTGTCAGTTCTCCTTCAGTCAGTGAGCACAATGACATCTCCAACATTTGTCCTCGTCCTCATATGGTTGGTCCTGGGGCAAATTGGTGAGTTGACTTTCTTTTACTCTGTTTCTAAGTGTGCAAATGGTCACTTTTCATTCAGTATATTTCAATATTTCTGATGTTACAAAGTTTTAACATAAAACTTTTGTCTTTTATTTCAGCCCAGAGAGTTGATCTGAACTCACCCTCATCAGTTCATCATCAGAGACGGAAAACTGGAGAGAATCTGACTTTAACATGTGATCATAGTACCTCCATGTATGTTCATTGGTTTAAGCAAACTCTTGGAGAGGAACTAAAGCTTGTCTATGCCAGAAATACCAAAGCTTTGAATAGTTTGTTTGGTGAATTCAAGAACAATTCACGCTTCACAGTGAGGACAAAAAAGAAAGAAATTCTCCTCACCATCTCAGATTTACAGCCATCAGATTCAGCCACTTATCACTGCATCGTCTTTGAAGCAGTCATTGTGCAAATTCTGGAAACAGTAACTCTCAGTGTAGAAGGTTCTGGTCTGACCATACCAGCTTTGTTCCATCGGTCTGAATCTGTCCAGCATGGAGGCTCTGTGACTCTGAGCTGTACAGTCCACACTGGGGGCTGTGATGGAGAACACAGTGTTTACTGGTTCAAGGACTCTGAAGAATCTCATCCAGGACTCATTTACACCCATGGAGGCAGGAACCATCAGTGTGAGAGGAGACACAGCACAGAAACAAACACCTGTGTCTACAACTTACCTCTGAGGAGCCTGAATGTTTCTCATGCTGGGACGTATTACTGCGCTGTTGTCTCATGTGGACACATTCTGTTTGGAAATGGGACCAGGCTGGACTTTGGAGGTGAGTGTCTTCTTACCAACGATGTCCTCAATCATCAGAGGTGGACTAGGGGCACAACTTAAGCATTAGAATATAAGTATAGACCCTGCTGGCTGAATATTACCTCAATACAATACAACTGAAGTAAAAGTACTGGAGTAATAATAATATACAGTAAGTCATTTATTTGAAAAACACTTTAAAAATAATGTAATCTGTGACAGAGTAATAATTTTTAAAAAAGCACAGGAACTAAGGAACAAAAGAAGTCCAAAAACTACAAACATATTAATGAAAAATGCATGGACAAACACAAGTACTGTTAATAACCCCATTCACAAGGTGGACAACTATAGTACTTGAGTAAAAGAATAGATCATGTTTGCTGAATTTTACACCATTACATTATTACTGAAGTAAAATACTGTTGTAATAATATTAAATACATAATTTATTGGAAAAACACTTATAAAACACAGTGGTCTGGCATTGAAAAATACAGTTATGTGCATATATATATATTTATATATATATATATATATATATATATATATATATATATATATATATATATATATATATATAAACTTTTTTTCCATCCAAAATTTATTAACTATAGCAATATCTGTGATGTGTTGTTTCACAATCAATGTTTTCCCCTTCAGAAGGTGGACAACTATAGTACTTGAGTAAAAGAATAGATCATGTTTGCTGAATTTTACACCATTACATTATTACTGAAGTAAAATACTGTTGTAATAATATTAAATACATCATTTATTTGAAAAACATTTCTAAAACACAGTGGTCTGACATTGAAAAATACAGTTATATGCATATATATATCTATCTATATCTACCTATCTATATATATATATATATATATATATATATATATATATATATATATATATATATATATATATATATATATATATATATATATATATATATATATATATATATATATATATATATATATATATATATATATATATATATATATATATATATATATATATATATATATATATATATATATATATATATATATATATATATATATAAATATATATGTATATGTATATAGGGCATGAGAGAGCAGGGGAAGACACCCTGGACCAGCAGAAGCATGTACATAGGACTTGCATGGCTGCCAACCATCCAGCCAAACCAGCTACCCACATTTTGAGGTATTAGCAAGAATTTGAGTAGCAGGAGTTAAAAAACATGTTTGACATGATTTTAAAAAATATACATGATGACAAAAAAACACGTTGTCAAATTAGCTGTAAACAAACAAATGATTAAGATAGAAATCAAGGTGAAGGAAGGAAAGTAATTTGTAAAATAAGAAAAGAACAAACTTGAATATTACCAAAAAGTGTCAGAAAAATCCGTTGACAACTTTGTGACTTTTCTTGCTCATGGGAGAACTGATGGACAAAACGATAGATAAACATTAAAAAAACACAACCTTATTGGTGGAGGAAAAAAGCCAGCAATGGAAGGAAGAAGTTCAACGTGAGGTTTTGAAGTAATTTAATCACTGTACTGTGTTAGCTTTGTCAATACACAATCCACACTAGGGTCAGTTTAGACCTGTGCCGTAGGACAGCTGTAAATACACTAAAAATAAGACGTAGAGCTAAATGTATACACTTTTTTCCATCCTAAAATTATTAACTATAGTAATATATGTGATGTGTTGGTTCAATTTCAACCAATGTATCTGACCTGACGAAAAGGCAAAACAGTATTTTTTTAGTAAGATAATTTTATGACCATGGATATTTGTGATCGCTTATCAATATTTCTCTGTCTTTACAGATGCACCATGATTTCAGGTCTGGCACTTATTATTGCCTCATAATCTTATTTTTTATAACTGGGTCAAAATGGACCCTAAAAACACAGATGACACTATTTCAACAGAGTAATACTGTTTTTTTTTATTTTTCTTTTCTTATTTTGTTTAAATAAATGTTCCTGACAAAGTCAAAAAGTCTTGGTGCAATAAATAAATACTGAGTGGTTCTTTTACACATTTAAACCTAAAACTGGTCAGTACCGACCCTAACACAGGAGAAATATTACAGAAGTGACCGAATCCCTGTGTCCTTGGGCAAGTTGTTTCAAAATCTAGGAGTTTTGACAGAAAAAGCCTGAAGCGCCGCAATACATTTTGATTTAGTCGTGGTTTGTAGTTCAGTAAAAGTAAAATATTACCTGGAAAATAAAACTTAAGTAATGTTCAAATAATCAAAAACTGTACTTTAGTACAGAACTGAAGGGCATTAACTTTATGTTCACCGCTGTGTGTGGTAACTGTGATGCTGCAGCAAAGGATCAATAATCGATAATACAAGACATGGACCAGACATTAAAAACCTGCATGATTTAGTGCATGTCCATGTAATAATTTAAATAAACTGAAAACTTGAAGGTTTTTAAACATCAGTTTGTTTGACCAAGTGAAAGCAGTCCTCGAAAAAGGATTAACATCTGATACAAGACAAATTATGGAATCTAAGGGCTCTAATTTCGTAGACCGGGCGCAGGCGCTGCGCCGACAGGGCGTGTGTGCACTTTGCAAGTTTCCTGCAGTGGGAATAGAGGTGCACTCCAGCGCAGCAAGGCGCACCCACGCCTCTGTCCCTGCAAGTGTCAGAGTGGGGGGAGACAAGGCATGAGTGGGTTTAACACAGCCGAGTGTTGTCTTCATCAATGTTGTCAATCAACCACTGCACAGCGTGCCGGAAAGGCCCAGTAGCAGAGAAGTTCAGAGCTGCTGTCACCATGACAGCAACTAGAGAGCAGAGGGGTGATCGGTATGTGCATGGGAGGCCACGACGCGTGTCACCGTGTGGGCCAGCTCCAGGGATAGATGTAATCTGTTCCTTTGTCATTAGTAGGAGTTCATTATTAAGTGACAGACATTTAAACACAGCAGCAGGCTAATCTATTCATGCTTGTGATCCACCTGCACTCCTGGTCTGTCATCGCCAAATTGCCGAGCCTTTGGTGATATACTGTATACTCTCCTGGTGTCTCTGCCTCATCCTCCTTGCAATAATGTAGCCTACTCCATCTTTTTGGATCACGTTCAGAACAAAAATTAAAACAGAGAAATATGGGCAATCACAGGTAAATCCTTAAGACAGCGAGTGACAGACATTTATTTTCTCTCTTTTTTTCCATCCCTTTTCTCCCTCTTTTCTTTGAATTTCATGAAATGAGAGAAGCCAGATATATTATCTGTATTGGATAATAAGGCTGTTTATTGTTGACTTGTAAGATGTGCATCAAACTTCCACCTATCGTCGGATTAAGTTTCCATTATGACAAACAGCTTTAATCCAACATCAGATGAGATGGGACAATTAATATAGATGTATGTAAATGGTGATTGATGTGGTTGTTAATTGCATTAGAATGTGCCTGACACTCTGGAAACCTTTTGACAGTTGTTGATGGATGACAAAACACAAAAGGTGAAGAATTAAAAAAGCCAGGGCTACAGCTCCATGCAGTGTTTAACAGTGACTGCTTCATTCCTGACCTTGTTTCTGGACTTCAGCTATCTTGTCCTCTAGACAGCTATCATAACATTCCTCATGTCTTTTGTTGATGGATGCAAACATGACTCTTTACAAAAGGTGAAGAATTAAAAAAGCCAGGGCTACAGCTCCATGCAGTGTTTAACAGTGACTGCTTCATTCCTGACCTTTTTGACCCCCAGCCTTGTCCTCTGGTTGCATGTCTGACAGCTATCAAACATTAGTGATCACTCATGTTTCCATCATCTTAAAGCATTCATCAGTGTGAAGTCAATAATAAGATAATGTTAATACACCAACATTTTCATATTTCATGCATTTGTTCAGGATAACCTGCTGATCCCCCCACACACACAAGAATCACCACCTTATTGTGGTGGAGCAGCTTGTGTAACCCTGCAACCTGGATCCTCTGTTGTCCAGTGCTGAGCCCCTGGTAGGATGTCCCATAACAAACTGGTACTGGTGGAGGGTCCAGACTATGAGCCAATCTACTACAGGTTTACGCATATAAAAACATTGCAAGCTTTGTATTGTGCACAAAGCTGATCTACTAACAGGATGTAATGAGGACTGTGTTAATCAAATGAGCAAAACAGCACCCACAATTCATTTAGGATGCTTGCATTCATGAATATGCAGAATGTATGCAGACTGTCAGACTGGCACAGTGTTACACACAGAATGAGACATAGATGCAATGACAGACAACAGAGAGAGAGACTCTTCCATGTGTGTGTCACCATATATTGACTGTCAGAAATAAAAATAGTAGAGACATATTTTCTATCCAGCACTGCCATTTGTGAGCTGCTGGCTGGTGCAAGGACTGATTTGGAGCCAATTACAAAGAGGAACCATGACTTCTCTCCTATGGAAAAACTCTTTGCAACACTGCATTTTCTAGTATCTGAATCATTCCAGTGCACCAATCATGGCAGTTTATGCCGGCATCTCCTAGAGTTTATCTGGTGTGCTCTCCGAAACTCTCCATGGTCAAAACCAGTAGTAAACACAATATCAATATTTAAATACGGAGGTCCACATCACATTTGCACCTGTTATCAATTGTGCATACAATCATAGTAGATTACCCACAACACAGACACTAATAGCATTTTTGTTTGTTTGTTTGTTTGTTACACACACAGTTTATTGCTTGTTATTTATCTTAGTAGATCAGGCCCCAAATGCAGTTCAAATGACTCCCATTAAAAAGTAACTTCAGTCCTTAGCCACCTCGCCTGTTATAGGAAAACCAGAGCACTCCCCTAGAGCCAGACCTGGGGGGAGCTCAATGGCAAGTGTCTGGTGGCTGGGCCTCACTCCATGGGGTCCAGTTGGGCTCAACCCAAAGAAACAAGATGGAGTCACCACCCTGTGAGCTCTCCACCTGCAGGGATGGGCATTGGGGTCAGGTGCATATGAAATGGGCAGAAGGCAAAAGGGGGACCCTAGACCCCTGTCAACAAAAGCTGTTTTTTGGGAAGTAGAATGTCACCTAGCTGTCGGTAAGGGAACTGGGAAATTTCTCCAGAGTTGCCCAGGGTGAGTTTTTCCCCCCGTGGGAGTGGGGATACTCACAAGCCCCCGACTGACATGTTTGAGAGAAGGAGAGAGTTTCCTCTTTGCACCATCTGGTTGCAAGGAGCAGGACTCTGACTGTTGTCAAGGTTCATTCAGCAAATAGCAGTTTAGAGTACAGCCTTTCTGGAGACTCTGGGTGGGATTCCTGGGTGGTCCCAGCTATGACTTTCAGTCAGCAGCAAAGTTCTCAAACAGTTCTTGCAAACCTTCAAGAAGGGGAGGCAGAGCTCTGCTCAGGCTGTTATTGGGAGGGGGGAACTGCTAACCCAACCTGGGGATATTGTTGGACGGTGAAAGGAACAAGTTGAGTAGCTCCTGAACCCATCTCCAACATCCTCTGATAAGGAGGCAGAGTCTGATGATCAAGAGGAGGACTCATTCATGTCCTTGGTGGAGGTCACTGAGGTAGTTAAAAAGCTCCTCAGCGGTAAAGTGCAGAGGTGGATGAGATTTGCCCAGAGATGTGGAAGGCTCAGGAAATTGTGAAGCTGTTTTGGTTGACATGCCTCTTCTATGTTGCATGGAGGTTGGGTGGTGGTCCCCCTTTTTTCTAAGGGGGATAGACAAGTGTGTTCCAATTATAGGGGAATCACACAACTCATCCTACCAGAAAGGCTTAATCCAGGGTGCTCAAAGGAGGATCCAGCTGATTGTTGAACAACAGGTCCATGAGAAACAATGTGAATTCTGCCTTGGCCTTGGGACAGTAGACCAGCTCTTTACCCTTTCAGGACTTCTTAAGGGAGCATAGTAGTTTGCCCATCCAGTCTACATGTGTTTTGCAGATTTTGGAGAATGCCTATGACCATGTTCCTTAGGGGAACTTAAGGGCGTATTGTGAGAATAAGGGGTTCTGAGGCCTCTTCTGAGAGTTTATTAGTCCCTCCACATCCTCAGCACAAAGTCACATGGGTTCCCAGTGCACGTTGGCCTCCACAGGGTTGCACCTTGTCACCACTCCTGTTCATGGACAGGGTCTCAAGGTAAGAGTAAGATGTTCAGTTTGGAGACCACAGAGATTTGTCTGTGCTCTTTGCAGATGATGTTCAGTAAGCTTCTTCAGCTGGAGACCTTCAGGAATGACTGGAGCATTTTGCGACTGAGTGCCAAGCTGGGTGAAAGGCAACTGAAGGAGTTTCAGTATCTTGGGGTCTTTTTCATGAGTGAGGGTAAATAATCAGATGGATAGATGGATATGGGTTTCTTTAGTGTTGCAGACTATTGAACTGCTGTGGTAAAGGTGGAGTTAAGCCACAAGGCAAAGCTCTCAATTTTTCATGCCATCTTTGCTCCAAACCTCACCTATGGTCATGGGCTCGAAAGATGATATTGCAGATCCAAGTGGTTGAAATGAGATTCCTCAGGAGGGTGGCTGGGCTCAGTCTTAATTAGGTAGAGGAGCTCAGACAGCAGAAGCAACTCAACGTAGACCAGCTACATATTTTACATTGGAAGGATTCAGTGAAGGTAGTTTAAGCATTAGGATGCTTCCTAATCAACTTCATAAGGAGATTTTCCAGGCACAACCAACTGAAGAGGCTCTGGGTCAAACCCAAAACTTTGTTTGAAGGATTATATATCTCATCTGGCCTGAGAACACCATGGGAAAATGGAAATAGTGGTAGGGGAGAGGGGAATCTGGGCTGACCTGCTTGGCTTGCTTCCCCACGACCTGGCCTCAGGAACGTGGTGAAAGAGGAATGGATGGATGGATACGGATTTTCCTCTAAGCAACACAGATAACTCCTGAATAACTCTGTTTCTTCTGTTTTACTTTGCAAACAGACAAGATGAGCTCTCGTACCTTGATGTATTCTCTGAGTGGACTTTTGGTATTTGAGACCATCCTGATTGTCTTCATGGCCTTCTCATTGTACAAGATGTACAAAAGAATCCTCCTCTTATCTCAAGGTATGATAACTAACACTGTCTGAATCTCTCTGTGGTCATTAAGGACTGATTTTTGATTAAAGACATTTTTATGTTTCATGTTCAGAGGCTCGAGAAGCTCCTTCTACAACAAACCTGGAGGTAAGATCACCTCCTCTGATCATTTTCTTTACATCATTCAACTTTCCTCGAGGTCCACATCATGACAGACTTGTCTACCTATTTTCAGGGTGATAGAGACGCAGAGGACGTCTGTTACACTGCACTGGAACTCAAAAAGAAAAACGCCTCAAGAAGCCAGAGAGTGACAAACGATAGTGATTGTTTGTACTCCAGTGTAAAACTGTAGACGCTTTCAGTTTTATTTGATTTTAGTCTCACAGGATGCTGTGGCCCTTTTCTACAACAAGAGCTCCATTAATCAAGTTTGTCATATAATGTTTGCTTTTCTGTGAAGACTTTTGTAAATAAAGTTCATGTGAATTTAAGACCAAGCATGTGTATTAATAAGTGTCCCATTATATAAGCATTGCTCAGATCTTTGACAAGGCAGGATTCTAAATTGAGTTTGACATTTTAAAAAAGGTGTAAAGAAAACAAAGTAAAGGAGCTGTTTATTGGATACTAGTATATTGATATCATTACTGTTACTGTTACTATTACTATTTCAATTAATTTTATCATTTTTGTTAACTTTTTTATTTTCTTTTGGTAATGTATTTATTTATTTTTATTTTTGCTTCACTAATTTATTTATTTATTTATTTTACTTTTCATGGTTGTTTTTTTTTTTTTTTTTCTTCTCTCATTTTCACATATTTTGTTGCTTCTGTTACTGTTATTATTCTGATCCTCACCACTACACCTACCCATGCGGAAACTTTAGTGTGATTGGTCTTATTTTCTTGTCCTGTTCCCTTTTCCATTTTCGTCATTATTATAGCCATTGTTTTTTATTACAATTATTATTTACTTATTTCTCTATACATACATACATATGTATGTATCTATATATATATACATTTTTTTGTATGTTGTGTATGTGTAAGCATGCATGCACATGCGTATGTATATATTTATGCATGTATATATACATATGTATTAGGGTTGTCAAAAGTATCGATACTCAAAAAAGTATCAATACTAAAATGTTGTATCCGGATACGATACTGACTTTCAAAAGTATCGATACTACCCCCCCTCCCCCTCGGATGCCGAGCCGCCGATGCTGCGTCCCTCTCTCCCTGCCTCCTCACACACACATGAGAGCAGGCACCCTCCCCCTCCCCATGACACGCTCAATAACAAAACAGCATGGCGAGTGCTGCTGCAGGAGGGCCAAATCAACCAGTTTTGGTTGAAAATGAAAGAGGTTAAAGTGTTGTTTGGAGGTATTTTGCCTTCGAGGCTGACGAGCTTGGAAAGCCGAAGGACACAAATAAGCCAGTATGCAAACACTGCTACAAGGCGGTGGCGACCAAAGCTAGCAGTATCTCCAACTTGGCCAAACACCTGAAGGACCGACACCCTGGCCTTTTCAGCAAATTTTGACAGGTTAGTGTCTTTCATTTCAAACTTATTACTAGGGGTGAAACGAAATTTCGCCAAATAAAATTCAAAAACGCTCGAAATAAAAGGACGAAATAACCCCCCCCTCGCCTCCCATAGCTAAACACTCACTGCAATAAGGAGGACGAAGTGGAGGAATTAG
The DNA here is from genome assembly GCA_036419115.1 of Scarus forsteni. Classification (NCBI taxonomy): domain Eukaryota; kingdom Metazoa; phylum Chordata; class Actinopteri; order Labriformes; family Labridae; genus Scarus; species Scarus forsteni. The sequence goes on along the minus strand of JAZDUH010000061.1, from coordinate 1,161,505 downwards.
CTGACACTCCTTCGTCAAATAAATCAGTTGTGTGGACCTATTTTGACTTCCCATTTAAAAGACGAGAGAACGGTGAGAAGACTGAGGACAAAACAACAACCGTGTGCAAAAAATGCCGCTACAGTTCGCCGCTGCGGCGAGTAAAACTACTACCAACTTCGAACTGTGACGTCCGTCACGTAAAAATAAAGGTGACTCCGGCTTGCGAATACCTGCTTTTATTTAACAGTCACTGTGGGCTGTGACCACGCCAACTACAATTTTAATTCAGGAACAAAACAGTGAGTAGTAATCTCTAGACCTCCTGCTAATGGCTCTCTCCCTCCTCGCTAACACGCACACACTAACTCTGCCCTCTGAACTCTGACCCGCTCGCCCCGCCTTCCTGGCCCCTTCACTGACCGTCAATTCATAGGAAACATTAAAATCCACATTGAACACATAACAAACAGTAGAACTGCTCCACTGTGTTTGTGTAAGTCTGCATAAAAAACAATTTTTAATTTTTGCATCTACTGTTGAGTTGACAGAATTTGATCATACTTGAAGATCAGAAGTATATGCACTGTTATAGGCTAAATATTATAGTTCACAGTTCAGACATTTATAGGTCTAAACTGCAGCTCTGAGGACTGCTATTTGTTTTCCTTTTCATTCAAGAATGTACTTATCCTGATTGTTACAACAACAAAGCACTTTTTATTGAGATTTGATGTTTGTATTTGCACTGTAGTCCAAATAAGGGGAAAAAAACTACAATTATGTTTTTTTCAAAGAGCATTTATTTTGTTCTGATGCAGCAATATTTTTTGTATTGTATTATTTTTTTTGCATTAGGAAGAAAATAAAGAAAATGAGATTTTTGCACAACTTCCTAGAGGTTATATTTGCATTTTTTTGTTAATAAAAATGTTTCTTTTAAATATTGGGTTCCTTTTTCATCCTTGTGGTATCAAAAATAGTATCGAGTATCGAATATTTTCCTGAGTATCGGTATCAAGTTGAAAATTGTAGTATCGTGACAACCCTAATATGTATATGTTATTTATTTATTTTTGCATAATAATTAGGGATTATTTGATCGCCATTAGTAGTAACAGTGGAACTTTCTATTTCTATTATTGAAATTATTGTTGTGGGCTTGTTGGTTGTTGCTGCCTGCACTCGTGGATTGATGGTGGTGTTCCGCAGGGGGGTTGTGGTCCCGCCCCGCCTGGTGGTGGGGTCACCCCTGGGTGCGTTTGTCAGTCTGCTGCCTCAGCATAACAGAGAATTATTTAAAAAAATATAAAAAATAAAATAAAAAAAGGATTTGTCAAGTCTGAAAAATAAATAAACTCCAGTAATGTCAGGCTTCCTCCTTAGGGTCTGGGGGCTGACTTTCTGGGACCAGGATCTGCCCTGAGTAGAGGAGGATCATTCAAAAAAAAAAAAAAAAAAGAAAAAGTAAAGAAATAGAAAAACTATTACAAAAATGTATTTTGTTGTGCTGGAATGGCAGATCTGTGGTGTGCTTGGGGGTGGCCTTGTTGCTGGGGGTTGAGCGGAGGTTTGGCCGCCTTTTGGGGGGGCATGGGGGGGGAAGGGGTTGACAAGACAATGTTTTTTTGGTTTAAAAAAAACACACAAAGACACATATCATACACACAAAAACAGCTCACTCCTTTTTTGTATTTTTCTACTTTACTTCTTTCCTGTCATATTACTTGTCCTGTTATATGTCTTAGTCTCTGTCTGTATTGTTTGTTTGTTTTTGCAATTTAAAAAGGAAAAAAAAAAGTTTACACTAAAAAAAAAAGATCCAAGTCTGCAAAAATGCAAAGAAGAAAAACACTGTGATGCATAAAGGAAGCTCAAGAGCTACATTGCAGTTGCATGTGGTTGTTTCTGAGGTTTTTAAAGTTTGATCTCTGGGTGGGATTTGATCATAGTGTGAGAAAAAGGCGTGAACAACAGACAGAACCAAAGTGAGCATGTCAGTAACTTTTCCTCATTAGATTCTCTTTCATTTCAGGCAGTCAAACACAGCGTGGTCTACAAAGAGAGCAGAAGCTGTCAGTTCTCCTTCAGTCAGTGAGCACAATGACATCTCCAACATTTGTCCTCGTCCTCACATGTTTGGTCCAGGGGGAAACTGGTGAGTTGAGTTTCTGTTGCTCTGTTTCTTAGTCTGCATATATTCACTTGTCATTCAATATTTTTCAATATTGTTGATGTTAATATGTTGTGGCATAAAACTTTATTATTATTATTTCAGTCCAGAGAGTTGATCTGAAATCACCCTCATCAGTTCATCATGAGAGACGACAAACTGGAGAGACTCTGACTTTAACATGTGATCATAGTGACTACATGCGGACTTATTGGTTAAAGCAAACTCTTGGTGAAAAACTAAAGACCATGTCTGTCAGATATACCCACGATTTCCTCGTTTTGTTTGGTGAATTCAAGGAAGATTCACGCTTCACAGTGGGTGCTCAAAAAAATGAAAGTCTCCTCCCGATCTCAAATTTACAGCTGTCAGATTCAGCCACTTATCACTGCTTAGGCTTGGAAGGAGTCACGGTAGAAACTCTGCAAACAGTAACTCTCAGTGTAGAAGGTTCTGGTTTGACCGTCCCAGCTTTGGTCCATCAGTCTGAATCTGAAGCCGTCCAGCATGGAGGCTCTGTGACTCTGAGCTGTAGCCTACAGTCCTCACTGGGGGCTGTGATGGAGAACACAGTGTTTACTGGTTCAAGGACTCTGAAGAATCTCATCCAGGACTCATTTACACCCATGGAGGCAGGAACCATCAGTGTGAGAGGAGACACAGCACAGAAACAAACACCTGTGTCTACAACTTACCTCTGAGGAGCCTGAAAGTTTCTCATGCTGGGACGTATTACTGCGCTGTTGTCTCATGTGGACACATTCTGTTTGGAAATGGGACCAGGCTGGACTTTGGAGGTGAGTGTCTTCTTACCAACAATGTCCTCAAAGATCAACTTAAGCATTGGGATATAAGTATAGACCCTGCTGGCTGAATATTACCTCAATACAATACTACTGAAGTAAAAGTACTGGAGTAATAATAAGATATACAGTAAGTCATTTATTTGAAAAACACTTTTCCTGGTTTGGAGGGAAAAAAGCAGCAATGAATGTCAGAAGGTATCAGGGAGTAAAAATAATAAAACAAATCAATAAAGATAAGATTAAAAGAAGGTAGCAAAAGTAACAAAAGATGAAGACGTCAAATAAAACAACTCCTTCAAAGTGAGGTTTTGAAGTGATTTAACACTTTTGCTGTGTTAGCTTTCTCTATACATGCTTCAGGCTAAAGTCAGCTGTAAATTACACTAAAATCAATTTTCTATTGTACAACTGTTTCCTTTATCTCTTGCTTACGTTGTCATGCTTCATTATCCATGAAAACATTGGTTTTAATATCTTTTGGTGTGGACCTTTGGACCTTTCTTTGTCTGTATATTCATTGATTTCAATAAAGAATGTAAAATGAAACTCTAGAGAATCATATAAGGGCTTGTATTATTACCTCACTATTACTAAAGGGTGTTAGAATACATGTTGAGGTATGTATATATATATATATATATATATATATATATATATATATATATATATATATATAGATATATGTGTGTGTGTGTGTATATATATATATATACATATATATATATATATATATATATGTATGTGTGTATATATATATATATATATATATATATATATACATATATATATATATATATATATATATATATATATATATATATATATATATATATATAGATATATAAATATATATATATATACATATATATACAGTTGTAGGAAAAAGTATGTGAACCCTTTGGATTACTAGGATTTTTGCCTGAATTGGTCATAAAATATGTTCTGATCTTCATCTAAGTCACATTACAAGACAAACACAGTCTGCTTAAACTAATACAGCACAAAAAATTAAAAGTTTTCATGTTTTTATTTGACACAATATGTAAACAGTCACAGTGCAGGGAAAAAGTATGTGAACTCCTCGGTTAATTACTTCTCCAAGGGCTAATTGTTATCAGGAGTCAGCCAACCTGGGGTCCAATCAATGTGATGAGATAGGATGTGTAGGATTAAGCCCAATAAAAACACACAACAGTTGTGAGTTTGCTGTTCTCAAGAGGCATTGCCTGGTGTGAACCACACACAGAAGAGCTCTCAGAAGATTTACGAGCAAGAACTGTTGACTTGCATGAAGCTGGAAAGGGTTACAAAAGTATCTCTAAAAGCCCTGATGTCCATGTGTCTGGGGTAAGACAGACTGTCTACAAATGGAGAAAGTTCAGCACTGTTGCTGCTCTGCCAAGGTGTGGTGGTCCTGTAAAGATGACTGTGAGAGCACAGCGCAGAATGCTCAAAGAGGTGAAGAAGAATCCGAGAGTGTCAGCTGAAGACTTACAGAAATCCCTGGCACATGCTTATTGTTGACAAATCTACAATAGGTAGAATATCACACAAGAATGGAGCTCATGGGAGGACACCACCAAGGAAGCCATTGCTGTCCAAAAAAGATTGCTGGAAGTTTGAAGTTTGCAAAAGAGCACCTGGATGTTCCGCAGCACTACTGGCAAAATATTCTGTGGACAGATGAAACCAAAACTGAGAAGGAAAACACAACGCTTTGTGTGAAGAAAAAAAGGCACAGCACACCAACATCAAAACCTCATCCCAACTGTGAAATATGGTGGAGGGTGTATTATGGTTTGGGGCTTTGCTGCCTAACGGCCTGGATGGATTGCTGTCATCGACAAAAAAAGAAATTCCCAAGTTTATCAAGACATTTTGCAGACGAACTTAAGACCATCTGTCTGCCAACTGAAGCTCAACAGTGGATGGGTGATGCAACAGGACAACAACCCAAAGCATAGAAGTAAATCAACAATGGAACGCTCAACAGAAGACAATACGGCTTCTGGAGTGGCCCAGTCAGAGTCCTGACCCCAAGCGATTGAGATGCTGTGGCATGACCTCAAAAGAGCGATTCACACCAGACATCCCAGGAATATTGTTGAACTGAAACAGTTTTGTACAGAAGAGTGGTCCAAAATTCCTCTTGGCCGTTTTGCAGGTCTGATCTACAACTACAGTAAATGTTTGGTTGAGGTTATTGCTGCCAAAGGAGGGTCAACCAGTTATTCAATCCAAAGGTTCACATACTTTTTCCACCCTGCACTGTGACTTTTTACACCACTAGTTTAAGCAGACTGTGTTTCACTAGTGATTTGACTTAGATGAAGATCAGAACATATTTTATGACCAATTTAAGCAGAAATCCAAGTATTCCCAAAGGGTTCACATACTTTTTCCTGCAACTGAGCTAAAATGATTAACTACAGTAACATCTATGGTGTGACGGGTCAATTTCAATGCATGTATATTAACTTAAGGAAAAGGCAAAAGAAGAGAGTCATTTGTTAATTGGATAAGGGCTCTTTACACATCACATATGGCTACAGTCACCACTAATGGATGCACATCACGTAGTTTCACTCTTCACAATGGCACCAGGCAAGGATGCCCGCTCTCTCCATCACTCATCGCCATATTTATTGAACCTCTTGCAGCTGCCATATGTCAGAACCAAAAAAAAAATCAAAGGTATTCAAACTCAGTCCACAGAACATAAAATGCAGATGATCTGTTACTCCTACTCCAGGACCCTCATCCTTCACTGAAAGAGTGCCTAACCGTCACACAATCATTCTCAGAACTCTCCAACTACACAGTCAACTGCTCAAAATCTGTTATCCTACCTCTCACTCACTACCTCTCCCCAGTCCATACCCCACCATAACCCTACTGAAAATATAAAATATCTAGGCATCAATATTTCCACCAAGCTGTCAGAGCTGTTCACTCTCAATTTCACTCCAATGCTCAAATCAATTCAAGATGACCTCACTCGTTGGACCAATCTCCCAATCTCACTGTATGAAAGAATAATTAAAAAACAATTAAAATGAAAATCCTGCCTAAAATCAATTATTTATCTTCAATGATCCCCATTCCCCTGGTTCAAAAATCTCAATTCAGCAATAACTAATTTCTACTGGAATAAAAAAAAACTCCCCGGATTAAACTCTCAATTCTTTAAAAATCCAAACAACATGGTGGTCTGGAAGCCCAAATTTTGAATATAACCATCTTGCAAACCAACTGCACCATCTAATAAAATGGCTCCACCAATCAGACATTGACGTGCACTGGTTAGAAACAGAACAGGCTTTATGTGATAACATCTTCCTCATTGACCAGTCATTAGTCAGACCATCAAGAAAGATCCCTGCTTCCAAAATATAACCGGCCTCAGCTGTGACAGCCTAGTGGAAAGTACTTAAGATTACAAACTCCACATGTGCACCCTCTATCCACTCACCAATCTGGAACAACCCTGACTTCAAAATCAAGAACAAACCCCTAAATTTTCCTACTTGAAAGAACCATGGAATCACACACCTTCACCATATTATCCAAGACTCACATTTCATTAATTTCCCCCTTCTGGTCCAGAAGTTTGGCATTGGCAATAATCAGTTCTTCCAATACCATCAATTAAAAGCTACCATTAGAAAATCATTCAATATCATAACCAACCAAACTCATTCTGCCACAATAAAAAATCTTCTTGAAATAACTGGAATCAAAAAATGCTGTCAAGAATTTACATCCTTCTCTCCACCATAGATACCTCAATTTCACTCCCAACACTCAAATGGGATCAAGGCCTGTCTATCAACACAAATGCCGACTTCTGGAACCGATTCTGTAAAAAAAAAGTTTACAGCTGATCCAGTTTAAAATCCTCCACAGAGCACACTACACAGGTGAAAAATTACATAAAATGGGTCTTAGCAAATCAGGAAAATGCACCCACTGTTCACTCAACAAAGCAGACACACTCATGGATGCTTTCTGGCACTGCACAAGTCATCTAACCTCATCTTGCCTTATCTATTTATTTATTACGGTAATTTGTTTGTTTTCTCCACACACACACACTCACACACAAAGTTCACAAGCTTGTACTGTCCTCCTTGCTGTTTCTCCTTTCTTTCTCCTCTACTGTTTGAAATTGGAAAGTTTCCTGGGACCCAAAGAAGATGAGTATTCTCTGGTGATGGTAGTTGGGGGCATCTTTCCACCTAGGTACCCAGATTATTTCTGCCGCAATGTGAGACCCACTGGCCTGGTGGCCTCCTCTGGGGTACTGGGGTGCTCTGTGGCTTGCCTCCTGCGCCCTTGAGCTGTTGGATCTGTGTGTGGCCTACTGGCGCCGGCCTCTTCCCAAGGTGGCCCAATGGCCATCCCTGGGGCTCAGGGGTGGGGGCTCCTAAAATCTTTAATGTTTTTAAACATCAGTTATTTTGACCAAATGAAAGCAGTAATCAAAAAGAAATAAGAACTGATTCAAGACAAATAAACGACTCGAAGAGCTTTAATTTTGTAGACCAGGCGTCTGCCGCGCCACTGGGGTGTGTACAGAGCACTTTGCAAGTTTCCTGCAGGGCGCACGAAGTGCATCCGCGCCTCTGTTCCTGCCTTCCCACGCAAGTGCCAGAGAGGGAGGAGAGAAGGCCTCAGTGGATTTAACGGAGCAGAGTTCTGTCTTTACCAATCAAATAAATGCCTCTCCTTGCCTTTAAATGTGCTGCACTTGTGAGGCGCAGTGACACTTTGAATCTATCCTCCATTGAATCCAGTCTTGGTAGGCAGGCAGATCCTCCCCTGGTCAGAGAGGAAGAGCTCTCCTCAGGTTCTCTCCTCTCTCCCTCTCCAACCAACAGTCCAAGAGGAGGAAGAGGAGTGAGATGCATTTATATATATATATATATATATATATATATATATATATATATATATATATATATATATATATATATATATATATATATATATATATATATATATATATATATATATATATATATATATATATATATATATATATATATATATATATATATATATATATATATATATATATATATATATATATATATATATTTTTTTTTTTTATGGGAAGGTAAGTCTGTGCCCCCTTGGGTCCTGAGACTGTTCTTGGGCCCAGTAGCTTTGGGGACCCTGTGGTGGGTCTCGGGTGTCATGGTGGCCAGAGGGATGCCAGTGGCTGTGGTTTCCCTGAGAATGGGCAACTACTTGGGTATTCGGTGACCACTGTATGGACTTAGATCAGCACAGCACTTGAACTGCTGTCTCAAATCAAAAACAGTACCTGTATGTCCTCCCTTCTGTTTGTCTTTGCCACTGGCATCACCTGGGCCACCATGACACCCGAGACCCACCACAGGGTCCCCAAAACTACCAAGCCCAAGAACAGTCTCAGGACCCAATGGGGCACAGACTTGCCTCCCCAATGGCACCAAGGACAACACCCAGGGGTCCAGGCCGGCAGCTCCCCACAGACAGCACCCGCCTTCACCAACCACCCGTCCACTCGGCCCCAAGCGACCCCTGCACCCAGCACCCAGCCACCCCCACCCCTCCACAGCAGGCCAGAGGCCCCAAGCGCCCCAGGAGGCAAATCCCTCGGGACCTGGCCTCCCCCCAGAGGGGCTGAAGTATCGTGAGGTTCATTAGTGAGGGTAGAATGGACAGAGAGTTGGATAAACAGATTTGGGAGGCATCTGCAGTGTTGCAGACTCTGTACCAAACTGTTGTTGTAAAGGTGGAGTTAAATGTAGTTAAGCCACAAAGCAAAGCTCTCAATTTATCATGTCATCTTTGCTCCAACCCTCATCAATGGTCAAGAGTTTTGGGTAATGACCAAAAGATGATGTTACAGATTCAAGTGGTTGAAAAATTATCCATCAGGACAGTGGCTGAAAACAGGATTTGATAGGGTGAAGAGCTCAGACAGCTGGAGGGAACTGAAAGCAGAGCTGCTGCTTCTTTGCACTGAAAGGATTCAGTGCGGTGGTTCAAGCATCTAATAAGAATGCTTCCTAGTCACCTTCCTGTGAAGGTTTTCCATGCAGGACCAACTGGGAGGAGACCCTGGGGGAGATCCAATATCTTCTGGAGTGATTGTGTATCCCACCTGGCCTGTGAACACCTTGAAATCACCTAGGACAAAATGGAAATAGTGGTATAGGGAGAAAGAAATCTGGACTGATCTGTTTCAATGGCTGCCCAGATAAGCTGTGGAAGATAAATGGTTGGTTGGTTGGATGGATGGATGGATGGATGGATGGGTGTATGTTGATCCTCAAAGCGCCACAGATATCTTTTACAAACAAAACAAGAACACTGATGTGACAGCTCATGTCTCTGTTTATTCTGTTTCACTTCATCATCAGACGAGCTGAGCTGTTGTACCTTGGTGTATTCACTGAGTGGACTTATGATATCTGAGACCATCCTGATCGTCTTCATGGCCTTCTTATTGTACAAGATGTACAAAAGAATCCTCCTCTTATCTCAAGGTATGATAACTAAGACTGTCTGAATCTCTCTGTGGTCATTAAGAAAGGACTTTTGATTTAAAGACATTTTATGTTTCATATTCAGAGGCTCAAGCAGCTCCTTCCACAACAAATCTGGAGCGTTTTGGGCAGCAGTTTGTCCCAGATATATATAGCTATAGGCAAATAAATACACAGGTGGACTCCAACAGAGCTATCTCAGCATTGCCAGAAGAAATAAAGCTGTTTGGAAGGTCATCTATGAGAAGCAAAAAGCACAAAACTAGCATTTCTTGATCAATGTTATGTTTTTTTCTTTTTGTTCTGACAGGTTTTGGTGACCTTTCTTTGCTGTCTGTCATTTTGAAGGACATATTCGTCACTTTTTCCCTCATGCCATATTTTTATCTGCCTTTATTTATTTTCCATTCCTGATTTCAATTAAATATAATCTAAATTACATCATTCACATAGTTACACACAGTTTGTGAAATACCCATCAGTATTTAGGGGGGATCGACATCTCCTGATTGTTGCGCAAGAGCGATCTAAATTTTCTGAAGATACAGTAAGCTCATAATATTTCAGGATATACAGTTTCAGTGGAAATTGGGCAGGATTAAACACATTATTTATATCTCATGTGAAACTTAATTAAAAATGTTCCTGATTGTGTTTTTTTTTGCTATATCTAGTAAACAATGAGAGAATGGGACTGACAAATAGAACAGGATCAGCACCATGGAGAGCGCACACTCTGGGCAAAAGCTCTCAGCCTTCACAACCATTGTAATACATTTTTGCATTATTTACCCAGAAAATACTGAAAAACCACCAATTAATCCTCACATGACACTGGATCCTCTCACTCTACTCTTCTCCCCACGGCTTCCCGCCCCCCCAATGGGTCTTGGTTTTCTTTCAAGTGAACCATGGTTCACTTTTTGGGTGTAAAGCCATCAAGGCAAGCAAACCCAAAAGCAGTGCATTGTGGCCTAAATTATGCCAAATATCACATTGGGAGGCATGTACTGACTAATGTATCATCCACTGACGGTATCAAGCGGAGTGTGGCTCACATTATTGCTTGAACCACAAGCCTGCAGTTCTATGAACAGTTTAAAGACTACAAGTCTATGGACATGGTTCTAGAGAATATGCAAATGCCACAACACCCTGTTCCACTTGTGAAAGCGAACAAAGACTCAAATAAGCAATAAAAGCAGGTGGACTTTAGGGTGAGGAGTTTACGGATGCTGTGCTGCATTGGCAGCTTGTAATGATAGAACTAAGAGCTTTAAGATGCCAAAAATGAGTTAATGTTGACAGTCCTGAATCAGACTCAATTGGCCTTATCTATCAATCTATTGTAGAAACCTGCACAGATATGAGATCAAAAATAGTCTGCACTTCAACCCATGATTAAGGAAACATATACAAATATTTGATGAATTTCAGCACATGACCAACAGGGTGTCATTAACATCACAGCTTAAAACAATTGTCAATTGACTTACACCCCCTACAAATTGAAGGCACAGCCCCAATTTTAAAACATGGAGGTATGCAAATATGTTTAAAAAAATAGGAAACCTGATAGGAAAGATATATATATATATATATATATATATATATATATATATATATAAGAGAAGAAGAACTAAGACAGACATTTTAGTAACTAAATTTTTGGTTTGTTCCAGGGTTTCCAAGAAGCAGACATTGTCCACTATGCTATTCTGAGATCAAGAAAACAGAGGGAAAGTACCTGGAGTGAATGTTTGATTTCATGTTACTATTAAGAAACATTTGAATGAACATTCTTCTCTGACTTTACTTTTTAATCTGACTGTAAATGTTCAAATCATGTACTTCAAGCCATTTTCAAATGTTTTCTTTTTGTACCTGTAAAACTTTTTGTACATTTTATTGTGTGCTGTTGAAAGATGGAATATCTAAATGCTTATCCAATGAGTTCAAATAAAGGAAATGAAAACCTTTTTTTCCTTTTATTTATTTAGAGCAAGCGGAACATTGTGTCTTTATTTAAGCATCACTTCTTCGTAGAAAGCCAGGGAAGTTCTTACAGAATGATGTTTTGAAAGTCTTGACATAGTTCATATCAAACCTAAATTCAAAGTCCTGGCTTCATTGTGGTGCAGGGGTTGATATATTGAACCTAGCAATTTTGTCACTCCTGCAGAAGTCTGAGTCCTCCTCTCTGCATACGTTAATGCGACTTAATGAAAATGCAATACATCCAAGGCCCTGAAATAAACTACTTCCTATTTGATAGCAAATGATTCCTCACCATGCTGGAGAGGAGAGCTGAGTTATACTGAGCATGATATTTTTATCATCCAACTTTTCATGGGCAAAATATGATTTGTTTCCATCTGATCTGTTTAGCCAAAAGATTTCTTTCAGTGCTTGGAAACTTGTCATTTGGACCCTGAATGGGAAGTTAAGCTGGGCATCCACTGTGCGATTTTTGGCCCTTTTTGACACAATTTTTCACCCCTGAGACTATTTTTGGGATCGGGACGAGTTTTGGCTCAATTGTGCATCTCACATCATGTAGTATACGCGAGGTAATGAGAAGTGATTCGCACCTCACGACCACTTCCGGATCGTTGGGATGAAAATGAAACCTGTTAGAAATCCAGGTCGCCCCTCGTTAGGCGGTCACACTACACATGTGCGAACTTAGAAGAGAGAAAGAGAAAACAAATGCACAAGATGGAGCAGCATGGAATCACAGTGGACCTGGACCCAAGCAATGAAGGGTGGACTTGTTGAGCTGTGGCAGGCACAGCGGAGTGTATTGAGGCAATGCGTTTTTGTTTGTTACTCATTCGCATCTGTGGGCATCCAACCACTTCCTACTTCTTCTTCTACTACTACTTTTTTTTTTTTGTCGTACATGTACGTACAGTGTGAGCAGTCAGATCACAACTGAGCATCGGGTCGTATAGTGTAAGAAGAAGAATCGTGAGCTGTGAAATGTTAATCCCTGCGATTCACTCGTACAGTATGAGCAGCAGCTGAACGCCGCGATTGAAAAAGTCGTACAGTGGATGCCCAGCTTTAGTCTAATATGTCTAATGTCTCTCTCATGGGGTGATATCAAAATCTGAGTTGTCGAGCCTACCCTTTTGCACAATGATCCTGTTTTTTGTAGTGGGGTTTCCCATTTTGTCTCAATGTTAAATAATTAATCTTGTGCTTCCTGTTTTGTTTCAAGAGTTCACCTCGATTAGTCTGTCTCAATGAGTTTTGCTTCCTGTCTGGCTCTGTCACACCTGATCCGCGGATGTGGTTCCCCAGCTGTGTCTCTTTACCCCTAATCACCTTGTGTGTTGGAGCCTCATGTCTTCCCCTGTGTTGTTGCCAGTCGTTTTCAGTCTAGTCTTGTCATGCATTGCTCTATATTTAGACCTTGATTCTTGTCTCACATTTGGACACGTTCGCCAGATTTTTTTGACTGCTCTACTGTGTAATAAACTCATCATGGTAATCAAGCTTTTACACCTCGCCTGACTACTGTGTTTGTGTGTCTTCCTATTGTCTTCTGCTTCCTGGTACTGATTCTGATTCATGATACTTTGAGGTATAAAAATGTATTTGACAACTTTAGATCAGTGGACGTATGGTTGAGTTAATGATTTCAGTCCATGTCCAGAAGTTTGTCTTGTAGTTCTTACCATGATGCAAATGTCAACATTTTTTATTTCATTTTCAGGTTGAAGCTGCAGCTGGATTTGATTTTTGGAAATCTTAAGGGGGGCACAAAGTCTTTTTTCTGAGCCTTCTAAAAGAGGAGAGGACAATGTTTTTGCAGGCATTTGTTTTTCTGTTTGTCTATTAGCAACTCCAAATGCTATGAATAAAACTTGACATTATAAGGGGGTTATAATCATGGCACAGGGAAGAGTGATTAAATTCTTTGGTGATTAAAATCTGAATGTGGAGGGACTTGTTTACAGGATTGTTCACATTAGAGGGGTATGCTTTTGGAGCAGTTTTAGTTCATCTGGCCTTCCTGTTGGACAGGTTTTTACAGAAAACAAAGACAAATATTGAAAATGCTAATGTAACCCAGGGATAAATCCCAGTGTTACTATAAATTAAATGTTAGATTCTATACTATACACACATCCTTTAACACAAGATATGACACTCTACCGTGTTATTCAGGATGTGTTCTTTTTGTTACCTGCTTCTGATTGGTCAGTATAGAGAGATTTCTGTTTTACTTAATTATTTTTTACCTTGGGGTGGAAGAGAGAGAAGCATGTGTTGGTTTTCTTTTCCTGTTATTAGTGTGGCTACTCGCCCCTAACTGCATAATGAAGTTAAACTTGTGTAAAAATCAGGCTAATCCTTTTGGGATGAAGTTGTGAATGACTGAAAGCTTTGTTTATGTACTGCATTCCAAAAGCTAAGTGTGGTTCAGCAGGCTACAAGCTGTTAGCATGCTTGCTCATGCTGTGTAAGTGTTGTATGCATGGACTGTTGCACCTTTATATGACAAACTGTGCTAAGGTGTGGACATCCCTGCCACCGCCGAGCCCAACCCAGCTGAGGAGTGGAATATGCCGCTAGTGCCAAGATGGGATGTGTATGTTTCTTCAGTGATGCTGAGCCAGGTTCTGGAACCTGTTTCTTCTTTCTTTATCCTTTAGGGTCACAGTTAATCTGACATGCCAGATGGACAGTGCCATATTGGAAATATTTCACTAATCCATCTGGGGAGGAGCCCTGCGAAAATATTTTCAGGGGCAGAATCTTCAAAAACAATAGCAGCTTTTGATTGGACAATCGTTTGGCAGATCACATTCATCACCGACCAATCCATATCAAGCAGTACTGCTATGACGTACCCTATGTAGTGCCTAGCGGCTAACTGTTAGCTGCTATGGTTAACGGCTTACAAGGGCAAACAACAGTTAATGGTGGTTAGCTTTAACTTACTGCTGGCTGACAGCCATTCATAATTAGTAAATTATCCAACACAGATGTATCATTTATCACTTAAATGTGACATGAACCTCATCAAAGAGAATTCCTACAAGGTAAACTTATAAGGAGAGCATGTTTCACCAAAAATAACTGAGTAACCATGATGAGCACAGGCTAACCGACATTAGCCGCCATTGTTTGTACAGCAGGAAGTTGTACGGGAAGTTCCTGTCAAGTCACTTCCTGTTGTCGTCATGCCCGCAGTTCCCGCTGCTCCCGCCTCTCTACCCTGATTGGGCCGCTAAACATCTAGCCGAGTGAAACTGTTGGACAATGAAGGCAAGACGGAGATGCATGATTTCAGTATCAGGCAGGTCCGTCTGCTCTGCAAGGCTAGGTCACAGTAAGGAGACAGTAGAATAGCCTGTTTGACAATAGTGAGTGAGTGCTGCATTATCCTCAGTGCCGCTGATGTTCCTTCACTGCATCACCCAAGCTTCATGCAGGTCTGTAACCAGTTTTTTTTTTTTTATTTATTGCGGGCTTTTGTGCTACTTTCCTGTGGGCCTGCATAAGGTGTAAAAAGTTGACATTTAGAGTGTTGAGTATTTGAGCCGAAAGAGTTCATTGTGGTGATGACGGGTGGTATACACATGGACAGACTTAATTGTTAATGGTATTTTAATTGATTATAAGGTCTTATAAGGACAGTAAGAGGGGTTACAGGACCATTATTTTTGCCCTCAGGACATTAAATTGTGGCACCACCATTTCGGGGGTTAATTAATACCCAAAGGATTGTCATATTTAATGTTTTTTTTTTTATTTCATTTTAACATTAATCTTTTTTTTTTGTTTTGTTTCAGCCCAGAGAGTTGATCTGAAATCACTCTCATCAGTTCATCACGAGAAACGGCAAACTGGAGAGACTCTGACTTTAACATGTGATCATGGTGCATCCACGTGGGTTTATTGGTTTAAGCAAACTCTTGGAGAAGAACTTACGCTCATCTCTGTACTCAGAAATTATGGAAATTCTTATAGTTTTCATGGTGACATAAAGAATGATCCACGCTTCACACTGGATGCTCTAGATGGTTAATTCATACCCTAAAGGAGTGTCATATTTAAGTTTTTTTAATTTCATTTTAACAGCCATGAATAGGTTCTAATGGGTTCAACTTTGTTGAAGAATCGACATTTGTGCAGACTTAAGGGAATTTCTCCCACTCTTCTTAAAGGGACAGCTTTTTTGTATTGCTGTAGAAGGGGCCACCAACTCTGTGTAGTTTAAAGGATTTTAAGAGAAGTCCCAAAACAGAAAGACTGCATGCAGCATGCAACTTACTTTTCCACTAGTAGTAGTACCAAAACTTGGTACTTCAGCCATTATTTTTGTACACATTATTCTGGCTTGTCGTAAAATAAACAGCTTTAATCTTTACTGAGAAATCATCCCTACAAAGCCCTATTTTTTCAAGCAGATTCAGAGGCAGACCCTATCACCATCTCTATGTTTAATGTTTGTACTATTATCATGAACCTTTCACAACAAAACTTGAAAAGTCCCAAATCAACCTTTGAATTCACAGCTTTCACAAGAACATATTATTGTTCAAACCTAAGACTTCAAATTATAAACTCCTGCTCACACAGAGACATTAACACCATTGAAAAGAGAAGGTTTGTGTCTTTAAATTTAGAAATTATGGTTTATGTCTCAAACAAATTCAAAACTGTACAAGACCAAAGAAGAAACACCCTGTTACCAAAGAGGTGAGCTCAAGGGCTTTATGTTGTCAGGTTCATGTGGCCATTTCTGAGTTTTATTTTTAGTTTGATCTCTGGGGATGATTTGATCATGGTGTGAGAAAAAGGCTTGAACAACCAACACACAGCTCTATGCTGAGTATCTCACTATGTTTCCTATAAAGGATGTACCTCTTGTACAGTTTGCTTCCTCTGTAGATTTCAAATGCACCGTGGTCTACAAAGAGAGCAGAAGCTGTCAGTTCTCCTTCAGTCAGTGAGCACAATGACATCTCCAACATTTGTCCTCGTTCTCACATGTTTGGTCCTGGGGGAAACTGGTGAGTTGAGTTTCTGTTGCTCTGTTTCGAAGTCTGCAAATGTTCACTTCTTATTAAATATTTTTCAGTATTTTTAATTTTAAAATGTTTTAACATTAATCTTCTTTTTTTGTTTTGTTTCAGCCCAGAGAGTTGATCTGAAATCACCCTCATCCGTTCATCATGAGAGACGACAAACTGGAGAGACTCTGACTTTAACATGTGATCATGGTGCAGCCACGTGGGTTTATTGGTTTAAACAAACTCTTGGAGAGGAACTTACGCTCATCTCTGTTCTCAGAAATTATGGAAATTCTTATAGTTTTCATGGTGAGTTAAAGAATGATTCACGCTTCACACTGGATGCTCTAGATGGAAAACATCACCTTACAATCTCAGATTTACAGCCGTCAGATTCAGCCACTTATCACTGCATAGGCTGTGATACTGTCATAGTGGAAATTCTGCAAACAGTATCTCTCAGTGTAGAAGGTCCTGGTCTGACCGTCCCAGCTTTGGTCCATCAGTCTGAATCTGAAGCCGTCCAGCATGGAGGCTCTGTGACTCTGAGCTGTACAGTCCACACTGGGGGCTGTGATGGAGAACACAGTGTTTACTGGTTCAAGGACTCTGAAGAATCTCATCCAGGACTCATTTACACCCATGGAGGCAGGAACCATCAGTGTGAGAGGAGACACAGCACAGAAACAAACACCTGTGTCTACAACTTACCTCTGAGGAGCCTGAATGTTTCTCATGCTGGGACGTATTACTGCGCTGTTGTCTCATGTGGACACATTCTGTTTGGAAATGGGACCAGGCTGGACTTTGGAGGTGAGTGTCTTCTTACTAACAATGTCCTCAATCATCAGAGGTGGACACGGTGGACAACTTCAGTACTTAAGTAAAAGTATAGATCCTTCTTACTTAATTTTGCCTTAAAGGAAAAGTTCGGTTCCTGCAGCTTTTACATTGTTTATAGAATGAAGAACAACAATATACTCACCCAGAAGGCTTTCCTGATGCAAACGGTGCTTCGGGAAATATTTAGATCCAAAATCGAGCAGCGGACACCGATATAATGGTAGCCCGTAGGGCATAGATCGCCGCTCCTAAAAACTGCATTAATCGTCCAAAAACTCATGTTTTTCACCGATATTCCATCATGATTTGCTCCGAAAGGACCGCCATTGCAGCCTGTGTCTCTCCACACAGCGCTGTGTGGCTGAACTAACCTCTGAACTGACGAGCTGTTTACATGCTCTTCGCGCATGCGCAGTACTCTCTGGAGCGTTGCGATCGCTTCCTTATCTGTATATCTGTATACTGTGGCTCCAAACTGTAAGGACGTCCATCATATTCAAAGTCCTCCTCCACAACATCTTCATCCCATAGACATTCGTCCATTTTGCACAAAACTGGAAGAAGAAAGTTGATTTGTAGCTGCCGATCTTCCTCTGAAACAATGAGCCGCACTGCGCATGCGCGAAGAGCATGTAAACAGCTCGTCAGTTCAGAGGTTAGTTCAGCCACACAGCGCTGTGTGGAGAGACACAGGCTGCAATGGCGGTCCTTTCGGAGCAAATCATGATGGAATATCGGTGAAAAACATGAGTTTTTGAACGATTAATGCAGTTTTTAGGAGTGGCGATCTATGCCCTACGGGCTACCATTATATCGGTGTCCGCTGCTCGATTTTGGATCTAAATATCTCCCGAAGCACCGTTTGCATCAGGAAAGCCTTCTGGGTGAGTATATTGTTGTTCTTCATTCTATAAACAATGTAAAAGCTGCAGGAACCGAACTTTTCCTTTAATATAATGCTACTGAAGTTTCTTAGCTTTAAAACTACCTGCAAGGGATTAAAAGTATACATGGGAACTAAAAAACACTTTGTCTTAAAATATCATCCAATTGTGTTGATAACTTTTTGAGTTTTCTAGCTTGCAGTTGAATTCACAGACAAACAGACAACAAAAATACATGACCTCCTTGGTGGAGACAAAAAGCCAGCAATGGAAGTCAGTAGATCAAGGTGTTAGAAAACTTAAATGATCGATGGAGCCAAAAAAGATAAAAAACAAAAAGAGAGCAGAACAAACATCAGATGAAGACGACATCACATCAAGCAAATTTGTCAATGATTATTTTTAAAAGTATTTAAAAGAAGTGACTGATTCTGCACACCCTGTTTCCTAAGGACTTTTTTTCTGAGGGAATTCTTCACAGATGATCACATTATTCTGTTTAAGATTTTCTGCAAGTCTGATTACAGCTCTGAGAGCAATTTTTTTTTGGTACAAAGCACAGAATATAGTTGGTGATACAGAAAAAGTTCCCCTAAAAAATTAAACTAAAGTCAAATGGAGATTATCAAAAACTGTACTTTAGTACAGAACTGAAGGACATTTTCTTTGTTACCGTCCACTACTGTGTATGGTTACTATGACACTTCAGCAAATGCTAATTAATCAATAACTTAAGACATGGACCAGAATAAATAAATGTATCATTTTGTGCATGTTCATTAAAAAATATAAGTAAATGAAAACTACATGTTTTTTTCAAAAAAACCCTCATTGTAACCAAATGAAAGCAACCCTCAAAAACTAGTATTTACAAAATTTGGACTCTTAAAGGAATATTACACCCAAAGAATGATATGCCTTAATTTTCTACTCACCCTCATGCTGAGCAACACTCTGGAGCACTTTTTTGATGTCTCAAATGCAGCTGGAGGTCCGGGGTGATTTTCGCTGTGAACAAATCTCCATCTAACAGGGGCAGCCAGCCGAAGAAAAAGGTCCATAAAGTCCACAAAAACGTGCCTATTTTCCTCCATACTGCTCGTCCGCTGTAATCCAAGTGTCCTGGTAGAGCGTCCATAATTAATTGAAAGCGAGGTCATTTAGTACATTTTTCGAGCCTAAACAGTGCTATATCGTACTTCCGCAGTGCACGTCTATGCGTGCTCCTGCACTCGCAGCGGCAGACCAATCCAGGCAGGGCGTAGTGCAGGAAGGCGCGTTGCATATCATTCTTTGGGTGTAATATTCCTTTAAGGTCAAAATGATGTCTGTTTTTTTCAGTTGTTGATGGATGCAAACATTATTCTGTTAAAAGGTGAATTCTTTCAAAGTGTTGACATTTTGACCCTCAGCCCTCTGCCCTGGTCGACTGACTGACAGCTATCAAACATTAGTGATCACTGATTTCTTATTATGTTTACATCAACTTAAAGCATCAATCAGTGTGTGAGTCAATAATGAGACACTGTTAACAACAGCCAGACCGATCTGAGCCTCATTAGTGCTCTGCTGTTGGACTTTTGTGTCTGTACTCGAGGACTGTCTATGACAAACACCATGTGCAAACATAGAGATGCTCATAAGCATTCTTTATACCACAAACACCATGTGCAAACATAGAGATGCTCATAAGCATTCTTTATACCACAACACCGTGGGCCAGAGGTTAGCTGACTGCAGCCCTGGAGCCTCATGTGGCTCTTTGGCCCCTCACCAGTGGCTCTCTGGGGGAAAGAAAAGCAAAAAACTTGTTCTTTGTCTTGCATTTAACTCTAAGTTATTGATGTTATTTCTGCATCTTTTAACACAATCGGCAAAAAAATGTGGCTTTTTACTAGGGCTGTCACTTTAGTGCATTAATTATATTAATTAATTACAACGAAAATTAATGCGTTAAAAAAGATTAATCGCAAGATTAAATATAGCACATGAACATTTTAATATTGTCCAGTTGAAAGACAGTCAATGGCAGTGGCACGTCACTTCACTCATGCGTCTCTAGTCAGACCAAACAAAGCTGAGGTGACAACAGGAACGGTATATTTGAGACTCCACTTTATTTTATTTTTGAATTTATTCATCTATATTTGTACTACATTCTTTAATAATGCATCAGGCCTAATTGTTTTGCCGGATGTCCTTGACCTTTTTCCTTTTTTTGAATTTGATTTATGAAACACACTTAAAGTGTAATTTGAGTTGCCTGATTGAGCTTAGAATTTTCTGGACAAGTTGACCTGACTTTGGTTTTATTCAGTCACCAATAAAAATGCAGATTTACAATCTTCTCTTCTTAGTGTATTTATTTGATTTATCATCCACTACAATTTTGTAATGTCCTAGAATTCAAATTCTTTGTTTGGGTACTTTAAGCAGATATGAGATTAAAATGCAATTAATTAGATTAATTAATTACAAATCCTGTAATTAATTAGATTGATTTTTTAATCGCCTGACAGCACTACTTCTTACATGAAATGCTTATTTCTCTGTTTGTCTTGTCAACTTTACTGTGCATAATGTGTGTGCGTCCTATGACCTGAGGCAGGACGATGCTGCATCTTTCGCTGTTAGCTTACCTGTGATGTTGTTTTAAATGTTTTATGCAGCTCATCCAGACGATATTTTGATGAACTCTCTTACTTTTAAAACATCGTCTGCAGCTGTGAAGGGAAGGACAGGCAAAACTTTTAAAATGGAGACGTGTTGGCTATAAAGCTTTGTAAAGGACAGGAACAACGGGGTAGCAGATATACACAGCAGATTTTTTCCTGTTTTTTGAATAGTTGGGATTGTTCCAAAAAGATATCAGGGGTATGTGTTTTTTTTAACCATGGCTGCTTTGTGCAGTGTGACACCTGTTGGTCTCTCTGAGTTATTGTGTTACATGTTTATCAGACATATTTTATTTTAAAAATAATTTCATGATTGAAATGAAACTGCAATTGATTAACTATTAAAGTGCTTCACAAACACTGATGAGATTTAAAAAAGCACCTCAAAGATGACAAGACTACCTCATGATTATTATAAAAATTATGCATAAAAATTGATCAGAAAGCAGGAAAGAAAGGATTTAATTAAAATCAAGGGAAGACCCTCTAGCCCCTATTCCACTTGATGTCAAGTAAATATTTATTTTCCCACTACAAGGAAATCGTGAGGCTGTGGAAAAACACTGTGTAACAACAGTGACAATAATTATAATGATGGCACATGCTACTATTAATTGACTGTTATTTTTTGTTCAAGAGTCTTATTACCAAAGTAAACACACCATTGTGGTCATTTTAGATCTAAATTAGTTAATGCAATATAATATGGCTTTAAAACATCTACAAGTTAAAGCAACAAAAAAAGACCCATTATAGAGCAGTAATGTCAAGTGGTAAAGCAGTTTGCTTATCTGATGCCATTATAATGATTTATTGTCAACAGATGCCGGTGTCTTCAATTGAAGGTTAAAATGTGTTTTGTGGCTCCTACAGATTTTTTAGCTTAGAATTGAGGGCAACCGGCTCTTTCGATTGAAAAGGTTGCAGACCCATGCCCTAGCCTTTGAGCCACTTGTTGATACCAGCAGTGAAGGAAGCCTACAGGCTGAAGAAAGAGGCCTTTCAGGCTTTGTTAGCCAAAGAGTCTCTGGAATCAGCTGACAGGTATTGAGTGGCTTTGAGGACTGCAGCTTCAGCCGTTGCAGAAGGAAAATCCTGGTGTGGGAGGAGTTTGGAGAGGCCATTGAGAAGAACTTTTGGTTGGCCCCAAAGGTGTTCTTGGCAACCGTTCAACGGCTAAGGAAGGGGCAGCAGAGCTCTGCTCAGGCTGTTATCATCAGGGCTGGGGAACTGCTGACTAGACATGGGGATATTTAATGGATAATGGAAGGAAGGCTTTTTAGAGCTCCTGAACCCAACCAAACCATCCTCTGATAAAGAAACAAAGTCTGGTGATCAAGGGAAGTACTCATCCACGTCCTTGGCAAAGTTCAATGAGGTAGTTAAAAAGCTCCTCAGTGATAAAGTGCAAGAGATGGATGAAATTTGCCTGTGGAGTGGCAAACTGGGATGGTGGTCCCCATTTTTGAAAAGGGGGATGGACAGTGTGTTCCAGTTACAGGGGAATTACACAATTCAACCTCCCTGGAAAGGTTACTCCAGGCTCCTTGAAAGGAGGCTCCGGCTGATTGTTGACCCTTAGATCCAGGAGAAACAAGTCTACATGTGTTTTATGGACTTGGAGTAGGCCTAGGAGTGTGTTCCTTGGATGATTTAGTGGTAGGTAATGCAGAAATATGGGGTTACGGGGCCTCTGCTGTGAGCCAATTGTTCCTTGTATGACCAAAGTGAGAGATGCACCCACATCCTCGGCATGAGGTCAGATGTGTTCTCAGTGCATGTTGGCCCCACCAGTGCCGCCCCTTGTAACCACTCCTGTTCATAGACAGGATCTCAAAGCTCTGCCAGTGGGAGGAAGGTGCTCAGTTTGGAGACCTAAGAATTTTGTCTCTGCCAAGGGGCTGGAATGAGGGTCAGCACCTCCAAGTCTGAGGCCATGCTCTCTGCCTAAAAAAAAAATGGATTGCTCTCTTTTGGTAGGGTGTGAGTCCTCACCTGAAGTGAAGGAGTTAAAATATTTTCAGTAGCTTAAGCATCATCAGTGTTGCAGACTATGTCCTGCGCTGTTAGATTACATTAGATTAGACCAGATCAGATCAGGTAATACTTTTTTAATCCCTTTAGACAAACTTCCTCACAGAAATTTGGAAATTGTTGTGGTATAGGTAGAGTTAAATGGAGTTATGCAGCAAGGCAAAGCTCTCAATTTATCATGCCATCTTCACTCCAACCCTCACCTTTAGTCATGAGCTGTGGGTAATTAAAAGAATGATATTTCAGATCCAAGTAGTTGAAATGAGGTTCGTCGGGGGGGGGGGGGGGGGGGGGTTCAGCCTTAATTAGGGTGAGGAGCTCAGACATTAGGAGGGAGCTAAAAGCAGAGCTGCAGCGTCTTCACATTAAAATGAGTTGAGGTGGTTCCAGCATCTAATAAGGAGGCTTCCTAATCACCTTCCTGTGAAGGTTTTCCAGGCACATAAAGCTGGGAGGAGACCCTGGGGGAGACCCAAAATCTGCTGGAGGGATAATATATACCATCTGGCCTGTGAATCCCTTGGAATCCCCCAGGACGAAATGGAAATTGTTGCAGGGCAGAGGAAAGTCTGGTCTGACCTGTTTCACTTGCTGCCAGACTAAGCATTTGAAGATCAATGTATGGACGGATGGTTGGATTGATGTTGATTTTCCTCAAAGCACCACAGACCTCTTTTACAAACAAAGCATGAAAACTGAGGTGAAAGCTCATGTGTCTGTTTCCTCTGCTTTTCTTCACCATCAGACGAGCTGGGCTATCGTACCTTGGTGTATTCTCTAAGTGGACTGTTGATACTTGAGACCATCCTGATCGTCTTCATGACTTTCTCATTGTACAAGATGTACAAAAGAATCCTCCTCTTATCTCAAGGTATGATAACTAACACTGTCTGAATCTCTCTGTGATCATTAATTTTTGATTAAAGACATTTTTATGTTTCATGTTCAGAGGCCCGAGCAGCTCCTTCAACAACAAACCTGGAGGTAAGATCACCTTCTCTGATCATTTTCTTTACTTCATTCAACTTTCCTCGAGGTCCACATCATGACAGACTTGTCCATATTTTTTCAGGGTGATAGAGACGCAGAGGACGTCTGTTACGCTGCCCTGGACGTCAAAATGAAAAACACCTCAAGAAGGCAGAAAAGGACAACCAATGATGATTGTGTGTACTCCAGTGTAAAAGTGTAGATGTTTAAGTGTTTTATTTGACTTTAATTTCACAGGATGTTGTGGCCCTTTCTAACAGCACAAGCTTCATGAATTAAGAATGCCATCTAATGTTTACTGTCCTTCAAAGGTTTTGGCTTTTGTAAATAAATCTTTGTGATTTAAGGCTGAACATGTGTATTATTTTGCCGAAGTGTCCCATTAAATAAGCTTTGCTTATGACTTTAACAAGGCAAGACTCTTAAATGAGTGTGAAATTGAGAAAAAAAGAGAAAAGAAATGAAGTGCTGTTTATTGGACTCAAAGCTGCTTTGCCTAGTATTAGATGATTATATGTCAGATTTCTGTCCTGAGATCCCCCTCTCAGGGATAAAGAAGGGCAGATATTATTTCAGGCTTGTCACAGCTGAACTGTTGAAATGTTATCCAAATATTCCTCAGATGATACCAAATATATTTGCAAATATATATTTAAGAAATAATTGCTTTGATGGTTAACCTACAACCCCACACACACACACACACACATGACACACACACATCCTTTACATACACATGCCCAACCAGATTAAATCCTGTACATTAGATTCAGATGCATTTATGTGCCACATCACACCTCAACCCCATAGGAATGTAGCAGTTTTGGTTGGCCATTTCTGATAACAGGGTATTCAAACAGACCATTTTTATCTATAATAACCATAACACTGTGCTCCATTTGTGAAAGCAAGCAAAGACTGAAATGAGAAATAAAGCACATGGACTAAGGTTGAGCAGTGTACAGATGCTGAGCTGCAATGGTGCATGTAAAATGAGAGTATGCAACTGCCACAAAGCTGAAGGCCCGTTTACGAGAAGTGAGGGGTACGAGGGTTTCCAGACAAACCATTTACAATCAACTCTATTGCTTTGGCTTGAACTCCAGACGACCGTTGCAGGTGTCTCCACTGACACTAAGACACTGCCATGACTGTTTGCAGTGGGCACAGACCATGTGACCTGGACAGTGCAGCAGTGGTTTACTGTCTGTTCACTAATGAGTGTCAGGTGACTTTGAGCAAAAATGATGGTCATCAGTGTTACTGGAGAAGGCCAGGTGAGGGATACGCTGAGGTCAGCACGGTCACCAGGGTTCACTTTAGTGGAGGAGGTGCAACAGTCTGGGCAGGCATCACCAGTCAGTGCAAAACAGATCTGGTGATTGTAGACGGCTCAGTCACTGCATGTTCTTACCTCAGAGACACCATAGAACCCAAACATCATGTCAGAAATGTCACAGCTCTACTTCAGGAAGTCGGAGTGCCTCATATGGTTTGGTTTGTCCTCTAACCTGAACCCCATAGAAAACATCTGGGACCAGCTGAAGCAGAGACTGGATGATTGGACCCACCGCCATGTGACCTGCAGAACTGCGGGTAGCCGTTGTAGAGGAGTGGAACACATCGCATCAGAACAATATCATGTGGTTAGTCAGGAACATGAGATGTTGCTGTCAGGCTGTCATTGCAGTAAATGATGGACACATCCACTTTGTCAATTTTGGTTATTTGGGGCAATCTTTGTTATTGTCTAAATTGTTGGGGTATAAATATTAAACTAATGAGAATGGCATTTGTTCCCATTTATTAGTTATAATATTAAAGGGAACTATTACTTATTTAATCAAAATTAAGACCATTTAGGAAAAACACTCATGTAAATAACATCCTAAACTTACTGTGAGTAGGGTATTTCTCTTTCAAATTTGAGCTGTTTGCTGTTTGATTTCATGTTGCTGTAAACAAATTTTTTTTAAATGAATTTATATGCTCTGACTTTACCTTTTATCTGACTGCAAATGTGCAAAACAAGTGCTCCTTTTTTCTATTTAGTACAAAAGCTGCTTCTCTCTGGTCTGTCATGGTGTCCATCACTGGAAAAAAATAGAAAAAAAAATACTTTTCAAACTACAAGTTATTCCCTCCTTCACATTTTTGGAACTTGATAATATCCTGGGGGCCAGTTAAGAAGATGTGGAGGGCCTAATGTGGCCTCAAGGCTACCAGTGGATGATCACTGATGTCAAGTATGGTGGCAAATTTGTCATACAAGGTTAATTCTATGGGAGATGTCCTTTTACTGGAAAGATATAGAGAGCTTTTGCATTAGTTAATTTGAGAGGTGGAAGGAAATATTGATATTCAGCACTTTTTGGATAAAATACACTGAAGGAATCGATCTTACAGCTCTATCCTGAGAAACAATCACCATCTTCACAGTCATCATGATCAAAATCTGAAAAAGATCAACCACTTTAATTTGTTTGATAAATGTGGAAGTTTGGACCTGAGATGGAAGAAAACATGTTTTAAGCATTAAATAATAGTCAGAGCCCTGGGAGATCGAACGTCCATAAATATTAGTCATAATTTTTGTAATTGTAACATTTAAATGTTAGTTTTCTAGATATCTCAAGTCCAAACTTTACCATGGAAAAATTGCAATTTTTGTGCTAAGATGAGGATATGTTGAGACCCAGGGAGAACAACTAAAACAAGAAAAATAACAGTAATAATCTTAGCAATTACAATAGGGCCTTCGCCGGACCTTCGGGTCGGGCTCGGGCCCTAATTATCTTGATGCAGCACAACAGGGTTGATTAAAATGTATGAATTGTCAGCTTAGGGCCTCTGTACACTGAAGACATATTTGCCACATTTTTAGCTGATTTATACACCGTCCATTGAAAACAGCTTTGAGACCCACTTTTGGGCCTCCACCCACAGGTTGAAAAACACTGAACTAGTAAACTGCATTGAGAGCTTGGTCCTCTACAGATTGCTCTTATATCTTGGAGAATAAGTGATAGATGATGAATTAATCATTTAGAAAAAGTAAGTGAATACACGAGGCAGACTGCTCAGGAAAGTTGAGTTTTAATTGACCAAAAGGCTGACTCGCAGTTTTTTAAATCGTTGTGTTCACTTAAACCGTGCACATGGCCAACAACACACCTTTTGAATTACAATAAAAAGACAAAGTGATTTACGGCCTTTGTCCGGAGTGCTGCACTTCTTTATGCTCACTGGCACACAGAGACCCTGAGGGACTCACAGGAGTTATTTAGATAAAATGTGCACATATACATTGGCTAAACTGCGAAAGGGCAAAACTGACAGACAACAGTGGTAACGACATCGCGTTAAATGAAAAAATATCAGGCCTGGCGTCCACAGAGTGGATGGTGGCTGCATCACTTTGGACATGACGAGGATGAAAACCTGTTTTTCTTCATGTATCCTTTGTTTTGCGTTTCTTAAATCAGTAAATGTTTCATTTATGTTTAGCGCTGTTTAAGTGAAAGCAGTGTTTATTATGTTCAGTGTTTTATGTGAATGATCAGACTGTGCAGGAGGGAGTGGATGGCTTCTGCAGCATAAACCATCAGATGTCAGGTTGGAGAAGGGTTAGGTTACTGTCGTGGCATGAATTCAATACACACAGTAAATCATCAAGTACTTTTGAGTCATTTAGTAAAAGTCCAAGACTAGTAATGAGTTATTGCCGTTCAAGTCAAGTCAAATTTAAGATGTGGTGTGCAGTGTTAATTTCGTCCGGCGCAGCGCTGTGCGCTGCCAATTTGACAATTTGGTAGACCGTCTGCGCAGAGATGGGTGTGATGGCGCACCAGGAGGAGTCGACGACACACCAGGGGGAGGTGCCGACAGATTCATGTTGGCGCAGTGACAATTTCGTGCCAAAAACTGTGCAGATGGTGCGCTGAAAGCTCGCCAGCTCCAACCTGGTCTATTCTCGGCGCAAGCGGAGCGCACCCTCCACAGCTGTAATTTGGTGACAGGCGCACATGTGCGCACACGTCAACAAAGTCTCAGAGGCAGGTTTCCAGAGCGTCAGGCACATTTTACTGCAATAAACAATCACAGCAATCACTATTTAATGTAACCGTCTGAACCAGCATATACATTTGTATCTATATTGACTATCTTGCCACATCTGATGTTGGATTAAGGCCGTTTGTCGTAATGGAAACTAAACCTGACGGCATCTGGAAGTTTTATGCACATCTTACAAGTCAACAATAAACAGCCTTAACGTCTGATACTGAGTAAATATCTGGCTTCTCTCATTTCATTAAATTCAAAGAAAAGAGGAAGAAAAAAGACTAAGAAAAAGGAGAGAAAATAAATGGATGTCACTCAGGATTTAACTGTGATTTTCCATATTCCTCTATTTTAGTCTTTATTTTTAACGTGATGTAAAAAGTTGGAGTACATTATTGCAAGGGGGATGAGGCGGAGACACCATGCGCGCCCCGCTGTCCATTCTCCTGCTGAAGTGACAGCGGCTCCGCTACCAGGTCTGTCCAGCACACTTTTTCTGCGGTGGCAGGGATCATTCAGACCAATCAGATGCTGTGCCTCTGCCGCAGCGCATTTAAAGGCAAGGAGAGGCATTCATTAGATTGGTGAAGACAGCACTCGGCTGTGTTAAACCCACTCACGCCTTTTCTCCTCCCTCTCCGGCACTTGCACAGAGGGACAGGGACAGAAGCGTGGATGCGCCTCTCTGCGTTCCTCTGCGCCTTGAGCGCACCTCTCTTGGCACTGCAGGAAACTTGCAAAGTGCGCCGGTCACACCCTGTCGGCGCGGCGAAGGCCGGCGCAGGGCAGATGCACCTGCGCTTGCGCCTGGTCTATGAAATTAGAGCCCAAAGTCTTGATACTCAAGTCTACACCTCTGACCATTTTACTGAGCCTTCTAACAAAAGGCACATCATTACCTCCACCAAGGAGAAAAAGTTTTGCAGGCATTTGATTGTCTGTTTGTCTTCTAGCTCCTCCAAAAGTTATGAATCAAATTTGATGACATTTTCAAGGAGTGGTAATCATTGAACAAGGCAGGTGTGGTTTGGTTTTAGTGGTGACTAAAATCCAGATGTGGAGAGAGTTTTTAACAGAGTTGTTCATATTGGAGGAGGGTTTTGCTTTTGGAGCAGTTCTTTTCATCTATTCTTGCTGGGGCAACTACTTCCTGCTTCATGGCAGAAGAAAGCCGGCCACTACCAGAGTTTGCTCAACCAAAAAGAATCTAGAACCATTTCTAAATTCACAGCAGTTGAGTCGTGTTGTTTCTACGTTGGTTTTATGTCATTTAGATTACTGTTCAGTTGTATGGTCTGCTGCGTCAAACTGTCTTCTCAGAAAATTACAAGTGGCTCAAAACAAGGCTGCGAGACTGGTTCTTGGTTGTTCTTCAAGAACTAGTGTTACAGAAATGCATGAACGCCTTACTTGGCTGATGGTCAAGCATAGACTATCTGCTAATATATTAACTTACTTTCATAAAATTACTAACATTCAGACTCCAAAGTCTCTTTATAACAACATAACTTACTGTTCAAATAAGCACTCACATTACACCAGAGCAGCTAATAGTGGACAGATTTCATTACCCCCACCTAAGTCTGACTATATAAAGAGGACTGTATTGTATAGGTCAACTGTGTTTTGGAACAAACTTCCAGTAGTGGTTTGTGAAATTAAGGATGAAACTGGTTTTAAAAGGAGACTGAAATTGTATTTGTTGTTGACACCATAATTTTATCTTGGATAATACTATTATTAGATTGAGTGAGTTTTTGTCTGTGATATAGGATGTAGCTTTTCCTAATTTTATTGTTTTTGTTTTAACAATTACTTTTAGTGTTGTCATTTTTTTCCTGTAATTGTGAGTAATTGAGAATGTAAATTGTGTGTGTTGTATGTTTTGTCAGGAAGACTATCTGTTGTCTTGGCGTCAGCTCATGGGGATCCTTACAAATAAACAAATAAACAAAAAGAATCTATTGGTGACAACTGTGGAGATCTGACCTCCTGTAACAACAGTAGGCTGCTCAGATTTATTTTTGTTGATTTAAATGTCATATACAAATCAGTCATGCTATAATGATTGAGAAGCACTGAACGTTTCATTCAGACACCATGATGGATGGTTACGACTGCTGACCACACAAAATCACAAGATGGCGCTATTGAGGTCCTTCCTCACACTCAAACTCTGGAAACTCAAACACATAACACACATCTCTTTGTCTGTTAATTTTATATATTTTGGAGCAGGTCCAAAAATATTTTGTAGTTACTGCAGTTTGTAAAGTTAAGCAAAACCAAAACTTGTAGCCATTTGGCTGTTCAGGCCTGAGTGAGTTCTATCTTGATGAATTAACATTTATGCAAACTGAAGGAAGTTTACCCAAAATTCTAAAAAGGATAGTTTGGATTTTGATTTGAGGTTCTAACTAGTATGAAAAGTCTCCAAAGTGACTGAAATCAGCTCTGCCTCTTTATAAACTGGGGCTTTGTGTTGTTGGAATTGATTTGCAACAACTTACTTTTCAACTAGCAATAGTACCAAAAGTTTCTTTCTTTCTTTCTCAACTGATATTGAGGTTTGTCTTAAAGTAAAGTTCATGCAGGTTCTTCCTGTAAAGATGTTGACCCCATCTCCATACTATGGCTAATGTTTGTATTGTTATAATGAACCTTATACAACCAAACTTGAAAAATCCTGAACATCCCTTGAATGGACAGCTCTTAAAACAAGAATAAAGTAATGTTAAAAAAAAAACTAAAAACATAAACACCTGCCAGCACAGAGGCATTACCAACAATTAAGAGAAAGGTTATCTACAGTATCTGTCAGTTCAGAAACAATGACGATTTGCATCACAGACAAACTGAAGACTTTAAAGGATCAAAGGAAAACATCTTTCTAACATTGAGTTGAGCTCAAGAGCTGCATGTTGTCAGATTCATGTGGTAGTTTCTGAGGTTTTTGTTAGTGTAACCTATGGGTGGAAATTAAAATGGTGTGAGAAAAAGGCATAAACAACTGACACACAGCTCTATGATGAGCATTGCAGTATTTTTCCTATCATGGGTGGACCTCTTGTCAGCCAATCAAACGCAGCGTGGTCTACAAAGAGAGCAGAAGCTGTCAGTTCTCCTTCACTCAGTGAGCACAATGACATCTCCAACATTTGTCCTCGTCCTCACATGTTTGGTCCTGGGGGAAACTGGTGAGTTGAGTTTCTGTTGCTCTGTTTCTAAGTCTGCACATGTTCACTTCTCATTTAATATTTTCCAATGTTTCTGATGCTAAACTGGTTATTCATAAAACTTTTGTCTTTAATTTCAGCACAGAGAGCTGATCTGAAGTCACCCTCATCAGTTCATCATGAGAGACGACAAACTGGAGAGACTCTGACTTTAACATGTGTTCAACATGACCATGCATGGAATTATTGGTTTAAACAAACTCTTGGAGAGGAACTAAAGCTCATGTGTGTTCTCAAAAGTCATGATATGTATGGTGAATTCAAGAACAATTCACGCTTTGCATTGGTTACTCAAAAAGGTCAAAGTCACCTCACAATCTCAGATTTACAGCCGTCAGATTCAGCCACTTATCACTGCATTAGCTTTGATGCAGTCATCGTACAAACTCTGGCAACAGTATCTCTCAGTGTAGAAGGTTCTGGTTTGACCGTCCCAGCTTTGGTCCATCAGTCTGAATCTGAAGCCGTCCAGCATGGAGGCTCTGTGACTCTGAGCTGTACAGTCCACACTGGGGGCTGTGATGGAGAACACAGTGTTTACTGGTTCAAGGACTCTGAAGAATCTCATCCAGGACTCATTTACACCCATGGAGGCAGGAACCATCAGTGTGAGAGGAGACACAGCACAGAAACAAACACCTGTGTCTACAACTTACCTCTGAGGAGCCTGAATGTTTCTCATGCTGGGACGTATTACTGCGCTGTTGTCTCATGTGGACACATTCTGTTTGGAAATGGGACCAGGCTGGACTTTGGAGGTGAGTGTCTTCTTACCAACAATGTCCTCAATCATCAGAGGTGGACCGTTGCTGTGCTTCAGTAAAAGTATCTTAGTTTAGGACCCCAATACAACATTGTTAAAGTTACCAAACTTAAAAACATTCAGCAAGGGATTAAAAGAACACATGATAGCCAAAAAAAACTATGTATACAAAACAGGAAATAAATGATTGAAAATAAAATGGACGACGGGAACTGAAATGTTAAAAAGAAGACACTTGAACAAAGTTACGTTAAAACATCATCCATTTCTGCTGATAACTTTTTTCTTTTCGAGTTTTCTTGCCCACAGTTGAATGATTGGACAAAATGACAAACAGCAAAAATACATGACATACTTGGTGAAGCAACTTCAGTCAAGAGATTCAAGGTGTATGAAGCTTAAATGATTGAAGGAACCAAAAATGGAAAGAAGCTAAAAAGAGAGCAGTACAAAAGTCAGATGAAGACGACATCACATTATGCCAATCTTTTAAAGTGAGTTTTTAAATTGATTTAAAAGAAGTGACTGATGCTGTTCCAGGGTTTAGGAGTTCTGACAGATCACCTTTAAAGACAAAAAACAATGTTTTAAACATCTGCACCACATTTTGTTTTGGATTTTCCAGGTGTCTGATTAAAACTAAATGATGTGCATGAACCACAGTGTATAGTTTGTGGTACAGTAGCAGTTTCCCTGAAAAAGAAACTCAAGTCGAATAGATATGACCACAAACTGTATTTAACTAAAGAACTGGAGGATATTTCCTTTGTAACTGCCCACCTATGTGTATGATATATGTGACACTACCACAAGGGATCAATAAACTCTCCTTCAAGAAAAGGACCAGACATTAAAAAAACATGTGATTCAGTGCATATTCATAAAGTAATATAAGTAAATGAAAACTAACAGTTTTTTAAACATTACTTATTATGACCAAATGAAGCCAGTCCTCAAAAACAGATATTTAAATCTGATACAGGACAAAGTATGGACTCTAAAAGTCAAAATGATGTCTCAGTTTTTTCAACAGTTGTTGATTGATGCAAACATGAGTCAGTTAAAAGTGGGGAGTTGTTAAAAAAAACTGCAGCTGCAGCTCCTTTCAGTGTTAAACAGTGACGGCTTCATTTATCACCTAATGGACCCATAACCATCTGCCCTGGTCGACTGACTGACAGCTATCAAACATTAGTGATCACTGATGTCTTATGATGTTTACATCATCTTAAAGCATCAATCAGTGTGTGAGTCAATAATCAGACACTGTTAATAACAGCCAGGCCGAACTGAACCTTAGTGGTGCTGCTACTCATGGACTGTCCATGACAAACACCATGTTCAAACACAAGGATGCACATAAGCGTTCTTCATAACAGACCACCCCAGGCTAGGAGTCCGCAACACGCAGCCCTGGAGCCTCATGTGGCTCTTTTGCCCCTCATCAGTGGCTCTCTGGAGGACAGAGAAGCAAAAACTTGTACTTTGATTTCATTTAACTCCAATTTAGTGATGTTAATTCTTCATGTTTAGCGCGATCTGCAAAATGTTATTTTTTTTTTCATTAAATGATTATTTCTATAATTTTTTACCTCTTGTCAGCTTTTTTGTGCATCGTGTGTGCCTCCCATAACCTCTGTGTGACCTGAAAAAGCTTGGAGGGAGAGCAGGACACTGCTGTGTCTTCAGCTTTGAGCTTACCTGTGATGTTTTAAACATTTTATGCAGCTTATCCAGTCAATGTTTTGATGAACTCTCTCACTATTAAACATCATCTGCTGCTGTGAACAGATGAAGAGGCATACTTTTTATGATGGGGGAGTGCTGCTGATTAAACCTCATAAAACAAAAGACAAATCAGGGAGCCAAAAAATTCAACAGAATTTTTTCTGGTTGTTAAAGGGGAGGGATTTTTGAACAAACACATCAGATGGATTTATTTTTTTTTACCATGTCAGCTGTGTGCAGTGTGACAGCTGTCACTATCTCTTCCCTTTCCCTCTCTCGTTCAGTAACTATGAATGCAAAGGTGTGTGGGAGCTACTGTGAAATATTTTTGAAAAGATTTCAAGATTGACATGACATTAAAAAATGTATGAATTATTTAAGTGGGATAAGCTTTGATAAAACTCCTGAGATTTCAAAATGCACGGCCAACATCACATGACTACCTCGTGATTATTTTAAAATTATTCTTAAAAAGTGATCAAAATGCAGGAAAGAAGCTATTTATTTTTAAAAATGTGATGGCCTTCTTCCCGTACAATGTCAAGTAAATTTTTATGACTTCCCCACTGCAGGTTAAATATGATACAACTAAAAAAAAAACAGAGTAACAACAAAGACAGCAATAGCAATACTAATACTCGTTGTTGACAAGCCCTATTATCAAAGTATACACACCGCTGTTGTCATTTTAGCTCTAAATTAATGTTATGATATCGTATAACAAAAATGTAAAGTTAAAGAAGAAAAAAATAACATGACCCATTTTAGAGCAGTCATGTTAAGTGGTAAAACAGTTTGCTTATAGATCTGATGCCATTATAATGATGTAGTGTCAACAGACACTGCTGTCTCCAATTTAAGTTTCAAATATGTCCAGACAGATTTTTTTGCGAAGACTTGAGGGCAACCGGCTCTTTTGATTGAAAAGGTTGCAGACCCATGCCCTAACCCTAGAGCCACTTGTTGATACCAGCAGTGATGGATCCGGGGGTTGCAACCTGGCCCCAGAAAAGCAGTGATGACTGGATATTGATCTTTTTCAAAGCACCACAGATAACTTCTTTATAAACTAAACATATCTGTTTCATCTATTTTACTTCACCAACAGACGAGCTGAACTTGGTGTATTCTCTGAGTGGACTTTTGATATTTGAGACCATCCTGATCGTCTTCATGGCCTTCTCATTGTACAAGATGTACAAAAGAATCATCCTCTCACCTCAAGGTATGATAACTAACACTGTCTGAATCTCTCTGTGGTCATTAAGGACTGATTTTTGATTAAAGACATTTTTATGTTTCATGTTCAGAGGCTCGAGCAGCTCCTTCAACAACAAACCTGGAGGTAAGATCACCTCCTCTGATCATTTTTTTTTATTAAACTTTCCTCGAGGTCCACATCATGACAGACTTGTCCATATTTTTTCAGGGTGATAGAGACACAGAGGACGTCTGTTACGCTGCTCTGGATGTCAAAATGAAAAACACAACAAGAAGACAGAAAAGGACGATGAATGATGATTGTGTCTACTCCGGTGTAAAAGTGTAGATATTGAATGTTTTATTTGACTTAATTTCACGAGGTGTTGTGGCCCTTTTTAATAGCTTGAGCTTCATGAATAAAATGTGTCACCTAATGTTTACTTTCCTTTAAAGGTTTGGGCTTTTGTGAATAACTGTTGTTTGATTTAGCATGTGTATTATTTTGCCAAAGTGTCTCTTAAGAAGCATTGCTCCAAATACTCCTCAAATGTGCTCAAATGTGATATATATAGTGCTGCCTCTTGTGTCATACTCATAAAAGAAGGTGAGTGGAAACAGACCAGTAAGCATCACAACATGACAGTATACTTTTTTAACCTCTTATGTGCACAGTCAAATCTTCCAAAATGCCTATTCAATCCAAAGTAAAATGATATTGCTTGGACCCTTTGAGGTCCATGCATGGTCTCTTTTAAAAGATAATATTTTAAACTTGTTTTCTTCAAGAATCATAATCACTGTAAGTAAGATTTCCTCACCTAAATGTTATTGTTTAAAACAAATGCCTGTAGATATCTGTTATTTAAACCTATCAGGGGAAAACATAATAAAACCAGAGCATTAAGTATTTCCAGATCAAATACTAAATTTCAACAAAAAAAAAAATGTCAAAAACCAGTCAATTTATATCTGCTTTTCATTTTACATTTCCAAGCTGTGCCATTTGGAAACTCAAATGTCACCAAATTGATTTGGGTATTACTAAAGTGAAATATTTACAAATTTTAAATGCTTTGATATAGAGCAGTGATATTGGGCTCTATGGAAAAGTTCAATTTAGAGGCTAAATCAATGTGAGCAGTACTAGCATTGAGCTAGGACAAAATCAAGTTTATTTTTATGCATTTTATCTGTTAATATTTTGTATAGAAAATGTGTTTGAAAAGAATTACAGCACACTTTTATACAATAATGCCATACACACCCAGATTAAATTCCAATACAATAGATTCACACGCCTTTATGTGCCACATTGCACATAAACCTCAGTTCATCCAGAGGTAGCAGTTTGGATTAGCCATTTAAAAAAAATTGGTTATTCAAATAAGACATTTATATCTTTAATAAGTTTCCATAACAACAAAAAGAAATATTTCTTACTTGTCAGCTAAATTGATCCTGCAGAGCAGATGGAACTGCCTGATTCTGAGATCCTGCATATTTGTCTTGCCAGTCTCCATTGTCCAATAACTTCACTCGACTAAATGCTTAATTGCCTCAGCAGGGAAGAGAGGAGAGAGCTGCAGGAGCAGAGGACATGACAACAACAGGAAGTGACTGCATGTTTGAAAACAATGGTGGCTTCTTTTACGTCTCAATTGCTGAAATTCTTTATCAGACATGGACTCATTTTTTTCTTTACAATAGGAGGAACGAACATCACTTGATTCTTGTCTTACAGTTCTTCTCCTGACCGGGGATCACTGCTGGGAAACTGGGAGGGAATGTGAAAGTCCTCCATGGACATGCCGGTTAGCCTGTGGTCATGGTTGTTCCTCAGTGATACTTGGTGAAATCTGCTCTCCTCAGAAGTTTACTGGGAAATCTTGGTAGGGAATGTCATTGACGAGGTTCATGTCACAAGTGTTGAATGATACATATGTGTGGTATAATTTAGTGGGAAATGATAGTTTTCAGGTAGTTTAAGCTAACGGCTAATGGCCGTGGTGGCTAACTGTTGTTAGCCATTTGACACTATGACTAACATCAGCTGTTAGCCGTTAACCGTTGTTAGCCATTGTCAGCTGTTAGCTGAAGTGGCTAACGGTAAACTGTTGTTAGCTGTTAGTTGCTACATGTAGCCGCTACATATACTACGTCATATGTAGCAGCGTTGTTTGATATGGATTGGTCTACAATGAGTGTGACCAGCCAAGCAATTATCCAATCACAACCTGCTGTTGTTTTTGAAGGTTCTGCCCCTGAAAACATTTCCGAACAGCTCTTTTCCAGATGGATTAATGAAATATTTCCAATATGGAACTGTCCATCTGGCATGTCACATTAAGGCAAAATATCTCATAAGCGCACATCCATTTCCACATCTGTAGGACTGTCCAGGGAAAATGAATTATCCTGTTTTATCTTCATTACTTTCATAGTGAGAACACATCATCACAACACAGTGAAGGGTAGGCAAGCCAGAGCAGCTTAAAGAACGTGATCTGAGTGCAGTCGAGCATGGCAACTTAAAGGAAATTGGCTGCCAATCAGCAGTGTCCTAGTGTGCTAATGCTGTGCTCCATTTGCGAAAGTGACCAAAAGAAAAGAGGAGGTCGTCAGGGTAAGTAGATTGCAGGTGCTGAGCTGCAATGGTGCACGCAAGCTCGTAAAAGAAGAACAAAAAACTAAAATATGTGATAAACTGCATAACTGACAGTCCTGAATATGGCTAAATGGGCTGTATTTCTCAATTTATAGTATAAACTTGCACAGACATGGGATCAAAAAGTAGTTCTCACTTCCACCTGTGATTCATGACACATATATGTGATCAGTTACAGCGTATGAACAATAGGGTGCCATTAACATTAAAACTAAAAACAATCATCATTTGAATAACACCCCTACACCCACAAATTAAAGACACAGTCCAGTTTTCACAACACGGAGGTATGTAATATGGTTAAAAAAAAAAGAAACCTCACTAAGGTGAAAGTGACGGGAAGAAGGCAGCAAAGGATAAATTCTTGTTGATTGGTGGCGTAAGTGGCATTAAAGAGGATCAATAACTCAGCCCGACTCTTGACAGTTTTGGTACTATCTCCTTTGTTTTTCACAAGCATGTAGGTGCAGAATGACAATGGCCTCCTCTAGAATCAGAGGCGATAGAGGAATAATCCCTGATGGTAACAAAAAAGCCCCATGACATATCTGGTGGTCTCATTGGCATCAACACAAAACCCACCCTATGTGTGACACCTCTGGCTGGTTTTTGCCAATGCTCTGTTGAAATAACCATCATTACACTTGACTCGAAGTGTTATGTTACAAGTTTTTAAAAGATGTACCTGAACAGGACAGTAGTTATCAACAATGTGCTACTTTTTAAAGTGAAAAACAGAACAGGAAAACAACAGTGAAATTTTAGAAACTAAATATTTGGTTTGTTCCAGGCTTTCCAAGAACCAGATTTCATCCAGTATGTGACTCTGAGATCAAGAAAACAGAGGGTAAAGTAGGTCTAATGCCCTTAAAAGAACCTACTTCCTGTTTGATGGCAAGTGATTCATCACCATGGCAACAGCACTGCAATCAACTTCACAGCTGCCACTAAGAGGCGCTACATTTTAGAGAAAAATGTCAAAGGGCAAAATCAGTTAATGAGTTAGTCACTTAATCAGGCAAAATAATCCAGTTCAGACATGAGGAGATATAATGGCAATATTAGTTTTCATGTCAAATCTTCACTGCTAAATCACTGTCTGTAATCTGGCAGTTGCTACAATCAAATGTCACCAATTCCCCAGGTTGATGAAAAACACAAAATCTGATTCATCTCCATCTGATCTGTGCAGCCAAAAGATCAAATTCATTGAAAAACTTGAGGTCATCTGGACACTGAATGTGAAGAAAGTTAGGGAAACTTTGCCACTCTTATGGGGAGATGTCGAAGTCTTGAGAGTTGTGGTGGCGAGACCCTTTGAGTTATAAATCCACTTCTGATTACTCTAAATCACTGGCACCATTTTTTCATAAGGCAGAAATCAAAAAGTTTACATCAAAGCCTTAGGAGAAGTTTGATATGACCCTTAGAATGAACCAAAAAAAAAAAAAAACATGTCTTGATAACTCAAATATCATAAATTGAGTTAATGATATGAGTCCCGGCAGGGCCGATTCACCATGGGGGCCCTAGGCCAGAGTGACCACCGGGGCCCTCCCCCCGTGCAAAACACCAAGAACATCGTTCTATGAAGAAATATTTTATTTTAAATAACAGAGGTTCGTAGTTATCAAGAAAACTTTCAATACAATATAACTTAACAAACACAAATGGATGAATGACAAAAACAAAATCAAGCAAAAAAAAGTAAAAAGTTTGTTTTTGCATTTAATTGTGTTATTGCATTAAATCATATCAAATCATGACAGATTTAAAAGGAGAGAAAATCCTTGTAAACTTTATTTGTTTACACAAAAAACAGCTCCTACCTTCATTTGTAGAGGTAAGTTGTTGTTGTTGTGCTGTTGATGAGACATCAGGGGTTGGTGAAAAGGATGTGGTGATGTGATCCAATCCAGCTGTGGTGGTGGTGGGGCTGCCATGCTGCTGCTGCATGAATGCATTTCCTGCTCATCTGAGGCTCCTAGAAAAAAAAATCATTTAGTTTATATAGAGCTTTTTTACGACACCGTAATACCCACAATGTAAAAAAGGAAAGACATACTGTATTTTTTTTTACATTTAATTGTGTTATTGCATTAAGTCATATCATTTCATGACAGATTTAAAAGGAGAGAAAATCCCTGTAAACTTTATTTGTTTAAACAAAAAACAGTTCTTACCTTCATTTTTAAAGGTAAGTTGTTGCTGTTGTTGTTTTTGTTGTTGTTGTTGCTGTTGCTGCTGTTGTGGTCCTAAAAACTTCAAGAACGAACCTCCGAGGTGGAAAAAAAAATATGCACAACGTATTTAGTCAGCTGACTTTATGTTCATGCTGAAAGAATTGTGTATGCTACACACTCAACATTAAGATCTGTTTGGAATATGAACAGCCAGCTTCACTGTTCCTGGAAATATTTTTGTTTAATATATGTGACATAAAGAAAATTCAAGGAGATATATATGATATCACCCTCTTCCAAATATAAATTAGTTACTAGTTAGCTTACTGTTAATTACCGACTTTACCATTTAAATATGCTAGACTAAGGTTCGGTAAACATGTCATGTGCAGATACTTGTGCTTCGTGAGACTACAGACTGGGACAAAGTGCATCATAACTTTTTCTAAATAATGTCAGATTGTACACGTTTGAACTTACCATTTTCACGTTTTCTTTTTTCTTCATCCTCTTGTTTTTTTTTTTCTTTTTGCATGTTCAGATGGGTACGGTCACTTCATTTAGAAGGAAAGAGCTGGCATGGGCAGTCGGGGCCCAATGAGGGGGGTTCCAAACGTGCCTCTGCAGTGTGTTTGGAGGTTTCAGATTGTGTCATTGATATGGAGGATCGATATTGGCTGTGTCTCGGGGGGTCCCTTAACACACTCAAGAGTGACAGCTATTGGGGGCCCCAGGGGGGTTTTCCAATGCATCGACATTGCAGTGTCTAAAGCAGTTCAGTCATTTTGTCATTGACAGAAGGACCAATGTCAGCTGTGTCCTGGGGCCCCTTCCAGCTCTGGGCCCTAGGCAATTGCCTAGTACGCCTACCCCATTGCAGCGGCTCTGAGTCCAGGTCCAAAAGGCTCTCTTGTAGTTCTTGTCATGATGCAAATGTTGACATTTTTTAAAACGCTGTGGTTTAACCTGCAGCTGGATTTGATTTTTGAAGTCTTAAGGGGGGCACCAAAAAGTCAATTTACTGAGCCTTTGAACAAAAGTCACATCATTACCTCCACCAAAGAGGCAATGTTGTTGCAAGCATTTGGCTGCCTGTTTGTCTATTACCAACTCCAAAATCCAAATACGACAGGGTTAACAGAGCTGATCATATTGGAGAACAACTCTTTTCTCTAGTATGAGCGTTGTTCTGTTGGAGCAGTTCTAGTTCATGTGTCCCTCCTCTTGGGCAGGTTTCTAAAGGATTTCATGTCTGTACAAATATTTCAAATGCTGGAACAGCTACTTCCTGTTTCATGGCAGAACATACAAATACATGTATGCCACAACAAATGAGAAGCACAGGAAGTTAAATTCAGATACAACAATGGATGGCTGGGTTATGATTGCTGACTCTACAAAATCACAACCTTGATTATTCTTGCTTCACACGTAGACCCTCCAATAAAAACGAATAGATTTTCAACCATAATATATGGATTGACTTTCTGGCATAAGTTTAAAGCAGATATCTTGGATTCCATTGAAACCACAGAATCTACAGTTAACCTTGATATTTCTGGTCACCACTGGTAGGCCATGCAATTTTAACAAAATGTGAAGTAATCATATGATTAAGTAAAGGTACACACCCTAAGATAATGAAGTGTCCAAGTGAGACTGCAATAAAGAAAATAATAAAGCAGTTGCAATGCTTATATTTCTTGTCTCCTCAAAAAAAAAGCCAATATGAGGGCTTGCTATGGCCATGCCTTTTGACTTAGTTAAAAAGCTGTAAACCAAAGAAAAGACAACTGGATGAACAGCCTGAGAAAATTCCTCACACTCCCTTCCGCAAACTTCATAAATCCAACAGACACCTCTTTTTGTCTCAGCATTTTATAAGAGACCCTTTGAAGCAGGTCAAAAAATATGAGATTGCAAATTTCACAAAAACAATGAAGCTCATGTAGCCACTTGGCTGTTCAGGTCCCAATAAGTTCAACCTTGTTGAAGAATCAAAATTTTTGCATACTGAAGGGAAATTTCCTCGAAATTCTTAAAGGGATAGCTGTGGATTTTTGATGAAGGGTTGTCAAAGACAAAAGTTCCAAGAGCGTCGGAAATCTGCCTCTGTACAATTAAGGCACAAACTGGCGTTTTGTATTGCTGCAGGTAAGACCACCAACTCTGCCTAGTTTACAGGATTTTACAAGAAGTCTCCAAACAGGACTGCATGCTACATTTTATTCTTTACAACAACTTACTTTTCCACTGGTAACTGTACAAAACTTCCCTTATTGTAGTACTTCAGACATAATTTGGTTCTCATGTTCAACTTAAAAGCATTAAATTTTTCTGAGATTTCATTCTTATCTACATCCCTTTAAAGCAGGGGGATTTAACTAAAAGTCACCGGGGTCCAGTTAATGAAATTTTCTCCAATGAAAGGTCTGAGCCGAAGTCAAGCTGCATCTCATAACCTTCTCCTATGCCCACATTTTCATTGTTTCAACAATATTTGTCAATTTTTAATGCATGATAAGGTTCAAGTGCACAGCTCTTCTACCATAAATAAACACAAGCTGATAAATTCAAGGCCTTTATTTTAGAATAGAAAAAGAAAGACCTAAAACAAAATAAATGAAATAGTGCAAACAGAGACAAATAACCATTTTTTTTTTTAAATAAAGAGGTCCCAGCCAAGAATTGAAATACAAAATAACTAATAAAAGATTGTTCTTTTTAGGACAAAATAAGTACATACAGAGCACTGACTTAGTATCTTCTTTTTTCTTAGATAAGAGAGGTCACAGCCCAACAAAAAAAACAAAAACAAAGACCAACACCTCCAGTAAAAATGTCAAAATCTTCATAATTCAAGAAATTAGCTCATAAAGTACAATTATTGGTCATCTGTAAGTGCTTTTCTGCTGTGTCGTCACAATATAATACAACAAGACATTGAAAGGAAGATAAATATTTTATTTGTGCAGATTCCAGTTTTTCTCTCTTTCTCTCTTCTGCTCTGTCCTTAAACTCTCTCTCTCTCTGTCTCTCTGTCTTTCGGTCCTTTGTTGTCTTTCTCTTTCTCACACAAACATCGCTACACGCACTGCATGAACCCACACTCACAGTCTAATCAATAAATAACAGAACAGTGTTGCTAGAACTTGCAAAATGTGAAACACTTGGAAACAAACTAGTGCTAAAAACTGTAGAACCAAAGCAATGGAATTAACACAGACAAATGATCAACTCTATTAGTTAATAATTAGAAAGTCCTTCAATAAACAAGCCTATTAGCTTCAGAAAACATACAGAACATATATTTAGAAACACTCGTGGCATGACTGGCCTGTGATCAGACCACAGTGGCAGTTCCATTGTTAACTGAAGTAGCAGCGGCCGCTGTATATCGATGACTGTTGGAAAAATGCTCAATTAAAATCTCTTCTTGTGAATTTTTAAAAGATAGGACAGGACCATTGCACAGTCTGGATCCACATTGAGGTCTGTCATTTAGTGATGTCTGCTATAAAGCCATACCCTTCATGCAGGTTTTATCTGTACAGAAGCAGAACCATCTCCATCGTTATGGCAAGTGTGTGTACTATCATCTAAAACCTTATAAAACCAAACTTCAACATTTCTGGACCAACTCTTGAATGTACATCCCAAGATGAAGATACTAATGTTCAAAAAACCTGACACCATCTTGTCAGTACAGAGGCATGGACAGCTTTGAAAGAGAAGTTATATATCTGTAAACCAAACAGTGATGACTTAGATCTCAAACAAATCCAAAACTGTATTAGCGCAATGGAAAAACACCCTGCTACCAAAGATGGTGAGCGCAAGCGCTGCATGTAACAGGTATATGTGGTCAATTCTCAGTATTTTGTTTTTTTGTGCGTGATCTCTGGGTGGGATTCGGCCATGGTGTGAGAAAAAAGGCATGAACAAGCAGAAAGCTGTACGCCCAGCCTCTCACTGTGTTTCCTCTGTAGACTCTGTTTTTATTCAGCCAATCAAACGCAGCCTGGTCTACAAAGAGAGCAGAAGCTGTCAGTTTTTCTTCAGTCAGTGAGCACAATGACATCTCCAACATTTGTCCTCGTCCTCACATGTTTGGTCCTGGGGGAAACTGGTGAGTTGACTTTCTGTTGCTCTGTTTCTAAGTCTGCATATGTTCACTTGACATTCATTTCATTACTTTTGAAGATAAAATGCTTTAACATAAAACTTTTGTCTTTTATTTCAGCCCAGAGAGTTGATCTGAAATCCCCCTCATCAGTTCATCATGAGA
Organism: Scarus forsteni; assembly: GCA_036419115.1. Taxonomy (NCBI): domain Eukaryota; kingdom Metazoa; phylum Chordata; class Actinopteri; order Labriformes; family Labridae; genus Scarus; species Scarus forsteni. Next base: position 1,117,423 of record JAZDUH010000061.1, on the reverse strand, counting down.
GAAGAAAAACTGGCGACACTCTGACTTTACGATGCATTCATGGTGACTCCACATGGATTTATTGGTTTAAGCAAACTCTTGGAGAGGAACTAAAGCTCATCTCTGCCAGAAATCATAATAGATTTCATAGTTTGTTTGGTGAATTCAAAAACGCTTCACGCTTCACAGCGGGTGCTCAAAAAAATGAAAGTCTCCTTAAAATCTCAAGTTTACAGCCATCAGATTCAGCCACTTATCACTGTTTAAGCTGTGACGGAGCCATCGTAGAAACTCTGGCAGCAGTATCTCTCTGTGTAGAAGGTTCTGGTTTGACCGTCCCAGCTTTGGTCCATCAGTCTGATCTGTGTGGAAATGGGACCAGGCTGGACTTTGGAGGTGAGTGTCTTCTTACCAAGAATGTCCTCAGTCATCAGAGGTGGATAACTACAGTACTGAGAAGTATTGGAGTCAAAATAACTTTCAGCAACAACTTTTTTGATTTGGTGCTTTAGTTACCTTCCTGTTTTTGTGAGTTTTGCTCTTTGTTTGTGTGTGTTGTATTGCTTGATCATGCTACAATACATGCTTCATCTTTGTCTGGATTGTCCTTTGTTTTTAATATTTATCTATCTTTAAATTATTTTATCAAAGCACTTTTAAATCATTGCAAAGTAAGGCCCATTTATTACCTGTTTGTTTGTCACAAATATCAGGAAACAAAGGACCCTAGCTACATAAAATGATACAAAGCTTGCAGGTTAAATGAAAGTGAAGTAAAAACTGATAAAATAGAATATAACAAAATAGTAAACAGGATCAGATACAGTTGGTGATGACAGCTTTCCAATAAAATGAAAACAATAGTAATTAGAAGTTTAAAACTGACATTTAAAAAGTCAGCACAAATAAAACTTGTATATGTATATATGCATATACTTAAAAAAAATACAAAATGCTTAATGCAAATAAATTCTGACCATAATGCTTTGCATTTGCATTGCTTACTAAAAGTCTTAAAAATTCTAGATATATCCCAAAAAATTTTTTTTCAGAAACAGATCAAAACTTTTTATTTCTGTTTGTTTTGTTTTGTTTTTTCTACAGAAACAAGCATTTTAGTTTCAACTTTTTCCCCTCAGCTTTGTAATTTTTTAACTGTATCACTTTATTCTTGTAGAAAGTGTTTTAGGAAAATTCTTCAAAGTGATGTTTTGAATGTCAGCAATGCTTTGAATGCTGTGCATAAATATAATCAAAAATAGTATGGGTGATAACATCATGGTCACCGATGGCATTCAGTGTGATCATCTTTTTGGTCTTCTGCACCCTAATCATTGGTTGGTTCAAGTCTGAGCAAGCCCAAACTAAAAGCTTGATCAAAAGCTGTCACTGAATTTTCTTATGGATTACTGTTGCTGATACAATCCAGCATGTATGATCACTTTCATTACCCAACTCATTATTTTCTCAAGTTGGAGCTTTAGAGCCATCACTTTTATGTTACTTGGATGTCTGTGTGTGCAAACTGCACACGGCTGAGTGAGCTCTGTTTAGAGTACCAAGACCTGCTTCAGCTCAAACAGAGAGTAAACTTCAGACCTCAGGCTGAAGCACTGACAGGACCCTCATCCTTATTTAACCTTAACACTGTCACTGGGTTCATGAACACATGTCATCTTTTTCATTTGTTTGTCCTGGTGTTCAGGCGAAGTAAGATTATACAGAAATTTGTAATTTCTAACCAACTCACAGTTATTCTTCAAAAAAAATATCATTTTTATTTCTGCTTTGTGTCTCACTAGAGCTGTGTTTTGGCTAGTAACAGCGCACTGCCCCTCCTTGTGGCCTGAATCCGTAAGCTTTATAGAAACGTACAGAAATACAGACAAAATTAATGCAGAGCTCGGATCCAAATCATGTGTTTAACGATGAGCATAAATGGGTCTGAAACAAGCCTCTCCTAGCAGCACATTGTTCAAACACACATTTCTGGACTTGTTCTCCAGTGTTGACCATCTTGCTCTATGCCTGCGATTAGCTTTCTTTATTTTCTTCATTAGAGTAAGAGTAACCTCTGCACCAGTCCCTTACGAGTTTCTCATTCACTCCAAACTTTTTCTCTGCTTGAATACTACCTGCTGTTTGTTAGAATATGATTTTCCTTTGGGGGCATTAGGCCTATCACGATAATAAATTTTGCTGGACGATAATTGTCCCAAAAATGATTGACGATAAACTATATTATTGTCAATATTACTTTGATTTTTTTTCATTTTTTTCATTAATGTAATTATAATACATGTCATAATAAAGTGAGTACATCATATCAAAAACAAGAAACTTTAATTTATTAAGAGTATTGTAAGAAATTACAATTATTAACTGTAATTGGAAGGTCAAGATCTTTTAAATAAAATAAACAATATTATAATGAATTTATCAAACAAAAAAGAGGAAAAAAAAACAATATGAATATGAAGTGGACTCTCTTTTTGAAAAAAAAATGCATGTAAATAAAAATACATATACTTATCAAAAACAATAAAAAAAATTGTCCCTGTCTCTCTAAAGAAAAAACAAAACTCCAAAAAATGAAAAAAATAAAATAAATAAAACAATAAATAAAAGGGAGTTTATACAGTTCCTGAATTGTTTGTGACATTTACTTTCTCCCAGTCAATTTGTACTGTCTGTCAAACGTTTGTAATATAGCTGGCTTTTCAGCTGTATTAAAGGGCTGCATTTCATCATTCATATTAGCGTTTGTTTCCTCGTTACTCCTCAGGACGCTCACTTCAGCTCTCTCCAAGTATACGCTCGAGCGGCCCAAAGATTGTGTGTCTGACAGATGCTCACTCTGCTCTAAATCTGCTAAAGAACCGATGCACCCTGTGGTTACGAAAGATGAACAGAGTGAGCCATCTTCTCATTCAGCCTCTTTGGAAGAAAGAGAGGAGGAAACAAACACACATGTATGTGTCAGTTTATCGAGGCCGGCAAACTTACTGGGGACGTTTTAATTTATCATTCAGTTAATTGATTTATTCGATCATCGTGACAGGCCGAGGGGGCATTTTGTTTAAGTCAAGCCCAGCTTAGTGCGCCCTCTCGCGGCTGTTAGACAGTAATGATTACTCCATGGTTCATGTCTGTCAGTATGAATTACACATTTCAAAACATGCTAGATTATGTATATTTTAATACGCAAGTCAAAGGACTAGTTGTATTCTGAAAAATAGTGAGACTTACAGTCCAGGAAATATGTTACTTCTCCTTAATGCATATATGTAGAGTAAACTGTTGAACTTCTCAAAAGCATCACAGATAATTCCTTTATAAACTAAACATGGATACTGAGGTACAATCTCATGACTCTGTTTCTTCTGGAAATCTCTAAGTCAGGATGTTGAGGTAACAGGGAGCAAGAAAGATTGAAGGAGCTAATAAAGATAAAAGGCTAAAGAGACAGCAGAGCATAGATCAGATGAAGACATGACACAGCAGACTGTAGTGTGAAATTGTCGTTAATGTCATGCTAGTATCGCTACCAATGAGATTTTCATTATACATGTTTTTATTATTATCTTTTTCTTTACGTACTCCTAGTGATAAAATGTTAAATGAAGGTAAATTGGTCATTTTAACAACTTTAAGTATCTTTCTGTTTAGAAGCAGCGGGAGGAATGAGTAATGAAGTGTCACACTAATATGACAGATGTAACAATTGCCATATTAATCACTTATTTTGCATAATGTTGGGCTTTTTATTGATCAAGGGCAGATTTATTTATATGCTGGGCCTTAGTCTTTTATTTTGATCTTTACACAGCAGCCATTATATTTTTTTTATATTTGCGTTTAAAAGGTTTTTATATTTTCTTGCATATTCAATGATATATACATGTTTAACATTACAATTTGATGTTACTGAGAGGTCTTTACTGATTATACAATTAATTACAGAATGTTTTGACTTTTTCTGGACTTAAAGTAGTTAGAAACAACACTAAACATTTTGTGGTAGGTTGGTTTGATAATGCTTTATAAACTCACAATGTAATTAGAATTATTGCACTGTATGGTATACTGACTTTTTGTTACAATTTTTGTACTTTTATATATGTGTTTGAACACAACAGTCTCACACACGATAAATAGATTATCACCAACACCATAGAGCCTAAATACATGTCTAATGGAGTCCATGGTTTAAAGTTATAATTATTAAACAAAAGATAAGTATTTTAAGAAAGTACATACTGTACTAAACAATCTCCCTGCATACAGATCACTCTGTACCCAGAAAGGGACAGGAAAGCACGACCATATTTGGGCCTAAAGGGAAGCCATTTTGGATCAATTCAGCCATTTTGAGCAAACCATAAAATAATGACTGAAATACCTCTGATTGTGATTTAATGGCCTAAGTAATAAAGTTTGGACTCCATAGGAATGTATATAGGCCTATAAGCGGGGTAATTACACAACTTTAATGAAGAATTAAAAGAATGTGACTATCGAAGGGAGATGGGGAGGAACCCTCTGGAACCTTCAGGAAGACGGGGGGAGTTCTGTCATGGCTCTGTCTGTTTTTGGTTATTTAGTTTTATGTACTTTGTTCTTCAGTTAAACCTTGCTTTCTATATTCTATTCATTATTGTAATGTTTCTGTCTGTCTTTGGTTATTTAGCTTTATGTACTTTGTTTCTTGCTTTAACCTTGCTTTCTTGATTCTGTTCATCATTGTCAAGTTTCTGGTTTTGTGTCTTGTCTCGTGCTTCCTGTTTTATTTTGAATCCCTGTGTTCCTTGTGGTGTTTTCCTGCCCTCCCTTCTGTGTCTCCTGATTGAAGATTCCCTCCACCTGTGTGATTGCCTCACCTGTGCCTGATTCCCCTGTGTATTTAGTTTCTGTGTTCCCTGAGTCTGGTTGTTGGTTCATTTGTTCATTGCCCTGTTTCACCATGTGCTCGTGTGCCTCTGTGTCTCCTGTGTTCCTGAGTTTGTAGGTATTCAGTTGTTTTGTTAAGATCTTTTGATATTTTGATTTGAACTTTGTTTTTGGTCCCTTTTTGTTAGTTATTAAAGAGCTTTTTTGTTATCTGCATTTGGGTCCTGCAACTTTGTTTTTGGTTGGTTTTTTTGTTTAACTAAAAAACCGTGACAAGTCCCCCCCCTATCAGGCTATATAAGATGCATAAATCAACTTGAGCTTCAGTTGTTTTGGGGCGTTGCAAGACAAAGCAACTCCCATTTGTTATTGTTCACCTAGTGTAACTTTAATAAACATTGTTTGTCAAACTTGGAATTTGCCTGCGTTCGTGCTTCCTTGACCCACAAGAGCACAAATTTGAATGAACTAGACCTTATTCACACCAATGTTATCTTAGCTTCTATTTCCCCGCAGAAGCTACGAGCCAACTCATTCAATATTTACTGCAATCTAGGGAGACACTGCAAGATCTTTAAAAGTGACTTTTGAAATGGTTTTAAAGAAATGACAGATTCTGCTCACCTTCTTTCCTTGGGGCAAGTTGAAAAGCCTGATCACCTACAGAGACAAAAACATCATTTTGTTTAAGGTTTTCTTAAAGTCTGATTACATCCTTAACAAATGTGCATAGACCACAGAATAAAGTTTCTGAGCCAGGAAATGTTCCCCTGTAAAATAAACCCAAGTTAAATATGGATAATCAAAACCTGCACTTTAGATCCAAGAAATGAAGGACATTTACATGGTTACTGTTCACCACTGTGTATAATAACTGTTAAACTTCAGTTAATGATCAGTAAAGCGTGGACCAGACATTATGAAGCCTGCATGGACCAGACATTATGAAGCCTGCATGTTCATGTGGTATTAAGTGAAAAAAAGCTAGAAGGTTTCTAAACATCAGTTATTGTAACCAAATGAAAGCAGTCTTCAAAAATGAATAATTACATCTGATTTAGGACAAAATACTGTAAGGTTAAAAATTATGTCTTTTTTACAGTTTTTGATGGATGCAAACTTGTGATGCAACGAACAACTGAGCAGACTAGTCATGAACTATTGGGTAGATTAGTCTAATTTTCATTTTTTTTCTTTAATTCCCCGATGGGTCTGATTATTGCTACATGATGAAAGTATTATGTCATGGCAATTAATGATGCAAAAAAATATTGTAATTATAACAATTATTACTACTACTACTACTACTTATAATAGCTCTAATAATAATAATGATAATAATGATATATGTCCTTATTTTTATTTCCTTCTCACATTTTATTTAAAGTTATTTTTGGGGCTTTTATGGCCTTTATTGTATAAGACACCTAGAGTTTGACAGGAAAGCGGGTGAAGAGAGAGGGAATGACATGCAGTAAAGGGCTGAGGCCAGGATTCGAACCAGCAGCCGCTGCTGGGGGTTGGCAGCCCCCGTACATGGGGCGGACGCTCTACCAACTGAGCTAATCTCCAGCTCATTTTCCCTCTCACATTTACTTAAATCATTGTGTGAAGTAAAAAATAATATACTAAAACACAACAGCATTACTAACATTTTATGCATGTATCTAGCATGACCTGTGAATCTTCCCAAAGCACTGCAGATAACTCCTTTATAAACAAAACAAGAACCTGATGTAAAGCTCATGTCTCTGTCTCTTCTGTTTTACTTCACCAACAGACAAGCTGAGCTTGGTGTTTTCTCTGAGTGGACTTTTGATATTTGAGACCATCCTGATCCTCTTTATGGCCTTCTCATTGTACAAGATGTACAAAAGAATCCTCCTCTTATCTCAAGGTATGATAACTAACACTGTCTGAATCTCTCTGTGGTCATGAAGGACTGATTTTTGATTAAAGACATTTTTATGTTTCATGTTCAGAGGCTCGAGCAGCTCCTTCAACAACAAACCTGGAGGTAAGATCACCTCCTCTGATCATTTTCTTTACATTATTCAACTTTCCTCGAGGTCCACATCATGACAGACTTGTCCATATTTTTTCAGGGTGATAGAGACGCAGAGGACGTCTGTTACGCTGCTCTGGACATCAAAATGAAAAACACAACAAGAAGACAGAAAACGCTGACCAATGATGACTGTGTGTACTCCAGTGTAAAAATGTAGATGTTTCAAGGTTTTATGGGATGGGGCAGAATGTTGTACCACTTCTTTAACTGGATGATCTTCATGGATCAAGTTTGTCATCTAAAATTTACTTTCTTTTACAGGTTTAGACTTTGTGAATAAATGTTATGTGATTTAAGTCTGATCATGTGTAATATTTAGTTTCCCTTTTTAATTAGCTTTGCTCACTACCTCTATTGCGAGTGTTGTAAAAGGTAAAGGAAATAGTTACATTGAATTTCCTCTCTTAGGAGAATAGAATTGGAAGCTTGTCACGGCCGACAATTAGTCCAAATAATTTCAAGGTTTAAAGCACAGTCAAGTTCCTCATTTTCATACAAATAGATAAAACAGGACAACCAATGATGATTGTGTGTTCTCCTGTGTTAAACTGTAGATGTTAAAATGTTTTGACTTTAGTTTGATGTGATGTATCACTTTTTTTTAACAGCATGAACTTAATTAAGCTGGTCTGTCATCTCATGTATACTTTCCTTTGAAGGTTTTTGGATATTGTGAATAAATGTTTTGTTAGTGAAGTTTGAACATTAGTCCCAATAATTAAGCATTACTTAGGACTGTTATCATTTATGTTACAACTACTGGAAGCAGTTGCAGTGGTGGCAGCACTCATGCTGATCTTTAATGGGGTGGGGGTGGGGAAGTTGTTGTCTCCTTTATTTGAGCAACTAGACTAAACAGAGTTTTCTAAATTGAGAAAAGACAGAAAAAAAATATTGGCATGAGCTGTTTACTGCTCTCCAAGCTGATCTGCCTGCTTAGGCTGGAATTAGATGATTTGATGCCAGATTTTTGCCCAGAATTGACCCTTTCAGGGGTAAACAAGGGTACATAATATTCAGGCTTGTCACAGCTGTTCATTTGATACTCCTCACATTTTACCAAATATCTATCTATCTATCTATCTATCTATCTATCTATCTATCTATCTATCTATTTATTTACACACATATATATATATATATATATATATATATATATATATGTATATATATATAGATATATATATCTATCTATATCTATATATATATATAGATATATAGATATATATATATAGTGGCTCTTAGGTAAGTCAGACTTAAAGAAAAACGTTTTAGACGTTTTAGACAATGTTAGGTTGTTCAAAAAGAAACTACACTGCGCGTGTGATTTGGCCCGTGAAGCCCTCACTTGCACTCAAACCAAAATGAAAGCACACTTTGATAAAAAGTCTGTTACTCTGTCCTTCCAGGCGGGCAACCAAGTACTCATGTTGTTACCTGTCGTTGACTCTGGCTTGCAAGCTAAGTTTTCCGGTCCATATGTTGTAGATCGTAAACTCAGCAAAAATAACTATGTAATCCAAACTCCAGATAGTAGGAAAAAGAGTGTGTGTCACATTAATATGTTGAAAAGGTACGTTGGCCGCGTTACTTCTATTATTTCTCCTCCGGCAGTCTCCCCTGTTGTTGTCCTTTCTGTCGCTCCACCTGCATACAGCCCGAGTGATGATGGTGATCGTAGTTCAGTGTCCTGTGCGCGCCTCGGAAATTCCGGAAGTCTGTCAAACCTGGATGTGCACTTGGAGCATCTGTCGGATCAGCCAGTACTGACATTGTCGGGCTCATTAAAAGTTATCCAAGCCTGTTTGGTGACGTCCCCTTACGAACAAATGTACTTAAACACGATATTGATGTGGGGGAGCATAGACCGATTAAACAGCATGCTTACCGAGTCCACCCAGAGAAGCGTGCCGTTATGCAAAAAGAGGTAAAGTATCTTTAAGACCACGGTTATGCGGTCCCAAGCAGTAGCCCTTGGAGCTCACCCTCTCTTCTTGTTCCTAAATCAGATCAGACCCCACATTTCTGTAATGATTTTTGAAAAATAAATGCTATCACTAAGCCGGATTCTTTCCCACTTCTGCGCATGGATGACTGTGTTGATCGTGTGGGATCTGCAAAGTTTGTGACAAAACTCGACCTTCTAAAAGGTAATTGGCAAGTTCCACTTACTGCGCACGCCTCCGAAATTTGTGCTTTTGTAACTCCCAACCATTTCCTTCAGTACACGGTCATGCCTTTTGGATTGAGAAACGCCCCAGCCACGTTCCAAAGGCTGATGAACACCGTTCTGAGTGGTGTTAAAAATTACGAAGTGTATTTGGATGATATTGTTGCTTATTCATCCGCTTGGCCAGAACATGTGAAAACCGTGGAAGAGATTTTTGATCGATTGCGTTTCGCTTCCCTAACTCTAAATCTGGCCAAATGCGAGTTTGGGAAGGCAGTTGTTACAAATTTAGGCAAACAGGTAGGACAAGGTAATGTATCCCCGGTCGCTGCAAAAGTGCAGGCAATATTAGAATTTCTGACTCCCCAAATGCGCCGTGAGCTCTGCTGTTTCTTAGGAATGGCAGAGTTATTATGGTTGTTATCGTGCGTTTTGTTGTGATTTTTCTGACATTGTAGCTCCGTTGACGAGTTTAGTGAGACCTAAAATGCCTTTCCAGTGGTCAGAAAAAAGTCAATTGTCTTTTGAAACTGCAAAAGCCCTTCTCTGCAGTACCCCGGTGCTCGCCGCTCATCATGTGAAACATACACTACTTTTGCTTTGCACTGGCCTCTAACTAATATTTGAGGCGTTGGACAATGATATGGCACGTTGTGATTCTGTTACAATCTTTATGAATATAATTCAACCAGTTATATTGTAAGATAATATATATACTTCCTTTATAGCATTTCAAATTTGTGCTCCATGTGCCCCCTTTTTAACTTTGAGCATCTGCCCCTCCTAAATGTCTTTGCACATCCCTGTTTGTATATATCTATATAGTCTGTAATATCTCAAGCCCTTTAACCAACTCTAGTTAACGTTGCCTGTGGTGTCATACTCATGAGGAGATAAGAGGAAGCAGACAATGAAACATCACAGCCTTAAATTATACCTTTTCAATTATAAAGCAAGGCAGCAAAAATTTAAATTGACTCTCTTCTAAGCTTCCTCCCAAAATCATCTTCCCTCCCCAACCCGAAAAAAGGCAGCTGAGGATGACAATATCAAGACTATCATGACTATTTTGACAGAGAGGAAGTCAACAAGGATTAAGAAACAAGAGGAGGGTGGTTGAATACATGTAGATGAAGCCCAGTGAGTACAAGATTTCCACAACACCATTTGTTATAGTTTGTTGTTGTGGTGGCCAATCCCTCTCATGGTTTCATGAGGGAGAGGACTATGGCATCCATTTACCCTCTGTTAAATTAGCTGTCAAACTTATCTTCAAAAATATAAAGTCCTAGTATGGGAGCTAGATTCTTGTCATAGATTTGAAATGTAAATAAGTAAGAGCAGTGTTTAAAAAGACTATCTTCATTTTGAAATGTTAGTATTAGTAAATAATTGCATACAACTGCAGTAAGATGGTTCAAAGTTGGCTAGAGTTGCAGACTGATCAAGGACCGACGTCCACAAGGTTTTCTTACATTACTTTGCTTTTTGTTTTGATGGAGAGATCTAGCTTTGAGTCTTCCTGTACAAATGAACCAACAAACTGTGGATTGAAGTTATTTTTGTTGTTCTTTTACATTGGAGTGCTGTACAAGTTTTCCCATGATAAGGAGCACGAGTTACCCAAGGCCTCTTTGGCTACGTTCACACTGCAGCCCTTAAAGGAACACTCTGACTATTTTGGACCCACGCCCTTTCCCTATCATTGACAGAGTGAGACAAGCTCAAAAATACCTTTTTTGTGTCTCTGCGTCCAGTGGCTGGCTCCCAGCTGTTAGCTCCGTACGTAGCTTAGCTCAATGGCTGGAAGTCAATAGGAGTCAGAACCGGACTGACAAAAGTGGACAAAATACTCCTTGCAGTGGTCCAGTGGAGGGCGTATTATCAGGTGAAGTAAATCCAAATGGTTATAAAACATTTTAAAAGACTTGTTTTCTTTCTTAAATCCGTTAAAATAATGTTTTGATAAACACAGAACTGCGCATGCGCAGAGCTCCGCGGACCGGAGTAGGAGCCGGACTGAGTACTGCGCATGCGCAGGTCTCTATGTGTATCAAAACGTTATTTTAATGGATTTAAAAAAGAAACACGTCTTTTCAAATGTTTTATTGCCATTTGGATATACTTTAGGTGCTAATAAGCCATCCTCTGGACCATTGTAAGGAGTATTTTGTCCACTTTCGCTAGTCCGACTACTTCCGTCTCATGGAGCACTGCGCATGCGCAGGTCTGTGTGTTGACAAAACGTTATTTTAACGGATTAAAAAAGAAAACACGTCTATTAAAATGTTTTATAACCATCCTGATTTACTTTAGGTGCTAATAAGCCATCCTCTGGACCATTGTAAGGAGTATTTTGCCCACTTTCGTCAGTCCAGCGGCTACTTCCGGTCCGCGGATTACTGCGCATGCGCAGGTCTGTGTGTATCAAAACGTTATTTAAACGGATTAAAAAAGAAAACACGTCTTTTAAAATGTTTTATAACCATCCTGATATACTTTAGGTGCTAATAAGCAATCCTCTGGACCATTGTAAGGAGTATTTTTGCGCAGGTTCAGGTGTCTATCAAAACGTTGTTTTAACGGATTTAAGAAAGAAAACGAGTTGGCTATTAGCACCTAAAGTAAATGAGGATGGTTATAAAACATTTTAAAAGACGTGTTTTCTTTTTTATTCCGTTAAAATAACGTTTTGTCAACACACAGACCTGCGCATGCGCAGTAATCCGCTGATCGAAGTCGTCGACTGAAGTGGATAAATACTTTACAATGGTTCAGAGGATGGCTTATTAGCACTAGTATATCCAAATGGCAATAAACATTTGAAAAGACGTTTTTTTTAAATCCATAAAAATAACTTTTTGATACACAGAGAAACCCGCGCATGCGCAGTACTCAGTCCGCTCCTTACTTCCGTCTCATGGAGCTCTGCGCATGCGCAGTTCTGTGTTTATCAAAACGTTATTTTAACGGATTTAAGAAAGAAAACAAGTCTTTTAAAATGTTTTATAACCATTTGGATTTACTTCACCTGATAATACGCCCTCCACTGGACCACTGCAAGGAGTATTTTGTCCACTTTTGTCAGTCCGGCTCTGACTCCTATTGACTTCCAGCCGTTGAGCTAAGCTACGTACGGAGCTAACAGCTGGGAGCCAGCCACTGGACGCAGAGACACAAAAAAGGTATTTTTGAGCTTGTCTCACTCTGTCAATGATAGGGAAAGGGCGTGGGTCCAAAATAGTCGGAGTGTTCCTTTAATGCTCAATTCCGATTTATTGCTCAAATCCGATGTTTTTGTTTGGCTGTTCAGATTACACCTCTAATGTGGCCTGACTGCAGACTGTGATGTGAACAGCTCAGGCTTCAGAAGTGACGCGCATGCTCAGTTTAACATGAATGGCATTACGCACAGCACGGAGTGATGAGGGGCAACAACCACAGAGCAAAACTGTGCTTCACAATGCTGGGAAAGTTTGTTTCCATAACTCAGAACCTGATGTTGCAACAGCTCACCGTGAGTGAGCTCTTATTAAAGTAATTATGGCTATACTTTATTTCTTTTAAACCTAAAGGCAGATGCTCTCTCCTGCCGACCCTGCCGATGACAGATCGCTGCTGAAGAGCCAAACGTCTCAGCGCCATTGTTCACTGAACAGGTAAACAAAGAGGCAAATTCTTAGTTTCGTCATCTGTTCTGATGTTTCGAAGTTTGACTGAGAGCAGATCAGACAGCAACAGACTGTTTTGTGACTGACGCTGTCTCGTAGAAACATACGGCAGCGCGCAAACGCGCACGGATGAGATGGATTAGATCATCGATGTCTCCGCGTCCAAACTGTAATTTTGGTCTGATGAATCCATTCAAAAAGTCGGCGCAGTGTTAATAACCTAAGTTTATCAGATATCATAATACAAATGTCTGAATCGTCTGCTGTGCATGTGTGGAGATGCCAGTCGACCACCCCAGTGCTCTTTCTCTCATCACTCCCTTAATGCATTATTTAATCAAGCTTGTAGCTGGAAAAACGACTAGAACTCTTTATTTTAGGGAAAATACATAAACTTTTTAATAATCATGTCTATATTAACCTCTGATTATGTTCTGTCCATGAAGTGAGTTTGAAAACATTTGTCCTGAGGTGAACTGTTGGTCTGGAATGACATCAAAGTCGCATTAAATGCGACCTGGCTGTTCAGACCACAGTCGCATTAAAAAAAAATCGGATATGTATCCGATTTAGTACCACATTTGAAAGTGGTCTGAATCTGATTTGAAACGGTCAGATTCAATGCGACTTGTGCTGTTCACACTGTCAAAAACAAATCAGATACAGGTCACATTTGAGTCAAATAATTGGATTCAGGTCACTTTTGACTGCAGTGTGAACGTAGACTTTGATCAGCAACCCACCACACCGACCTTCCATATAGCTTCTTTCTGTGCAGATAGACAGTCGATCTCTGTCAGTTTGGCTAATGTTTGTATTTTAGCATGTATCTCATGATCCTGACCTGCAAATCCTGACTCGTCAATTAAATGCACAGCTTTTACAAGAGGAACATACACTCTAAAAACCTACAAAGACATAATGAACTGCTATCACAAAGGGATTAAAAGCATTGACAGAGAATTTATACACCTGTAAATCCAGAAACACTAATGGCTTAAATCTTAAAAAAATACAAGACTGCAAAAGTGCAATGCTACCAAATAACTGAGCTCAAGAGTTGCATGTTGTCAGGTACATGTGGTCGCTTCTGAGGTGTTTTGTTTTTTTTTTTTTTTAGCTCTCGGTGGGATATGGCCATGGTGTGATAAAAAAAAAGGCATGAACAACAAGCAGTAAGATATACGCCCAGCGTGTTACTATGTTTCCTCTGTAGAATTTTTTTTCTATTCAGCCAATCAAGCGCAGCGTGGTCGACAAAGAGAGCAGAAACTGTCAGTTCTCCTTCAGTCAGTGAGCACAATGACATCTCCAACATTTGTCCTCATCCTCACATGTTTGGTCCTGGGGGAAACTGGTGAGTTGACTTTCTGTTGCTCTGTTTCTAAGTCTGCATATGTTCACTTGTCATTCATTTCATTACTTTTGAAGATAAAATGTTTTCACATAAAACTTTTGTCTTTTATTTCAGCCCAGAGAGTTGATCTGAAATCACCCTCATCAGTTCATCATGAGAGGCGACAAACTGGAGAGAATCTGACTTTAACATGTGATCATGGTGCATTCGTGTGGATTTATTGGTTTAAACAAAGTTTTGGAGAGGAACTAAAGCTCGTCTCTGCCAGACATTACAATAAATTTCATAGTTTGTGTGGTGAATTCAAGGAAGATTCACGCTTCACAGTGGGTGCTCAAAAAAATGAAAGTCTCCTCACAATCTCAGATTTACAGCCGTCAGATTCAGCCACTTATCACTGCATAAGTGCTGAAGGAGTCATGGTTCAAACTCTGAGCTGTACAGTCCACACTGGGGGCTGTGATGGAGAACACAGTGTTTACTGGTTCAAGGACTCTGAAGAATCTCATCCAGGACTCATTTACACCCATGGAGGCAGGAACCATCAGTGTGAGAGGAGACACAGCACAGAAACAAACACCTGTGTCTACAACTTACCTCTGAGGAGCCTGAATGTTTCTCATGCTGGGACGTATTACTGCGCTGTTGTCTCATGTGGACACATTCTGTTTGGAAATGGGACCAGGCTGGACTTTGGGGGTGAGTGTCTGCCGATGATAAATACTATCAAAAACTCCTGGTTCTGCATTCACTTAAAATGTTATCACTTTCTCCTTGTGCAGCAACCAATTTTCCCTGAAAATTTCATTAATACCTGAGGGAATGTTTTGAGTAATTGTGCTGAGTGACACACGGATATTCAGATAAATAACACTGGCAAAAAAGAAATATATATATGTATTTTTTTTGGCAGGCAAAGAAATTCCTGGATTGCCAAACAGATTTGGATCACCACTAAAATCTATTCAATGTCCCATTTTGCCTTGAACGATATTCAATTGAATTTAACCAAAATCTGTCAAAACAATTTTACACTCGTAAAATTAAACTCTTTTAAAAATTCTTCAAAATGTTTTGAGTACTTGAGAGCTGTGTCACAGATCAACAAACTGACAAATGATGGTTAAAAAAAAGTCTTGAGCAGAGTGAAATATCAAAAGACATGATGCAGAATATTCTCAAATAATCAAAGAGTTTGCTTCTCTGTTGGAAGTAATGGAAGCGGTGATGAGAAATAAATACTTCAAAATCACCATCAAAAATGTATTACAAATAGAACCAAAAACATTTAGAAGAGAAAAACTATGAATCAACAAAAGGGCAATAAAGCTAAAACATTATCAATGAGAGATTCAAGGTCTGATGTATGTAAAACAGATAAAACACAAGCAGATATAAGAACAAAACAGCATAAAGCAAACTACAGTAGGTTCAGGAACAGAGAAAAGGAAAAATATGTAAATAAAGAACAGAAAAATCTAACAAAGGAAGAAAAGTGATTCAGGTAATAATGAGCCAACAGGATGAATATTTCAGAAGTACCAGCACTTTTGATAAAAATAATCCTTTGTAAACCCAGTTTAAAAAAAGCTCATGTCTCTGAATGTTGTTGTATGTCACCAACAGTCAAGATTTACTTTACTTTTGATTTTTTTTAGTCCCCTTTTAAAACATCCAGACCCCTCAGGTCCTCTGGGACAGGCTTGTTTGAGCTATATAACAATGACACAAAATGTCATCACAAAAAAAATAACTAAATAAAGCCCAAAATGTAATAACAGGTCGATAATGTAACAAGATGTGGAGCCGCCCAAAATGTAAAAATGCTTTGCCTAAAATGTAAAAACTTCTTATGTGTATTTTAAGTGTATAATAGAAGGATGGGATATTTTTGTGTGATACTACACTGTACATTGAAGCAATGAGCCCTTTAATCCATAAATCATTGACTTACTCTATGCTGTAATAAAATTATTATTAGGAGTAAAATATTTTTGCTTTCCCCTTAATATAATAACTGACCCATAATGTAACAAGTTGTTACATTTTAGGAAAATAAATTGTTAAATTTTGAGCTCCACATGTTGTTACATTATCAACCAGTTATTACATTTTGGGTTTTTCTTAATTTTTTTGATTACTTTTTGGGCTCAGCACTTTTGTTACATTATTGACCAATTATTACATTTTGGGTTTATTTCATTTATTTACATCATTTTGGGTCATTGTTCTAAGAAGGCTCACTCACTGTCCTCAGAGTCAGAACTAAACAGGGTGAGGCAGACAATTTCTATGCACCTCACCTTTGGAATAAACAACCAGTTAACCTGACACTCTATTTATCTGTGAACTCTTTAACATAAACTCTGAAGCAGTTTAATGTATGACTACCTTCTTAAAATGTCATCCTCTTACAACTGCTTTTGGTCAGATTATTAATGTAAGTGTGTAATGTTTTAACACCAGCACTGCACTATGACTAACTATCATCATTTTAACTGCCTTTATGAAAAATACTGCAAAACAGTTTGCTTATGACAATTTATTAAAGCAAGAACATCCATCTCTGGAGCTTGAGAACTTTTTTAATGACAACTTCGCAACCGCAACACTGCACCGTAATAGTTACAGTTCCAACTGTCTTATTGAAATATACTTTTTGAAAAATGGCAAATGGACTTGAGTTTCTAAAGAGTTTTTCTAGTCTCAGTGCAGGTCACACCTACACACTCATGTCCATTCACTCTCATGGTCACTCTCAGGTGGCTGGAGTTCTCCATCAGTGCAGATGCGCATTGCATTTACTAAATAATATCAAAACTATAGTATCAGAATCTTTTAGTTACTAAGAAAGATCTCATAATTACAAGATCTTGTCTCTTAATTTTGAGATGAGGAAAGATGCCACATTGGGCTCTAATTTCATGCTGCAGTGCAGGGAGTGCAGAGCCGGCACACCCCACGCAGTGTTAATTTCGTTCGGTGCTGCCAATTTGACAATTTGGTAGACCTTCTGTGCAGGGATGGGTTTGACGGCGCACCAGGGGGAGGTGTCGGCAGATTCATGTGACAATTTCGTACCAAAAACAGTGCAGAAGGTGCGCTGAAAGCTCGCCAGCTCCAACCTGGTCTATTCTTGGCGCAAGCAGAGCACACCCTTCACAGCTGTTATTTGGTGACAGGCGCACATGTGCGCACACATCAACAAAGCCTCAGAGGCAGGTTATCAGAGTGTCAGGCACATTTTAATGCAATAAACAATCACAGCAATCACGATTTAATGTAGCCGTCTGAACCAGCATATACATTTGTATCTACAAACCCAAAACCAGTGAAGTTGGCACGTTGTGTAAATCATTTATAAAAACAGAATACAATGATTTGCAAATCCTTTTCAACTTATATTCAATTGAATACACTGCAAAGACACGATATTTAATGTTCGAACTGAGAAACTTTATTTTCTTTTGCAAATAATCATCTGCTTAGAATTTAATGGCAGCAACACGTTGCAAAAAAGTTGGCACAGGGGCATTTTTACCACTGTGTTACATCGCCTTTCCTTTTAACAACCCTCAGTAAACGTTTGGGAACTGAGGAGACCAATTTTTGAAGCTTTTCAGGTGGAATTCTTTCCCATTCTTGCTTGATGTACAGCTTAAGTTGTTCAACAGTCCGGGGTCTCCGTTGTTGTATTTTATGCTTCATAATGCGCCACACATTTTCAGTGGGGGACAGGTCTGGACTACAGGCAGGCCAGTCTAGTACCCACACTCTTTTACTACGAAGCCACGCTGTTGTAACACGTGCAGAATGTGGCTTGGCATTGTCTTGCTGAAATAAGCAGGGGCGTCCATGAAAAAGACGTTGCTTGGATAGCAACATATGTTGCTCCAAAACCTGTATGTACCTTTCAGCATTAATGGTGCCTTCACAGATGTGTAAGTTACCCATGCCTTGGGCACTAATACACCCCCATACCATCACAGATGCTGGCTTTAGAACTTTGCGCCTATAACAGTCCGGATGGTTCTTTTCCTCTTTGGCCTGGAGGACACAACGACCACATTTTCCAAAAACAATTTAAAATGTGGACTGGTCAGACCACACAACACTTTTCCACTTTGCATCAGTCCATCTTAGATGAGCTCAGGCCCAGCGAAGCCGGCGGTGTTTCTGGGTGTTGTTGATAAATGGCTTTGGCTTTGCATAGTAGAGTTTTAACTTGCACTTACAGATGTAGATGAACTGTAGTTACTGACAGTGATTTTCTGAAGTGTTCCTGAGCCCATGTGGTGATATCCTTTACACAGTGATGCCGGTTTTTGATGCAGTACCGCCTGAGGGATCGAAGGTCACGGTCATTCAATGTTGGTTTTGGGCCTTGCCGCTTACGTGCAGTAATTTCTCCAGATTCTGTGAACCTTTTGATGATATTACGGACCGTAGATGATAAAATCCATAAATTCCTTGCAATAGCTTGTTGAGAAATGTTGTTCTTAAACTGTTGGACAATTTGCTCACGCATTTGTTCACAAAGTGGTGACCCTCGCCCCATCCTTGTTTGTGAATGACTGAGCATTTCAGGGAAGCTGCTTTTATACCCAATCATGGCACCCACCTGTTCCCAATTAGCCTGTCCACCTGTGGGATGTTCCAAATAAGTGTTTGATGAGCATTCCTCAACTTCCTGTCTTTTTTGACACTTGTGCCAGCTTTTTTGAAACATGTTGCAGGCATCAAATTCCAAATTAGCTAATATTTGCAAAAAATAACAAAGTTTACCAGTTCGAACATTAAGTATCTTGTCTTTGCTGTGTATTCAATTGAATATAAGTTTAAAAGGATTTGCAAATCATTGTATTCTGTTTTTGTTGACGATTTACACAACGTGCCAACTTCACTGGTTTTGGGTTTGTATATTAAGTGTCCCGTCACATCTGATGTCAGATTAAAGCCATTTGTCATAATGGAAACTTAACTTGACGGCAGCTGAAAGTTTGATACACATCTTACAAGTCAACAATAAACAGCCTTAAAATCTGATACTGAGTATATATCTGGCTTCTCTCATTTTATTAAATTCAAAGAAAAGAGGGAGAAAAAAGACGAAGAAAAAAGAGAAAAAATAAATGTATGTCACTAAGGATTTACCTGAGATTTCCCATATTCCTCTATTTTAGTCTTTATTTTTAACGTGATCTAAAAAGATGAAGTACATTATTGCATGGAGGATGAGGGGGAGACACCGGGAGAGTATACAGTATATCACTAAAGGCTCTGCTATTTGGCGATGACAAACCAGGAGTGCAGGTGGATCACAGCATTATGAATGGATAAGCCTGCTGCTGTGTAACTGTCTCTTAATTTTGTACTCCTATTAGTGATGGCCAGTCCGTTCTCCCAGTTGCTGAAGTGACAGCAGCTCTGACCGTCTCTGCTACCGGGGATCAGTCAGACCAATCAGACGCTGCGCCTCTGCCGCAGCACATTTAAAGGCAAGGAGAGGCGGTCATTTGATTGGTGAAGACAGCACTCGGCTGTGTTAAACTCACTCATGCCTTTTCTCCTTCCTCTCTGGCACTTGCGCCGAGGGGCATGGACGGAGGCATGAATGCGCCTTTCTGCGCTCCTCTGCGCCTCTCTTGGCACTGCAGGAAACTTGGAAAGTGCGCTGGGCAGGTGCGCCTGCGTCTGCGCCTGGTCTACAAAATTAGAGCCCTTTGTGTCCACTTTGTCATGGTGGACACAGCAGTCCTTCGTGTCACACACCTTGCTCTGAGGAGCAGAGGGTGTGTGCAGGTGTCATGTAGCAGGTTCCTGCCGAGATAAGACACAAATAAAGTCTATCTCTGTATTTGCCTCAAATATGAACCACTCCTCTTTAAAGGTTGTTTAATCAAACACCATGAGCTGATCTTTAATGATTGTTGTCATTGGATAGAAGTTGGGGAAACTTCAGCATCATTTAAAAAAAGGTAAAATCATCTCTTATTCATTTTTAAGTCTCCTTAAATGTCCATAACCACTCTGTGTGTCTCTCCATCTGCAGATAAGAAATACCTCCAATCACTAGTTTACATCTTAAGTGGAGGTCTGGTGATCACCAGCACCCTGGTTGTCGCTCTGATCATCTCAGTGTGCATGAGTAAAAACAAAAGCTCCAAATGTGCAGGTAAGTGTTCTTGATCTTGTCTTAATGACATTTTTTTTTTATCACTGCTCTTAAAGACGGAGCCTTTCCTGTTTCACAGCAGACTCTCAAAGAGACAAAGCCTCCAACACGACAACTGCAGAGGTGAGAATTTTCACACATTCAGCTTTTAAAATGTCAAAGTAACAAAAACACAATAAAAAAACTCACAAACTGGACAGAGAGATCAAACAGTTCATCTTATTCTAATGCATGAATAAGAGTGTGATCGACTCACAGTGGGTACAATGTTATGCAAGGACACAGATATTAGAATGACCTTAAGAATTCTTGACCTTTACTCTTTACTTTGTCTCTATGCCTGTAAGGCTGGCAAAGACACTACACTTTTTTGCTTTTTTCACAAAGTTGCTGAAGCAGCAATGTACCTGCTTATATCAAACGCTTGAGGGACAAGCGTTTGATATAAGGTATATGGATTACAGACACTGGGGTGGAGACTGAAGCTTCTCCTCACTCAAGCTCCAAGCCCCTGATTCTGAGGTGCATGACCTGCGCCTGTAGACGCACATCTTGCGCGCCAGCAGCTGTTGATGCTTTCAGCTCCTCTATATGTGATTTAACCTTTTCAGAAACAGCAGGGAGCTGAGGCAGCAATCCCTTCTCCACCACCTTGTCACAGAAAATCTGTTTGATTTCTGTCCTCCAAGCACTTTAGATGATTTAGACCCAAGAGGGATTGGTCACATCACTGTCCAATGAACACTAAATCTATAATTTCAAATTTCCCTGCCACACAAGACTTCCCACACACCAAAATAAAACTGCCAAACAGAAACTTTTTTTTCTCCTTAGCACGACGTGAAGAAGACTTAACACATGAGCCCCCTTTTCATGCTATGTACCGTCTGTGGGTGACCAAGACACAACATGAACAGCTCTGAAATCACTGAGGCCCAAGTAACCACTAGAGATAGTCAGTGGTTGAAAACAATGTATCTGCACTTTTATTTATGGTCTGGGTAACACAATTATAAAAGAACAACTCTAATCACCTCGAAGCAACCAATGCTTCTCTACCTAAACATTCCAGTGTTATCAGATATTTACACAAGAAGAGAAAATGCTTTGAAATTGAGCTGCCGTGGTCAGTTGCAGCACGTTCTAGCTGTGGGGATTCCTGCTGTGGTAACATCAGTGACCTTTTCAAAAATGGCCTTTCCCTCCTCCTCCGCCAATCATAGGTGCAATGACCACAGTCCAAAAGGAGGCAGGCCTTGGCACATCGTACTGAGCAGGCACACCTCACAGGCACACAAACAATTACAAAGAGGGCACCCCAAGAGGACCCTCTCTACACAGCCACACAAAAACAAAGAATCATAAAATGCAAAACAAAATATGACCAGTTCCATAACACTGAGTACACATTTGAAATCTGGCAAGAGAAACATTGTCATTTCTCAAAGCTCAGTTGTGTATTTCCACGTCAAAGTTTAACAAAAGGCTGAATAGAAGGAAACAAGACTAAAGCTATGACCCCAGATAGTGGCAGATTGTGATGTAATCCAACATCTGACAAGCTCTAGTCTGCTTGACAAGCTGCAGAAGAAAACAAACACAAACCAGACCAAGTGAAAAGATGCAACTCTGTTGCAATACCACCCCAAACTGAACCAAGTCCACTCAACTTTTTTCAGTCAGGACCACTTAACCAAAACCAGACATGAACAGTTATATGAATTAACTGATTAGCGTATTCTGAACTCAGCAGTGCGGCTCTGATGGGGGCTGGCCCTGCCTTTCCAAAAGTCAATTTTTAAAGCCCAATGAAGGACCAGCAGATGTTCATGCTCGTTTTCCTGCCTACAATGAAAGCTTGAGGCAGGGGCTGAGGCAGCAAAAATACTCCCTGAGCAAGCATCAGTGTTAGCTTGATTAAGTCAGACAACAGCATAAAGGGGGAGCTGGGGAGGAGGAGGGTTGCAAAGCAGCTTGCAGCAGGAGCAGCGAAGAGTAGGCAGGCCAGAGCAGCTTTAATAAGATGGTCTGACTGCCCATATGGGAACTTGAAGAAAATCAGCTGACTGTCAGCAGTGGTGGGCTAACTTTGGATCACTTTTCATATCTTGGCAGAACTAACGGTGTGCACCAATTGTGAAAGTGGCCAAAGACTGAACTAAGCAATAAAACAGGTGAACTTTAGGGTGAGTGGTTCAAAAGTGTTGAGCAAAGAAGTTCATTATCATTGAACGATAAACTTTAAAATCCCTTAAATACACTAATTTGAAAGTCCTGAATTAGACTATAAGGTTCTTATTTATCAATCTGGCATATAAACTTGTACAGATATCAAAAGTAGAGTGCACTGTCAACTGTGGTTCATGAAACAAAGATTTGATCAATTCCAGGGTATGAACAACAGGGTGTCATTAATGTAGTGACTAAAAACAATCATCATTTGAATAAAACCCACCTAAAAAGTGGTTTTAAGGGCGATCACTCACTTAGCCTGACCCATGATGGTTTGGGTACTACCAGCTTTGTTTTCCACTCATCAAGCACAGCTGAGCAGAATGACCATGGCCTCCTCTAAACATGAAGGTGGAAACAGAGGCGATAGAGCTGCCGGACCATTTGTGATGTCATCATCGTGAGAAGATGACAATTGATTTAAATGTAAGCAGCAAAGCAACAGACTGTTTGAAGCAAAGGGGAGTTTGGAAAGTCCTGCAGCATCCCAGAGCGACAACAAGGGACGTTCCATTTCAATGTCAGATACTCCTTTCTCCTGGTGATTCTGTGACCAAAAAGAGGTCAGTAGTGTCTCCACATCACATTAAGGGCTATAATTTCGTAGAGCAGGAGCAGGCCCTGGCAAATTGCAATTGCATGGGTTCCGTGAAACTCCACCACCCTGCATTGAACCAGGAAATTAAGGCCAATAGTCTTTACTTAACTGGCTCTGAACCCCACAGAGGTGATATGAAAAGCAGTTTCAGGTACAAGACATGATCCCTGATGGAAACCAAAACAGAGTATATTTTAGCCAAGTTGAGTTGATACTATGTCATGAAAAGGCTTCATATCAGATCTGGTGGCCTAATTGTGTTTGTCATTTTTAACTAAATATTTGGCTTGTTCTAGGATTTTCAAGAAGCCGACATCTTCCAGTATACTACTCTGAGATCAAGAAAACAGAGGAACAACACCTGCAGCGAATGTGTGTACTCCCTTGTCAGGAAGTAGAACTGGACATATTTCTGTCATATTTCTCTTCAAACTTGAGCTGTGTTTGCTGTTTGATTTCATGTTTCTGTGAGCAAACTTTTGAAATAAACCCTCTGTTCTGACTTTACTTTTTATCTGACTGCAAAATGTGCCAAAAAAGTACTCCTTTTGTTCTATTTTGTACAAAAGCTTTCAATCATTTCCAATGGCTCCTTTATGTACATGTAAAACTATTCCTAGGTTTAATTGTATGCTGTTGAAAGATGCAATATCTGAGTTCTTATCTAATCAGTAAAAATAAACGAAACAAAATGGGAATTTTGTCTTTTTTTTAGTTTTGGGGTATATTGTATGCCATGATGAGATCTCAAATTTTAACAAGCTGCCGTAACCACAGATCAGATAGCATTTATAAACTGTGTCCTCCAGCCCAAACACACATGTTCAATAAATTAATTCAAAACACTCAGAAGATTAACTCTATTGTGTAGTAAGCAACAAAGCACCACCCATGAATTTGCTTCTGCAGGCCCAGGTTGGAATCCAGCATGAAGTCAGTTTGCACAGTGTCCTCCCCAACTCTCTCTCACCACCTTTCACAAGCCTACCCACTGTCTCTGTCTTACTTATGAATAAGACACAACATGCCCCAAAAATAATCTTTAAAAAATGAATTCCTGGCTTCCTGTTGGCTTTACAGTGTGTCCAAGAAGCCAAGAAATATGTAAAACTCAAAAAACTACTACTTAGTGCCACTAAGAAGTGCTGCATTTTAGAGAAAAATCACACACTATCTGGTTTGTTTCAATTTTATGTTTAGCTGAAGATTTATTTCATGTTTAAAACCTTAATGTCATTTCGACCCTTAAGCGGAAAGAATGTGAAGGTAAATTTGTCACTGTCATTGGGAGATATCAAAATCTGAAGAGTTGTCATGGCTGTGCCTTGTGAGTTAAAGATATGCTTTAGGTAACTTTAGATCGGTGATATCCCTTCTATTCACATGGCAGAGATGGAAAAAAAAGTTTAAATAAAAGCTCTAGGAGGAGTGTGTCTAAACATGATCCCTAGAATGTGCCAAGAAATACACTTTCTGTTTACTAAATTAAGTTTCACTGAAGTCCTGTTGAGTTAATGGCATCGGGCCAAGTTCACAGTCTCTGTTGTGGGTCCCGTCATGAAATTAAATCTTAGGTTGAACCTGTGACTGTATTTAAATTGTCATAGCAAAATGCAGAAATTATTGAATTTTGGTGATGATCCAAAACCAGATGTGGAGGGAGTTGTTAAAGAGTTGTTCACATTAGAGGGATGTGCTTTTGGAGCAGTTCTAGTTCATCTGGTCTTCTCGTTGGACAGGTTTCTACACAATTTCATGTCTAAGAAAACCTTGCCAATGCCAGAGTTTGCCCAACCAAAAAGAAATTACTGATGACAACTGAGAAGGGACTTTCTGTCAACAGAGGAGGCTGTTCTGACTTTTTTTTCATTTCATAAGGAATACATTCCTGTCACAATGATTAAGGAGCACTGAAAGTTTCATTCAGATACAATGGTTGATAACTGAATTATGAGTGCTGAACACACAAAATAACAACCTTGATATTCGTTGCTTCACCACTGTGGACCCTCCGATAAAAACTTACTGGGCCAGATCCTCACATTGCGCTGCTTTTACAACTACTAAACCAGTGCAAATGACGGGAAAAAAAGCGTGCAGTCCACAAAGAAGAGTGACATGCATACAAACTGAACACAAACTGCACTGGTACTCCGAGCTGCGCCAGTCCAATGTGCATGCATGTAAATTAGGGAATGTTCATAAATTTAGAGCAAAGTTGCTCCCTTCCTAAGCAAATAAGCCTCTTTGCAAACACCACCAAATCCACGAAGACCAGTGCTAATTGCCACAGGCAGTAAAGCGGTGCTATTTAATGCCAGTGGGACACGTGTATTAAATCCCTGCAATTTTTCTTTCTTCCTCTCTCACTCAAAATGATTGTGCAAACTTGCACTGAGTTGGTGGTAACTGTGGAGCAGAGCCTTTATTAGGGCTGTCATGCCAGGACTCTGTGGTAATCTTGGCAGCAGTGATTGTAGCCAGGGGAGGCACCGTGGCAGGCAACATGGCAGACCACATGGCAGGCGCGCAGAAGAAAGGATTTATCGTAGGAGAGTATCACTTTTTGATTGAAGTGACAATGAAATCATTTGCAGGTGGTGGTTGCCAGGCTGCATGATCCTTGGGCTACCAGATGACATCAAGGATGACAGTAATATAATCTACTGAGTTTGTCTCTCCGACCATTCCACCATTTTTAAGGTAAACATAAATAATTTAGAAAAAATGACCACACTGACTTATTTGAAGAAAACATAAAGGGCTCTAATTTTGTGGTGCAGCCTAGGGGGCGCAAGCCTGGCGTACCCTGCACAGTTTTAATTTCGTGTGGCGCACCGCCGTGCGCTGCCAATTTGACAATTTGGTAGACCGTCTGCGCAGGGGTGGGTGTGACGGTGCACCAGGGGGAGTTGACGGCGCACCAGGGGGAGGTGTCGGCAGATTCATGTTGGCGCAGTGACAATACACATTTGTATCTATATTAACTGTCCCGTCACATCTGATGTCAGATTAAAGCCGTTTGTCATCATGGAAACTTAACCTGACGGTATTTGGAAGTTTGATGCACATCTTACAAGTCAACAATAAACAGCCTTAACATCTGATACTGAGTATATATCTGGCTTCTCTCATTTCATGAAATTCAAAGAAAAGAGGGAGAAAAAAGATGAAAAAAGAGAAAAAATAAATGTATGTAACTCAGGATTTACCAGTTATTTCCCATATTCCTCTATTTTAGTCTTTATTTTTAACGTGATCTAAAAAGATGGAGTACATTATTGTAAGGAGGATGAGGCGGAGACACCGGGAGAGTATACAGTATATCACTAAAGGCTCTGCTATTTGGCGATGACAAACCAGGAGTGCAGGTGGATCACAAGCATTATGAATGGATAAGCCAGCGGGTGTGAAACTTCCCTTATTTTCTTTTACTCCTATTAATGACAAAGGAACGGATTACATCTGTCCCTGGAGCTGGCCCACACGGTGACGTGCCCCTCTGTCCATTCTCCTGGGGAGAATGGACCCTTCAGCAGGAGATTTATTTCTGTTTTTCTGTAACTTTACTTAACTTATGCTTTTTAATATTTGTGTGTAATTTTATCCACTAGTTGTTCTTTGGGCCTTAAATTGCCCAGGAGACAAATAAAGTTATTTGTTGATCTATTTATACTGTACATATATGTATGTGTGTATATACATATATATATATATATATATATATATATATATATATATATATATATATATATAGATATATAGATATATATATAGATATATATATACATATATAGATAGATAGATAGATAGATAGATAGATAGATAGATATTCTTTTATTGTCTCTGAAAAATATTTTTTTTGGAGTAGACTACAGGGAGGGCTGATGATGGTCACTGTAGCAGTGAATCATACTCACATATCTCCAACTGCTAGAAAAAAAAATGCGTTGGTCTTTCTAACGCTGTCATCAGACACAGTGCCCAGCTGAAAAGACAGTGCAAACAAGGGGGGGAAAAAAAGAAAAAAAATGAGGTGATAGAGAAAAACTGAGATCGGTTTTGGAATCAGCATCCAAAAATTAGTTAAAAACAGCTGTCAGACCTAACTCAGCAAAAATTGTGTTCCCAAGTGTAATGAATATAAATAATTACTAATACAAAGGCACAAAAGAAAAAAAAACTAAGAAGTAAAAAGAACCCTGATGTTATGCACATGTGGCTCTTTCTGAGGTTTTTCATTTGATGTTTGAACTATATTTGGCTATTGGTGAGAGAGAAGAGCATAAAGAACTGACAGCCCCAAAGTGAGCACCTCAGTATGTTTCCTCTGTAGATTCTGTTTCTTGTCAGCCAATCAAACGCAGCCTGGTCGACAAAGAGAGCAGAAGCTGTCAGTTCTCCTTCAGTCAGTGAGCACAATGACATCCCCAACATTTGTCCTCGTCCTCACATGTTTGGTCCTGGGGGAAACTGGTGAGTTGATTTTCTGTTGCTCTGTTTCTAAGTCTGCATATGTTCATTTGTCTTCAATTTATTTAAATATTTCTGTTATTAAAATTTTCCAACATAAAAGTTTTGTCTTTAATTTCAGCCCAGAGAGTTGATCTGAAACTAACCTCATCAGTTCATCATGAGAGACGACAAACTGGAGAGACTCTGACTTTAACATGTGATCATGGTGGTTCTGCATGGGTTTACTGGTTTAAGCAAACTGTGGGAGAGGAACTAAAATTAATCTCTGTCCTCAGTAAAAACAAAGCTCATTATAGTTTGTATGGTGAGTTTAACAAAGATTCACGCTTCACACTAGATGCTCAAGAAGATAAAAGTAACCTCACTATCTCAGATTTACAGTCATCAGATTCAGCCACTTATCACTGCATGAGCTGCGATGCAATCAGCGTAGAAATTCTGGAAACAGTAACTCTCAGTGTAGAAGGTTCTGGTCTGACCGTCCCAGTTTTGGTCCATCAGTCTGAATCTGAAGCCGTCCAGCATGGAGGCTCTGTGACTCTGAGCTGTACAGTCCACACTGGGGGCTGTGATGGAGGACACAGTGTTTACTGGTTCAAGGACTCTGAAGAATCTCATCCAGGACTCATTTACACCCATGGAGGCAGGAACCATCAGTGTGAGAGGAGACACAGCACAGAAACAAACACCTGTGTCTACAACTTACCTCTGAGGAGCCTGAATGTTTCTCATGCTGGGACGTATTACTGCGCTGTTGTCTCATGTGGACACATTCTGTTTGGAAATGGGACCAGGCTGGACTTTGGAGGTGAGTGTCTTCTTACCAACAATGTCCTCAATCATCAGAGGTGGATAAGGTGGACAACTTCCGTACTTGGTAAGAGTACAAATCCAGGTGGTCAAATATTAAGCCAAAATTGCTCAAACAAGATTTTACTTGAGCCAAGTTAGTGGAGTTACAATTACATCATAAAAAATCATAAAATTACATAAAACTAAATCGTTTTTGTTTTAACACTTACTGGCAAAATTTTAAAGGTGCTTTGAAAAACTGTCTATGTAGATAAAAATGAAAAAAGTGTGGACCATAGCCCAGACACAAAAGAAGAGCTCCATTAAAAAGCACATGTTTGATGGCCCTTTTTTTTGCCTCTTTATTTCTGCTGTTCTTTAACTTGACTTAACTTAAGCATTTTAACATTTGTGTGTGTGTATATATATATATATATATATATATATATATATATACATATATATATATATATATATATATATATATATATATATATTATTTTATTGTCCCTCAAAAATATATATTTTTAATGATTTACTATCTAATGAACACTGTGACTTATAATTTGATTATGTTGGATCATTTTAGTGTTGATAATGTTTTATGAATTAACTGCATTTATTACAAGAATGAAAGTCTGGATAAATTCCAGTCATTTCAGTGCAGTGAATGACCTGCATGTGACTCACAATGCCACCTTATAAACATGCTTATGATGCATTATGAATAGGAGTTTTGTACAAAGTGTCACGATATCATGTTAAAAGAATATAAGGGGAGTTGAGCCTGAAAAATAGTACAGTCAACGTGTACCAAGAGCACAAACCTCTGCTGAGGCATATATGAAATTCCTCGCCGAGTTATGAGCTGAAAACTTGCGTGTCGCTCTATGACGACAAATACTTTTAAAAATTCTCCTTCCAGATTCAGATCAGCAAATTCAATCACCTTTTCCTTATTCAATGAGCAACATTTCCTTTTAACTTCATCAAGATCTCCTGAGAACTTTTTGAGTTATCTTGTTGAGGAAACAGATGGATAGACAGATAACCAGGGGCGGACTGGCCATCTGGACGTTCTGGAGAATACCAGAACGGCCGGTGCTACCGATCGGCCTGCGGCTGGCTGCTGAATGGCTGCCACACCGCCGTAATATTTTTTTTCTGTTTAAATAAGATTTTTCTAGTTGTACAGTAGCGTGTTTTGACGATGAAATGAAGAACAAGTAACGCTACTTAAAAACACATTGTCAGACTATTTTAACTTTTAAAGATTACAACCCCCCCTCCCCTCACAATGGTTTGGTCCAAACTTTTTCTCACTGCAACCGTCGCGAGCCGTTTACACACAGCTGCAGACAGGCGGGCATAACGGTGTTGAAACCAATGAAGTAAGTGTATTAAAACACAGAATGGTTGATAAGTTTTTTATCACTCCACTTGTTCAACAAGCACAACATGAAAAGCAAAATTTCACCTCCTAAGCTGCTGGCATGTTTGAAGTTAACACAGCACCCAGCTAATATGGTGTTTATTTTGAAGCTAAAATGAAATTAGCTCGGTATGTAGCCCATCTTTTAGTTTGTAATGAATCTGTGAATTGTCCAGAGTTTTTCTCTCCTCTCTGCCTGATGCAGCAGACTGTGACAGTCAGAGAGGACAGACAGGTGACATGCTGAGATCATCATCCTCTCATATATGACACAAATATTGCACTGTATTACAAACATTATTTTTACTTCTATTTTTGCATTTAAAAAGAAAGTACTTATAACTTGGACTTAGATGTCCCCTTGAACTCATCCAGCTTCTTATTACGTTCTGGCTGTTAATTTCCACTCCTTATATTCCTCCAATTAAAACAATTTTTTTAACAATATTTTTAAGTCAGGTGATTTTACATTCATTATTTAATTTAAAAGGTTTGTTAATATAAGTTTTATAATATATTCAGATTCTGTTTGTTTTCTTTTTGACAGTTTAATAAAAGCATATGATTGCGGAATAGTTTGATGTAGCTTGATTATTCATTAAAGTTTTTCTTCTAGTTTCCAAACTTTTTTGAGCTTTCAGTTCTTGTTGACATTTTAAGAGTGTGTTGAGCATAGTATAGAATACTGACTCGGTGAGTATTCTATTCTATGCTCCTAACACCACTTTTAATCAACAACAGTGATAGTGCATTAATTTTGAAGGTAAAATATCATGGGTTAATATTCAAGTATTTTGAGACCTCTGTCTCTGGCTGATGATTTTTTGAGCACCGGTTGTTGTGGGCTGGGCCGAGTCAAAGTCCAAGGCTGTTTTTCAGTCCCAGTCCGTCACTGCAGATAACACATGCAAAAAACATAACTCCTTGGCAGACACAGAAATGTCTGGATTGAAAACACAGATTTTGATCAGCACTAAAATCGGTTCCAGGGTTCCTGCACCAATTTGAAAGTCAAATTTAAAGCTTTTTAAGACATTTTTAAGACCTCAAAAAATTAATTTAAGACACAAAAATGTAACGGCAATTTCTGTGGTCGAAAATATTCCATTTTATTGTAAACACAATCAAAGCTCACAGTTGGTATTATCTTCCTTTTTTCATTTTTTTACCCATTGGGATGCAAGACAGAGCCAACATGGCATACACAAGTTGCACTGTGTTAAACATCACAGTGCACTGCACTTAGGAACCATTCACAGAAACAAAACAATAACATTTAAAGCGGTCTCCGTCCTAACTCAGAAGAAGCCATTTTTTAGTCCTGCAAAAGGACTTCTTTTTCCAAATAAGGAGACAGAATAACACCACTTCCAACACTTAAAGCAGTCTCCAATATAATAACTCCTCAAAGCAGCCTGTATCGAACTAAAAGGTTGAAAAATAATGTATGTAAATGTTTGAAAAACACAAATGTTAACATCACTCTTAATACGAGCAACCAATCGACAGAGGTCCTTTGTTTTCTAACATCCCAAATTCTCCTCAAGACACATAACGCAGCTCTACCACCCTCTTCTCAATTTCACGGCCTAGGTCCATCAACTCCCCTCTCTTGTCCTTGCATGTTTTTCTCATGGAGTTGGATTTAGTGCTCAGCTCTGCCATCTTGGTCCCTGCTGAATTCTCAGCCTTCTCTGCAAGGCTATCTGCATCCTTCTCTAGAGTTTCACACACAGTTGAGATTGTTCTTCTTTTCTTGCGTAGCTCTTCAAGCTCATTTTCAGCCCTTTTTCTCTTGTCCATCTGTTTTGTCTTTTCCTTTTTCTTCCTCTCACCTTCCAAGAAGAACCTGTACCTGCTGCAGCTGCACAGTCATTTAGCAGCTCTTTCGTCAGAGGCACTTTGACCACACCACCACACACCCTCACATCGTCGCAGATCAGTCTCTGTGTGACTATAGTGTCTTCGCTCATATTGCACATCTCCACCTCCTTGTTTATGGAGAATCCACGCTCCACAGTAGCTTGTCCATGGGACAGAAGCAGCAGCTTTTCCACAAAGCTCCAAAGTTCTGCATATCCATTCATGGCCTTATGCAAGAAGCTGTCAATTCAGGATTTTCCATCCATTGCACTGAAGACTTTGAAATCCTCTCCTCTGGCCTCAGTGAAGAGGAACTTCTGAAATTGTGCGATCTCATCACCTGCATTGAGGTAAAGACAAGTATGTTTGTCAAATTCCGGTTAAAATTATATTTCGTGGAAATCACAAGTGATTTATATTCAATATACCTGGAAAATAAGTCTCAGATTTACAATGTATTTACAAATACATTTCAATTATTATGAGGCCTACAGACATTTGTTATAATTCATACTGGGCTGTATTTCCAATAAAATAAAATACAAATAAAAAGATGACCTGCAAAATGACAGGCTAGTATAATTTGAAATCTAAAATATGATAATTTTCTGATTAAATGACTATCATTGTAGTCTAATACACTGGGAAGAGAGACACATTAGAACAGTGGTTCTCAAACTTTTTCATGTCAAGGACCCCTAAATTGACATAAATTAGAGCAGAAATACCCATCTTTTAATATATTTTTCATTTAGATGTTTTATTACAAAAGGAGTATAAATCCCATTGTCAAAATAGTCATACATTTTGTCACTGTGTTATTTATGGATGGGATTAACATGAAAATAAACGATTCCCCTTTTTGCTGAGGACCTCCTGGGAACCACCGATTTAAAGAAGGTGCCCAAAGACTCCCTTTGCTAAAAACAAGGCTAACTGTTCACATTTCTAATATGTCTACACATATTACCCGCTGTGACAGCTTTTTGTCCTGCACAAATTTCATGATGAGGGCCATTTTCTGCAGGCATGTGTCTGGTTCAGTGTGCATCTTTTGGGGGTCCAGGCACATCATATTTCGGACAGTGGGGTACTTCAGGGGGCACTTCAATAAAATGTTCTGACAAATTTTTGACAGAACACTCTGGCTGTCTCGCATGAACTGTAACACATCACGCTCACTTCCACCACTCTGACTGCCTGACATTCCCTGACAAAAGCACAAAAGTCCCGTGTCACCTGGATCATCAAATGACCTCTCTCTATGTGTAACTTACACTACACAATATTCAACAAATCATGTTTATATGTTGCTTTATGTCTAAACTATGAATCTAAATTCATATTTTTTCAGCATATACTTAACTGGTTACTTTGCAGATGATAAAGCACATTATTATCTAAGAAAATAAAAGTCATCTTGAGGACAGCTGTGGCTCCCATGCCAATGTCCACTTGCTTTGGACTGATCCAAAGCTTTTAGTCTCCTCTGATCATTTTCTTTACATTATTCAACTTTCCTCGAAGTCCACATCATGACAGACTTGTCCATATTTTTACAAGGTGATAGAAATGCTGAGGACGTCTGTTATGCTGCTCTGGATGTCAAAATGAAAAACACCTCAAGAAGACAGAAAAGAACGACCACTGATGATTGTGTGTACTCCAGTGTAAAACTGTAGATGTTTAAATGTGTAATTCAATGGGATGTTGTTTCAATTTTTAACAGCATGAGCTTCATGGATCAAGTTTGTCATCTTGTGTTTACTTTCCTTAAAAGGTTGGGGCTTTGTCAATGAATGCAATGTGATTAAAGTCTGAACACGACTAATATTTTTTTTCAGTTTTAATTTACTTTGCTCACTACCTCTATTAATAGTGCCTCAAAAGGAAAAAAAAGGAAAGTGAATGGTTGCACTGTTTCCCGCCTTGGGGAATATAATCGGGAGCTTGTCACACTTTGCAATGGCCAAATAATATGGGCCACGATGTTTTATTTTAATTTAGTGTTTACAGGATGTTGTACCATCATTTCAAAGGATGAGCTTTATGAATAAAATTGGTTATTTAATGTTAACTTGGTATTTAAGTTCTGGGCAGTACCAAGGTGCTTATTGGAAGCTCCAGAATCAGAAGTGAGTTTTGCCTTTACTGATTGACAGGACAGTGGATAGAGTCAGAAATTGAGGAGAGGGGGGAATTTCAGTCAACAGGGTGTTCTTATTGGACACAGAATTAGAAGGCGCATGACAGGCCTAATCAATGTTTTTTTTTTTTCAAGATCTGTGTCATATTTCAAAGAGGATATTAACAAATTAAAAATGTTCACATTTTCAAGATAGTGACGTAAATGTGAATTCAGGGGCAAAAGTAGTGGTTTCAAAAACCCTTTAAAGGAACACTCCGACTATTTTGGACCCACGCCCTTTCCCTATCATTGACAGAGTGAGACAAGCTCAAAAATACCTTTTTTGTGTTTCTGCGTCCAGTGGCTGGCTCCCAGCTGTTAGCTCCGTAGGTAGCTTAGCTTAATGGCTGGAAGTCAATAGGAGTCAGAGCCAGACTGACGAAAGTGGACAAAATACTCCTTGCAGGTGGTCCAGTGGAGGGCGTATTAGCAGGTGAAGTAAATCCAAATGGTTATAAAACATTTTAAAAGACGTGTTTTCTTTCTTAAATCCGTTAAAATAACGTTTTGATAAACACAGAACTGCGCATGCGCAGAGCTCCGCGGACCGGAAGTAGGAGCCGGACTGAGTACTGCGCATGCGCAGGTCTGTGTGTGTATCAAAACGTAATTTAATGGATTTAAAAAAGAAAACACGTCTTTTAAAATGTTTATAACCATCCTGATTTACTGTAGGTGCTAATAAGCCATCCTCTGGACCATTGTTAGGAGTATTTTGTCCACTTTCGTCAGTCCGGCGGCTACTTCCGGTCCGCGGAGTACTGCGCATGCGCAGGTCTGTGTCTATCAAAACGTTATTTTAACGGATTAAAAAAGAAAATACGTCTTTTCAAATGTTTTATTGCCATTTGGATATACTTTAGGTGCTAATACACCATACTCTGGATCACTGCAAGGAGTATTTTGTCCACTCTCGTCAGTCCGGCTGCTACTTCCGGTCCGCGGAGCACTGCGCATGCGCGGGTCTGTGTCTATCAAAACGTTGTTTTAACGGATTTAAGAAAGAAAACGAGTTGCCTTATTAGCACCACGTGTTTTTTTTTTAAATCCATTAAAATAACGCTTTGATACACACACAGGCCTGCGCATGCGCAGTACTCAGTCCGCTCCTACTTCCGGGTCCATGGGTTTCCGCGCATGCGCAGTTCTGTGTTTATCAAAACGTTATTTTAACGGATTTAAGAAAGAAAACACGTCTTTTAAAATGTTTTATAACCATTTGGATTTACTTCACCTGCTAATACGCCCTCCACAGGACCACTGCAAGGAGTATTTTGTCCACTTTTGTCAGTCCGGCTCTGACTCCTATTGACTTCCAGCCATTGAGCTAAGCTACGTACGGAGCTAACAGCTGGGAGCCAGCCACTGGACGCAGAAACACAAAAAAGGTATTTTTGAGCTTGTCTCACTCTGTCAATGATAGGGAAAGGGCGTGGGTCCAAAATAGTCGGAGTGTTCCTTTAAAGGCTCATATTTTGCCTTACCTTAAATACGAATCAAGTTAAAATGACTTCTGTAGTTAGTTTATCAGTTGCTTGCATAAAAGTATGCGCAAACTTGATAATGTGCGCAAAGTTGGTCTACTAACAGGGTGCAATGGTGCTTCTGTCAAATGAGCAAAATAGCATGTGCAATACTTTTAGCATGTTTGCTTCATAAATTTGCAGAAGACGTGCAGATTATCGGAACATTCTATGTATATATGTTTGTATGTATGTATGTATGCATGTTATTCTCTATCTATCTATCTATCTATCTATCTATCTATCTATCTATCTATCTATCTATCACAAAGTCATGACAACACCATGTTTTGAAGAGTTTAGTAGCAGAAAATTGTGGTCAGACAGAGACAGATGAACTCAGGAGGAAATCAGAAAAACAGTGTATGTATAGAGTTTGTATTGTGCATGGACAGTTACCTCTGTATTAATGCAGAGAAAACAAAGGAACTGATCTTAAAGACACCCACCTCCAGTCTCAATCCCATCTCCATCAATAGTAACACAACAGAACAGGTCAACAAATTCAAATATCTCAGACACACCCTACATAATAACATCCAATAACATTCATAGCATTGTCTACATGTTATCCGTTCACTCGGTGCACTCTTCGTTGTCCTGCATCTTCTGTTCCTACTGTACATAATCCAACCCATCTTGATGTTTTGTTCCGCATTTTTCTACAACATGTTGTCTGTCTCCAACAAAAGCAAGCTCAACAAAATCACACATAGTCTCAAAAATAATTTGCACGCCCATCATCTCAGAACTCAATGGATAAAGAGCACTAGCCCACCTCAGCAGAATGCTAGCCATGGACAAAGGGAACCTCCTCAATACCCACTTTAGACTTCTGCCATCAGGTTGCAGGTGCAGATGGAGAAGGGCTTGTTTAGACAAAAGTCCTGTACCATCTGTCATCTCCATCCCCACAAAATATCCAAATGATTAATGTGTCTCTTGTGATGCTAATATGTGTTTTATGTACTAATCATGTTCTGTTTCCTAAATGTGTTTTCTCGTTTGACAGCCTGTCAAACAAATTTCCCATCAGACCAATAAAGATATCTATCTGTCTATCACATTGTCCTGAGACCTCAGCACACCACATTTTGAGGAGTTTAGTAGCAGAACGTTAAAGACAGACAGAGACAGAAACTCAGGAGGAAATCAGAAAAGCAGTGTATGCATAGAGTTTGTCCAAGAGGGAGAGAAAGAAATGGGGGTAAATATATGAACCGAGGCTTAGACCACTGAGAGGGTTTTTGTTAGTTATTTACTGAACTGACAGTTCCCTGGAAATGTTCAGCTTAGGAGGCTTATAAAAGACAAAAAATCTTTGGTTTGTAGATCTGGGGGCAGAAGATGAGCAGCTCAGATGAAAGGTTAGGATGCATTCACAATGGATGTGACTTAGCAACCGATATTAAGTCCCTCACGTCAGTTGCTTGGGTGTCACACTGTGTCACACTGCATCGCATTATGCAGCTTCGTGATTCACGCCTGTTCCAGTTTCACCATGAAGTTGTCTTGGCTCATTCAGGTACCTGATGCGTAGGTACAGAATGCAGACTGGGGGCCAAGACTAAAGGAGAAAAAACAGTAATTTTCTTACATTAATGTGATTATTTTACATGACTTTACATTTTTAATGGATAATTTTGAGTGATGTTGGTTGTTTATCAGTAGAGATATTAGAAATTGAGGAAGGTGGGCATAATAAAAGCCCATTTACACTTGTAAGAAAAATCCTGAAATATATCTGGGTAATCCGTATGTATAAACACAAACAGATGAGTTTTTCACTCAGACTTTACCAGGATAATTCCCCTCCTAAAGTATTATTAAACGTAAAAGTCAGAGTGAGCTAATGTCTGTATGCCACAGTAAATTATCATGGATATCCACTGAGGCAAGAGGGAAGGACTGCTGATATAATAATCCTGTTCGAGTGGCATGAACCAGAAAAACAGAGACTTGAAAGGACAACTAAAGGCAAGTGCCACAGCTGGAGAATTTTATCTGATTGTAATGAGAGCATCACTAACTCGTATGTGTTTGGACATTGGAAGTGTTGTGTTCACTGTTCATTGTTGTAGTCCTGTAGAACATCAAAACAATCACCACCAGGCCTCTCATACATTCAAAGAGCCATCTTTCACTGCTGTTGAATATGGAGCTTAAACTCTGCAGCTTTCTTTCTGTATTATAATAATTAAGCATGAATATATGCTGCATCATAATCCCTTCTGTATCCTTCAGTGCTTTCCTCTGCTCTTCTTTCGCTCTCATATTACAAACGCCAACAAACGTCACTTCCTAAAGGTCGACATACAGATCCTGGGTTTGTTGAAGTTAACACGCTGTTTGAGCTCTAATGGCCATGGGATAGAGTGGAAAAATAAATTAGTACCATCATGGTATATGGTGGGATTTAGTACAGGGGTGGTTAGCTCTGGGATGCCAGAGTTCACAAGCCTGCCTTTTATGCTACGGTCATACCGGACGCGAATTCAAAAAGACGCACGTTGAGATCACATACATAGTCAATGCAAAGACACGTTTGGATGCAGATTCGCCCCGGGCAACGTGTTGGACGAGTTTGGCGCGGTGCATATGGAGCGTCCGGCGTGCTTGGGTCATCAAATGCCTCTACGCTGAAGTTGAAAATATTGAACTTTAGACATAAATTCGTATGACACTGTGCCGCGGCAGCCAATCAGCCATGACATTCCCCACCGACATCATTGATTGATGACGTGTGACGCTCCGGCCACCTGCTCCAGCTCAAACCCCGCCGAAAGATGGAGGAGAGGTTGATCTGTGCTGTTTGCCATCATCCAGAGCTATATGATTAGATGTGTGTACTCTACAGAGACCAGAAAGAAAAAGGAGCAGGCTTGGGTGAAAGTCGCTGAGGAGACAGGTTTTGAAGGTAAGTTCTGTAAATATTCGTTTCCAGCTGGATTTGCCTGCACGGGTCATCACTGAGTCTGACTGGCTCCGGCTCTCTACTGCGCCTGCAAAGTGATGCATGTTGCCCCTTAGCTTGTCAAAATGGTCCAGCGTCCAGCCTCTGGCGTTACGCGCGGCGCGTCACGAGCACTACGCGCGTTAAAAAACCCCAATTCGCGTCCGGTGTAGCCATAGCATTAGAGGTGTTGAGGAAGGTAGTTGGACAACACTTAAGACAAAAAAGGTCCCCAACTGATGACTCCAATAATGTTCTGTCTGGTGTGGTATAGTAGATAGAATTGGCATTGCCTCTACCTTGGGCTTGTATGAATGAAGGCTGGGTCAGTTGAAGGAGGCAACAGTATGGCAACGGGAGGCCATTTGGTGGTAGATGTAACTATTTACAAATGCATGTGGATACTGTGGGGTAAGGGATCTCTTCACTAAGTACTTATCCTTTCTGTATGGTGAAAGTACCTTGTGATTATGTCACATTATTATATATTCACGACGAGCCCAGCTAGTGCTTACTTTGAATAAGGAAGCTGACAACTGGGAGGAAACCTTGTGACTGGTTGGAAAGACAATCAACAGAGGAAAATAGTCTGTGAACAGTTATTCCACAATGAGGCAAAGCTATGACCAATAAGGGTAAAATGCCCCAACAGTCTGTGAGAGGAGCAGAAGATGACTCAAAGACAGACTACATGGTAACAGACAATGAGAATAGACCTAACTATGAGGTCAAGGACTATGACTACTCTGTGGTATGAGAAACAGATGTTACTAAAATCATGGTGAAGATAAGGGAAGTCCTGCTGAGGGTGAATATGAGTAAAGCTGCTGGGTGTGATTACATCCAGGAATGTGAACTTAAAATATGCAGCAACCAGCTAGTTAGGCCTGTCACGATAATCAATAAATCAATTAACCGAACGATAAATAAAAACGCCCTCGGTAAGTTTGCCAGCCTCGATAAACTGACACGTGCATGCGTGTTTGTTTTCCTCCTCTCTTTTGACCAAAGAGGCTGAATGAGAGGATGTCTCACTCTGTCGATCTTTCTTAACAGCGAGGTGCATCGGTTCTATAGCGGATTTATAGCGTAGTGAGCATCTGTCAAAAAGGCGATCTTTGGGGTGAAGACGGGGCTGCTCGCGCGCACACACGGAGGGAGCTGAAGCGAGCGTCCTGAGGGGTAAGGAGGAAACACACGCTATGAGTGGTGGCACGAAAGATACGGTTCTTAAGCCGCCTGCCACAGTCCCAGTGTGGGAATTTAATGAACAAGGTGTGAGCTCATGAACACCAAAGAGCTGATATGTTACATTTGTTTGAAAGTAGTGGCGACGAAGAAGAAGAAGGGGAGGTGCAGCGGAGCCCTGTTCCTTGACAATCCGCTCTTACTGAGGCTTTTGGTCGGCAAAGTAAATATAAATAAAAGCGCAAAATGGTGCACTCACAGACGGTGTCGTTCGCTACATTGTCAAAGAAATGCAACCATTCAATACGGTTGAAAAGCCAGAAATGCTAAAAATGTTTGACAGTACGGATTGACTGGGAGAAGGTACATGTCACAAACAATTCAGGAACTACAAACTCCCTTTTATTTAGCCTATAGTTTTTTTATTGTTGTGTGTTTTTTATTGGAGTTTCGTTTTTTCTTTACAGAGACAGGGTCTATTTTTTTGTTTTTTGATTAGTATAATTATTTTTTATTTACATGCATTTTTTTCTAAATGGGAGTCCATTTCATTTTCATAGTATTTTTTTCTCTTTCTTGTTTGTTAAATTTATTATATTTTTTGTTGAATTTATTTTATTTAAAAGATCCTGACCTTCTAGTTACAGTTAAATACTCTTAAGAAATTAAAGTTTCTTGCTTTTGATATGGTGTACTCACTTTATTATACCATATATCATAGTTACAACAATGAAAAAATGGAAAAAAAATCAAAATAATGTTTACAATAATATCGTTTATCGTCAATAATTTTTTGGACAATTATCGTTCAGCAAAATTTGTTATCGTGACAGGCCTACAGCTAGTAGTTGTCATTGCTGACATATTTAAGATATCACTGCCACAGGAGTGTTCACACCTACTTAAAAAAAAAACCTCCATTATCCCTGTGCCGAAAAGTGTGTCTGATCTAAATGACTCTGCCCTGTGGCAGTCAACCCCATCCTGATGAAGAGCTTTGAGAAAGTGCTTCTTCAGTACATAAAGAAAAACATCTCTGCCAGTCTTGACCATCACCAGCTCAACTCAACAGAATGCTGTTTGTTGACTTCAGCTCAGCATTAACATAATCTCCCCTATGAAGCTGATCGGAAAACTGAACACTCTGAGCATCAGTAACACTCTTTGCAACTGGATTCTGAACTTCCTCACAAACAGACCCAGTCAGTTTGGATCTACAGTCTCTCCTCCTCCACTCTAGCGGTCCACACCGGAGTATCCAGGGCTGTGTGCTCAGTCCCCTTCTGTTCACAGTGTACACTCACAACTGCAAACCCCCCACATGGAGAGACGTCCATCAACCACCATCACCAGTCGAATTTCCAAAAAATGATGAGACTTCATATCAGGATGAATTGAACCATCTTGGATGACCGTCAGTCCTTTCGTACCACAGTTGATGGCATCTGTACGGAGAAGCCGCAGCAGAAAACAACTGCTCAACATCTGTAAAACCAGAGAACTGATAGTCAATTTTTTTTTAAAAAAGGAGGATAAAAACACATAAACCTGCCTGTATCAGTAAAGTTGAGGAAGATCAAGTGAACACTTTTAATAAATTAGTTCATAAATTAGACTCATAGTTAAGATGCAATAGGCCTAGATGGGATCTGGCACATTGGGCTCTATCTCTCTCTCTCTCTCTCTCTCTGTCTCTCTCTCTCTCTCTCTCTCTCTCTCTCTCCACATCTGCCTTTGCCCCTTTTGTTTGCTCCTGTACTCGTCTCTGGCTCTTGTCTTGTAGGTGGTCTGGTGAAGACTGCCTGCTGCTATGGAGTCACGAAGCCTCAAAAGCTACAATTACAGACATGACACATATTTGGCCATTTCATTAGGAACATTTCATTCCCATTATCATTATCGCTGTTAATGTAGATATTAGCAGGATCTCCCCATCCATGATCAATACATCTACAGTATCTATTTTTTTTCACCACATAGGCATGAGGTCCCTCTTGAAAATTGGATGTCACATCTCGAAAGGCCTTTAACACATTTATAGTTAATGGAGACAAATATGGTTGGAATGCACTTGTGGTCTGGGCTCCATGAGTTTGTCACTACCATAAATTCTTATTTTCAGTAGGAATATCATTGATTATACTTCTATAAAATGATCACCACAACCATTCAGACATGAGGACCCTCCTGAAAACGAGATGTAGCATCTCAAGAGGCTAACCTCTAATAAATCAGACAACAGGTCTATGGTACATGGATCTGTCACTAACTTTAGTTCTTACTTTAGTCCACTTGTCTCCTCTTACCTCCCTTCCTTTGCTCACACACCCAACACAGCATCGTGTGGAATTGCCGTTCATCATGAGACTGGGATCCACATTCAAGATTTCCTGCTGCTTAACAGAAGGTTTTTTCTTGCCGCCATGATGGAGGGATTCATGACTGGCTATATGGATTCATGTTGGGTGTTGGATGTATATATTTGTATATATATATATATATATATATATATGTGTGTGTGTGTGTGTGTGTGTGTGTGTGTGTGTGTGTATTTTATATATGTATATACAGTATGTATCTATGCAAATATGTTATATATATATATATATATATATATATATATATATATATATATATATATGGTATATGTGTATTTTTATATGTATCGATGCATATATGTGTATCTACAAAATGAAGAGCTTTATAGCGCTATACAAATAAAGATTGATTGATTGATTGATTGATTATCCCAGTGCCTAAAAGTCTAATATAAATGACTCCACTCTGTGGCACTCACCCTCATCCTTATAAAGAGCTTTTAGAAGCTGGTTCTGTCGCACACAAAGAAAAACATCCATGCCAGTCTGGACCATCACCAGTTTGCATTCAGAGCCAACAGATTCACAGAGGATGCCATCTCCACTGCCCCTCACTCAGTCTTCACTCACCTTGAGAAAAGCAGCTCTTACATCAGAAAGCTGTTTGTTGATTTCAGCTCAGCATTAACACAATCTCCTGCTAACTGGAAAACTGATCACTCTGGGCATCAGCACTCACTCTCTGCAACTGAATTCTGAACTTCCTCCCGGTGAGTTTGGATATGCAGTCTGCCCTCCTCCACTGTAGTCCTAACACTGGAGTCCCTCAGGGCTGTGTACTCTCCCCCCTCCAGTTCACCATCTACCCCCACAACAGCAGCCCCTAACATGTAAAAACTCCATAAACCACATTCATCAGCTGGATTTCCATTTATGATGAGAAATCAGATTGGGATGTAATCCACCATCTTGTGGAAAGGTATACAGAAAACAACTTACTACTCAACATCAGTCAAACCAAAAAGCTGATAGTTGACTTGAGAAAAAAGGAGACAAAAACACACAATCCTGTCTACATCAGTGGAAATCAGGTGAAGCAAGTGTGCAGCTTTAAGTTCCAGGGAATAAACACAACATAGAACTTGTTTTAGATTTCACCTGTCCCTGTTCTGGCTAAAAAAGTTAGGAAACAGCTGTATTTCTTAAAAGGATAGTTTCATTTATTTAGTGCGTGGTTGTATGAGTTCCATATGGCCACTGATTGCATTAGATGCAGTTGTAAGTTCTCTCCTTTCCTTCAGTAAGCCACAGTCTGTAAGAGTCTGTCATGCAGAATCAGCCACTAACAGGTAAGAATTGTACCAAATACAAAGGGTATTTTTATCCGCCTTTCATATACACCTATCAAAAAATAAAACCACTCAGGCAAAAACCCCCAAAGTATCCACTCCACCACCAGACTGCAGAGCAGCTTCTTCCCTCATGCTGTGAGATTGCTGAATGCACCTTCTGCATTCCAGGTCTAATGGTTTTGTTGGTCTAGGAGCAACATTTCAATTTAACAATCAAACTATCTTCTAATGAGTATCTAATAAAGTTGCACAATTGATTGAGTTTTAATCGTGCTGTTGTGACCTTGCAATTTTTACATTTAAACTATGGGCTCTGCTGTATGTGTCACAGGGTGACGAGTGGAGAGCAGGTGTGTGTATGTGTGTGTGTGCATGCATGAGTGTGAGTGTGCGCACGTGTGTCTGTTTCCCCTAATCACTCCTCAGGCTGCCGGGCATGGGTGTCATTAGGGCACAGGTGTGTGTAGTTGGGGTGCCTTTTTCCCACGTTGGTTTGCAGGACGGAGCAGACCCAGGGAAGGAAGCAGTGAGAGCAGCTGCGTTGGACAGAGCAGAAACACGGCAGGAATCGAACAAGTGCCAGAGGAAGGCTTTGTCATGGACGGCGGCTGGAGCAGCGCAGTTAGACGGCTGTAACAGCGCACGGCGACTGATCCAGGGACAAGGCGCAGTGAACGGTTTCAGACCAGAGACGGACCTGCGTGCTGCTTCGACGGGAGGACGGCTGCTGCTCACGGGTCGCCACGCACACAAGGGAGACAGGGACACACAGCGTGAGAAGGGGAAGCCGTGGATGAAAGCGGAGGGGTGGGGACACGTTCCACCCTTCCTCCAGATAAGTACCCTTCCACTCTCACTACATTAGCTGGGACTTCTTGTGAATTTTAACACAAGTTATTTTAAAGACAACAAATTAGCCCTCTTGGCCCACCCGCCATTGAAAACCACAAGGACAATTATATTCTTTGACTGGGAGTATTATTTGATTGTTTTGGATTTAGTTACTTCTGATTTTGCTTATTTGCTTTGACGTTAGTGTTATTTTGCTGTGTTTTATTTTGTTTTGTTTCCCACCCACAAGAATTAATTGCTTTATTAATCAAATACCCTTTAAGTATTGGACACTGATTGGTGGTGGTTATCCTGACGGATATTTTGTTCTTTTTAAAGTGATTGGCTGACGTCATCCGGAGGGGGAACCTGGAGCCAAAGGACAATTGTTGGACTCTTTTATATGTGACTTCTTGGAGTATCTTTTAATTGTTTTAGATTTTGTAATAAACTATTTTTATA
Source organism: Scarus forsteni (assembly GCA_036419115.1). Lineage (NCBI taxonomy): Eukaryota > Metazoa > Chordata > Actinopteri > Labriformes > Labridae > Scarus > Scarus forsteni. The sequence goes on along the minus strand of JAZDUH010000061.1, from coordinate 1,072,905 downwards.
TTTCAAATTCCCTCCTGGTATTGTCTGTTTGGTGGTCTTGCTCCTCAACAGAAATAGTGGTTTTACACTGAGGTCATTTAACCAGGTGACATATGTCTTATCAAGCACTTTCTTAACCCATAAGTTAGCCAACCACCAGGGGGCGAAGCATGGTTAAGGCTTCATTACACTGCCTAAATGAAAAGACACCTGCAGCGGCAGCTTCAAGTCACTCAGTGGACTGATGAGAGCATGTCATGCCTAGAGAAGGAAGTACAGAAGCTGAAAAATGGTCAGAGCACTGGACAAAAACTTTGTGATCACCTCACACAACGATTTACCCAAAGTGGCATTTCCTACACCAGGGGTCAAAACCTGCAGGTCCAGAGCCCCATGTGGCTCTTCTGAATTCAAAGAACTAAGCACATAACTTTTTGTTTGTGTTGCATTAAACTCTTATACCATAGCCTCTGTGTGACCTCCAGCAATTCTGAGGAAAAAGCTGATCAGAGTATTGATCAAAATAATTGTGACTATCTTTTGGGCTTCAATTGTGCAGCCTGAATATTTAATGAGTACATCCGTCACCTCATAAACACTATTGACTTTCACTTACAGCAAAGTCAAGACGCCTTGGAGCATGAAAAACGCCCTGACCACATAGACAGCAGTAGAGCTACATGACATCATGTGGCTGTTTCAAAGTTTTTTTTTGTTTGTTTTGCCGTGTTTTTTTCTATCCTTTTAGTCTGATCTCTGGGGGGCCAAAATGTGAGCCGCACCTAGTATGTTTCCACTGTAGATTCTATTTCTGTTCGGCCAATCAAACGCAGTGTGGTCTACAAAGAGAGCAGAAGCAGTCAGTTCTCCTTCAGTCAGTGAGCACAATGACATCTCCAACATTTGTCCTCGTCCTCACATGTTTGGTCCTGGGGGAAATCGGTGAGTTTAGACTCTGTTATTTTCTTTCTAAGTTTGCATATGTTCAATTCTCATTCAATATTTTTCAACATCTCTGGTGTTAAAATGTTTTAACATAAAACCTTTGTTCTTCGGAGAGTTGATCTGAAATCACCCTCATCACTTCATCGTGAGAGACAACAAACTGGAGAGACTCTGACTTTAACATGTGATCATGGTGACTCCATGTGGGTTTATTGGTTTAAGCAAACTCTTGAAGAACTAAAGCTCACCTCTGTTCTCAGAAAACATGGAAATTCTCAAGTGAATTCCTGAATGATTCACGTTTCACAGAAGGTGCTCAAAAAGGTAACAGTCTCCTCACAATTTCAGGTCTACAGCCATCAGATTCAGCCAGTTATCACTGTTCAGGCTTTGAAGCAGTCAGGGTAGAAATTCTGGAAACAGTAACTCTCAGTGTAGAAGGTTCTGGTTTGACAGTCCCAGCTTTGGTCCATCAGTCTGAATCTGAAGCCGAGAGCTACTGTAGGGCTTGTGGTTCAGATGCGTCACAAAGGGAGATAAGGAAGTTCACTCTCAACCCAGTGCGATTGATCCAGTGAGATGATGTCCTCACCTGAGTTGGTCCCATAGCTTTCGCGGGAGAGAGGTGGGCTTTAAAGCAGGCTCTGTTGTCTAGTGAAGCTGGAGCTGGGAGGTTTGAGGCCTCGATTAGATGAAAAGTATTTGTATTTAATTCCAAAATTAATAGTTGGCCAGACTAATATTGTTTCCAAAATTAATAACAAACGGAAACAAATCTTTTGAGTCTCGTAGATGACTTGCTTATAAAGAAAACTAGCAGATGTGTTACATTCCTTGGACAAAACGTAAACAAAAAGATAAAATAAGATAAGATACACCTTTATTAGTCCCAGAGGGGGAAATTCCAGATTTACAGCAACAGCAGGATACAAGAGAAACATCAGAAAGATTTACAAATGAAACTATAAGTAATGAGAATAAAATAGAAAATAGCATAAATACAACTCAATGAAAATAGAATAAATGAAAGAGCATGAGCCTTTCAACAATATTAACAATATTTAACAATATATGAAAGATCTGAATGAAAATACGTGAAATGAAAATAAATGAAAGATCATGAGCCTTTCAGCAATCTTAACAATATTTATCAATATATGAAACAAATCAGTATATATCCAGTTTTACAGATAACAGTATTATATAGTCCACTAAAAAATGTCAGAGAGGACAAGCAGGGAATTTGAAAAACTAAAACTAAGAAGGCTGAATTTGGAGCATTTCATAAAAAAGATACAGATGATTGCACACTAGAAAGGTTTTTGTTTTAGAGTCTAACAGCTGCAGGAAGGAAGGACTTACGATACCTCTCTGTCACACACTTTGGGTGGAGCATCCTGTCACTGACAGAGCTCCTCAGTGCAGTCAGTGTGTGTTGGAGGGGGTGAGAGCCTAAGTCCGTGGTCGCGGACAGTTTGGCTATAATCCTCCTCTCCACCACCTCCTCCACAGGCTCAAGAGGGCATCCCAGGACCGAGCTGGCCTTCTTTATGAGTTTGTCCAGCCTCCTCCTGTCAGCTGCTGTGATGCTGCTCCCCAAGCAGACCACTCCATAAAAGATGGCAGAGGCCACAACAGAGTTGTAAAAGGTCCTCAGGAGTGCCCCCTGCACCCCAAAAGACCTCAGCCCCCTCAGCAGATAGAGTCTGCTCTGACCCTATAAAGTGCAGCAGTGTTAATAGTCCAGTCCAGTTTATGGTTGAGGTGAACACCCAGGAATCTGTAAGATGTCCCCATCTCGATGTCCCTTCCCTGGATGTTCACGGGTGGTGGGGGGGAGTAGCGGCGCCCGTGGAAGTCCATGACCAGCTCCTTGGTCTTTTCCGGGTTGATCAGCAGGTGGTTCCACTGGCACCAGTCCACCAAGTCCTGGATGAGTTCTCTGTGCAACCTGTTGTCCCCATCAGTGATGAGGCTGATGATGGCAGAGTCGTCAGAGAACTTCTGCAGATGGCAGGTGGGGGACAGGTGGGAGAAGTCAGCAGTGTAGAGGGTGAAGAGGAACGGCGCCAGCACCGTTCCCTGGGGGGCCCCCACGATGCAGAGGAGTCTCTGACACACCGTCCCAGGTCCTCACGTACTGTGGGCGGTTTGTGAGGTAGTCCATAATCCAGTGTGTGACGTGTTGGTCCACACCGGAGAGCTCCAGCTTGTCCCTCAGGATGGTCGGCCTGATGGTGTTGAAAGCACTGCTGAGGTCCAGGAAAAGGACCCGAACAGAGCTCCCGGGCGACTCCAGGTGAAACAGGGCTCGATGGAGGATGTAGATGACGGCGTCGTCCACTCCGATGCCAGTCTGGTACGCGAACTGCAGCGGGTCCATGGACAAGCTCAAGAGGGGGCGCAGGTGGGCAAGGACCTGCTGCTCCAGGGCCTTCATGAGGTGTAATGTGAGAGCCACTGGTCTGTAGCAGCTAGGGTCCTTGGGGTGGGGGGTCTTCGGCACTGGTACTATGCAGGATGTCTTCCAGAGGCAATGTACCCTTCCCAGTCTAAGGCTCAGGTTGAAGAGATGACCAGCTATCCCACTCAGCTGGTTTGAGCAGGACCTGAACAGCCTGGGACTGAGTCCATCTCGTCCCGCAGCCTATAGATGATTAAAAAAAGAATCAAATAATGTATCCACTCATATTTGGCCAGGATATTAAGTCATACTTAGATTACCAGTCAATATAAACTCCAAAAATAAGATACAATAAAATATGTTTTTAAACATATCTTCTTTAAAAAATATGGACAAACAGTATATACGAGACTAACACGTAGATATATTAGTTTACATGTCTTCTAGATGTTATGCTACTAATACTTAGGGCCCGATCTACTAAAGGTTTGCATGTATGAAAACACTCGTGAAAAGTTCACGCAAATCTGATCTACGAACAGGGTGCGCTGAGGATTGCATCCGTCAGATGTGCAAAATAGCACTCTAGTTAGCGCGCTTACCCTCATGAAAATGCAGAATACATGCAAATCATTAGAATACGCAAAATACCGGGAGAACGGGATGCAAATGTAAACACTTTGCACCCACAATGTGATTTATCAATCCCGCAATTGATTACGCACAGTGTTTTTGTGTCTAAATTTAGTATGTTTGAAAAGCAGGTGCAGAAAAGGCACGGTGTTATAAACGGCGGTCTGCTATCATGGTGGCAAACGGGTCGCATTAACCAAAATTAAAAAAAAAAAAAAAAAAAAAATTAAACACGTCTCCTTCCTCTTCCACCCTGTACACTTGGACTGCTGGTTGGCGAAGGAAGGAGGGAGCCTGAGGAGAGTCGTACTCCTCTAGTCTGGGGTCTCAAAGGCCACCAGTGACTGGCAGGGGACATGGATGTCCCCTGCGAGAGGAGGTGATTTGCTGCACCTGCCAGCTTAGCAAGGCTGGAGTCAATGGAGCAGAGATTGAAATTGTCCCAGCGTCTTACCCGCAGAGCAGTAAAAGGCCAGGAGAGGAGTTCATTTGATGGGTGAAGATTACACTCGGCTGTGTTAAACCCACTCACACCTTCTGTCCTCCCTCTTTGTCACTTGTGAGGGAGGGATGGAGACATGGGTTTGCCAGACTGCACTGTACACAGAAATTGCTTAATGCCCTAGACACATCCTGTTGGCATTGCACAGACGCAAAGCAGGGCAGGTGTTCTGTGCCTCAGAAACCTAGAACCATCAGTAATTGAATTTCAGAGCAAATGGGTGTAAATGGGTAAGAGTGACCTGCAGTATAAAGCAGCTTTAAATAGTCAAAAAGAACAGAATAGCACTATGTAAGTCCGTTTACTATTTTAATGTTTTCAACTCTGGGACATTCCTACTGGCCGTTGTGGCTGTTTTAGTGTGCCTAGTTGGCATTTGAGACGTCATTTTGGCATGTCGGGGGTTAATTTTATATTCTTTTCAATAATTACCAAATCTGGTGCTCAAACTTTGACTTTGTGATTGTAAAATTTTTTTAAAAATGTAATTAAATACAGTGATTTAAAGCAGCACAAAGGAAGATTCTCACTTGATCGTAGAGAGAACTCAACTACCCATAAGCTCTAGTGCGCATAATGTTGTAAGGATACAGATCTGGCGGTCGCATGCATTTGAAGCAAATGGAAGGTTTGATATAGGCCTGTAGTTAGCTAATGTTAAATCGAGATTAGATTTTTTTAAGGAGAGGTTTGATTACTGTTGCTTTAAAAGATTGAGGCACTTAGTCTGTTTATAGAGATATATTTACTGTCTCCAGCAAGGATGGACAAACTAGGGGAAAGACCTCATTGAACAATTTAGTTGGGATTGGGTCTTAGGACTCTCCTGCCAAAGTACACGTGACTCCCTTTTATTGGAAGACCACATTCTCTCTAATTTACGGGTTGTTTAAGTGCACGAGCTAAATCAAGCAGTGTTGGTAATGACGGCGTTAGAGTATAAGGGCCAACAGCATTATTTTTTTCAGTAACGAGTAATCTAATTGATTACTTTTTCATGTGTTACAACACCGTTACCATTATTAACAGTGAAATGTGGCGCTCTCTGCACCTATGTCAAGCAGCTGTTATCCGACCTGCCTCACCCCCAAATTCTATGGCACACGGAAGCACTGAGCCACGTTCTTGCTCTGACAGACAAAACCCACTGAAAGTGTGCACCAAGCAGCGCCACAGCATGCAGTCCAGTAGGGGGAGGGCTAATCCACGGAGAGCCTCATGAGACTAGCAATGTCACACGCTCAGAAAGCATGTTATAGACTGAGAAAAGAAATAACACCTCACTTTGCTTCTCTTAGGTCCCTTTGCTGGTTCCAACCACACAGCTTTGTGATTTATTTAACTTCTATCCGTCTATATCCTTGTAGAAAAGACGCTTTGTGTCATTGTACACAAAGTTATATAGTTCTGTACCTCTACGATTCACTTCTTCGTCCATGGTGTTGTGTTGCCTTTGGGACCCTCTGACCGGCTGCTGACTTGATGCTCGTGCCTCCGGTTTTTACATAATGACAAACAATTGAGTAAATTTACGTTCGAGAATCTGTGCATTCTGTTTTATTTTGAAACTTCCAGATACTCCACACATTGACTTCCTTTCTGGTGCTTTCTTAACGACAGTGAATTTACGAGGTTTGGACTCAGACACGAATCTCCAGCGCCTTAGCATGCACTGGCGCTTCACCAACACAGCACTGTGCGTTTGTGAATCTTACTGCGGAGCACTTTGCTCCCATTCTAGTCCATAAGGCAAATTCCACTGCACCCATTGTTGGAGAACTGATGAACTGTTGGAGAAACAAGTTAATCTTTTATGACCTCATTAAGAGCTTTTTTGAAATGCCCCTTATAAAGTCTCATCATTCCATCCACTCATTGCTGCCAGAGTTTTAAATTCTCCAGAAAGCTCAGCAACACTGCGAGGTCCCTGTAGTAGAGAGAGCAAACGTGTAACAGCATCTTTACCATTCACGGGATGATCAAACACTCATCCTGGCCCAGGAACTTTTCTCTCTCCCTATCCCTCTTTTTTTACTACACAGTGGTCTTGTAAATAAATCTTAAGGGGGCTTCACACCGCCGCGCGGCAACATGCCGCCTCCAGTCATTTTAATGAGGGACGGGCGGCAGACGGCAAGAGGTTTTGGCCGCGGTGGTAAGACCCAGAAGCGGTTGCCGCCCACGTGAACGCGCACAGATTTTCCTCTGCCGCCCGGAGTCCAGCGTGTTGAACTTTAGGGTGGCAGCCGCGTGGGAACAGCCAATCACATCGAAGGAAGAAGAAAACCCGGAAATAGCAGACTTCGCGCGGGGCAAAGCGAGCAATGGAGGAGCTAATACTGCAGGTATCTGAATAGGGGGGATTCTCTTGATGACAGAATCTTGTCCCACATAGTATACAGTAAACAGGTACTACTCGGGGGTACGTGTTTTTGAGGAGGGAGTGAAGGACTTTTGGGCGGGCTCTGCTCTGACGTTCGCCGAATCAACTCTACGTCACTGCCGCCTCTTACCCCATGTTCATGACGCGGCGGCAGGAGCTGCTTTGAAAAACGTTCAGCATTTCAGGGGCCTTCACTGGCAGAGAAGCGGTTTTCGGGGCGGTTGCCGTGCGGTGGTGTGAAGGGGGCTTTAGGTAGACTGTTAAAATCTGTGCAGAGATAGTTAGGTACATGTTATATTTGGTCAGATTTTCTTTTGTTGTTGTTTTAAAAAAATGAATCTTTGTTCTCTCTGAGGTGAACTGTCTGGCTGAAGGTGCTGCAGTGCTCCCCAACCTGCCCACCCCAATGAGATTTGGATGTGAACTAGGTAGTAAGAGTGATTTTGGGATTTACAGCAACACATGCATTTACTGTGTGATCTCCCAAAGTAGTTTAGTTTAACTATATTCGTAGTAAGGACACAAGCATGAATAAGTTACAACTAAAAAACATAACTATCTTAATTTTACTGTGGCAGCAGGGAAAATAATCAAATTTATAGTGTAATGCAGCTTGGTCTAACTTCGACTGAGGTGTGTCAACTGAGTGAGGATGAGAAAGGGTGAAATCTTAATTTCCTTCTGAAAATTTGACCACAAATGCCGAGTGTGTCATCTGTGTGTTTCAAGCTGATTCCATTTACAGCCGGGGGAAGATACATTTTGTTTGAGACTACAAGTTCTATTTTGAAAGGCAAATTGCCGGCTTCCTGTTTAAGAAAGGTTGGGGATTTTTGGGTCTTGGTGAGACAAACTGATAAGTGTTAGTTTGTATGTCTAAAACATTCCTAGCAGCTGTGACAACCATTTTTGTGCATCGTGGTGTACCTTGGGGGCGCAAGAGAGCAGGTTTTGGAATGTTATGGGTTAATTTCTATGCTTGCTGAAATTTTATAAAGCCCCTAGTCCACACCCCACCATGTCCCTACTGGATATATAAAAATATTTAGGTGTCAATATTTCCACCAAGCTGTCAGAGCTGTTCACTCTCAATTTCATTCCATTGCGCAAATCAATTCAAGATGACCTTACTCCTTGGACCAAACTACAAATCTCACTGTACAAAAGAATATTTCTTTTTTATTTAACCTTTATTTAACCAGGTTTAAAAAAAAAAAAAAAATTGAGATCATGATCTCTTTCACAAGGGTGACCTTGTGAATAATAACAATCCAAATGAAAATCCTGCCTAAAATCAGTTATTTATCCTCAATGATCCCCCTTTTCACAACTCTCTGGTTAAAAAATCATAACTCAGCATTAACTAAATTCTACTGGAAAAATAAAACTCCCCAGATCAAACTCTCAATTCTTCAAAAATCTAAACAACATGGTGGACTGGAAGCCCCAAACTTTGAATATGACCATCTTGCAAATCATCTACAATATCTGATAAAATGGCACTATAGCACGTGGGCCCATCCACCAATTAACAACCTTGGTGTGGGCACCCAGGTCTGGGTGGGGCGGTTCCAGGCACACCATGGGGCTGGAGGTCCTAGCGGTGGGTGTCGTCTGGTGCCAGTCGTGCTGAGGCTAGGGATGGCTTAGGGCCAGGGAGATGGGTGGTTGGTGGGGGCAGGTGCTATCTCCAGGGAGCTGCCACCCTGGACCCTTGGGTGTTGTCATTGGTGCCATTGGGGAGGCAGATCTGTTGCCCCCTTTTTTACTGTCAAGTAAATAAAACAAATGTGTCTCTCTCTTGGAAATGAAAACGCTTGAGATCGTTTGTCAGGATTTTGTCCCTTCACAGTTCTAAGAGCTCAGTGTAACTTTCACGGTTCGTACCAACACCTGACATCATTCAAAATAAAAGATGACAAGGAGTAAGCTGGGTGCAATCAGATGGAATTTACTCGCCAGCGAGGAGCCAACAATACAGTCAAAGGCTGGATGTTGAACTGAAGAAATACAATGTTTTCACTCTCTTTTATAAGAGTGATAAGAAAGTGTGTGTATGGCGTGACCTCCGCGCAGGCTTATATCCATCTCGGAATGTGCCAGGTTGAGCCGGTCTGTGGAAGATGTCCGCCACAAGAGGACAGCAAGAGCCTCCACACAAGGTCACATAGTGTAGTATGTAATGTATTTGTGTATGTGTCAGAAGAATGACAAAGTGATTACAAAGAGAGATTCAAGTACAAGGACAATTAAACAAGATTAGGTCAGGGTTATAAAGAGACAAATACATGAAAAGATTATATACAATATGTACAAAGGTTGAATACATAAAATGTGTACAAAGGTCAATTTATTTTTCGCATCATTACACCAAACGGAGTTGCCCACACACTTACGTTGCTCTACTAAGGACCTGCATTTTAAACTTTGTTTCTTTTAATGTAACATGACTGAGAAATCAGTGCGAACTGCCCCCTCTAAAGAAGGATTTTGCTTGTGCTGTCAGCTGTCTCCATGGAGAGTTTGTGAGAGCAAAGATGCAAAGAAACACAGGTGTGGTAATTTTTTTCTGCATGTCATTCTAAACACACAACCATCCCTTTTTCCTCATGACATACTGTACTTCTGTGCCTCGTTTTTAATTTTTCTTTTCTGATTGCAATTAAACATATTGTAATTCAAAGTCTTACAGTTACACACACACAGACTGAGTGAGGACTGTTACCTTTTACGCACTGACTGTGTCACACACCAGGCTGACAGCCTTGAAACTCACTGTCAGTGTGTAGAGAGTGTGACATGGTCACTTCTGATTAAGAAACAGAGTGATTAAGGCTGTTAAGGCTTTTTTTACACAGGTTAAATGACCTCCTCCAGAGGGCAAGAGAGCACAGAGCAGAGAGGCTTAATTTACGCGTGCATCTTCATGGCTCACTGGATCGTCTGTCTTTTTCCGGTCCTTTATAATGACAGACAGCCTCCATAATCTTTCTGTTTTGCATCAAAAAATTTGGTCAGTGATGGAAAATATTTGGCTCATACAACTGTTTGCAACAATGACCGTAGCCCTCCCTTTGTGACACTGTGCCTTTTTTTCCACCTGCTTTTCAAAGGTATTAAATTTAGATGCCAAAACACCGCACGCACTTGCAGGTTTGATAAATCACATTGTTGGTGCTTAATGATTACGTTTGCATCTCCTCCTCACAGTATTTTGCGCATTCTTATCATCTGCATGTATTGTGCATATTCATGCATATTCACGCTAAATGGACCGTGCATGCTATTTTGCTCATCTGAAAAACGCAATCCTCAGTGCATGCTGTTTGTAAATGAGCTTTGCAGGCAATGTCAGGTTTGCACATGTTATAATACATGCAAACCTTTAGTAGATCGGGCCCTTAATGTAAAGAAACAGTTTGTCCCATCAGAACATACTTAATCAGCCACTCTTATACATCTTCTCACATTACTTGATGAATGCTCCTTCACATTTCATCCATGTGTACCCACCCCCCCTAATATCAAGACCCCACATCTCTGGAGTCCCTGGTTTCTTACAGCCTTTAATTCCTATAGAGGCTTAGATCAGCATAACACTTGGACTACTATCTAAATTCAGTAACAGTACCTGTTTGTGCTCCTTTCTGTTTGTCTTGTCTCACATTGCCCCACAACTTCTTCACACAATATTAATTGTGTAATTGTTTTAACAGTGTTATTTGACTCCAGAAAGTGTAGACCTATATAAACCTGCCTGAGTGTTCCAGGTCATACTTTCATTATTTCCTGTTATTTCATTTATTATTGATGATATGTTCCCTGTCACTAATGTTAATAAACAGCTGGATTAAATACTCAGTGTTCCCCCTAACAGTGCTGTACTCTCTGTACATCTGAGATTCTTTGTTAGAGCTCCTGCCCCTTCAAGGTTCCCTTCCCCATGAGGACCCAGTTCACACTGACTGGTTTATAAGTCAACGCTGTCTATTCAGTATTGCTTGGTGCCATGTTGTCAACAACTCTGCATTTATTCCATTTCTGTGCTCTGAAATAGCAAAAAGTAATGCTAACACTGATGAGAAGCAGTGTTTGGATGTCACACTAGTAGGTTGATGTGTGAGGCTCACAGAAATCAGATGTTAGAGGTGGTGGCAGACGCCACACAGAGGGTGAGTGGGACGAGTGTGAGTGCTTTGGACTTTTTGTTTACAAAGGTGATCCATCACAAGACAGAGACTCGAAAAAAAAAACGCAAGGATAATATGACCTTGTATTTCCCAAATAATGTTCAATTCCACAGTCCGTCCCTGAGTGGTGTATAAAATCATCATTGTTATGTCTCTTTTTTTGTTCATTTGTTTTGTAGCTGCTTTTCCGGTCAGGCTGGTCAACTCTTACAGCCAATGCTCTGGCAGAGTGGAGGTCTTCTACAGGGGAGAGTGGGGGACAGTGTGTGATGATTCCTGGAGCCTGGTTAATGCTGAGGTGGTGTGCAGACAGATGGGCTGTGGCAGGGCACTGTCAGCACCAGTACGGGCCCACTTTGGACAGGGAACTGGACCCATCTTGTTGGATGATATCAGCTGCAGAGGCATTGAAACCAGTCTCAGTGAGTGCCGACACAGAGGGATTGGACGCCATGACTGTGGTCACAGTGAGGATGCTGGTGTCATCTGTGAGTACATTTGTAAGGGAAAAGTGTTATGTTCTTTTTCTCCTCAAGTCTATTCTAACAAAATTAAAAGCAAAGAAAGTTGATTGAGTGGGACATGGGAGCTTTAAGTGGTGTCTTATCTACAAAGAGGTCCAGAAAAACTGTTAAAAAAGATACAAAATTACTAAGAACAAATAAAAGTTCAGCAACAATGTAAAGCTGAAAAACAGATTCCAGCATTTCTGGGTTGATTCCAGTTCCTAAAGCATTATGAAACGTACCCGTCCACTCTGATTGGTTTTTAAGTCAACTCTGTGGCAGTTGGTCAGTTCATTATATCTTGGTGCCATGTTGTTAACAATGGTCACTTCCAGATACAGGAAGAACTCAAATGCAATGCAGCCAGAAGATAGAGTAATCAACAGTCTCTATTTAACACAGGGAAAACCACATGTAATGAGCAAGTTTTAAACCCGGGTCCCCAGCTTGAGAGTCAGTGATGATACCTCTCAGCCACGAGGTAGTGGCTCAGTGAATCAACAGGAACAGATCTTTTAAGGAATTTCGTCCGCTGGGGTTTGAACCCGTAGTGTTGACAGGAGAGTCGTAGACGTTATCTCTAGTCCACGAGGAGGAGACGTGTCTTGCAGCCAGGTGAGCAGAAGACTGAGAGCAGACAGTTGGAGGGTCTGGGACAGGCACAGTCAGGATTTACAGGCAGGGAACTCGGTATCAAAGACCAAAAGTGAGTGGGAGGGGTGTTCGTGCTTTGGCATTTTTTTTGTTGACAATGGTGCTCAATCTCAAGGCAGAGCAGTGAACACATTAAAGAAAGCATGATATGACCTTGTTAAAATAAACTCTGTAGTATTGGGGCAGATAACTTCAAATTACAGAAGAATCATTCATTTTTGTATACAAGCACCAAAATTGACACACATACTCCTTGGGGATTGCTTTTTTAATAAAACCCATGAGCCACCTAAAACTTTATGATGGCGGCCTTTTTTTTGTAAGATGGCCACCATTGAAATACACAGTAATATTGCATTTTGCTATAAAATCGCTGAGATGTCCTATTTGAATGATATTGGTGTGGAATCATACATTTCTCCACTATGTAAAATCTGAATTTGGACCCATGGACTTACCTTCTGGCTTCCTTGTACCATACAGTATACCAGCGCTGTCTAATAAGCCCAGCATCAGTTAACTAGTGTAGATTACATGTAGTAATAGCCCTGTGGGATCAGTCTTTGTCTGAAACAATTGTTTTAGTAATTATATCTGCTTTATTTTATCCATTGTTTTTAATTTATTTCTTTCTGTTTTGTTTTGTCTATTTGTGTACGGCCCTTTGTTTCAGCTGTGGTTGTTTTTAAAGTGCTTTATAAATAAAGATGAGTTGAGTTGAGCTAAGTTTGTCTAGTGTACCCTCAGACCTGTTTGGCTTGGGAGTACAAGACTCCTGCCATCATAGCTCTAGAGGTCATGGACTTGGTAAATGGACTTGAGTTTATACAGCGCTTTTCTAGTCTTTGACTACTCAAAGCTGCTTTACACCACAGGTCACACCGACCCATTCACACCCATTCACTCTCACATTCACTCACTGATGGTTCTGAGTTTCTCTGTTAGTTATCCATCAGTATCTTGAACACGTTCACACCTTTCATGCCCATTTACATGCCACTGATGCAGCAGTGGGAGCAACTTGGGGTTAAGTGTCTTGCCCAAGGACACATCGCCATGTGTCGCCCAGAGCTAGGCTTGAACCTGCTCCAGCTTTTATTTTTGTCTTTCCTTTTTCAATGTTTTTGTCTTTCCGTTTTTTTTTTGTTTTTTTTTCTTTTCCTTTAATTTTTTTTTTCACATGTAGGCAGGAGACCTCTTGTTGCCTGGATAAATAGGCTTATACTACAATGCTACAAAACCTTGCAGGTGTACAGTGTCATGCTGGTCAGACTAAAGCAGTAGCATTTGCATCGACTGCAGCGCTCTGACTTGCATCCACACTTGGTCAACTGCTGGCAACCCTCTGAAATTGGTGGGAGATCTCTCCAAACAATCTGTCGCAGTCAACATTACACTAGAATGGAGTCTATGGGAGGACACCGCCAAGGAAGCCATTGCTGTCCATAAAAAACATTGCTGCACATTTGAAGTTTGCAAAAGAGCACCTGGATGTTCTACAGCACTACTGGCAAAATATTCTGTGGACAGGTGAAAGTAAAGTTGAGTTGTTTGGAAAGAACACATAAGGCTATGTATTGATAAAAAAAAAAGGCACAGCACACCAACATCAAAACCTCATCCCAACTGTGAAATATGGTGGAGGGAGCCTTATGTTTTTTTGTTTGTTTGTCTGTTTGTTGTTTGTTTTTCAAGTTTATAAAGACATTTTGCAGGAAAAAACTTAAGACCATCTGTCTACAACAAAGGATGGGTAATGGGTTACAAGGAAGCTAGTGAGTAAGTCCATGGGTCCAAATTCACATTCTACATAGTGAAAAATGTATGATTTGACACCAATATCATTCAAATAGGACATATGTGCGATTTTATTGAGAAATGTAATATTACTGTATATTTCAATGGCGGCCATCTTGAAAATGCCCACCATCATGAATTTTTAGGTGGCTAACAAATTTTTTCAAAAGAGCAATTCCCAAGGAGTATGTGTGCCAATTTTGTTGCTTGTATACAAAAATGAATAATTATTATATTTATCTGCCCAACTGTAGGGGAGACTTATATTTCCAAAACAAGAGTAAAAAAAAATGCTGATAAGCTATAAGCTGATAAGAGTAAGACATTTATAGCTATTTTAATGTGGTTCATGTCAAGCTGGTACGTAACAGCCCATTTTTTGTTTCCATTTTACCAGGCAGTCACCATGAGGATGCTGGTGTCTTTTGTACAGGTAACTGATTTCACTAATTTCAGTCTAACACCAACTCTTTCAGCTGATATTTGACTGTACAAACAACTTTGTATGAGACTTTTTTTTTTTTTTTTTTAAATAATGAACTTTTTTTGTGGGCAGCAAGTACTATTTGTATTTTAATTTGCAGATTATGCAACTGACTTTGGCCTTTTTGTTCAGTAAAAGAACGATAAAGGCCATGCAACTCTGACATGTAACAGCTGCAACTTGGTAAAGCCTCTGGCCTTCAAATTAATATGAAGTTACCCTCCAAACTTAGTCTCTGACAATTAGTACCTTATCATTAGCACCTGAATTTTGATCAGACATTGTATGACATCTGAACTCATCTGTTTTTTAGTTAAAGAATTTGTAACTTTTGAACTTCAAGTTAGAAGTTTAGTTCCTTTTCAATGAAAAACTTTGATCTATAAAAGTCCTTTTTAAAAGAAATCAGCAGGTCCGTCGTGATCTTCATAGTTTTCTCTAGAAATTCATTGTGAAGTTACCATCTCTGAAGTCCTAGTGCACTGGAGCACTTTGTTAGCAATTGTTCTATGTAATAACTCTTTAAATTTTAATTCAGTCATATTTTGTTTGGTAGATAAAATAATGTAAAGATTTCTTGTGCTTGTGTTCACCATGGGCCTCATTTCAGGTGTTTATCATCAGCACCTAAACAAAATCAGACAGGCAGATCAGGGGATCAATGAAGCTAAAATGTTCATCACTTCTGCATTTTTGTGGGAAAAAATTAAAGCTGCAAGCAGCATTTGTTGGGTCCTTGCTCTGTCACACGTCCTTCATGTCTGTTTGACCTCCACTCTGAGTGAGGTGGGAGGGTTGCATTCCAGTTCACCAAATTTGAGGGTTTGTCATTCGGAAACTAGAGAATCAATGAATTCCTTGAGAATTTTTGATCTCCCTGGCCTACTCTATCATTTGTCTGTGTTTCAAGCTGATACCATTTACAGCCCAGAGCGTTTTCTTTTTAAATGAAAATTTGAATCTTAACTTATTTTAAAAGGCAAATTGCTGGCTTAGTGTTAAAGATAGGTCAAGGGTGTCAGTCCATAATTTGTGGGTGTCAATGCGACTGTTTCACTGTTGATTTGATCTTTCTACCACTTTCTTAATGGCCATGAGGGTCTTTTTAGTGTGCACAGGGGGCGATAGAGAGTAAATTTTGGCATGTAAGGGGTTACTTTTTCATTTTATTAAATGCTTTGCTGGACCTAAGGCGTGTGCCAATTTTGGTGAGGTTTTGAGTGAGTTCAGGGGGTCAAATTAAGGCCCATCCAGTCCTGTTGGACCGAATGAAAGTAATAATAAGAAATGCTACAGGAACAATAGGCCCCTGTTCAAGGACCCCACAAGCTGAAGCTAGAGGCCTGTTTGACCTCCATATTGAGGGTTTCATCCTGTTTCAGCTCTTTTAGAGATATCACAGTTTGAGTGGTGTACTTTTGGTCCTCCTCAGATTTTATATTGGGTGTGTATTACATAGTCCATATTCTTACCTTTGGTGAGTCACATGACCAGCTACACCTAACTGTCAATCAGTGACTGAGTGACATCATTTTGCCCAAATCCCTCTGAGTGAGACTGAGTAAAAACTTTTAAAAACACCACCTCATAGATGCTAAATTGTTGACAAAATCTCTTAAATAATAATAAGTACTGCTGTTGTGTACCGCTGCCTATTACTTCCTAACTTGCTCTGTGTGTGCTTTGAGCAACTTGTGGAGGAGAAATATTTATATTCAAAGTGTTTGAACAGCATTCTGATGCGGTAGAGTTTACGAATTTATATTTTCAACTTATCAGGAAGCTGGATTATTTGCTTAGTGTTGATCGGTGCTGTGTCGCCAAGTGGCTAGCTCTGTTTAGCATTTTTTGTTCAGTGAGAGGATAGAAGAGAGGAGAGGAGAGGAGAGGAGACTGAAATAAAACAAAAAAGTGTACTCCTTTGTTAGACATTAATGAATAAATAAAAAGTAATAATGCAATAAATATACATAAAACACTTTTAAAAAGTTTAAATGTATAACATATAAAAGTAATCTCAGAGTCGACTCAGAGATTACTCTGAGGGCCAGATCCTCAAAAGGATTGCACTGCTTTTACGACTGTGAAACCTGTGCAAATAACTGAAAAATATAGTGTGCGATCCTCGTAGCATACGCAAAGGGTGACATGCACGCAAACTGAACTCAAATTCTGAACCCAAACTGATCTACCACTCCTGCTGCTTCTGCACCCAGTCCAATTTGCATGCATGAAAATTAGGGAATATTCATAAATTCAGAGCTAAGTTGCCCCCTTCCAATGCAAATGAGCCTCGTTGCAAATACCACCTTGCCCTTTAAAGACCACTGCTAACTGCCACATGCAGTTGAGTGGTGCAAATTACCACCTGTGAGACCCATGTAGTAAATCCATTACAATACAAATACAATTTCTCTTTCTCCCTCTCTCACTCTCTCGCTCAAAGTGTTAGGAAATTGCACTGAGTTGGTGGTAATTGTGGAGCAGAGCCTATATATGGGCTCTGTAATCATGGCAGTAGTGATTGTAGCCAGCTGAAACCACCGTGGCACGCAAGACGGCAGGTGCACACAAGAAAGGATTTATCGGAGGCGGGTATCATCTTTTGCAATAAGTGAGAACGAAATAATTTGCAGATAGCGGTTGCCAGGGCATGATCCTTGTGTCACTAGATTACATCAAAGATGACAGTTGTATAGCCGACTGTGTTCTTTTTCTGCAAATATTCAGCCATTTTAAGTAAACATGAATAATTTGTCTAAATACAGTCTGTATAAAAAAAAAAAGATAAAATGATGACCCCTGTGGCCATTTTTTGGTCATTTGAGTTGTATTTTATTCATTTGTTTTGGCTGTTTTAATAACAAAGGCTGAAAGAAACTTAAAAAAAACAAAATGGATGAACAACAGAAAAGATGACAAAAAATAACGCTTATGGACATATGGTACTTTGACCATTTTGAATCACTTTGCGGTCATATTAAATAATTTGAAGTTTTTTTTCTTAAGGGGTACAATTAATACTTTGACATTTCTACACTTGGCGGCTGTGTCTCAGGAGGTAAGGGGGGTCCGCTAAATAAATAATAAATGAATCAACATAAAGCCTTAACCATGTATGGAAAAAAAATAACTACAACAAAATGTGAATGCCAAATAAGGTCGTTAGAAATTTTAATTATTTTTGCTTTGTCTTAAGGCATCAAAACAGTGCAGATTGCGTGAGCTATTTCTGCGCAAATGATGGCACTTTTAGCAGGAGCAATCCATTCTTTGTAGATCTGGCCCTGAGTCTCTTAGATTCCTTTGAGGCATCCAGACCCCTCAGATTCTATCAAATAAATATTCGATACTTAAGCCTTTATTTTAGCTCACATATTTTTTCTTTTTTTCTCTTTGTTTTTACTAGTTTGTATTTATCTTTCTTGGTTTCATTGATTTTTGATAACACTTTGAATCACATTTTAGTGAAAAGTTGCTATACAAATACATTAGTTTTACCTTGAATTACAGTGATTAATGTAGTAGTTGAAGCTGCAGGTCCACGGCATCAGGCTGTCCACACCAACGATCCTGAGTAGCAAACAAGAAAATAAAAACATTCAGACAGCAAAAAACCTCTGCCAAGGTAGCTCACATATTGATGTTACATCTAAGTAATAGTTCCATGATAAAGTTACTCTTTGACCCGTAAACCCACACCTCGCATTGGGAATAAATAACAATGTTGATATCAAACAGTTGTTTACTATCTGCATCACCAGATAGAAATCTAATTTCCAAGCTGGGCCATGACTAACATCTGCTGAAAATGTCTGCAAAATCCATCCAGGTGGTTTTGTGTAGTCTTACTAACAGACAAACAAACAAGCAAACAAACAAAAAAAAAAAAATACACTTGCAAAAACATGACTTCCTTGGTGGAGGTAAAATAATAAAACAAAAAAAACCCAGAAAAACTAAACCAAGACAGAACGACCAACAAAGGGAGGCAGACACAGTGTTGGAAGGAAAGAGAGGGGAGCTCAGTGAGACAAAGCAGTCTTTAGGTAAGATAACACTAAAGGCCACCTGGGCGACCACTCTCCATGCAAAGTCAATGTTCAGCTACAAAGGGGTGGGGCCAACCCTCACGCAATGTGATGAACTTGATCTGGATTTTAACTTTCCAGATGAGATCAAGTGTGACTGTGCCGGCACAGCCAATCAGCTTTGTGAGGGTGTGTGACTACATACTGTGACATACTGTTTTTATTGTAGCTCACATTAGAGCGACAATACATGTCCATGTGGGAACATTAGTTAGTGAGTGCATCAGTTCTGCCTTATTCAAGAGAGTTGGCTGTTTTCTGCGTACTTGTTCTTTTTCGACCCCTTTTATCAGCCTGAGGAAGATGAGAAGAGCCACTAACTGCTAAAAAATGTGCTTTAAATCTTTGTAGAATTTAAGGTGTTAGTGATGTTTTATTTTGTATTCAGCAGGATCAAGAGTTTCCTCAGTTGTTTTGGGGTTTTTTTTGGAAAGATTAGATTTGATTTTGAATAGGTAGAACTTTATTAATCCCAAATTCTGTGGCTGAATTTCCCTCAGGTAAATTGAGATTCATTAGCAATTAACTATCACAGAGAAAAGACAGAAAAAGATAAGATAGATCTAAACAAACTCAATAAATATGTAGAAATATAATTCAAATAAATCTAAAAATAAAATAAAAATAGGCCATAGTTCCAATCAGGAACCTCATCTGTGTCCCTCACACTGTCACTGGATTCTTGGACACGTGTCCCCTCATGCTTAAAGCAGACATTTTAGCTGTTAATGCACCAGCATTACTAATATTTCATGCATGTATTCAGGATAATCTGTTAAACTTCTCAAAGCACCACTGATAACTCCTTTAAAAACTGAACATGAACACTGATGTAAAAGCTCATGTTTCTTCTGTTTTACTTCACCAACAGACAAGATGCTGTATTCTCTGAGTGGACTTTTGATATTTGGGACCATCCTGATCGTCTTCATGACCTTCTCATTGTACAAGATGTACAAAAGAATCCTCCTCTTATCTCAAGGTATGATAACTAACACTGTCTGAATCTCTCTGTGGTCATTCAGGACTGAATTTTGATTAAAGACATTTTTATGTTTCATGTTCAGAGGCTCGAGCAGCTCCTTCAACAACACGCCTGAAGGTAAGATCACCTCGCTGTGGACAATATGCAAGTGTCACCTGATTAAATTAGATTAGATCTTACTTTCTTAATCCCTTTGGGAAACTCCTAAGGGAAAATAGAATTCCAATAGAAGTGACAAAAGGTGGATACAAAGAAACATAAAAAGGAAGATATAAACAGAACTATAAATAATAAATATTAACAAATTCAAATAAAACAAATGAATTACAATTTAAAAAATATATATAAAATAAAATAAAATATGGCTACTGGCTACCAGTCACTGCCCCTTCCTGTCCTCCATCCCCCTGCCCTTCCTCCTCCCCCTTGAGAAGAGCCTCACATGGGGATAAAGGAGTCTCCCAGTCTGCCGGTCAAACATGCTCCTCTGGTCGATGATGACTGAACGAATGAATGAATGTTTTTTCTTTATTTTATGAACAGTGTCAGGTATACGTTGTCATTAAAGCTTGGTTTGGTATTTCCAAGTTAAAGTGCAACAATAGGCTGGATGGCAGGATACTCCTAGTTGTGATCAGCTAGGTTATATAAAATTTGACAGGCTTTGGACTACTTTAAAACCTGAAAAATAAAACAAATCCCAGACCGAGTGAAGAGATGCAATAGTGTGAACTAAGTCTGCTTTACTTAATTCTATCAAGACCACTTCATCAAAAAAGACACAACAGCAGTTACATTATTCGTACATTCTGAAGTCAACAGTGTGGCTCTGACAGGGGCTGCCCTTGCCTTTCAGCAAGCCAATAGTGCTGTCCCTTATTAATACCTGATAAGGAACAGCAGGTGTTCATGTCCTCTTTGCAGCCTATAAACAAACTAACTAACAAGGTGGAGGGTTGCAAAGCCGCTTGCAGCCTGAGTAGGGAATGAAAGCAGCCTAAATAAGGTGGTCTGACAGCAGTAACCAATGGCAAGTTGGAGGTAATCAGATGGCTGTCAGCAGTGACAGGCTAGCATGGATTAGCTGAGTGACAAAGCATTGCTGGCATGTTAGCGACCTATCTCTGTGTCTTTGTAGAATAAACGCTGTACTCAATTAGTGAAAATGACCAGACATAAATAAACAATAAAAGCTGGAGGACTTTAGAGTGAGTAGTTGAGAGGTGCTGAGCTGCTTTAAGATGACAGAGAAGCTTATGATATTGGAACTCAGAATTTTAAAATGTCATAACTGAGTTAACTTTGACAGTCCTGAATCAAAGTATGTTGGCCCTATTTGTCAATTTAGTGTCAAATCCTGCAGACATGACATAAAAACTAGTCCTCACTTTCACCTTTAATTCAAGAGTTCATCAATTCAATGATGTGGCAGCTAAAAACAATCATTATTTGAATGACCCACAGCCCAGATTGTACAACATGGTTAAAAAGGAAAACCTCTCTAACTTGAAAACTGACAGGAAATAAGCAGCAAAGAATACATTATTGTTGTTTGACTGAAAAGTGGTGTTATTTGGGAACACTAACTCAGCCTGACCCTTGACAGTTTGGGTTCTGTCTGCTTTGTTTTTCATTCATCAGGTAATTCTAAACCCCCAAAAAAGGTGATATGAAAAACTGTGCCAGGTCCAAGGCATCATCCCTGATGGAAACCAAAACAACAGAATAGTTGAGCTGAGTTTAGCTGATACCATGTCCTAGAAAAAAAACCCATAACAGATCTGGTGGTCTCAGTGGCAACAACACAAAACTCACTCTCTGTGTGAAATCTCTTCCTGGTTTTAGCCCATGTTCTGTTAAAATGTTCACTATTACACTCGTGCACTTACTAAATATTTGGTTTGTTCCAGGGTTTCCAAGAAGCAGAAATCCTCAAGTATGCTACACTGAGATCAAGAAAACAGAGGGACAACAGCTGGAGTGAATGTGTGTACTCCCCTGTCAGGGAGCAGAACTGAAATATTTTATTCTCTTTCAAACTTGAGCTCTGTTTGCTTTTTAATGTCATGTTTCTGTGAACAAACAATTGAAATGAATAATCTACTTTTTCATCTGACTGTAAATGTGCAAAACAAGTACTCCTTTCTCTATTTAGTACAAACACCTTTCAATCATGTTAAATGGTTTCTTTCTGTACCTTCAAAACCATTTCTATATTTTATTGTATGCTGTTAAAAGATGGAATATCTTCATGCTTATTCATTGAGTTGAAATAAAAGAAATACAAAACAACAGTAAATTCTTAAGGAGCTCATGTTATGCTTTGAGGACTTTTACTTTATGGAAGGACAAAAGCAGCATAACAGGGTAATTTCTTTGACACCAAAATAGGGTGTTTGTAAGTTATTTACTGAACTGACAGTGCCCTGGAAATATTCAGTTAAGGAGGCTTATAGAAAGAAAAAAAAAACTTTGGTTTGCAGATCTGGGGGCAGAAGATGAGCAGCGAGGATGAAAAGTTAAGATGCATTCACACTGGATGTGACTTAGCAACCGATATTGTGTCACTCTCATCAGATCCTTTGCATGTTAATATATAAAAGCCCATTTGATCACTGTCTCATTGTATCGCACTGCATCCCATTTTGTAGACATCACGCCCATTCGAGTTTTACCGTGAAGTTGTCTTGGCTCAGCCAGGTACCTCATAGGTAGGTGCAAAATGCAGATAGGCCAAGACTAATTTTCTTACATTTGTGTGATTATTTTACATGAATTTACATTTTAATGGTTAATTTTGAGTGATGGTGACTGCTGATCACTGGGTGGGATCACTAAAACCTCATTCACACTTGAAAGAAATCCCTGAACTTACCCAGACATTATCTGATTGAGCTGTTTGTATGAACACGAACAGATGAGTTTTTCACTCAGATTTTACCTGGATAATTCCCCTCCCTAAGTATTATTAATGTGTAAAGTTCCAGTGAGCTCATGTCTATAATTAGACCATTATCAGGTAAATCCACTGAGGCACGAAGGGGCTGCTGATGTCCTGTTTGAGTGGCATGAACCAGGAAAACAGAGATTTGAAAGGACAAATAAAGGCAACTGCCACAGCTGGAGTAATTTATCTGATTGTAATGAGAGCATCATCAACTTATTTGTATCTGGACATCAGAAATGTTGATTTTCTGCTTCATTGTTGTATTTCTGGGGAACATCAAAATGATCACCACCAGGTCTCTCATACATTCCAAGAGCCATCTTGAGCTGCTGTTGAATATGAAGCTTAAACTCTGCATCTTTCTTTCTGTATTAAATCATCAAGCATGAACAGATGCTGCATCATAATCACTTCTGTATGCTTCAGTGCTTTCCTCTGCTCTTCTTTCGCTCTCATATTACAAACGCAAACTTCTGCTCTGTGTATTTGATGTTGTGTGCTGCCTGTTGGTGACCCCACTGCCCCCCATCACCCTTTCTTTCCATCCAGCTGAGTCAACTCCCTGCTGAGTGGAGCAAGTACACAACAACCATGTCAGTGATTTAACCAGGCAGGGGAATATTATCCTGATAATACTAGTGTTTAATATGTGAAAGGGGCTTATGTCACTTCCTAGAGGTCGACATACAGAGCCTGGGTTTGTTGAGGTTAACATGTGGCCCTTTTCCACTAGCACGTCTTGGCCCTACTCTACTTGGCCCTACTCAATTTGCAGCGTGTTTCCACTAGCCCGGTACCTCCTCAAACAAGCTAGTTTTAGTACCTACTCTGCTCTGGTTCCAGCGAGCTGAGTCGATACTAAAAGATGACGTCACTGACTGCCGGCTACTGATTGGTCAGACAGTGTCGTCATCTATGAGTCATGAGTGCGACGACCTAGCATGCTAGCGGTACTTTCCATTAGCCTACCCTCATATGTCTTTTCTTTGCAGCTCGATTGCTCTCGTCCTCGGCTTCATTCTGTTGTATAGCTTCCAAAACTTTCCTGTGCTTCTCAAGGGGTATTTCTTCTTGCCACCTGCAGCCTTCTTCTGCTTTCCTTTTTTACTTGGTTTGTCACAAAAAGCCACAGATTGTTGTGTCGCTCTCAAAATGACGTCACTGCAGAGCCATTCAGTGACACTGCACCCCGTTGGGCAGGTGACTGGGGCTAATGGAAAAGCAGCACAAGGCGAGTAGAGAAGAGCCGGGTAGATTTGAGTAGCACTAATGGAAAAAGGCTAATACTGTTTGAGCTCTAATGGCCATGGGATAGAGTTGGAAAGATAAATTAGTACCATCATGGTATATGGTGGGACTAAGACAAAAAAGTCCCCAACTGATGACTCCAATAATGGTCTGTCTGGTGTGGTATAGTAGATAAAATTAGCATTGCCTCTACCTTGGGCTTGTATGAATGAAGGCTGGATCAGTTGAAGGAGGCCATACTGTGGCAACAAAGAGCCATGAGGTGGTAGATGTAACTTTTTACAAATGCATGTGGATACTGTGGGGTAAAGGGATCTCTTCACTGTATGTCCAAAGTACCTTGTGATTATATCAAATTATTATATATTCACAACGAGCCCAGCTAGTGCTTACTTTGAATAAGGAAGCTGACAACTGAGGAAAAACCTTGTGACTGGTTGGAAAGACAATCAACAGAGGAAAATAGTCTGTGAACAGTTATTCCACAATGAGGCAAAGCTATGACCAATAACAGTAAAATGCCCCTATAGTCTGTGAGAGCAGGAGCAGAAGAAAACTCAAAGACAGACTACATGGTAACAGACAATGAGAATAGACTTGACTTTGAATTAGAGGAGTGATTCAGTGCAAAGCTACTCTGCAGTGTGAGAAACAGATGTTACTAAAATCATGGTGAAGATAAGGGAAGTCCTGCTGAGGGTGAATATGAGTAAAACTGCTGGGTGTGATGACATCCAGGAATGTGCCCTGTGGCATTCAACCCCATCATAATGAAGAACTTTGAGAAAGTGCTTCTTCAGTACATAAAAAATGACATCCCTGCCAGTTTGGACCATCACCAGCTCACCTCATCAGGATGCTGTTTGTTGATTTCAGCTCAGCATTAACACAATCTCCCCTATGAAGCTGATCAGAAAACTAAACACTCTGGGCATCAGTAACACTCTGTAACTGGATTCTGAACTTCCTCACAAACAGACCCAGTCAGTTTGGATCTACAGTCTCTCCTCCTCCACTCTAGTGGTCCACACCGGAGTCCCCCAGTGCTGTGTGCTCAGCACCCTCCTGTTCACAGCGTACACTCACAACTGCAAACCCCCCACATGGAGAGAAATCCATCAACCACCATCATCAGCCGAATTTCCAAAAATGATGAGACTTCATATCAGGATGAATTGAACCATGTTGAAGAATGGTGCACAGAAAACAACTAACTGCTCAGCATCAGTAAAACCAAAGAACTGATCGTCGATTTAAAAAAAAAAAACGGAGACAAAGACACATAACCCTGTCTACATCAGTAAAGTTGAGGGGGAGCAAGTGAACACTTTTAATAAAGTAGTTCATAAATTAGACTAATAGTTAAGATGCAATAGGCCTAGACTGCCAGGGGGGATCTGACACATTGGGCTCTATCTCTCTCTCTCACACTCTCTCTCCACATCTGCCTTTGCCCCTTTTGTTTGCTCCTGTACTCGTCTCTGGCTCTTGTCTTGTAGGTGGCCTGGGATCCTTGGTGAAGACTTCCTGCTGCTGTGCAATATTGAAGCCTCAAAAACTACAATTATAGACATGACACATAGTTGGCCATTTCCTTAGGAACATTCCATTCCCATTATCATTATCGCTGTTAATGTAGATATTAGCATGATCTCCATATCCATGATCGATACATCTACAGTATCTTTTTTTTTTTTTTTTACCACATAGGCATGAGGTCCCTCTGAAAATGGGATGTCACATCTCAAGAGGCCTTTAACACATTTATACTTAATGGAGACAAATACTTTATGGTAGGGACGCAGTTAAGGTCTGGGAATCCATGAGTTTGTCAGTACCATAAATTCTTATTTTCAGTAAGAATATCATTGATTATACTTCTATAAAATGGTCACCACAACCATTCAGTCATGAGGACCCCCCTGTAAACGAGATGTTGTGAGGAATTCACTATTCCTCCAGTCTGCTGTCCTCCTCTCCCCCTCCCTCTTCCGGTCTGTCTCCTCTCTCACTCTCTCCCTCCTGTGGCTGTGGCTGGACTGACGGTGGAGCTGACCTACCTGGGAGTCCTCACCTGTTCCTCATCTGCCTAATTACTCCCTCTACTGAAGTCGGAGGTTTTCTTCTCTCAACGCCGGCTGATTGCACTTCATTTGTGGTTCATCCTCACAAGTTTTAGTGATGGCCTTAAGCCTCTCTCCGTTTCACGGAGTATTCCTACCTCTAGTTGGTGTGTTGGATTTTTGCTCTCAACCTGTGTATTAATCTGCTCTTCTCCTCTGTTTTTTCCAGGTCTCCACGAGCTCCTGCCACCACCACCATTTTTGTATTTTTTCACCTTTTGTTGTTCACTTTGATTCAGACTGATTAAAACCTGAGTTTGTTCACCCTGATTGCTCTCCTGCCTGTGCTCTGGGTCCATTCTAACACCATACTATAACAGAATCAGCCGGCCTTTGCATGGAGTCAGTGAGGTGGGATCAATTAAAGGAGGCCCGACACTTTTGGGACAACATGACACAATGTTGAAAGGAGTGATGGGCTCATTGGAGGAGATTGCACGCCAGGTGCACCAGATGAACACTTAGCTCAGTGGGATTACCTCTCCCACAGTAGCTGCGGTGAGTGCTCCTCTGGCTTCTCCCTCTGCTCCTCTCTCTCAGGATCAAGTCAGTTTAAAGGAACCTTTTGTTTCTCAACCAGAGCCTTATTCAGGTGAATTTGGCTCTTGTGGCCGTTTTTTATTTAATTGCAGTCTTGTTTTCAAGCTTCAACCACAAAGCTTTGCCTCTGATCAAGCTAAGATAGCCTACACCATTAATTTACTCCGGGGAAAAGCAGCTGAGTGGGCCATGGCCTTATGGGAGGGGGGATCTATTGTGCTTAGTTCTTTTGATACTTTTTCCTCTCAATTTCGTAGGGTCTTCGACCACCCTGTAGTAAATCAGGATGCAGCCAAACAGCTATTAGCCCTTTCTCAGGGAACTCAGTCTGTGGCTAGTTCATTTTCAGATCTTAGCAGGGAAGTGTGGTTGGGACTCGGCTGCTTTAAAAGCTTTGTTTGTGAAGGGGTTGTCAGAGGAATTAAGGATGAATTGGCTACCTCAAACACTGCAAGATCTCGTTGATTTAGCTATCAAAAATGATGGTCGATTGAGAGAGAGAGAAGCAGAGAGAGAGCTGTGGGGACCCGCCGTCAGGCTGCCTCTTCTGGCCAGTTAGTGTTGCCCACACATCCTGCTCCCGTCCATCCGACACCTTCAACTCCTACTCCCCCGGTGACCCGGAGGAGCCCATGCAGTTGGGAAGGACTCGTTTAAGTTTGAAGGAGAGAAGAAGACACCAAGCGCAGAATCTCTGCCGTTATTGTGGAGGAGCTGAACATTCTCTTTAGTCCTGCCCGCTACTGCCAAAAGACAGGACTCACCATTAGTTAAGGGCGTAATGGTGAGTCAGATATCCAATTCTTCCAGCCCTTCCCCTAGATCAACCTTCTCTGTGACACAAACACAGGAAGGACCCAGATGCAATGCAGCTTTTGTGGTTCACAATAACCAGGTTTTATTTTATAGACAGAGAAGAAACACAGTTTAATGCGGGATCGAACCCGCGAGCCTCGTATTGGTGGACCGATGCTCTAACCACTAGCCCACACAGGAGATGTTGTGCAGGCGGAGTTTCACAGTCTTTGAAGGCAAACAGAAAAGGTGAGAGCGGGGATCAAACCCGTGAGCCTTTGAACAGGAGCCTGAAGAGAAGACCACTCATCCATGCTGATGACGCTCTCTCACTTGGCAAACAGAGGCTTTCAGTAAGGCTAGGACTGGACTCACTCTTTGTCTGGCGAGCAGAGGTGTTGAGGAAGACTTGGATTGAACTCACTCTTTGCTTGCTGAGCAGGAATGCATCAGAAAGCCAGAAACCAGGCTGCCACCACTGGTCAGGACTCACAGACGGATTCTCAATGTTGAGGACAGGCGTGAGGGTCAGATACCAGGCAGGCCAACACAGATCAGGACACGCAGGCGAAAACTCAGCGTCGAAGACAGGCAGGATGGTCAGATACCAGGCAGGCCACCACAGATCAGGACACACAGGCGAAAACTCAGCGTTGAAGACAGGCAGGATGGTCAGATACCAGGCAGGCCACCACAGATCAGGACACACAGGTGAAAACTCAGCGTCAAAGACAGAAGGCGGGTACGACAGCCGGGACTCAGGCAGACGGGTTAGTGAGGAACAGAAGCTGGTCGATACCTTGCAGTCAAGCCGAGAGTCAGGCATAAAAGGCAGAATCAGGAACAAAACTGGTCGGTAACGGGTGATCAATCCGGAATACTGGTCTGGAGTTCTCTGCATGAAGGCGACACCAACTGTGTGTGGAGCTGGGGTTTATGTAGGTGGCCTGATTGCAGCAGATGAGGTGCAGGTGTGAGCAGGAGGTGAGGTGAGTTGAGCAGATTAGGCTGCAGCAGGAATGTGGCAGGCTGCAGGTTGAGACTGAGGCTGAGACTGAGATTGTGACACTCTGCCTCCCTTTGTTTTCCCTCTACGACAGTTAAGACCTCAGTTTTCCTTGACTCTGGAGCTGACGATAATTTTATTGACGGTGAGTTTGTTAGATCTCATAACATCCCTATAACTCCACTGTCTCAGGCTAAGCGAGTTTTGGCACTTGACGGGCGAGTTATTACTTCCGTCACTTCTGAGACTGTTCCTCTCACTCTTTTATTATCTGGCAACCATTCGGAGAAGATTAAGTTTTTTGTTATTACTTCTCCTAACTCCCCAGTTATTCTCGGTTTACCATGGTTTAAGGTCCATAGTCCCCATATTAACTGGGCCACTTCCACCTTGGTGAATTGGAGTACACATTGCCACTCTTTTTGTCTCCAGTCAGCTGCAGCAGTTAGTTCTTCGCCTCCCTTAACACCTTCTCCTCCAGACCCTACGTTAGTTCCCTCCTGTTATTATGATCTGGCACAGGTTTTTAGTAAGGATCTGGCTAAGACATTTCCTCCTAACTGTCCCTATGATTACGCAATAAGTCTGCTCCCTGGCGCCCCCTTACCATCTAGCCGCCTTTACAGCCTCTCTCTTCCCGAGAAGGAGGCCATACAGGACTACATCTCAGAGTCTTTAGCTTCCGGGTTAATTCGGCCTTCTTCTTCTCCCACTGGGGCAGGTTTTTTCTTTGTCGGTAAGAAGGATTCTTCCCTTCGTCCCTGCATTGATTTTCATGGGTTAAATGACATTACTGTTAAGGATAAATCTCCGATTCCACTCATTGATCCCTCATTTGAGCCCCTTTGCCATGCTAAGATCTTTTCTAAACTAGATCTGCGTAACGCCTACCACCTAATTCGCATCAGGGTGGGGGACGAAGGGAAAAATGCTTTCAACACTCTGATGGGCCATTTTGAATATTTGGTCATGCCCTTTGGTCTCACTAACACCCCCGCAGTTTTCCAGTCATTCATGAACGACATTTTTAGGGACGTCCTGAATAAGTTCCATTCCTCTAAAGTCAGCTTCCTAGGGTATATCATTGAGTCAGGCCAGTTACGTCCAGATCCCCTGAAGATCCAGGCTGTCACTAGTTGGCCCACCCCTACTTTTCGTAAAGAGTTGCAGCATTTTCTAGGGTTTGACAACTTTTAGAGAAGATTTATTCGGAATTACAGCCAGGAGGCCAGGCCCCTCACTCAGCTCACTTCACCCAAGATCCCCTTCACCTGGTCAGAAGAGGCTAAGAAAGCTTCTCTGGCCCTCAAGAACCTATTTACTTCCGCCCCTGTTCTGCTTCACCTTAACTCCAACCTCCAGTTTGTTGTGGAAGTGGACACATCAGAATCCGGATGGGAGCTATTCTCTCTCAACCAGACTCCACAACCAAGAAATTACATTCCTGTGCTTTTTTTTCACGTCATCTTTCACCCTTAGAATGCAATTACGCCATGGGCAATCGGGAACTTTTGGCGGTGGTGGGAGCTCTTCAAGAGTGGAGACACTGATTGGAGAGAGCGGAGAAACCCCTCATTATTTGGAACTAACACATGAACCTTGCCTATCTCAGAACGGCTAAACGGCTCAACCCTCGGCAGGCCAGGTGGTCACTTTTTCTCAGTCATTTCAACTACGTCATCTCTTATCGACCAGGGTCCAAGAACACCAAGCCTGACCCCCTTTCCCGGGTATATTCCCCTGCGACGGAGTCTGAGGAGCCTTCTTCCATCGTGCCCCCTTCTTGCATTCTCAGAGCTGCGCAACGGGGGATTGAGCAGGTTGTCAGGGACGCGCTGACACGTCATCCTGATCTCAGAACTGGTCCTCCCAACAAGCTGTTCGTCCCCGACTCAATCAAGTCTGAGGTGTTGCAGTGGGGTCACTCGTCTAAGCTCTCCTGTCACCCTGGCGACAACGCAGGGATTTTGGTGGCCAAACATGGCTAAGGATACCCGTGAGTTTGTGGCTGCCTGCTCAGTCTATGCCCAGGGAAAGGCCTCCCGTAAACCACCTGCTGGTCTGCTGCGCCCTCTACCGGTGCTTAGTCATCCTTGGTCACACAGCGGTAGACTTTTTGACTGGCCTCCCTCCGTCTCAAGGTAACACAGTCATTCTCACAGTGGTGGATCGTTTTTCTGAGATGGTTCACTACGTTCCTCTTCCCAAGTTGCCCACGGCCCTGGAAACGGCT
The DNA here is from genome assembly GCA_036419115.1 of Scarus forsteni. Classification (NCBI taxonomy): domain Eukaryota; kingdom Metazoa; phylum Chordata; class Actinopteri; order Labriformes; family Labridae; genus Scarus; species Scarus forsteni. Next base: position 1,042,460 of record JAZDUH010000061.1, on the reverse strand, counting down.
AATTTATTGGTTACTCATGTGTTCAAGTTACACGGCATTCCTCAGGACATTGTCTCAGATCATGGCCCTCAGTTTTCCTCTTGTGTCTGGAGAGAGTTCTGCCAGGCGCAGCAGCCAGCCTCTCATCGGGTTTTCATCCTCACACCAACGGCCAGACTGAGCGGACTAACCAGGATCTTCAGAGTTCTTAGAGCTGTGTGGCAGCCCATCACCCGGTCTCCTGGAGCGATCACCTGCCTTGGATGGAATACGCCCACAACACCCTCTCCTGCTCAGCTACGGGTATGTCCCCATTCCAAGTCTGTTTTGGTTACTAACCCCACCCCCCCCTTTTTTCTGAGCAGGAGAGAGAGGTCGCTGTCCCCTCTGTTGGTGCCTACCTACGGCGGATTAAGGAGGTATGGAGTAAGGCTCGGCTGACACTCACGGATTCAGCTGAGAGGACTAAACACGTGCTGATCTCCATTGACTCCCAGCTCCATCATACAGACCTGGTCAGATGGTGTGGCTTTCTTCCCGGGATCTACCATTACCAGTTGAGGCAAGTAAACTCGGTCCTCGTTTTATTGGACCATTCCCTGTGGAAAAAGTTATTAATCCCTCTGCTGTGAGGCTCAGGTTACCAGCATCCCTGAAGGTGCATCCCACCTTCCATGTCTCCCTGCTGAAACCCGTCTCCACCAGTGAGCTTTTCTCCTCTGCTTTTTTCCAGGTCTCCACAAGCTCCTGCCATCGCCACCATTTTTGTATTTTTTCACCATTTGTTATTCACTTTGATTCAGACTGATTAAAACCTGAGTTTATTCACCTTGATTGCTCTCCTGCCTCTGCTCTGGGTCCACTCTAACACCATACCATAACAGAGCATCTCAAGAGGCTAACGTCTAATAAATCAGACGACAGGTCTATGTTCATGGATCTGTTACTAACTTTAGTTCTTACTTTAGTCCACTTGTCTCCTCTTACCTCCCTTCCTTTGCCCACACACCCAACACAGCATCGTATGGATTTGCTGTTCATCATGAGACTGGGATCCACATTCAAGATTTCCTGCTGCTTAACAGAAGGTTTTTTCTTGGACCATGATGGAGGGATTCATGATTGGCCATATGGATTCATGTTGGGTGTTAGATGTATATATTTGTATATATATGTATATGTGTATCTTTATACACATGTATGAGCTCCATATGGCCACTGATTGCATTAGATGCAGTAGAAAGGTCTCTATATATATTTATATATACATATATATATATATATATATATATATATATATACATATATATATATACATATATCTATATCTATATATATATATATATATATATATATATATATATATATATATATTTATATGTATATGTGTATTTTACTGTATATATGTATATGCAGTATGTATCCATGCAAATATGTGTATTCATAAAATGAAGAGCTTTATTCTCTATTGTTAAGTGTCTTCAGATAATACTTGCTATGAATTGACACTATACAAATAAAGATTGATTGACTGATTGATTGATTGATTGACTGAAAGTCTGCAGTGTAAACTTAGATGCATGAAACTCATTTTGTGTCAAAACTGAGGTAGAGGGAAACGATCAGAGAAGGCTGTATTTATTTGTAATTTGCAGCAGATCATGTAAACATTAATGACAACAGAGGAAACTGTTTAAAATGTAAGACTAATGTTTAGCTCTGATCAGTGCATCTGCAGATGTGGTTGAACTCTGTCTTGACTAAAGTAAGCTGAGAATCAACCGCGGCTTCTCACTGTCGCGCCAAACTCACAGGACCCAGAAGAGTAGGACTGAGAACTTAACTGGATTCTAATGGCTGTGTGTGTGGACTGCAAGGGATTAAACTCATGATTAGAAGAAAAGCTCTGTCGCCTACAAAACGACCTCCGTGAGAAGGATCGGCTACTGGAGGGCTTCATCTCCATCGCCGCAGCCCAGTCCAAACATATTTCCCTGATGCAGGCCTCCATGATAACCGGCCTGTTGCCCTCTGCCCTGGCACCACAGCTGGTCTCGGCCTCCGTTACCACTCTACCATGGATGGCCTCCCTGCAATCCCCTAACAGCCCGGCCATGGGCCCTGTAGTCGAGGGATCAGCCGAGTCCCCCGCGCCGCGAGTGAGCCGAGAGGTGGCAGGCTGTCACTCCACTTCCCCTACCACGGACCGGGTCAGCCAGGGTCTGAGAGGGCCAGGTGACCGCGATGCTGTCCTGGAAGCGGGGATCCCGGCGCACCCTGCCCGCACTTCAACCCCAAAGCTTCAGGTAAAGCCAGCCTGGTCTGAGGTGGCGAAGCGCGGTCGGAGGACTAACCAGTCCGAGAGAGCTCCGTCACCGCCACGGCTCTCACTCTCCAACCTCTTCTCGGCCCTGATGGAAGAGGTCCAAGTCCGCGACGCTGATCCTGCCCCACCTGCTCCACCCTTCCTGGCGGGACCACTTCCAGCATCTGCGGTTCCCTGCTCCTCTGCGTCGGCTCCCCGCCACGATGCGCCGGTGGCTCTCTCCAGCGCTGCGCCGGCGGCTCTCTCCAGCGCTGCGTCGACGGCTCCCTCCAGCGCTGCATCGGTGGCTCCCTCCAGCGCTGCGTCAGCTGCTCTCCGCTCCACTGCGCCGGCGGCTCCCTCCAGCGCTGCGTCAGCTCTGGGGATGCCCAGCCCTGACCAGGCTAAGCACCCTGCCTCGACCGGGTTGCTTCGCTGCCGGCTGTTGAAGGAGGCCATCTCCAGGCGCTCGGGGGGGCTTCCCCGGGCAGCCAACACCCTGTCTCCACCTGGTCTATCTGCGCCGGCCCACCACCATCAACATCAGCCCTCCCCAACACAGGTCGAGCGCCTGGCATCTGGAGGCTTCAGCGCCCGCACACCATCTCCTCGTCCTCTTCTCCCCCCAACCACGTTAATCATCGGTGACTCCATAACCAGGTACATCAGGTTTTTCAATGCCATAACTCACTGTTTTCCCGGTGCCACCGTTCCCGATATTCTGGACAAACTGCTCCATTTACTCCCCTCCCTCCCCTCCTCTGTCACTAAGATTGTGGTGCACGTCGGTTCTAATGACACTTCGAGGAAGCAGTCGGAAATCACAAAGAGCGATTTTAACCTGCTTTTTAACGTTTTAAAGGACACTGGAAAGACAGTTTTTATCTCTGGCCCTATCCCCACACTCGGCCGAGGAGCAGAACGTTTTAGCAGAATTCTTAGTCTCCATACCTGGCTCCAGTTCACCTGCCCCGCCCACAACTTCTGTTTTATTGACAATTTTAATCTTTTCTGGGACCGAGCACTGTTTTTTACACATGACGGCATCCATCCCAACAGGCGAGGTAGCCAAATGCTTTCCCACAATATCCAGTACATGATCCACTCCTCACCTGTTTGACAGTCTGCATTCAGCAGCTCATCTTCACACTCACAGCCCACTCCCCCCCCTCCACACAATAACCAGTCATCACTAAGCACCCCTATAATCCCCGCCCACTCACCTGCAGACCCCCTCTTTCCTCTGCCCCCCCACTTCAGCTCCATAAGTGAATCCATGATTCCAGTCCACATCTCCTCCTCACGTCCTCACCACCCCTCTGTAAGAACTTGCACCCCCTCCAATCTCATCCATATCCCACTGCTTGCTCGGCTACCCTGCCCTACTTTTAACAGTAAAACTCCAAACTTTGGACTTTTAAACATTAGATCAATCAACAATAAATCATTTTTATGTCATGATTTTATTTCACAGAACAACCTGGACTTCTTTATTTTAACAGAGACTTGGCTCACCCCGGACAATCTCACCTCTCTCATCGAAGCCACCCCCCCTAATTTTACTCACCTTCATCAACCCCGGCTGTCAGGTCGGGGAGGGGGGGTGGCTGTCATATACAAGAATGATTTTAAATGTACCCCACTCACCTTCAGCCCTTTTAGTTCTTTTGAGCACCTTGTTTTTATTATCACACTAAAAGAGCCTGTTTTAATTTTAGTTATCTACAGACCCCCCAGACACAACACTGCTTTTATTCATGAGTTTTCAGAGTTTTTATCCCATTTTATTTGTAAATATGACAAAATTCTTATTTTAGGTGATTTTAATGTACACGTCTGTTGCCCCTCACATCCCATGACTGGTGATTTTATTGAAATTCTGGACTCTTTTAATTTAACCCAGGCAATACAGGAAGCTACCCACTCGAAAGGACATTGTCTTGATTTAGTTTTATATACTGGACTTAGTCCTGGAGAGTTTTTAACTAAGGATGTCTGTGTGTCAGATCACAAACTGGTTTTATTCTCAGTGGTTTTATCCCAGCCCTCTTTTATTGATAGAACTCCTGTTTATCGAAGGGTTTTTAATTCAACGTCTGCTAGCAAGTTTAAGGAGCTTTTTAACCATGCATCTTTGACTGCCCTCAACCCAGATTTTAGTCCAGTTTTTAACACAGAAGAGCTTGTCTCTCTTTTTAACCATACATGTAGAACCATTTTGGACTCTGTAGCCCCCTTGAAATTAAAAAGCTCAAACAAAGAGCCCCAGCCCTGGCTTACAGAGTCCACAAATGAACTAAAGAAGTTATGCAGAAGATTTGAAAGAAAATGGAAGAAAACTGGTCTGGTGGTTTTTCATGAAATCTGGAAAGAGTCCATGAAAAACTACCAGAGGACAGTTAAAGATGCAAGGGCAGCATTTTATTCTAACTTGATTTAAGCCAATCATTCAAACCCCAGAGTTTTATTTAAGGTTTTAGATTCCCTCACTAACCCTTTCCCCTCCCATTTTACTGATGCTTCTCAAGCTACTTGTGAGAAGTTTTTAACTCATTTTATCAACAAGGTAATGGACATCAGGCATCAAATCACTCCCCCAGATCACCCTGTACATACTAGTAGGGAGGTTCTTTGTTATTTGAGCAGTTTTGAGCCGGTGTCCTTATCCTTTTTATCAGATATTTTAGCCCATATGAAACCAGCTACATGCAGTCTTGATTTTATCCCCACCAGATTTCTCAAAGAGGTTTTTAACACGGTTGGGCCCAGCATTTTATCCATTATCAATAGTTCCCTGTCAGAGGGAGTATTTCCTTCTGCTTTTAAACACGCTGTGGTCCAACCCCTTTTAAAGAAACCAAACCTTGACCACACTGATTTTAACAATTTTAGACCAATTTCAAAACTCCCATTTTTATCCAAACTTTTAGAGAAGGTGGTTTCTACTCAGCTTTTACATTTTATGTCTGACAACAACCTCTTTGAGAAGTTTCAGTCTGGTTTTAGAGCAGGTCACAGCACTGAGACGGCCCTCCTCAGAGTGACCAATGATCTTCTTTTAGCAGCGGACAGAGGGGAGGGCTCAATTTTAATCCTTTTAGATCTCAGTGCAGCTTTTGACACAGTTGATCATGCCATTTTAATCGATCGTCTTAGAAACTGAGTGGGTATCAGGGATACTGCACTTAGTTGGTTTCAGTCTTATCTTTTAGAGCGAACCTGTGTGGTCGCCATAGGCAACCACAGCTCCTCTACTGCTGCCGTTGCCTGTGGTGTAGCGCAGGGTTCGGTTTTAGGTCCAATTTTATTTTCTATTTACATGCTGCCCCTTGGCCAAATAATTCAGCGCCACCAGGTCTCCTTTCACTGCTACACAGACGACACACAGATATACCTTCCCCTGAGACCTGAGGACCCACAGGGCCTAGCTGCTGTCATGGACTGCCTTAGGGACATCAACAGTTGGATGGCAGAAAACTTTCTTCAATTAAATAACACAAAATCTGAAATTATCCTGTTCAACATTAACTGCTCCCCCCTCCTACAGTCCAGTCTTGGCCCTCGATCACTAAACATCAAACAATCAGCCAGAAATTTAGGAGTAATTCTTGATTCAGACCTCACCTTTTCATCCCACGTCAATAAAACCGTCCAGTCCTGTTTCTTCCACCTTCGTTCCATAGCAAAAATCCAACATATCCTCACCCCTCCAGACCTCATTAAAGTAATTCATGCCTTCATTTTTTCCAGACTGGACTACTGCAACTCCCTCCTCCCCAGTTTAAATAAAAAAATCTCTCTCTCGCCTCCAACTGGTCCAGAATGCAGCAGCTATAGGCTTTTAACTGGTTTTAGTAGACGGCATCACATCACTCCAGTTTTAGCCTCCCTCCACTGGCTTCCTGTCAGTTTTAGAATTGATTTTAAGATTTTATTGATTACTTTTAAATCACTCATGGGCTTGGCCCCCAGCTACATTTCAGAGCTTTTAACTCCTTATCAGCCTGCCCGCAGCCTCAGATCCTCTGGCGAAGGCCTCCTGGTCGTTCCAAAGTCGAGGCTCAAAACTAAAGGTGATCGAGCTTTCTCCATCAGAGCTCCTCGACTTTGGAACAACCTGCCAGAGGAGATAAGGCGTGCGGAGTCTGTTGCTTCTTTTAAGTCACTTTTAAAAACATATTTTTACAGAATAGCTTTTAGGTGATGTCATCTTTTTAGTCGTCTTTTGAGTCTTTTATTTTCCTTGCTTCTTCATGTTTTAATCTTCTTTTTATCTGTGTTTTAGTCTTTTTATCCATTTATTTATTTTTAGTCATTGCTCATATTTTTAGCTTCTTCATCTTTTATTGACTTCATATTTGTTATCTTAACTGACTGGTGTTTTATTTAATTTTATTCAGATTTTTTATCTTTGCCTCATCTTTGGTAATTCTTTTAATCTTTTTTATTGAAGACTAAGCTAACTGTGTTACTGTTCTGTCTCTTTTATTATCTATATTCTACTGTTTTATTATTGTCTTTTACTATTATTTTTAATTCATTTATTAATACATGTTATTAATTTTATTTCTTTATTTTAGCTTACTTTGGTCCTCACAGTCTCATTTTAGCAGCAGTGTTCCTGTATTGTCTGGGTTCCTATGACATATGGAGGGGGCCCTTTGATTCATGGGGCTGGAGTCATTGGATATGGACCCATCCATGTTAGTTAGCACCATCAGGGTACAGTTGCACTTTTGTGTTGCTGTGCTCTGGTATGTTGTGTCTCCAGTCCTGTGGGGTCGGGGCCTCCTCTGCGTCCATGGTTAGTGACTGGGCCTGGTCTTCTGTGCCCACTTCGGGGGTTTATGTTTTTTATGTGTTATGATCTCTCTCAATTTCACTTTGCCTTTTGTGTTTGCCTGAAATGTTCTTGATTTTGATTAACCTTCTTCGGTTGTTCTTTTTTCCTTTGTGGTTAAACTCTTGTGCTTTGTTGTTCTATGTTCCTGCTGGCTGTCAAAGCACTTTGTAAACCAATGTTGTTGTGTTTTTTTTTTTTTTTTTAATACTCTCTTTATTCAATTTTAGATGTACAGAACAGAACATCAGAAAACTAAACAGAAAGAAGTAGGCAAATAACAGCCTAAACATTTACCCCCTTCTTCCCACCCCTCTCCTGTAAAGCAGGCTAGTAAAAAAAAAAAATAATAATAATAATAATAATAATAATAATAATAATATACCTACATACATACACACACACATACATACACATAAACATACACACATAAATAAAATAAAGTAAAAACCTGTACTCTCCAACAAGTTACTGAGGTCATCTGTGTTCACATTATACTTAACAAATTATAGAAAATAAAGTATTCAAAAACAATCAAGGCATTGAGGTGTCATGAGGGTCCCCTCCACTGTGTGATGTAATCAAGAAATGGCTGCCATATCTGATGGAATTTTTTGATTTCCCTGATGTCTCAAATCTGATTTTCTCCAAATACAAGGTATCCGAGAGCTCCATGAGCCAGGCCTCAAAACTTGGAGATACCTCTTTGTTCCAGACTTTAAGAATAATTTTCTTAGCCAGAACCATCCCATATTGGATTGACAGAACCTTGCCGTGACTGAGAGTCTCCAACTGCTGGGACCAACCAAGAATACCTGTCCCTGGGTCTGGAGCGAGATCGTGCCCATAGACCTCAGAGTAAAAATGAAAAACCCTGCGCCAGAACCTGTGGAGTTTAATGCAGGACCAGAACATATGTGTTAATGTGCCCTCAGACTGTTTGCATTTTAAACATAGTGATGAAGAGGATGGAAAAAATGAATGCAATTTGACACGTGAATGATGAAATCTATGTGTAACCTTGTATTGAATTAACTGGTGTCTTGAATTAATTGAACATGTGTGTATACTACGAAGACATTTAAACCATGCTTCTTGATATGACAGTGCCTATTTCACTCTCCCAACACTCTCTCAGGTGTTGTGTACTTGGAACAGATTGATCTGCAAACACATTTACAAACCCTGACACTAACCTTTTGGTCTCAGGTTCCTTATTTAGAAGAGAGTAGATTTCATCAGGGGGGTTATAAATTTCGAAATTTGGAATGTTTACTCGAACATAATTCCTGATTTGCAAAAATCTGAAAAAATGGGATATCTGCAAACTGAATTTGTCTTTAAGTTGATTAAATGTGGAAAAAGCATTGTCAATATATAAATTCTTTACAGTGACTAAACCATTCTCTTTCCAGGCAGAAAATACAGAATCTGACTGAGAAGGATGAAATGCATGATTATGACAAATGGGGGCAAAAACAGAAGAGTTTGCTAGTTTAAAAGTTTTTTTAATTTGATACCACACCCTTAAAGAGTTCTCTACTACAAATCCAATCCCTCTAAAAGGTCTAGGGCTCCTCTTTGTTGTATTAAGTAGTGCTGGGAGTGAGGTACCAATGATGTCCTGCTCCATGGCCAGCCACGCTGGGGTAGTATCATTAGGTTCTGTAGGATAAGCATCTTGCCACTATACAAGTGCCCTTGCATTAGCTGCCCAATAGTAATGCTGAAATAAAGGGAGCCCCAGACCACCCAGTTCTTTTGATTTACAAAGATGTTTCTTACTAATAAGATGGGTTTTATATCCCCAAATAAAAGGCATGATGATTGAGTCTGTTTTAAAAAACACTTTGGATAGGAATATGGGTATATTCTGAAATAAGTATAAAAATCTGGGTAAAGTCACCATTTTTATGGCATTAATTCGACCAATCATTGACATGGGAAGTGTTCGCCAAAGTTCAACATCACTTTTAAGTTTATCAATCAATATTTTGTAATTCAATGTATAAAGTTGATTAGATTGTTTTGGGACTGTAGTTCCTAGATACTTAATGTGAGTAGTCACTTTTACTGGTAAATTCCCAAGGAAATTGGGATCTAAATCGTCGCTTAAAGGCATAAATTCACATTTTTGCCAGTTAACAGTATACCCTGATATCTCTCCAAAAACTTTAATGTGATGTAAACCAATGTTTTTAAAAGTGCTATATAAATAAAGTTTTATTATTATTATTATTATTATTATTATTATTGACGTCACTCGCTTTTGTGACCACAGTGTCGTTATCACCAAACTAATTTAATCAGACTTTTGTGAGTTTAAACAGTCATAAATGCTGGATGCTGTCATAGGTGCTATGTGACTGGGAGGAGTGAGGAAAAGTTACAATTACTAACACTACAACATGACAGTGATTTACGAGGAATTGAGGGTGGCAAATAAGATGTGTGATTTGATTATCTTCCTGATTTATTAACTAACATATAGGCAAAGATATTTCTTTGTCACTTAATGTGACATTTGTAAGTTAAAACAAATTAACCCCCTCTGTCTGATCAATATGATTAAGCAAATATCTAAACAAAACAAAAAAATCAACAAATGAATACAGTCAGATAAATGATAAAAATAAAGCTCCTCAGGAGAATTATCAGTTGCTAGGAACTTTTAATGTATCTAATGAGATACAAAAACTGTTACATTTATGTTTTTTTTTTTTTTAAACACAGAGTGTAATTCACATTACAGGGACAAAAATGGTACAAACTCAAAACCAGTGAAGTTGGCCCGTTGTGTAAATCGTAAATAAAAAGAGGATACAATGATTTTCAAATCCTTTTCTACTTATATTCAATTGAATACACTGCAAATACAAGATATTTAATGTTCTGAGAAACTTTATTTTCTTTTGCAAATAATCATCAACTTGGAATTTAGTGGCAGCAACACATTGCAAAAAAGTTGGCACAGGGGCATTTTTACCACTGTGTTACATCGCCTTTCCTTTTAACAACACTCAGTAAACGTTTGGGAACTGAGGAGACCAATTTTTGAAGCTTTTCAGGTGGATTTTTTTCCCATTCTTGCTTGATGTACAGCTTAAGTTGTTCAACAGTCTGGGGTCTCCGTTGTTGTATTTTACGCTTCATAATGTGCCACACATTTTCAAGGTTTGGACTACAGGTAGGCCAGTCTAGTACCCGCACTCCTTTACTACGAAGCCACGCTGTTGTAACACGTGCAGAATGTGGCTTGGCATTGTCTTGCTAAAATAAGCAGGGGCGTCCATGAAAAAGACGTTGCTTGGATATGTTGCTCCAAAACCTGTATGTACCTTTCAGCATTAATGGTGCCTTCACAGATGTGTAAGTTACCCATGCCTTGGGCACTAATACACCCCCATACCATCACAGATGCTGGCTTTTCAACTTTGCATAGTAGAGTTTTAACTTGCACTTACAGATGTAGACGAACTGTAGTTACTGACAGTGGTTTTCTGAAGTGTTCCTGAGCTCATGTGGTGATATCCTTCACACAGTGATGCTGGTTTTTGATGCTGTACCGCCTGAGGGATCGAAGGTCACGGGCATTCAATGTTCGTTTTTCGGCCTTGCCACTTAAGTGCAGTAATTTCTCCAGATTCTCTGAACCTTTTGATGACATTACGGACCGTAGATGATGAAATCCCTAAATTGTTACGTGTTGGAGTTAGTGTGATGGACCCAGAGCAGAGGCAGAGATCAGATCATACATGAACACCAAGGTTTATTTACAGGGGATAACAAAAACTGGTGATATGTACAAAAGGTGGTGGCAGTGGCAGGAGCTCGTGGAGACCTGGGAGAAAAACAGAGGAGAGAAACTGATTAGTCCACAGGTAAACCAAACTGTCCAAAAACACTTCCACCAACCAAACTTAGAAAATGAATCATTCAAAGAATGAAGAGCAGAGATTAAAGCCAGCACGAACTGTGAGCAGTACGAACCACAAACTGAATTGTAATCAGCCGGCGAGTAGAGAAGTCCTCCACCAGCTTAAGTAGGGAAGCCTCCTCATCAGGTAGATCAGGAACAGGTGGTGAAGAGAGTGGAGAGCAGCTCCAGTTGCCGCCCATACCGGATACCCGCAGAGGCGTGAGAGAAGGGAAGGTAGCTCCGTAGCGCCAACTCCACCACAGGTGAAAAAGGTAAGTGCAGTGCAGGGAAAAAGAGGAGACAACCCGAGAGGGGAGGGAGAGAGGAGCAAAACTGGAGGACTGACGAGCAGTCCTCACAGTGCCCCCCCCTCAACGGGCGTCTCCTGACGTCCAGCAGGGCTTGTCCGGATGCTCCCTGTAGAAGTCCCGAAGAAGGCCCTCATCCAAGATGAGCCTGCGGGAAATCCAGGACCTCTCCTCCGGACCGTACCCCTCCTAGTCGACGAGGTACTGGAATCCTCGTCCCCGCGGTCTAACATCCAGGATTCGGGAAACCGTGTAGGCTGGATGGTTGTCGGCGAGTCGGGGTGGAGGGGACTCAGCCGGAGGGCAGAGCTCACTGGTAGATACAGGCTTGAGCAGTGAAACGTGGAACGTGGGATGGACTCTGAGTGAGGCTGGTAGTTTGAGTCTCACAGAACAATCATTAATAATTTTTTCGACAGGAAATGGACCAATGAAGCGAGGAGCGAGCTTATTGGCCTCTACCTGAAGTGGTAAGTCCCGTGAAGAGAGCCACACCATCTGGCCAGGGCGGTATTCAGGAGCAGACTGTCGATGACGATCGGCACAGCGTTTGTTCTTAGCTGAAGAATCCGTCAACGCGGACCGAGCCCTCCTCCAAACTTCCTTCACCCGGCGAATGTGGGCCCCCACAGATGGAACCGAGGCCTCCCTCTCCTGTTCAGGGAATAAAGGTGGCTGGTAACCAAAACATGTCTGAAATGGAGACATACCCGTGGCTGAACAGGAGAGGGCGTTATGGGCATATTCCACCCAGGGCAGATGTTCACACCAGGACACAGAGTGATGAGCAGCCACACAGCGCAGAGCGCTCTCCAGGTCCTGGTTTGCCCGCTCAGTCTGGCCGTTGGTCTGTGGGTGAAAACCAGAGGATAAGCTGACTGCTGCGCCCAGAGTCTGGCAAAATTCCCTCCAGACTCGGGATGAAAACTGGGGACCTCTGTCCGAAACAATGTCCTGCGGGATGCCATGATACTTGAAAACATGGTTAACTAACAGGTTGGCAGTCTCCAGGGCAGACGGCAGCTTGGGCAGGGGGACGTAGTGCACCATCTTAGAAAACCGGTCAACAATAGTCAGTATAACAGTGTTACCTTGGGATGGAGGGAGACCAGTAACAAAGTCTACTGCAATGTGGGACCAAGGGCGACTAGGGACCGGCAGGGGGCGCAGCAGACCAGCAGATGGCTTGTAAGAGGCTTTTCCCCAGGCACAGACTGAGCAGGCAGCCACAAACTCCCGAGTGTCCTTAGCCATCGAGGGCCACCAAAATCGCTGCCGGATGAAGGAGAGAGAGCGGTTAGTACCAGGATGGCAGGCAAGTTTCGATGAATGTCCCCACTGGAGGACCTCAGATCTGACTGGATCTGGAACGAATAATCTATTGGGAGGACCCGTTCCAGGGTCAGGGTGTCGTGCCTGAGCGTCCCGGACCACTCTCTCGATCTCCCATAGAGCGGCTCCGATGATGCAGGAAGGAGGAAGGATTGTCGTAGGCTCCTCAGACTCAGTCGGTGGGGAATACACCCGGGAGAGGGCGTCAGGCTTGACATTCTTAGAGCCGGGACGATAGGAAAGAGTAAAATTGAATCTACTCAAAAACAGAGACCACCTGGCCTGACGTGGGTTAAGCCGCTTGGCAGTCTGCAGATAGGCCAGGTTCTTGTGGTCAGTCCATATAAGGAAGGGTTTCTCCACCCCTTCCAACCAGTGCCTCCACTCTTGCAGAGCTCCTACCACTGCCAAAAGCTCCCGGTTGCCCACGTCGTAATTGCACTCTGCTGGGGAAAGACGACGAGAGAAGAATGCACAGGGGTGTAGCTTGTTAGTGACAGGGTCCCGTTGAGAAAGGATGGCCCCCAACCCCGACTCCGAGGCATCCACCTCGACCACAAACTGGAGAGAGGGGTCAGGATGAAGGAGGACAGGAGCGGTCGTGAACAGTTTCTTGAGGGTCAGGAATGCTTGGTTGGATTCGGGTGACCAGGTGAAAGGGATCTTGCTGGAGGTGAGTTGAGTGAGGGGTCTGGCTACAACACTGTAGTTGCGTATGAATCTCCGATAAAAGTTGGCGAATCCTAGGAATCGCTGGAGCTCCTTACGATTGGAAGGTGTGGGCCAGCTAGTGACAGCCTTGATCTTACTAGGGTCGGGGCGTAGCTGACCTGCCTCTATGATGTAGCCCAGGAAGCTGACTTGAGTGGCATGAAATTCACATTTCTCAGGCTTAACATAAAGTTTGTTCTCAAGCAGGCGTTGGAGGACGAGACGGAGATGCTGCTTATGTTCAGCCAAATCGCGTGAGAAAATGAGAATGTCATCAAGGTATATGCACACGAATTTGTTAAGGATGTCACGGAAAATGTAATTCATGAACGACTGGAAGACTGCCGGGGCGTTAATGAGGCCGAATGCAATGACCAGATATTCAAAATGACCCATGGGAGTGTTAAAAGCAGTCTTCCATTCGTCGGCCTCTCTGATGCGGATAAGGTGATAAGCGTTACGGAGATCGAGCTTAGAAAACACCTTAGCATTACAGAGCGGCTCAAACGACGGATCGATCAATGGAATGGGTGACTTATCCTTAACCGTGATTTCATTGAGGCCACGAAAGTCAATACAAGGTCTGAGGGATGAGTCTTTTTTCCCCACAAAGAAGAATCCCGCCCCTACCGGAGATGAGGAAGGCCGAATCAACCCGGAAGCTAAAGATTCTGAGATGTAGTCCTGCATGGACTCCTTCTCAGGGCGAGATAGGTTGTACAGGCGGCTAGACGGCAGGGGGGCGCCAGGGAGCAAGTTTATGGCGCAGTCATAGGGACGGTGAGGTGGCAAAGTCTTAGCTAAATCCTTACTAAAAACCTGCGGCAAATCACGGTAGCACGAAGGAACCGAAGTGAGATCGGGAAGCGAGGGACTTAACGGAGGTGAAGGATTAGCTGCAGCCGATTGAAGGCAGAAAGCATGACAATGAGTGCTCCAACTGATAATGGAGGGTGAGGCCCAATTAATGTGCGGATTGTGGATCTTAAACCATGGTAACCCGAGAATAACTGGGGAGCTGGGAGAGGAGATTACAAAAAACTTAATTTTCTCAGAATGATTACCCGATAAGTGCAACGAAAGGGGAACAGTCTCAAATTTAACCTCCGCAAACACTCTACCATCCAACGCCAAAACCTGTTTAGCCTGAGAAAGGGATTCAGTGGGGATGTTATGCCTCTTGACAAAGTCCTCATCAATAAAGTTGTCATCAGCACCTGAATCTAATAGGACTGAGGTCTTGAGCGTGGAGGAGGGAAACTCAGGGAAGCAGAGAATGTGGATCTGAGGGAAGGGCTCGAAGAAGTGGACGTCTGACTCACCATTACGCCCTTCTTTAATGGTGAGTCCTGTCTTTTGGCAGCAGCGGGCAGGACTGAAGTGAGTGCTCCGCTCTCCCACAATAAAGGCACAGCTTCTCCGCCTTACGTCTCCTCCTCTCACGGGCACTTAAACGGGTGCTTCCCAGCTGCATGGGTTCTTCTGTGTCGACAGGGGGAGTAGGTGCTGAGGGCAAAGGGGTTGCTGAAGCAGAGTGTGTAGAGGTAACAAGATGACCAACAGGGGGAGTTCTTTGGTGAGTACCCGCAGCCCTTTCCCTGCTTCTCTCTCTCAACCTACCATCTATCTTGATACATAAATCAAAAAGATCTTGAAGTGAATTTGGTTTATCTCGAGTAGTCAACTCATCCTTTAAATCCTCTGACAACCCCTTAACAAATAGTGCCTTTAACGCACCCTCGTCCCATCCACATTTCCCAGCCAAAATTTGAAACTCGACCGCAAAATTTGCTACAGATTGAGATCCCTGAGATAAAGCGATAAGTCTCTTAGCTGCATCCTGGCCTGAAAAGGGATGATCAAAAACCCTGCGTAACTGGGTAGAAAACTCTTCAAACGAGGTAAGTGTGCTGGAATCCCCCTCCCATAACGCCGTAGCCCATCTAGCTGCCCTCCCTCTCAAGAGGTTAATAGTATAGGCAACCTTGGCTTCGTCTGAAGCGTAACTATGGGGCTGGAGTTTAAAAACCAGACTACAATTAAACAAAAAGCGGCTACAACTGCCGAAATCCCCAGAAAATGGCTCTGGTTGAGATACAAAAGGCTCTTTAATATAAACTGAACTCTGAGAGAGAGCAGCGACAGGAGGAGGAGCAGACGAAGCACTCACGCTGCAGACTGGGGAGAAGTGGTCTCATTCAGCTGAGTGCCAATCAGCTGCACCTGGCGCGCCATGTCCTCCAACTTGCCTGTGAGTCCCTTAAACAGGGAATCATGCTGACCCAGAAGAGATCCATGTGAAACCAGAGCCTCCTTAATCTGATCAATCCTCGCGGACTCCAAGAGAGGCTGGCTGATTCTGTTACGTGTCGGTGTTAGTGTGATGGACCCAGAGCAGAGGCAGAGATCAGATCATATATGAACACCAAGGTTTATTTACAGGGGATAACAAAAACTGGTGATATGTACAAAAGGTAGTGGCAGTGGCAGGAGCTCGTGGAGACCTGGGAGAAAAACAGAGGAGAGAAACTGATTAGTCCACAGGGAAAACCCAAACCGTCCAAAAACACTTCCACCAACCAAACTTAGAAAATGAATCATTCAAAGAATGAAGAGCAGAGATTAAAGCCAGCACGAACTGTGAGCAGTACGAACCACAAACTGAATAGTAATCAGCCTGCGAGTAGAGAAGTCCTCCACCAGCTTAAGTAGGGAAGCCTCCTCATCAGGTAGATCAGGAACAGGTGGTGAAGAGAGTGGAGAGCAGCTCCACTAGCCGCCCATACCGGATACCCGCAGAGGCGTGAGAGAAGGGAAGGTAGCTCCGTAGCGCCAACTCCACCACAGGTGAAAAAGGTAAGTGCAGTGCAGGGAAAAAGAGGAGACAACCCGAGAGGGGAGGGAGAGAGGAGCAAAACTGGAGGACTGACGAGCAGTCCTCACATAAATTCCATGCAATAGCTGGTTGAGAAATGTTGTTCTTAAACTGTTTGACAATTTCCTCACGCATTTGTTCACAAAGTGGTGATCCTCGCCCCATCCTTGTTTGTGAATGACTGAGCATTTCAGGGAAGCTGCTTTTATACCCAATCATGGCACTCACCTGTTCCCAATTAGCCTGTTCACCTGTGGGATGTTCCAAATAAGTGTTTGATGACCATTCATCAACTTTCTCAGTTTTTTTTGCCACTTGTGCCAGCTTTTTTGAAACATGTTGCAGGCAACAATTTCCAAATGAGCTAATATTTGCAAAAAAAATAAAGTTTACCAGTTTGAACGTTAAATATCTTGTCTTTGCTGTGTATTCAATTGAATATAAGTTAAAAGGGATCAAATCATTGTATTCTGTTTTTATTTACGATTTACACAATGTGCCAACTTTACTGGTTTGGGGTTTGTAAAAGACTCTGGGTATTTGTGTTTTCATGCTTTAACAGGTTATACATTTTTCTTTCTTGTGTCTATGCTGGTCAACTTCAGGCAGCATCTTCTGATGGTGAACCGCTGGTTAAAGTCAGCTTCTCAAAATCCAAGGAGGAAGGATGTACAACAAAGCCAGTGAGAGCAGAGCCAGCTTTACGTAAGTTAAACAAGCCTTTATTGAAAATCCACAAATCTAAAAACATTGCCAAAAAGGCATAACGTGAAAAGGAAAAGAAAATGAATGCTTGGATAAAAATGCTTTTAACATGGAATTGTGAATATATAATCAAGAAGGACATTGTTCAATAAGAAACTATGAAATAAGAGTACAACACTGCAGTGGGGTGTTTCGCTTTAAGTGCCATTTCTTTTTTGCGAACATACATTTTTGTGTCTTGTATTTCAGATCATGCAGATGCACTGTTGGACCTTGTCTTTGAGAACGTTTTCCAGGACCCTACTCCACACCTGAAGAAGCTGCAGAAAATACCTGACCCAGAAGACCTCTCTACTCAGTGTGACAGACGTGACAAGGTGGATGTGACAGCCAGCTGTCAAGGTTCAACCCAGGAAGCTCTGAAACTCTCATACTGGTCTTCTGCATGAGGAAACTCTTATCTCTCATCTGCAGCACCATGCAGGCAGGCAGCACCACATTCTTCAGCCCAGAAAATCCCAGCACCAGCTCACAAAGGCTCTGTAGGCCAGATATCTGTAAGGGCTGACATGAGAAGAAGATTTTGTCAGAACTGAAGGGTTACTTTCATAGGTGTTTCAATGTATAGATTTTATAAATTCATATTTTTATCATTATGGTTTTATGGTTTCTGTTTAATATTTTTCTCATTTCTTGTTTATCTCCTTTATGTTAAAAATGTCTACAGTACCAGCTGGTACATTTGGTGTTTTTAAATTTTTGGTATTTTTAAGTCTACATGAACTGTTTTGTGTGTTTTCAGTTTTCCATATGTTACATGTTTTGTTAATAAGTAAAGAAAAAGAAAGATAAACTGTAAAAAATAAAAGATGGAGGAAACAGTGATGAACTTTTAATCCTTGCTATTTTGTGTAACAGTAATAGGAGTTCTTACTTTAAAATACTTCTGCATTATTCCCCTTAGATGTAAAGGCTCATAGTCTGCTCTATAAATAAAGAATGTATGTTGCATTAAAGAAACACACTCAAGCATAGAGGTCAGAGTCTGGTTCCTGTGGTTTTCCTCTGACCTAGTTAATTAAAACAGTTCAGTGAGTGACATAGTATAGGAAAGATAATGTACAAAGTTGTTAATTAGCACTCAGTTTTCACAATACCTTTGGTATCTCCATGCAACAGACATTTTTCAGGCTCTATACATTTTCACACAATTGCCACAGGAGCACCTATGTAGGAGGAGAGTGAAAACAGGATGTTCAGTACACTTTTTATGTGACTTTTTATGCAAAGGAAATGTTCTAGATAAGAAATCATGATGTCTTGTTTTTGTTTAAGACAGTATAATGCACAGTATGTAATAATAATATACTATATTGCAAGTAAAGGGGTTCCTAAGACAGCAACTCTGTGGCATATAGAAAAGATAAGGTTCACATAAAACTACTGGCTGCTTAGAGTTACAGGTAATAAATGTTCTCAGTGGCAGCACGTTACTGTCATGCACTAAAGGCTTGACAGACTAAAGTTCTCTCCTTTCCTTCAGTAAGCCACGGTCTGTAAGAGTCTGTTATGCAGAATCAGTCACTAACAGGGAAGAATTGTACCAAATACAAAGGGTATAAACTTTCTTGTATCTTCTAATGAGTATCTAATAAAGTTGCACAATTGATTGAGTTTTAATCGTGCTCTTGTGACCTTGCGATTTTTACATTTAAACTACGGGCTCTGCAGTGTTTTATCGAGCACTTTCTTAACCCATAAGTTAGCCAACCACCAGGGAGCGAAGCATGGTTAAGGCTTTATTACACTGCCTCAATGAAAAGAAACCTGCAGCGGCAGCTTCAAGTCCCTCAGTGGACTGATGAGAGCATGTCATGCCGAGAGAAGGAAGTACAGCAGTTGAAAAATGGTCAGAGCACTGGGCAAAAACTTTGTGATCACCTCACACAACTATTTTTCCAAAGTGGCATTTCCTACACCAGGGGTCAAAACCTGCAGGTCCAGAGCCCCATGTGGCTCTTCAGAATTTAAAGAACTACTCACATAACTTTTTGTGTTTCATCAAACTTTTATTTCTTGATGTTATTATCCCATAACCTCTGTGTGACCTCCAGCAATTCTGAGGAAAAAGCTGATCACAGTATTGATCAAAATAATTGTGACTATCTTTTAGGCTTCAATTGTGCAGCCTGAATATTTAATGAGTACATCCGTCACCTCATAAACACTATTGACTTTCACTTACAGCAAAGTCAAGACACTTTAGAGCATGAAAAACACCCTGACCACAGAGAGATAAGCAGGAGACCTACATGACATGTGGATGTTTCAAAGTTTTTTTCTTTCTTTTTTTTTTTTTTTTTTTTTTTTTTTTTTTTTTTTTTTTTTTTTTTTTTTTTTTTTTTTTTTTTTTTTTTTTTTTTTTTTTTTTTTTTCTTTTTTTTTTTTTTTTGCCGTGGTTTTTCTTTTTAGTCTGATCTCTGGGGGGCTAAAATGTGAGCCGCACCTAGTATGTTTCCACTGTAGATTCTATTTCTGTTCAGCCAATCAAACACTGTGTGGTCTACAAAGAGAGCAGAAGCCGTCAGTTCTCCCTCACTCACTGAGCACAATGACATCTCCAACATTTGTCCTCGTCCTCACATGTTTGGTCCTGGGGGAAACTGGTGAGTTGAGATTCTGTTATTTTATTTCTAAGTCTGCATATGTTCAATTCTCATTCAATATTTTTCAACATCTCTGGTGTTAAAATGTTTAAACATAAAACCTTTGTTCTTCGGAGAGTTGATCTGAAATCACCCTCATCAGTTCATCATGAGAGACGACAAACTGGAGAGAATCTGACTTTAACATGTGTTCATGGTGACTCCATGTGGGTTTATTGGTTTAAGCAAACTTTTGGAGAAGAGTTCAAGCTCACCTCTGTTCTCAGAAAACATGGAAATTCTCAAGTGAATTCTTGAATGATTTACATTTCACAAAAGGTGCTCAAAAAGGTAACAATCTCCTCACAATTTCAGGTTTACAGCCATCAGATTCAGCCACTTATCACTGTTCAGGCTTGAAACAGTCAGGGTAGAAATTCTGGCAACAGTAACTCTCAGTGTAGAAGGTTCTGGTCTGACCGTCCCAGCTTTGGTCCATCAGTCTGAATCTGAAGCCGTCCAGCATGGAGGCTCTGTGACTCTGAGCTGTACAGTCCACACTGGGGGCTGTGATGGAGAACACAGTGTTTACTGGTTCAAGGACTCTGAAGAATCTCATCCAGGACTCATTTACACCCATGGAGGCAGGAACCATCAGTGTGAGAGGAGACACAGCACAGAAACAAACACCTGTGTCTACAACTTACCTCTGAGGAGCCTGAATGTTAGACCCTCCAGAAAAACGTGGGCAAAAACCCTTGATTCTGCGAGCCAAAATCCTTGATTACGTGGCTTCTTATGCAAGAAAATTGCGGAAATTTGCAAAGTATGCGAACAGTTGTGAAATATGTAAAATAGATGTGAAATATGCAATATATGCAAGAACTGGGAAAAAAGATTCCTCTTCTGACATCCTGTTATTAGGCTACCACTGAATGAAAAAGAGAAATTTTAAGGTAAATTGTTGGACTAGATACAAGACACATCACAGGAAGTGCTGGTTATGTTTCATTTATTATCAGCTTAAGCATGGCTTAAACATTCCTCCACACATTTCTCAAAAATAAAACATTCTTTCTGCTTAGTTGTACCTTGAGGTAGAGCACTGCACTGTTGAGGTTGCTGCACTGTTTTCAAACACAGTTAAAACTTAACTGATGAACATCAACATTAAATATGAAAGCTCTCAATGAGCCAATACTTGTTCTAAATATGAGAGTCTTATTGCACTTTAGGGAACCCTGCTCAGTGAAACCGCTGAACAACACCATATTGCTATATTAATGTACAAAAGAAAGTGCATATATGCAATATCAAAATAAAACAAAGTGCAATCTCTGGGTATTTCTGATGCATGAAAAATATCGAGATAACAAAATATAGATCCAATCCTATTTCTTTTCCCTTCTCCCTCTCTCTCAAAACAATGCATCAGTTTCTGAAAAATTAAATAACAAAAATTGAGAAACAAGCATTTATTTTGGTTATAGTCTTCTCATTTTAATGCGGAAATTGTACAATCAAGCATGACCCGCATATTTTGCATTTTTTCCGCGAAAATGTGTGATTATTGCAGGAATTATGCACCGTTCTGCGGGGAAATATGCAACATTTTGGGAAATATTCGACCCCCCCATAATCAGCGACAGATTGGTGATTTATGCGGGAATTCATGCGATCGCATAATCCCGTTTTTCTGGAGGGTCTAGAATGTTTCTCATGCTGGGACGTATTACTGCGCTGTTGTCTCATGTGGACACATTCTGTTTGGAAATGGGACCAGGCTGGACTTTGGACAAGGTGCTTTAGTACTTCCATGAAAGTATAAATCCTGCTGGTCAAGTACCAGTTCAAAATTGCCCGGTCAGTTTTTTAAATGAGTAAAAGTACTGGGTCAAAATAACTTACAGCAAAGATTTTAACTGTTTGTCACTTTTACTAGCAAAGGTTTAAACGTGCTTTGAAATACTGTACATGTTGATAAATATGAAAAAGTAGCACAATAAGTCAGAGACAGAGGAACAACATACACAAACATTTAGAAAGCATAGCTCACAAAGCCCAAAAAACACACTAACTAAAGAATAATCATAACCTGTGAATAAGACATTAAATGTTAAAGACTGTTGCAATTATTTTCAGGATATTACTGGATATTAATTAAATTAATTATATTAATTTAATATCTAATTTGCCCTCATTAATAAAGGGACATCATTGTTTTTAGTGTAAAAAAATCATTACATGATTTATTAATTATTCCAATTAAATCAGATAAATCAAAACAACATTTAACAACAGAATCAATCTCAAGTCTCAAGTCTCAAGACAGATCTCTCATGCCGTGAGGACAATCTTTCAAACAGTATACCAACGGACAGAACATTCAATTTAAGGGTTATTTATTCAAAGTATATATGATGGATATACAAGACAAAATAAGGAATAAATATCAGAGTGATACTTACCAATAATGTTGTGAATGAGGAAAGAAGTAATGAACCCTCAATAAACATTTAAATCTATTAAGTGGTTATGGAGGACTAATTTAACAAATTAACCTACTTTAAGAGTTCAGCACCACAGTCTTACTGTAATGTTGTTTCGGGATCGTATTTTCAAACTGGCCTAGAGCTAGTGTTAATTTCGTTAACAAAAACTAGACGAAATACATTCGTCAACACCCACTTTTCAACGGATGAAAACTAGACTAGGAGAGACTAAACCCCACATGAATGAACAAGAACTAGGACGACATCAGTGTGGATTTTCATCGACTAATCAAGACGAGACTAAAATGCTGTTCACTAAATAAAGACTATGATAAAATATATGGCCTTTTTCGTTCACAAACTAAAACAAGACTAAATATTATATTATATATTATTTGACATTCTGTCTCCTCTGCTGTGCCTGCACCTCGCTTTGCACAGCACCCGTGAGAAGCCTAGTTTCTGTCCCACCCACTTTTGAATTCACAGCGGGCAGGTATAGTCATACACCCACACCCCGACAGAAGATGAATGAAAACTTTTCATTGAAAAGTACTGTTAGGATTCAGAGATAAACCTACAACCTTAAAATGGCATTGTCAGCGCTTCACAAGGGGCTCAGGAGCAAGAGAAGACTTGATGTTTGGAACCATTTTCGCTACCTCGACGCGGAGAGAAAAACTGTTTGTTTGGTTGTAACAGAAGGGAAGGAATGTGGGCACAAGATAGGTGGGAAGAATACCACATCAAAGTTCATCACAAAGAAATCCAGGTACGAACAACGTAACAATAAACCAACGTGGTATTGTTGCATGTTGGCTTAAACCGATCCCAAACTAGTGGTGGCTAACTTTTGCTAGCTTCTTAGCAGTTAGCATGTTGGCACGTAGTAAACAAAGTGACCACTACTAGTTTTCTCAAGCTAAACAAGGCCTAAATTTACTGATGTGTGACAGTTAGTTACGAGAAACTACTTCTTTACTTTTGATTTACTTTAACAATACCAAAACAAAACAATGACACAGGCAGGTGTTATTTAGACCGTCAATTGTATGTTGTACGCTGAGAAAAGAAAGTTTACCGTTCTGTACTAATGTGAGCACTGCTGTGTTGTAGTAACTCCAAGTGGGGAGAGAGAGACAGAAATGATCCATTTTACTTTATTTAAATTTTCAGTCGTCCATGAGGCACTTTATTTTTTTGTTTACAAGTTAAGAGGCTAGAGCTGTACTTATGTAAGCACTGTTGTGTTGTAACTCCGAGTGGAGAGAGAGACTCAGAAATAAGGCACTTTCTTGTATTTAAATTTTCAGTTGTCTGAGGGTTAATGTGAGCACTGCTGACTCGTCTCGTGCTGAGCAGCTTCTACCTGTTGACAACTTTTAGTGAGAGACAGTAGTATTTTAATGAGGCACTTTATTTTATTTAATTTTCAGTTGTCCATAAGGAACTTTACTTTATTTTTGTTTCATACAAGTCTTGCCAGATGTACAAGCCTTTTGTCTCATTTGTGATAGTTCAAATACATATGCAAATTTAATCCTTACAATTGTGGTTTTATCAAAATTATAACAGAAAATGCAATTTAAAATAATTTTAGATTAGATGGATGGATAGATGCGTTCTATATCATTTGCTGACAAAAAAAGTAAAGGGATAAAATAATTGTCCTTACTAAAACTAGACTAAAATGTCGACAGTTTTTATCAACTAAACTAGACTAACAAAAATGGCGTTGTCTTGGACTAAGATAAAAACTAAAATGCTTGGCTTTTAGTCGACAAAAAATGGACTAAATAAAAACAGGATGAAGTTGACTAAATGTGATAAAAACTAAGAAAGGTGATAGAAGATGGACTAAGACTGGACTAGACTATAAAAATGTCCGGCAAAATTAACACTACCTAGAGCTACTGTAGGGCTTGTGGTTCAGATGTGTCACAAAGGGAGATAAAGAAGTTCACCCTCAACCCAGTGCAATTGATCCAGTGAGATGATGTCCCCACCCGAGTTGGTCCCATTAGTGATGTTCGATACCATCAATTTCATTTCCGATCCGATACTGAGTAAAATTCATGCTGGTATCGGCGATACCGATCCGATACCGATACTTTGTGCAATTACACCTTATATGTCTGGTAAATAAAAAAAAAAAAGTAGTGTATTTCAAATCATAGCCTCACAAAAACACAAGAAACCCAAGTAATTTCTTATATATATTTCAAACTTGAGGCAGCAGCCTTTTTCTTCTACGAGCAAACAGAAAAACAGAAAAAACAGAGGACTCATCTTCAAAGGACACAAAATCACAGGGCAAAAAAATGATGAAGCTACTCTGCATTTAATGCTTAATCATATTTAGATTTAACTATGGATGTAGACTCTCTAAATAGCCTACAATAAGGGGATACAAACATTTGCTGTTTTATAATACTGCGTGTGAGATTATCTCAGTGATAGATAGCCTATTATTAATCCAAGATGAACTCATGCAGCTGTTTTTTGAAGCGTGTATTTATTTTGTTACTTTTCATAACCATATTAATTTGAACAACTTCAACAGCAACAGTGCTTAGCACCGCTTAAGTTCCACATTTTTAATTGTTACCTGGATAGTGCCTGCCTGCAGCACAGAAGGACTCGGCCAGAGACGGCTGTCTTGCCCTACCAGCAGCAGCATCTGAAGCTGCGCTCTCCTCCTCTGTCCGACTTAAAGCATATGCCTCATATTCTGTGTTGTGGGATAACCTCAGGTGTTTAACAAGGTTTGTTGTGTTGCCACAACTTCTGACTGTTTTCTCACATATGTCGCACACTGCCTCTTGGCTGTTTGTGAAGCTGAAATAGCTCCATAGAGCACTCCGCTTACGCTCCGCCATAGCAAGTCAGCGACTGAGTGAGAGCGAGCAGCGCGTGAGCGCTGCTGTGCTTCCGCATTACGCTCTTACCCAGGCGGAAGAAAAAGTAGTTCCCACCAACTATGTCATTTATCCAAGATCTCGATAGTTTAAATATTTTCCAATTTGTTCCTGTTAATTACATACATGATCTCAAATGACTGAAGTATCAAAAGGATCGATATTTTGATTTGAGAATCGATTTTAGAACCTAGAGATCTGGTATCGGAAGTATCGATATTTCAGTATCGATCCGCACATCACTAGGTCCCATAGCTTTCCCGGGAGAGAGGTGGGCTTTAAAGCAGGCTCTGTTGTCTGGTGAAGCTGGAGCTGGGAGGTTTGAGGCCTCGATTAGATGAAAAGTATTTGTATTTAATTCCAAAATTAATAGTTGGCCAGACTAATATTGTTTCCGAAATTAATAACAAACCGAAACAAATCTTTTGAGTCTTGTAGCTGACTTGCTTATAAAGAAAACTGGCAGGCGTGTTACATTACTTGGACAAAACATACACAAAAAGATAGAGGAAAGCCGCGTTGACAAAAAGAAAAACAGATGATACCATAGAGGAAGATGTCAAAGAGTAGGGATGAAAAGTCAAATAAGAAAAGAGAGGGAGCAATGTGTCTTTCTGGTTTTACTTCTGAGAGGCATTGCCCAGGGGGACAGCTATATAGATGATTAAAAAAAGAATAACAGAATTTATCCACTCATATTTGGCAAAGATATTAAGTCATACTTAGATTACCACTCAATATAAACTCCGAAAATAAGATCCAATAAAATATGAAATTCTTCTTTAAAAATATGGACAAACAATATAGATGACACTAACACTTATATTAGTTTACATGTCTGTTAGATGTTATGCTAAATATACTTAGGGCCTGATTTACTAAAGGTTTGCATGTATGAAAACACTTGCAAAAAGTTCACGCAAATCTGATCTACGAACAGGGTGCACTGAGGATTACATCTGTCAGATGCACAAAATAGCACTCTAGTTAGCGTGCTTACCCTCATGAATATGCAGAAAACATGCCAATCATCAGAATACGCAAAATACTGGGAGAAGGGGATGCAAATGTAATCATTTAGCACCCATAATGTGAATTATCAAACCCACAACTGATTGCGCACAGTGTTTTTGTGTCTAAATTTAGTATGTTTGAAAAGCAGGTGCACAAAAGGCACAGTGTTATGAACGGCAGTCTGCAATCATGGTGGCAAACAGGGGTCGCATTAACCAAAATAAAATAAAAAAAGAAAAAAAATTGAACACGTCTCCTTCCTCTTCCTCCCCGTACACTTGGGGCTTTAATTTCGTAGACCAGGCGCAGGCGCACCTGCCTGCGCCGGCCTTCGCCGCGCGGACTGGGTGTGACCTGCGCACTTTGCAAGTTTCCTGCAGTGCCAAGAGAGGCGCACTCATGGCGCAGAGGTTTCGCATCCACGCCCACGTCTCTGCCTCTCCGCGCAAAGTCAGAGTAGGAGGAGAATAGACGTAAGTGGGATTAACACAGCCGTTCGCTTTCTTCACCAATCAAATGAGCGCCTCTCCTCACCTTTAAATGCGCTGCGGCTGAGGCACAGCGTCTGATTGGTCTGAATTATCCCCGCCACCGCGGAAACAGTGTGCTGGAAAGACCCAGCAGTGGAGACGCTGTCCCTTCAGCAGGAGAATGGACAGCGGGGCGCATCACAGTGTGGGCCAGCTCCCGGGACAGATGTAATCTGTTCCTTTGTCATTAATAGGAGTAAAAAAAATAAGAGACAGTTTCACACCCGCTGGCTTATCCATTCATAATACTTGTGATCCACCGGCACTCCTGGTTTCTCATCACCAAATAGCAGAGCCTTTAGTGATAAACTGTATACTCACCCAGTGTCTCCTCCTCATCCTCCTTGCAATGATGTATTCCATCTTATTAGTTCACGTTAAAAATAAAGACTAAAATAGAGGAATATGGGAAATCACGGGTAAATCCTGAGTGACAGACATTTATTTTCTCTCCTTTTTCTTCGTCTTTTTTCTGCCTCTTTTTTTTGAATTTCATGAAATGAAAGAAGCCAGATATTTACTCAGTTTCAGATGTTAAGGCTGTTTATTGTTGACTTATAAGATGTGCATCAAACTTCCAGCTGCCGTCAGGTTAAGTTTCTTTATGACAAACAGCTTTAATCCGACATCAGATGTGACGGGAAGGTTAATATAGATAGAAATGTATCTGCTGATTCAGACGGGGACATTAATGATTGCTGTGATTGTTTATTGCATTAAAATGTGCCTGACACTCTGGAAACCTGCCTCTGAGGCGTGCGCACATGTGCGCTTGTCACCAAATTACAGCTGCGGAGGGTGCGCTCCGCCCTGCGCCGAGTTCAGAGCAAGATGGAGCTGGCGAGCTTTCAGCGCACTTTCCGCGCAGTTTTTTGGCACGAAATTGTCACTGCGCCACACGAATCTGTCGACACCTCCCCCTGGTGCGCCGCCACCTCCCCATGGTGTGCCGTCACATCCTTCTCTGCGCAGATGGTCTACCAAATTGTCAAATTGGCAGCGCACAGTGGTGCACCGCACGAAATTAACATTGCGCGTGGTGCGCCAGGCTTGCGCCCCCTGCGCTGCGCCACGAAATTAGAGCCCTTGGACTGCTGGTTGGCGAAGGAAGGAGGGAGTCTGAGGAGAGTCGTTCTCCTCTAGTCTGGGGTCTCAAAGGCCACCAGTGACGGGGAGGGGACACAGATGTCCCCTGCGAGAGGAGGTGATTTGCTGCACCTGCCGGCTTACCAAGGCTGGAGTCAATGGAGCAGAGATTGAAATTGACCTCTGCGACCTGAGGAGCATTAAAAGGCCAGGAGAGGCGTTCATTTGATGGGTGAAGATTACACTCGGCTGTGTTAAACCCACTCAGACCTTCTGTCCTCCCTCTTTGTCACTTGTGAGGGAGGGATGGAGGCATGGGTTCGCCAGACTGCGCTGTACACAGAAAATGCTCAATGCCCTAGAGACATCCTGTTGGCATTGCACAGACCCAAAGCAGGGCAGGAGTTCTGCGCCTCAGAAACCTAGAACCATCAATGATTGAATTTCAGAGCAAATGGGTGTAAATGGGTAAGAGTGACCTGCAGTATATTTTGGCAGACTTCATTTTGGCATGTTGGTATTTTAGGTATTTTATATTTTTTTCAATAATTACCAAATCTGGTATTCAAAGTTTGACTTTGTGATTGTTTCAGTGTAAAATTAAATAAAATTAAATGTAATTAAATACATTAATTTAATCAATAATTTAACAAATTAAATTGCAGACACAAATGAAGTTTTGAAGGTTTCATTTGACCTCCTGTGACCTTCTCAAGCTCAGACTGATGTGTATGCCTGAAGCTCTGTGAGGATTAAGAATGTATTCCAGACAGACAGAGAAAAATAAGATCATTTTATGGAGGAACCCGGCCAACCCACCCTATGTTTGATATGAAATTGCCACAACAGACTTGTAATTACAGACTTGAACAGCCACAAGACTTTAACCAACAAATGTTCAATTTATATGTTTTCACCATCTGCTACTGTTTTAGAGATATGACAGTTTCTTCCTCATCCTCTTATGGCTATGTGTTGCAGTCAAATGAAGGTTCAAAATGGCGAACAAATGTCACACAGACTAAGGGGTGTTCCTTAATTCAAAGTTCGCAAATTCAAACTTAGCTTTTACCTTTCATAATTTTGCAGGGCATTTGTGATTACAGTGGCATTTTCCCCGACATGTACATTGGACACAAAATCTGTTTACGATACCCTGGTCCTGAGAAGATCATCTTTGCACCAGCAGGCCCTCCTTCTAGTCGCTGGGTATTTGCCCTTGGCTGACAGAGGATACCCATGCCTGCAATATTCTGTGGCCATTGTTACTCCATATGGGCAGCCTGTTGAAAGACAGGGAATGAAATTTAAAATTCAAATTTGAATTAAAATTTATTGTCATTCTGTTGATACCAATGTATCAATAGAGTGAGAAGGAGTTTCTCCAGGATCACAACAAATCACATTCATTGATTTTTACATCCCACTAAAAATAAATTAAGAAAAAAATACCTAGTAATAGCTTACTTTCCAGTTGTCATTGATTCCAAACAGCTAACATTGTCCATTTAGAATTAATGAAGGATGTGTTAAAATGTTTTCAAACACAACTCAATCACAAATACTTATTCATAATTTTATGTGGCAAGACTGTTTACTTACAAATGTGCGTCTCTCCTCTGCCATTTCTTGAGTTTCTTCTTCTTTGTGGCTGTTGGAGTTTACTGCTGAACTGTGGGATTGTAGCTGCAAAAAGTTACCCTCAGTAGCAGACTTGGTAAAAGGAGAGGGGTGAGTCCACATCTGAGTACGGGAACTGAACTTTGCTGATGCAGACTGAGTATTAGAACAGACCTTCAACTGTGATCGATGACATATCATGAGTCCGCAAGTGTGGGTCTGCGTCTTCAACAGTGTGGCTGACCTCAAGTGCTGTGTGATCATTCCTTGTCATTATGGGAGTAAATTGAAAAGCACATCATGTGAAGACATGTGGGTCCTCGTTAAAGGTGTCATATTATGCTCCTTTTCTGCAGTGTAATATGGATCCTTGATGTCTTCATGAAGCCTTATTAACATGCTTTGGTCTAAAAACCCAATAAATCAGCACAGCAGCATTTTTTCCAGGCTCTTACAGCCCCTCTGTGTAGAAAGATCTGATCTAGTGGGCGTGATCTTAATATGTTAATGAGCCACCGCTGATATCGCCCTGCTCTTCGGTGACAGCGTTGCGTAACCCTGAGCCCTGAGAGAAACATGGCTGCAGGAGAACGGCTGCTGCAGTTTACGTTTGAGACCAAGTCAGACTCCAAATATGAAGAGGAACCAGGAGAGAGTCGAGGACCAAGGATAGACTGGGATGTTCCTCAGTGGTCGGTATATAAAGTTTATACTTCATACTAACATGTAGACGAATTAAAGTTGTTCTGCCGTTCTGCCGTTCCTAACCCATCAGAACACAGCCATAATAGAGCTAAGCCTTTAGTGCATGACAGTAACGTGCTGCCACTGAGAACATTTATTACCTGTAACTCTAAGCAGCCAGTAGTTTTATGTGAACCTTATCTTTTCTATATGCCACAGAGTAGCTGTCTTAGGAACCTCTTTGCTTGCAAGATAGTATATTATTATTACATACTGTGCATTATACTGTCTTAAACAAAAACAAGACATCATGATTTCTTATCTAGAACATTTCCTTTGCATAAAAAGTCACATAAAAAGTGTACTGAACATCCTGTTTTCACTCTCCTCCTACATAGGTGCTCCTGTGGCAATTGTGTGAAAATGTATAGAGCCTGAAAAATGTCTGTTGCATGGAGATACCAAAGGTATTGTGAAACTGAGTGCTAATTAACAACTTTGTACATTATCTTTCCTATACTATGTCACTCACTGAACTGTTTTAATTAACTAGGTCAGAGGAAAACCACAGGAACCAGACTCTGACCTCTATGCTTGAGTGTGTTTCTTTAATGCAACATACATTCTTTATTTATAGAGCAGACTATGAGCCTTTACATCTAAGGGGAATAATGCAGAAGTATTTTAAAGTAAGAACTCCTATTACTGTTACACAAAATAGCAAGGATTAAAAGTTCATCACTGTTTCCTCCATCTTTTATTTTTTACAGTTTATCTTTCTTTTTCTTTACTTATTAACAAAACATGTAACATATGGAAAACTGAGAACACACAAAACAGTTCATGTAGACTTTTAATCGTGAAAAGTATTTATACATTTAAAAACACCAAATGTACCGGCTTGTACTGCAGACATTTTTAACATAAAGGAGATAAACAAGAAATGAGAAAAAAAATAAACAGAAACCATAAAACCATAATGATAAAAATATGAATTTATAAAATCTATACATTGAAACACCTATGAAAGTAACCCTTCAGTTCTGACAAAATCTTCTTCTCATGTCAGCCCTTACAGATATCTGGCCTACAGAGCCTTTGTGAGCTGGTGCTGGGATTTTCTGGGCTGAAGAATGTGCTGCTGCCGGCCTGCATGGTGCTGCAGATGAGAGATAAGAGTTTCCTCATGTAGAAGACCAGTATGAGAGTTTCAGAGCTTCCTGGGTTGAACCTTGACACATAGCTGCTCCAACATCCACCTTGTCAGGTCTGTCACACTGAGCAGAGAGGTCTTCTGGGTCTGGTATTTTCTGCAGCTCCCTCAGGTGTGGGGCATGGTCCTGGAAAACCTTCTCAAAGACAAGGTCCAACAGTGCATCTGCATGATCTGAAATGCAAGACACAAAAATGTATGTTCGCAAAAAAGAAATGGCACTTAAAGCGAAACACCCCACTGCAGTGTTGTACTCTTATTTCATAGTTTCTTATTGAAACAATGTCCTTCTTGATTATATATTCACAATTCCATGTTAAAAGCATTTATATCTAAGCATTCATTATCTTTTCCTTTTCACGTTATGCCTTTTTGGCAATGTTTTTAGATTTGTGGATTTTTAATAAAGGTTTGTTTAACTTACGGAAAGCTGGCTCTGCTCTCACTGGCTTTGCTGTACATCCTTCCTCCTTGGATTTTGAGAAGCTGACTTTAACCAGCGGTTCACCATCAGAAGATGTTGCCTGAAGTTGACCAGCATAGACACAAGAAAGAAAAATGTATAACCTGTTAAAGCATGAAAACACAAATACCCAGACTCTTTTACCATTTTCTGAAGTGTGAATTTCACTCTGTGTGGAAAAAAAAAAAAACATAAAATGTAACACATAGTTTTTGTATCTCATTAGATACATTAAAAGTTTCTAGCAAGTGATAATTCACCTGAGGAGCTTTATTTTTTATCATTTATCTGACTGTGTTCTCTTGTTGTTGATTTTTTTTGTTTTGTTTTGTTTTTTAGATATTTGCTTAATCATATTGATCAGACAGAGGGAGTTAATTTGTTTTAACTTACAAATGTCCCATTTAACCAACACTATGTAGCTTTTCAAACATAATATAATCCTTCGATATTCATTGTGATGGTCCACCACTTTACAATGAGTTCAGTCAAACCTCTGTCGTGGTCTGGAGTGGTCTGTATTCCTTTAACTGGCGCTATGTAACTTCGAGGTGGATGGTAGGAACCCTGCCACACTAAAAAACTACAAGTTTGGACTGCTTTACGGCATACGTCACTTCCCCCGATTCCCGATTTAAAACACGGAAGTCTCAGTGAAAGCCAATCGCGGAGCTGTAACCATGGCGGAGGCAACAACGTAAGGAAGAGAAAAGTTTAGGATACAAAACAAAGACAGCGAGAGAAAAACAAGCTGAATGCTCGGACCAGAATAAACATCGGTTCACTTGCTGCGTAAAATGAAAGACGAGGAGGGATGTCTGACTACTATCAGGTATGTTGGGCGACTAATTTATGACGAAGTTCCTCAAAAAAACTTGACAGGAAAAAAGTACAGCACAACAAATCCAGAACGTACCAGTATGTAGTTTTGTTTAGACCTGTTTCAAGTGTGTGATATCGCCAGCTCGTCGTTGTCTTTACTTTTATTCACTTTATCACTTCAACAGGACGGGGGCGACTTCACAGTAAAAAAACAAGTTGAACTTAGCGATTTTTAACATCGTCATTTAGTCAAAAATAAATACATTACCTCGTCACTATCCATCCTGCAAACAGCTGCCGAAGACAGAATACTTTTAGCGAAGTCCTGGCTTCTGTGATTCGCATACAAAATAAATGCACGCGACCGGCAGATATGTATCCTTACGACAGTATGCGCGCGCTAGAGCTTATGGGTAGTTGAGTTCTCGCTCCGGTCAAGCGAAGATCTTCCATAGTGCTGCTTTAAGTGATAAACAAATTTCTTTGCCTATATGTTGTTAGTTAATAAATCAGGAGGCTAATCAAATCACACATCTTATTTGCCACCCTGAGTTCCTCGTAAATCACTGTCGTGTTGTAGTGTTAGTAATTGTTTTTGTTTTTTTTTGTTTGTTTTGTTTTTTTTTCCCCTTGTCTGCATTATCTTTACAGCTGAGCACTGTGTCCAGTGGCAGCATTGGAAAGACTAATGAATTTTTTTTCTAGCAGTGAGAGATATGTGAATATGATTCACTGCTATAGTGACCATCACCAGCCCTCCCTGTAGGCTACTCCATCATATAAAACTTTATTTAACCCCTGATGGGAGCTGAAGGGGAGGGCCGTGCCACACCAGTGTGAAAGAAGGGGAAATAGTGACAGACAAGACAGGACAAGACAAGACAAGACAAGACAAGACAAGACAACTGGGAGGAGAACAAACAGGTATTGTAGCTAGTTTAAGATAGTAGTTCAAGTGCTGTGCTGATGCAAGTCCATACTGGAAGTATGTGGTGTGTATGAAAAGGGTGGCTCATGTGTAGAGTGGGGGATGGGGGGGGTGGGGGGGATGAAGACCCTGGTTCGGGTAGTGTTAGTAATTGTAACTTTTCCTCACTCCTCCCAGTCACACAGCACCTATGACAGCATCCTGGGAGCATTTATGACTGTTTAAACTCACAAAAGTCTGATTAAATTAGTTTAGTGATAACACTGTGGCCACAACAGCGAGTGACGTCAATCACATCTGTAGATACACTGATCAGAGCTGAACATTAGTCTTACATGTTGAACAGTTTCCTCTGTTGTCATTAATGTTTACATGATCTGCTGCAAATCACAGATAAATACAGCCTTCACTGATCGTATCCCTCGACCACAGTTTTGACGCAAAATGAGTTTCATACATCTAAGTTTACACTGCAGACTTTCAATCAATCAATCAATCTTTATCAATCTTAATTTGTATAGTGTCAATTCATAGCAAGTGTTATCTAAAGACACTTAACAATAGAGAATAAAGGTCTTCATTTTATGGATAAACATATTTGCATGGATAAATACTGTATATACATATATAAAATACACATATACATATATATAAAAATATATACATCCAACACCCAACATGAATCCATATAGCCAATCATAAATCCCTCCGGCAAAAAAAAAAAAAACCTTCTGTTGAGCAGCAAGAAATCTTAAATGTGGATCCCAGTCTCATGATGAACAGCAAATCCACACGATCCTGTGTTGGGTGTGAGGGCAAAGGAAGGGAGGTAAGAGGAGACAAGTGGACTAAAGTAAGAACTAAAGTTAGGGACAGATCCATGAACCATAGACCTGTTGTCTGATTAATTAGAGGTTAGCCTCTTAAAATGGTAAATCTTCTTTTCTGGAGGGTCGTGATAAATTCATAGAAGTATAGTCAATGATATTCGAACTGAAAACAGGAATTTATGGTAGTGACGACCTCATGGATGCCCACACCACAAGTGCATCCCTACTATATTTGTCTCCGTTAAGTATCAATGTATTAAAGGCCTCTTGAGATGTGACATCCCATTTTCAGTGTGACCTCATGCCTATGTGGTGATAAAAATAGTTACTATAGATGTGTCAACCATAGATAGAGAGATCATGCTAATATCTACATGAACAGCTATAATGATAATGGGAAAGGAATTTTCCTAATGAAATGGCTAAATATGTGTCATGTCTGTAATTGTAGTTTTTGAGGCTTCGTGACTCCACAGCAGCAGACAGTCTACACCAAGGATCCCAGACCACCTACAAGACCAGAGCACAAGACAAGAGCCAGAGACGAGTACAGGAGCAAACAAAAGAGGCAAAAGCAGATGTGGAGAGAGAGTGAGAGGGAGAGATAGAGCCCAATGTGCCAGATCTCCCCGGCAGTCGAGGCCTATTGCATCTTAACTATGTGTTTAATTTATGGACTAATTTATAAACTATAAGCTGGTCCCTAACTGAAAGCTTTATCACAGAGGAATGCTTTCAGTCTAAACGTAGAGAGGGAGTCTGCCTCCCGAACTGTGGTCCGTAGGTGGTTCCAGAGATGAGGAGCCTGATAACTGAAGGCTCTATCTCCCATACTACTGGACATTGATGGTACCACAAGCAGGCCAGCATTTTTGGAGCGTAATGTTCTTGAGGTGTTGTACGGCACTACAAGCTCTGTAAGATAGACTGGTGCCTGTCCACTGAGAGCTTTATAGATGAGAAGAAGAATCTTGAATTCTATTCTATATTTATTGGGAAGGCAATGCAGAGAAGCTAATACAGGAATAATGTGGTCCCTTCTCCTAGTTCTAGTCAGTACACATGCTGCAGCATTTTGGACCAACTGAAGCATCTTAAGCAACTTTCTTGAACAGCCTGAAAGCAGAGAATTACAATATTTCAGTCTAGAGGTAACAAAAGCATGGACTAGCTTTTCAGTATCGCTCTGGGACAGGATAGGCCTGATTTTAGCAATGTTATGAAGATGAAAAAAGGCTATTTTTGAAATTTGCTTTATGTGAGAATTAATGGATAAATCCTGATCAAATGGAACCCCAAGATTTCTAACAGTTGTGCTTGGTTCCAGGCTAATGCCATTTATGGTAGTTAAATAATTAGAAAAGGTTTCTCTAAGGTGTCGAGGGACCAGCACAACAATCTCTGTCTTGTCTGAGTTAAGACAATTTCTGGCCATCTAGGTTCTGATGTCCTTTAAATATGTGTCTAGTTTAGATAAATGGTTTGTCTCACCTGGCTTCAGTGATACATATAGCTGAGTATCATCAGAATAATAAAGAAAATTAACAGAATTTTTCCTCATGATATCACCCAAGGGGAAGCTTAGATATGGAGAAGAGAATTGGACCTAGCACAGAGCCTTGAGGAACTCCGTAACTTAATTTAGTGTACACAGAGGACTTGTTGTTCACTTGTTCAAACTGATATCTATCAGATAAGTAGGACATAAACCAATTTAGGGCAGTCCCTGTAATCCCAAGTAACATCTGTAATCTCTGTATAAGAACATCATGATCAATGGTGTCGTAAGCAGCACTAAGGTCTAACAAAACAAGTACAGAGAGAAGTCCTTCATCTGAAGCTGAGAGTAGATTGTTGGTTACTTTATCTAGAGCAGTCTCTGTGCTGTGATGAGCTCTGAATCCTGACTGAAAGTCCTCAAGCAGGCTGGTGTCTTGCCTAGGTCTTCATCTTAATCCCTACCATGTGAAAAGAAGGGATGTCACTGATCTAAAGTTATCAAAACCGTTTTTATCACTCAAAAGGCGTAGCGATGACAACCCTTCAGATTTTGATATCTCACCACCAAAGTGACAAATTAACTTCAAATCTCTTTACCTTCAGGGTCCAAATGACTCTAAGCTCAGCACTGAATTAACCCTTGTGTGATGTTCATATTTTTGTTACTCAGGCAGGGTTGGTGGGTCTGGTGCAGTGTTGGTAATAACGGCGTTAGAGTATAACGGTGTTAGAGTATAATGGCATTAGAGTATAACGGCGTTACTAACGGCGTTATTTTTTTCAGTAACAAGTAATCTAGTTAATTACTTTTTCATGCTTTACAACGCCATTACCATTACTAACAGTGAAATGTGGCGCGTTACTTTGCACCAATGTCAAGCAGCTATTATCCAACCTGTCTCACCCCGAAATTCCATGGCACATGGAAACGCCGCGCCACGGTCTGACGCTGACTGACGAATCCCACTGAAAGGGCACACCGAGCAGCACCGCGGTGTGCAGCCATGTAGAGGGAGGGCAGATTCCCGGAGAGCCACAGGCTCTCATGCTGAGCACAGCGATGTCACACGCTCATAAAACATGTTATAGACTGAGAAAAGAAATAAACAACACCTCACTTCGCTTCTCTAAGGTCCCTTTGCTGGTCCCAGTCACACAGCTTCGTGATTTATTCAACTTCTATCCATCTATATCCTTGTAGAAAAGGTGTATGGTGTCATGTATACAATGTTATATATTTCTGTACCTCTACGATTCACTTCTTCGTCCATGGTGTCGTGTTGGCTCTGGGACCCTCTGACTCACTGCTGACCTGATGCTCGTGCCTCCGGTTTTTACATAATGACAAACAATTGAGTAAATTTACATTCGAGAATCTGTGCATTCTGTTTTATTTTGAAACTTCCAGATACTCCACACATTGACTTCCTTTCTGGTGCTTTCCTAACAACAGTGAATTTACAAGGTTTGGACGCGGACGCGTAACTCCAACGCCGTAACTCCAACGCCTTGGCACGCGCCGGCGCTTCACCAACACAGCACTGCTCGTGGTGAAGCTTACTGCGCAGCACTTCACTCCCATTCTAGTCAATCAGGCAAATTCCACTGCACCCAATGTTGGAGAACTGATGAACTGTTGGAGAAACAAGTTAATCTTTTATGACATCATTAAGAGCTTTTTTGAAATGCCCCTTGTAAAGTCTCATCATTCCATCCACTCATTGCTGCCAGAGTTTTAAATTCTCCAGCAAGCTCAGCAACACTGCGAGATCCCTGTTGTAGAGAGAGCAAACGTGTAACAGCATCTTTACCATTCACGGGATGATCAAACACTTTTCTCATGTCTTCATTGAAAGCACCAGAAGAATAAGAAAAGGACTGATGGCTTTCCCAAACTGCAGACTCCCAATCCCAAGCTGATCCTGTCATGGATCTTATTAGGTATGCTATTCAGGAGCAGTCAGTGGCATAAGAGAGGGGCTGCTGTTCAAAAACCAAGGAGCATTGGGTCACGAAAGCTCCACAGGAGCCAAGGTCACCATCATAACCCCCAAATTCCACTACACGCAAGGCCCAAGCAGTCTTGCTCCAACAGGCAAACCCCAATGAAAGCGACGCGCTGAGCAGCACAGCGGCGTGCTGCCCCATAGGGGGAGGGCTGATCCCCGGAGAGCCACAGGCTCTCTTGAGAATAGCAATGTCACACACTCATAAAACGTGATATAGACTGAGAAAAGAAATAAACAATACCTTACTTTGCTTCTCCAAGGTCTCTTTACTGCCCAACTACACAGTTTCGTGATTTATTCAATTTCTATCCATCTATATCCATGTAGAAAAGTGAATGGTGTCATGTATACAATGTTTTATATACCTGTACCTCCACGATTCACTTTTCTCCATCCATGGTGTCGTGTTGCCTCTGGGACCCTCTGATCAACTGCTAACCTGATGCTTGTGCCTCCGGTTTTGACGTAGTGACAAACAATTGCGTAAGTTTATGTGTAAGGCTCCGTGCATTGTGTTTAATTTTGAAACTTCCAGTAACTGCACTCTGTGACTTCCTGTCTGGTGCTTTCTTAAAGACAGTGAATTTATGAGGTTTGGAAGCCCCCGCACAGAAAATGGACCTGAAGCGTATCTCTCGCGCCTTGGTGCATGTTGGCGCTTCAGCAATGCGGCGCTGACGCGCTGCTGCGCTGCAGCGTGTGCAGTGGAATTTGCCTGAGAGACTACAAAGGGGAGCGAAGTTCCCCGCAGTATGTTTGAAGTGTGCTGCACGGCTCTTTCGTGTGCAATGGAATTTGGGGGGAATGTTCTGGTCCTGGAACAAAAGGCTCACAGATCACAGAGGGGTTGTTAGCTGAAGTAGAAGGTGAAGGCAGGGGTGGCGTGGAATGGATGAGCTACTGACTAGCAGCTGATTGGGAAAGTTGAGCTGTGAGGGTGACTACTGGCTTGGAGAGATGACTAAGCTGATTTAACATGGCCTGGTTATTGTCAACAAGAGATTTTAAGGCCTGCTCATGCTGACCAAGAAGACTACCCTGGTTACTTATGGCCTTCTTTATAAAGATGAGGTCTGATGGGTTTTCTAAAACTTTATCGGCTGGGTTCATCTTGTGGCCAGATTTTACTGTTTAAGGAGATAGATCAATTTTTTTGAAGTGGGGTTGTATGAGCTCCATAAGGCCACTAAGTACTTTAGATGCACTAGAAAGTTCTCTCCTCTCCCTCTATAAGCCACAGACTGTGAGAGTCTGTTATGAAGAAATAGTCGCTAACAGGAAAGTACCGTACCAAATACAAAGGGTATTTTCTCTTCCCACAAGAACTCAAATCAAAAAGTAATACCACAGTTTAAGAGAAGGCTAAAAATGATTGTTTTTAAGTGCATCGACCATTTAGAATTATAAAGTTTATCTGGACCTGAAGCCAACTCGTGTCATGTATCCCTGTTCGAAACGTGAACTGGATGGTGGGGTACCGAGTGGCTCTTCGACTTACGTCTGTGCTTGCCACGGACAGTGACCCAGTTATTACTGGGTCATTGTCCGTGGGTCATTACAGGGAGGCTACGCTAACACTTGCACAGCCTGTACCACTAAATACATCCTGCTGGTTAGCTATGTCTGTGGAAGTGGGTTTGGGTTTGGTAGAGAGCCACTTTTCCAGAGCAGCAACCCTCACCTCCAAATCTAAGAATAAGTTACACTTTAGACAGTTACCACCATCAGTGAAAGAGGATGAGGAGTAGCTAAACATCTAACACATCGGGCAGGACAGAACAGGAGAGGAGAGAGAAGCCATACTTAGATGCTAGGCTAGGCTAATCTAAGTGCAGAAGTAAGTCAAACTGAATTACACTGCTTTAGAGAAGTTAGAGTGCTTTTAGTAAACCTTTGTATGTTCGATCGAACGTAAATCAAACAAAAAATGTGTGTTATAAACTCAAATGGCAGATGTTAAGCAGTTATAATTAGTGTTAGCTGAACAGAGAGAAGACACTACAAACGAAGCACAGAGAAACTTTAACACTGATGAAAATCTTGAGCTCTTATATCTGTTCTACTTCCCCTGCTGTTAGCATTAGGTCGTAGTAATAAGCAAAGCATTAAATTACTCACATTTCCATGGTCCGAGGTTTTTGGCAGAAAGTTGGTCCTGAGCCTGGATTCAGGAAATGTCTGGTGTCCTGTCTTGTGTTGAACTGACTGAAGTAGAAGAAGCAGTCGGCTGTGAGGTGACTGGCACACATAGCCTATACAGGTTTTAGCCGACTGTAGCTGCTCGTTCCCTTCAAAAATATTAATCCTCAGGGTCCTTTGGTCCTCTGAGGCTGGTGGCCTATATCTGAAGGTACATGAGGCTGTTTACGGCCAACAACAGAGCAGTAACAGCTTCTGAGAGTAGACATGCTGAACACCTCTCTCTTACGAAGAATAAAAACAACATGGCTGCTCTTCACACAGAAATCTCTCCAGCAGGTGGGAGGGGTGTCTGCTCAAGTGGACCAATCAGGCCATGTAAGCAAATAAAAATATGCTGTTATGTATCAGTATATCCACAGACTCAACAGCTAGCTGAATGTCACAAGTTTACATTTATACAGAGTGCTAAATACAGAGGTGTGATATGGAGGAGCATGCATCACAAGACGTGACAGGATGTGTAGGGGTGCCCAACTCATCATATTCTGACGGGACCAATTATTTCTTTATAGTTAGTCCCAACAGGAGCTTGAGTATCTGTACACACATACATGTGAGGTGGTCACCGAATACCCAAGAAGCTGCCCACACCCAGGGAGAGCACGGCCAAGGGCTCCCCCAGAGACACAAGGGGACCCGGGACCCACCCCATGGCTGCCAGAGCCACAGGACCCAGACATAGCCCCAGGACCCAAGGAGGCACCGACCCGTCCCCCCAAAGACACCAAGGGACAGCACCAGGGCATCCGGGGCAGCAGCCCCACCACAGACAGCCCCCCCACCACCACCACCACCACCACCACCACCACCACCACCCGGCCCCAAGCCACCCCCACCCCAAGCGCCCAACCACCCCCATCGACCACACCCAGGCCCAGAAGCTCCAGGGCGCATGAGGCAAGCCACAGGCACCCCGGCACCCCATAAGGAAGCCGCAAGGCCAGTGGGCCCCACAGGGCAGTGGGTCAAATCTGGGTAACTAGGTGGAAAGATACCCCAACTACCGTCACCAGAGTATACTCACCAGAGTATACTTACTGTCTCTGGGTCCCAGGGAACTGTGCTAAATTTAAATGGTAGAAAAGAGAAAGAGAAAAACGGAGCAAAACGGCAGTGCTAGCTTGTGTATAGTGGGTGTGTGTGTGTGTGAGCGCATGTGGGGGGTATTGGCAGACAGAAAAAAAGAAATAGGTATGGTGAAATGGGATTTAAATACTTGGGGGTTTAGGTGTGCAAAAAATCAAGAAAAGGTGACCAGTGGTCTTGATGTTCTGCAGTGTTGTTTAAAGCCAGGTTTCCCAGGAAGACATACTCAGAGAGGAGATTTTTCCACTGGGCTAAATTTAAGGAGTTCCTTGATTTCCAGTTTAAGAGAATCGTTTTCTTTGCAATGGTTAGGGCCACAAGAAGGAGTTTATTTTTGCTTGTGTGGAAGTTAAGTGAAGACACATCACCAAGTAAGCAGAGTGAGGGAGATAGTGGGATGTGGCTTCCCAGAATGAGAGATAGGGACTCTGTGACTTTTATCCAGAACTGTCTAACAGGTGCGCATTGCCAGGTGGTGTGAATATAGGTGTCAGGGCAGTTCTCTGTGCAATATGAACATAGTTCTGTCCTAAAACCCATTTTAAACAGCTTTTTGCAGTATAGTGGGTTCTGTGAATGATTTTATACTGTATTAGCTGGAGATTTGCATTTTTGGTCATAAGATAAATGTTTTCTAAAATTGTAGCCCAGAAATCGGCATCAGGAGCAATAGAGAGATCCTCTTCCCATTTACTGGAGGGTAGTGTAATGGATTTGTCAGTCTGTAGTAGTATTATTTTATATATTTTGGAAAGAAGCATTTTTGGAGAGAGTATGTTAATTAGCTCCTCAGTTGATGGAGGAAGAGACAGATTGGTGGAACTTATATTTATCTTGGATTGGATAGATGATTTGACTTGTAAATATTGTAAGAAGCTATTGTTTCCGATGCCAAACTCTTGGACCAGGTGGTGGAATGATACCAGACTATTATTGTGAAAAATATGCTTAAGATGTGTGATGCCTTTTTCAGCCCACGCATGCAGGTGAAGTGGTTTTTTGTTACTTAGAAAATCAAGGTTATGCCAGATTGGAGTTAATTTGGAAGGTGCAATGTTTTGTGGAATTTCCACCAGGCTGTGAGTGTTGAGGCAATAGTCCCTGCTTTAAAACAAGGGTGATGCTTGATGGTTTGACTGAGGAATGGGAGGTCTGAAATAGGTATATCTTCACAGATTGTTTGTTCTATATCCAACCAGGTGATATCTGATTGAATTAGATGTGTCCATTTGTAAATATACTGTAGTTGATTTGCCAAAGAGTAGTGGTGGATGTGTGGAGCATCTAAGCCGCCTTGCAATTTTGGTTTTTGCAGAGTTGTAAGTTTGATCCTTGGTGTTTTGTTTTTCCAATAAAACTTACTGAACATTGAATCTAAAGCCTTGAACCAAGGCAGAGTTTGATGAATTGGAATCATTGAAAATAGGTAATTTATTTCTGGAAGTACTGTCATTTTAATGGTTGCTATTCTTCCTATAATGGATAGTGGTAAGTTCATCCAACGTTGGAGGTCGCTTTCTATTTTTTTGAGCAAGGGAGTGAAATTTAGTCCAATCAGCTCTGACAGCCTGGAGGAAATGTTAATGCCCAGGTAAGTGATGTGGCCTGAACATAAGGGTATAGGTGATATATGACATGCTGCATCCCATCTGGTGTTGTGTAATGGAAGAATAGAGGATTTGGTCCAGTTTATTGAGTAATCTGAAATCTTGGAGAATGATTTAATGAGATTCACTGTTTCCTGCAGAGACGATTGAGGGTCTTGTAGAAACAGTAAAATGTCGTCCGCATACAAACTAATCTTATGTTGGATTTGGGAAGTTTGAATTCCCTTGATGCGAACATTCTGACATATAGCTGCTGCCAGAGGATCTATAAAGAGGGTGAACACAGGTTAAATAACCTCCTCCACGACGTAGAGTGCAAAGCAGAGAGGCTTAATTTACGCGTGCATCTTCATGGCTCACTGGATGGTCCCTCTTTTTCCGGTCCTTTATAATGACAGACAGCCTCCATAATCTTTCTGTTTTGCATCAAAAAATTCAGTCAATGACGGAAAGTATTTGGTTAATGTAACCACTGTTTGCAACAATGACCGTAGCCCTCCCTTTGTGACACTGTGCCTTTTTTTCCACCTGCTCTTCAAAGGTATTAAATTTAGATGCCAAAACACCGCACGCAGTCACTTGCAGGTTTGATAAATCACATTGCTGGTGCTTAATGATTACGTTTGCATCTCCTCCTCACAGTATTTTGCGCATTCTTATCATCTGCATGTATTCTGCATATTCACAAGGGCAAACACGCTAAATGGACTGCGCGTGCTATTTTGCTCATCTGACAAATGCAATCCTCAGTGCATGCTGTTTGTAAATGAGCTTTGCACGCGATGTCATGTGTGCACGTTATAATACATGCAAACCTTTAGTAGATTGGGCCCTTAAAGTAAAGGAATAGTTTGTCCCATCAGAACATACTGAGTCAGGCACTCTTACACATCTTCTCACATTATTTGATGAATGCTCCTTCGTATTTCCTCCATGTGTACCCTACCCCCCTACTATCAAGACCCCACATCTCTGGAGTCCCTGGTTTCTTACAGCCTTTAATTCCTGAAGGGGCTTAGATCAGCATAACACTTGGACTGCTATCTAAATTCAGTAACAGTACCTGTTTGTCCTCCTTTCTGTTTGTCTTGTCTCACATTGCCCCACATTACCTCACACAATATTGTGTAATTGTTTTAACAGTGTTATTTGACTCCAGAAAGTGTAGAATATATAAACCTGCCTGAGTGTTCCAGGTCATACTTTCACTTAAATCCTGTTATTACATTTATTATCGATGATATGTTCCCTGTCACTAATGTTAATAAACAGCTGGATTAAATACTCAGTGTTCCCCCTGACAGTGCTGTACTCTCTGTACATCTGATATTCTTTGTTAGAGCTCCTGTCCCTTCAAGGTTCCCTTTCCCATGAGGACCCAGTTCACACTGATTGGTTTATAAGTCAACGCTGTCTGTTCAGTATTGCTTGGTGCCATGTTGTCAAACACTCTGCATTTATTCCACTTCTGTGCTAAGCAAAAAGTAATGCAAACACTGATGAGAAGCGATGTTTGGATGTCACAGGAGTAAGCTGATTTGTGAGGCTCACAGAAATCAGACGTTAGAGGTGGTGGCAGACACACATAGAGGGAGAGTGGGAAGGGTGTGAGTGCTTTTGACTTTTTTTGTTTACAAAGGTGATCCATCACAAGGCAGAGACTTGAAACACACTCAAGGATAATATGACCTTGTTAAAATAAACTCTGTAGGAGACAAACTTACTCTGTAGACTTTTGTTTTCGAACAGCAAAGTAGAAAAACAGTTATTTCCCAAATAATGTTCAGTTCCACAGTCCATCCTTCAGTGGTGTATAAAATCATTATTATTATGTCTCTGTTTTTGTTTGTTTTGTAGCTGCTCCTCTGGTCAGACTGGTCAACTCTGACAGCAAATGCTCTGGCAGAGTGGAGTTCTTCTACTGGGGAGAGTGGGGGACAGTGTGTGATGATTCCTGGAGCCTGGTTAATGCTCAGGTGGTGTGCAGACAGATGGGCTGTGGCAGGGCACTGTCAGCACCAGGAGGTGCCCACTTTGGACAGGGAACTGGACCAATCTTGTTGGATGACGTCAGCTGCATAGGCATTGAAACCAGCCTCAGTGAGTGCCCACACGGACGGTTTGGAATTCACAACTGTGATCACAGTGAGGACGCTGGTGTCATCTGTGAGTACATTTGTGGGAAAAGTGTCATGCTCTTTTTCTCCTCAAGACCATTCTAACAAAATTAAAAGCAAATACAATTGATTCAGTAGGACAGGGGGAATTTAAGTGGTGTCTTATTTACAAAGAGGTCCAGAAAAACTTTGAAAAAAGACACAAAA
Source organism: Scarus forsteni (assembly GCA_036419115.1). NCBI lineage: Eukaryota > Metazoa > Chordata > Actinopteri > Labriformes > Labridae > Scarus > Scarus forsteni. Next base: position 997,513 of record JAZDUH010000061.1, on the reverse strand, counting down.
TTACTTAAAACAAATACAAACTCAGCAACAATGTAAAGCTGAAAACAGCTTCCAATGTTTGGAGTTGAATTTAACTCTGAAAGCATTATTGGACTTAATCCTCCTATTATCCTTGGGGTCAATTTGACGCCATTCAATGTTTATCATTCAAAAAATAATAGTTGACTTTTTCATTTTGGCTTCATATACTCAACAAAAATATAAACGCAACACTTTTGTTTTTGCTCCCATTTTTCATGAGATGGACTCAAAGATCTAAAATTCATTCCAGATAAACAATATTACCATTTCTTTCAAATGTTGTTCACAAATCTGTTTAAATGTTTGATAGTAAGCACTTCTGCTTTGCTGAGATAATCCATCCCACCTCACAGGTGTGCCACATCAAGATGCTGATCTGACATCATGATTAGTGCACAGGTGTACCTTAGACTGTCCACAATAAAAGGCCACCCTGAAATGTGCAGTTTTGTCTCACAGCAAAATGCCACAGATGTCGCAAGCATTGAGGGAGCGTGCAATTGGCATGCTGACAGCAGGAATGTCGACCAGATCTGTTGCTCGTGCATTGAATGTTCATTTCTCCACTATAAGCCGTCTCCAAAGGCGTTTCAGAGAATATGGCAGTACATCCAACCGGCCTCACAACCGCAGACCACAGAACAAGAACACAGGTGCATTTTATTGATGGCATTTTGAATGCACACAGATACCGTGATGAGATCCTGAGGCCCATTGTTGTGCCATACATCCATGAACATCACCTCATGTTTCAGCAAGATAATGCACGGCTCCATGTTGCAAGGATCCGTACACAATTCTTGGAAGCTGAAAATGTCCCAGTTCTTGCATGGCCAGCATACTCACCGGACATGTCACCCATTGAGCATGTTTGGGATGTGCTTGACCGACACGACAGCGTGTACCAGTTCCCACTAATATCCAGCAACTTCGCACAGCCATTGAAGAGGAGTGGACCAACATTCCACAGGCCACAATTGACAATCTGATAAACTCTATGCAAAGAAGATGTGTTGCACTGCATGAGGAAAATGGTGGTCACACCAGATACTGACTGGTTCTGAGTCCCCAGACCCCCAATAAAGCAAAAAAAGCACATTTCAGGGTGGCCTTTTATTGTGGACAGTCTAAGGTACACCTGTGCACTAATCATGGTGTCTGATGAGCATCTTGATGTGGCACACCTGTGAGGTGGGATGGATTATCTCAGCTAAGCAGAAGTGCTCACCATCACACAATTAGACAGATTTGTGAACAATGTTTGAGAGAAATGGTAATATTGTGTATCTGGAATGAATTTTAGATCTTTGAGTCCATCTCATGAAAAATGGGAGCAAAAACAAAAGTGTTGCGTTTATATTTTTGTTGAGTGTATTTCATGACTTTTCCTAATTTGATGAGTACTATTGATTTGCCATGAAATTATTATGATGATATTTTTTCATTGTGCTGTACATATATTGCACGCATCTGTGTTCCTCTGGGGTCAATTTGACGCCAAGCTGTTTTAGCTGTGTAATACTTGACTGTCTGTGAATGACCCATGTGTGACCTAACATTCCCACACCTGCAGGTGCAGAGTTGATACTTTTGAGTTAATACATGACATGGGGGAGGGGGAACATGGGGGTAGCATGCAAGGAGCATGCACACACTCTCTGCGCATCCTGTGTAAAGTAGTGCAGACTAGAAGCTTGACTGTTGCCATAAAGAACTGTTTCATGTCCTGACTATCTGACTGATGTTCTCATTATGATTTTCTGTTTCACAAATGGGTGAATTTTCAAACATGTAACCACCCAAAACACACAAAAAAGAAACAAAAAAAAAGAAACAAATAAAAAATCATTCAAAAAAAGAAAAAAAAAGGAACAAATAAAAAATTCATAAAACAAACAAACAAACAAAAAATCCTTAACTCTGCCACTGCCGGTCCCAAGCCCGGATAACAAAAGAGGAGGGGTGATTGAGACTTTATAGTGAGCACAAATATGTTACAAAAAAGTCGATAAAAATAAGTAAATAAATATGTTTATGAGAAGAAATGGGGGGTTACCGGGGTGCTGGTTTGGCGGAGTGGTTAGCACCCCATGTACATGCTTCTGCCGGTCCAGGTTCAAATCCCGCCTGTGACCAGTTTGCAGAGTGTCTTCCCCTACTCTCTCTCCCCCTTTCACAAGCCTATCCGCTGTCTCTCCCTTATCAGTAAAGGCACAAAATGCCCAAAAAATATATTTAAAAAAAAAAAAAAAAAAAAAAAAAAAAAGAAATGGGGGGTTACCAACATCAATCAATATGGTTCATTCTGTGAGAGTTATGAATGTGCACCCTAATTAGAAAAGATTTGGATGAAAGATTTGAAAGATACACTAACTCTAAAACTGAAAGTTTGACCTGATGGTGGCGCTGCAGGAAAGGTTATATCATCACCAAAACTAATAGGGTTCATACTCTTGTGGTCATTAATGTTGTCAGTAAATTTGAGAAGATTTGATGAAAATTTTTCAAGATAAATTATTTCTGATTGAAAAGTTTGGCCTGATGGTGGCGCTAGAGGACAGGTCAAGGTTTCATTATCAAGGGGTTATTTATGTATTCAACAAATAAATAAAGCTCCTTACACAAAAAAACTTGGTCAACAATTTTCTGTTAATAATTTTCTGGAGCCAAATATCCCTGAGGTCAGATTGACCCCAAGGGTAAAATGTGTTAGTAATATTTGAGGAGAATAGAAGGGTTAAAATAGCACTGATGTAAAGCAATGGTTGGATATCACACTGGTAGGTCTTTTTTGTGAGGCTCACAGGAATCAGATTTTAGAGATGGTGGCAGGTGCCACACAGGGGATGAGTGGGAGGGGTGGTAGAGCTCCTGCCCCATCAAGGTTCCCTTCCCCATGTGGACCCAGTCCACTCTGATTGGTTTATAAGTCAACTCTGTGGCAGTTGGTCAGTTCAGTATATCTTGGTGCCATGTTGTTAACAATGGTCACTTCCAGATACAGGAAGAACTCAAATGCAATGCAGCCAGTAGATGGAGTAATCAACAGTCTCTATTTAACACAGGGAAAACCACATGTAATGAGCAAGTTTCAAACCCAGGTCCCCAGCTTGAGAGTCAGTGATGATACCTCTCAGCCTCGAGGTATCGGCTCACCGAATCAACAGGAACAGACTTTTGAAGGAATTTCGTCCACTGGGGTTTGAACCCGTAGTGCCGACAGGAGAGTCATAGACATTATCTCTAGTCAAAGAGGAGGAGACGTGTCTTGCAGCCAGGTGAGCAGAAGACTGAGAGCAGACAGTTCAAGGGTCTAGGACAGGCGGGGGATCAGATTACCAGCACAGTCAGGATTTACAGGCAGGGAACTCGGTATCAGAGACCAAAAGTGAGTTGGAGGGGTGTTCGTGCTTTGGCATGTTTTTTGTTGACAATGGTGCTCTATCTCAAGGCAGAGCAGTAAACACATTAAAGAAAGCATGATATGACCTTGTCAAAGTAAAGTCTGTAGGAGTAAAATGAACTCTGGAGACTTTGTTTACCAAAAGTAGAGTAAAAAAAAAGACAGGTATCACACAAATAATGTTCAATCCCCTTTTAGATGATAACGGTCAGACATCTGTAGCTTCTTTTTGATGTGATTCATGTCAAGCTGGTACAGAAAAAGGGTCTATTTTTACCTCCCCCAAGGAGCTAATGCTATTGCTGGTGTCTGTTTGTTTTTTTGTTAGCAACATAACTGAAAGAGTTATGGACAGATTTCCATGAAATTTTGAGGAAATTTCCAGACTGGGACAAGGAACAAATGATTAGATTTGGGGAGTTACTGGAGTGCTATCTGGATCCAGCTATTTTTTTCAAGGATTCTTAGAATTGCGAGAGAGTGACATTTTTGGCATTTTTGCATATTACTCAACAAAAAATAGTCAGAGCATTTGGAAAAAAAATAGAGGACAAGTTTCCAACGGGTTCTCCAAAATATCAAGGACTGATCTTGATCCCTGCACAATTCTGAATTCTCTTATCCAGAACAAGAAAAATGTAGATATCCCTGGAATTTTTGTCATAGCAAGGAGAAAAATAAAGGCATAGACTTGCAACAAACGCCATAATATAAACAAGATACTGTGGAATCTGGAGTGTTCAATCGTATTTGTTGTATTTTAAAAACTTTGAAGCTAGAACCAGAAGAAAACCGCCATGACAAAAAATGCAATTTTCTCGAATAACTACTGAACCAAAAAAGTTAATATTGTGAATCCAGTTGCTAATGGTATGTTTTATTGGATAAGAAATATAACTTTTCCAAAGAAATAAAGGTAGGACTAATATTTATGGTGAAAATCATAGTTTGAGTGAGGACTATGGCACCGGTCAAGGTCTGCACTCTCCGAGTTCTAGTTATTTCTGTTTTACCAGGCAGCCAGCCAGCTGAGGGTGATGTCCTCCTACATGGAGGGAACAGTTCCTGCTCTGGCAGAGTGGAGGTCTTCTACTGGGGACAGTGGGGGACAGTGTGTGATGATTCCTGGAGCCTGGTTAATGCTGAGGTGGTGTGCAGACAGATGGACTGTGGCAGGGCACTGTCAGCACCAGGAAGTGCCTACTTTGGACAGGGAACTGGACCCATCTTGTCCAGTGTCAGCTGCAGAGGCATTGAAACCAGTCTCATTGAGTGCTCACACGGAGGGATTGGAATTCACAACTGTGATCACAGTGAGGACGCTGGTGTCATCTGTGAAGGTAAATAAATTTTGTTGTGTTGTGACAAAACAGTCTTAATTTTATCAACAAGAATAAGACTAAAATGCCAGTATGCAAAATGTAATCCACACAAACATCTAGAATGAATGCAAATTGGAGTGCTGTCTTGAAGATGAAACATTCACAACATGTATTACTGGATTGAGAAACAGATTGTACTCAGTCTGATAAAATCATCATGGTTATGTGTCATTTGTTTGTTTTTATGTGTGTTTTCCAAGCTGGTTCTTCTGTCAGGCTTGTCAACTCTGACAGCCAATGCTCTGGCAGAGTGGAGGTCTTCCACTGGGGACAGTGGGGGACAGTGTGTGATGATTCCTGGAGCCTGGTTGATGCTGAGGTGGTGTGCAGACAGATGGGCTGTGGCAAGGCGCTGTCAGCACCAAGAGGCGCCCACTTTGGACAGGGCACTGGACCCATCTTGTTGAATTATGTCAGCTGCAGAGGCATTGAAACCAGTCTCAGTGAGTGCCTACACGGAGGGTTTGGAAGCCACAACTGTAGTCACAGTGAGGACGCTGGTGTCATCTGTGAGTACATTTGTAAGGGAAAAGTGTCATGCTCTTTTTCTCCTCAAGACCATTCTGACAAAATTAAAGGCAAAGGCAACTGATTTTGCAGGACATGAGGTCTTTAAGTGGTGCCTTACTGACAAAGAGTTCCAGAAAAATTTGATTGAATTAATACACACATAGTTAACTACAAACAAATACAAGCTCAGCAACATTGTAAAGTTGAAAAACAGATTCCAACTTTTCAGGGTTGATTCCAGTTCTTAAAGCATTATGAAACGTAAAATATTTTTAACCCTCCTGTTGTCCTCATATTCTGTATACACCCCGTGTCCTCCGGGTCAAAATGACCCGTCTTCACTAAACCCCCTATAAAAACAGCTTAATTCAATTTTAAGCACCAAATTTTATCTTGCTTAAAGAAATAACTTGTCATTCACCACAAAATGTGTGAAAACCTGAGTTTTCCCTCTTCACTTGTATTTCTATAGTTTAAGAAAAGAATAGAAATGTACAAAAAGGAGTTTTGAATGGATTTTTATTCATCCCAATTACTCAGTTTCTTTCTTTTTTTTTCAGTGAACAATTTTAGACAATATGTCAAAAATGTGAAAAATAACATAATCCATTCAACTAATTAGCACAACTAGCACCACTCTCTGCATCCCATAGACTAGCTACAGCCTCACCTCGGGACCTGTATACACCTGCTTAGATTAGCAGCCCTAAGTAGGCCTGCAGGTCAGTCTCATCCATCTTTTTCCACCAGTCTCCATATTTGCGAAAACCCTCCAGATTTGCCATCTCCAGGATTATTACCTCCGCCAAGGAGGTTATGTTTTTGGGAGAGTTTGTTTGTTTGTCTGTCTGGCTGTGAACAAAATATCTCAAAAAGTTATGGATGGATTTTGATGAAGTTTTCAGGAAATGTTCAGCATGGGAACAGGAAGAAGCGATTCAATTTTGGTGTTTATCCGGATCACTATCTGGATCCACCATGACGAAAAACTGTGATCTACGTGAATAACAACTGAACTAAGACCCCATCCACACGAAGCCAAACCGAGGTCTAAACGCACACGTTTTTTGCCGAATCTGCATATCATCCATACAAAGACAGCGTTTTGGGGATCTGTAAACGATCATTTTTGAAACCAGGTTCTAGAGTGGAAAGATTGTGAAATGCCCTATACGCAGCTCCATGATTACTGGCTCTCTGCAAGTTTTCAGATACGCTGACGTCATAGTTTCATATCTTCATTGACACGCATGCGCCACACGCGGCAATAACAATGGCGGCGTACGTGAAGCATATGTGCTGATGAAGCTCGTGACCCTGCTATCCTTGTTAGAGCAAAATCTCCTTCTTCTCAATCACCACCGAGTTGAACAAACAATTATCGAGGACATATTACAGCACTTTATGATCACTTTATCACAATCTCTGTTTACAACTTTTGCCGCAAGTGCGCATGCCCACTGTTTTTTTGTCTGTTTCCGCTCATTTCTGTCATATCGTTACAGCGGCCCTAGACGTCTGGCATGTGTTTTACAGCGTTCTGATGCGTGTCAAGTGCATTCATACAGACGCAAACATTTTCTGAGATGCCTTTGTCTTTATATGACGATCGTTTTGGAAACTGTTCAGCGTTTTGTCTTCGTGTGGATGGGGCCTAAGATAGATATCTTGATGAATGTAGTTGCTAATGGTATGTTTTCATGGTCAAGGAATCTAAATATTTAGATGAAATAAAGGTAGGACCAGTATTTATGGTAAAAATCACAATATGGGACTGTGGTGCTGGTGGAGGTCTGCGCTCTCCGAGTGCTTTTCTTGATTTTTCTAATGCTGGTGTGATAAACAGGTAGAATGTAGAGACAATGTCATGGGCCTGATTCATCATACTCTGGGATGTATTCCTCCCCATCTTCCTCCTCTGGATCAGAGTTGTCTTTGCTGGACATCTGAAAAAATCTGCTCTAGAGCCTCTCCAATGTTATAATGCACACTCATGGCTCCAGCACAGAGAGAACGCGGGTCCTGTCATCTGCAGCATCTTTATAACCTCTAGAATCCACTGACAAAGAGCTCTGCAATCTGTGAGAACGCCACCTGTCTTGTCTTGTTTACTTCTGGTACTGTCTTGTTTACTTCTGCTACCGATTGATCTGAGACACAACTAAAACATTGTTACATTCTGTGGTGTGTAAATTACTCTGTGACCTTGATTTCAAGTCTATTTGTCTCACGAGTCATTTTGACCCGAAGACCACCTCTGTAACTTTTTTTGTACAGCTTACATGGAAATGTGAATAAAAGCAACTTTTCACTTTTTCTACTGTTTAGGCCAATCTAGGAAAAGTCAAAAAATTTCAAGTTGAAAAAATATTGTTTAGGGGATTTTTTTTTTTGTTTTTTAACACAGTTACGGGTCACTTTGACCAGAGGACAACAGGAGGGTTAACGTCAAGTTATGTAGACAGCGTCAATCCATGAGTGTCAACCCAACTCTCTACATGTTCAGTTGATGTTAAAGCTAGAAGTGAAGCCCCTTGCACTTTCTCTGGCTGTGCCATAACACACATTGCTCCACATTACCTCACACAATATTAATTGTGTAATTGTTTTAACAGTGTAATTTGACTCCAGAAAGTGTAGACCTATATAAACCTGCCTGAGTGTTCCAGGTCATACTTTCACTTAAATCCTTTTATTTCATTTATTATCAATGATATGTTCCCTGTCACTAATGTCAATAAACAGCTGGATTAAATACTCAGTGTTCCCCCTGACAGTGCTGTACTCTCGGTACATCTGAGATTCTTTGTTAGAGCTCCTGCCCCTTCAAGGTTCCCTTCCCCATGAGGACCCAGTTCACACTGACTGGTTTATAAGTCAACGCTGTCTATTCAGTATTGCTTGGTGCCATGCTGTCAACAACTCTGCATTTATTCCACGTCTGTTCTCTGCAATAGCAAAAAATAATGCTAACACTGATGAAATGCGATGTTTGGATGTCACACTTTTAGGTCTATTTGTGAAGCCCACAGAAATCAAATGTCAGAGGTGGTGGCAGCAGACGCCACACAGAGGATGAGTGGGAGGGGTGTGAGTGCTTTGGACTTTGTTTTTTTTTGTTTTACAAAGATCTATCACAAAGGAGGGACATGGTAAACACATTAAAGAAAACATGATCTGACCTTGTTAAAATAAACTGTAGTACTGAGGCAGATAACTGCAAATTACAGAAGAATCATTCGTTTTTGTATACAAGCAAAAAAATTGACACACATACTCCTTGGGGATTGCTCTTTTAATAAAACCAATGAGCCACCTTAAAAATTTTTGATGGCGGCCCTTTCTTTTAAGAAGGCAACCATTGAAATAAACAGTAATATTGCATTTCGCTATAAAATCGCTGATATGTCCTATTTGAATGATATTAGTGTCAACTCATAAATTGTTTCACTATGTAAAATCTGAATTTGGACCCATGGACTTACCTACTGGCTTCCTTGTACCATATATCAGTGCTGTCTAATAAGCCCAGCATCAGTTAGCTAGTGTAGATTACATGTAGTAATAGCCCTGTGGGATCAGTCTTTTTCTGAAACAACTGTTTTAGTAATTATATCTGCTTTATTTTATCCATTGTTTTTAATTAATTTCCGTCTTTTTTGTTTTGTCTATTTGTGTACAGCACTTTGTTTCAGCTGTGGTTGTTTTTAAAGTGCTTTATAAAAAAAAGATGTGTTGAGCTGAGTTGAGTTTTTCTAGTGTGTACCCTTAGAGCTGTTTGGCTTGGGAGTACAAGACTCCTGCCGTCATAGCTCTAGGGGTCATGGAGACAGTCAAACTGTCACATCACAATAAGGTGATGATCCCTTTGAGGCAATGTTTTTATTTTTTTCTTTCCTTTTTCAATTTTTTTGTCTTTCCGTTTTTTTTTTTTCTTTTCCTTTAATTTTTTTTTTTCACGTGTAGGCAGGAGACCTCTACTTGTTTTTCAGTCATTGTCTTGTTGCCTGGATAAATAGGCTTATACTACAACGCTACTAAACCTTGCAGGTGTACAGTGCCATGCTGGTCAGACTAAAGCAGCAGCATTTGCATCGACTGCAGCGCTCTGACTTCCATCCACACTTGGTCAACTGCTGGCAACTATCTGAAATTGGTGGGAGATCTCTCCAAACGATCTGCCGCAGTTCCCTTTCTTGGTCCAGCCCCACTTGGCATGAGTCTGAGTCTGTTTTTTTTTTGTTTTTTTTGGTGTTTCTGGTTGAGGTTCTGTTGACAAACTTCAGATGCAGCCCGCTTGGTAGGCAGCATGCTTCACATGCTGCTTCAGCACTGATGGGGTTGGAGGAATGGCTTCATACAGCCTCTACTTCTGAGCAAACATGTCCAACCTGACCTCATCAACACCTTCAGCTGTGCTGGATCTGTCATACATTAAGACCACGAACTTCTCCAAGGTCTTTAGGTCTTCATCATCCACTGCTGGTGGATACTGGCTCAGTATGCTGAAGACACCGCAGGCATCATCACAAACATCCCAGGTATGCTAAGCAGACTTCTTCCCTTTGCCACAGAATGCTGAAATGACATCACAGCCAGTGAAGGCATGGAAGCAAAGCCTCCCTTTGCTCTTTCTGCAAGAGTGCAACACAAGTCATGTACAGGAGCCCACTTCAGGTTCCGTCTTCGTCCAAAGGAAACACACTACTGCTGCAGACCAAGCTCCTGAAGTGTCTACAGAACACAGTGGGCTCTAATTTCGTAGACCAGGCGCAAGCGCAGGCGCACCTGCCTGCGCCGGCCTTCGCCGCGCGGACTGGGTGTGACCTGCGCACTTTGCAAGTTTCCTGCAGTGCCAAGAGAGGCGCACTCATGGCGCACAGGGGCGCAGAGGTTGCGCGTCCACGCCCACGTCTCTGCCTCTCCGCGCAAATGTCAGAATAGGAGGAGAATAGACGTGAGTGGGATTAACACAGCCGATCGCCGTCTTCACCAATCAAATGAGCGCCTCTCCTCGCCTTCAAATGCGCTGCGGCCGAGGCGCAGCGTCTGATTGGTCTGAATTATCCCCGCCACCGTGGAAACAGTGTGCTGGAAAGACCCAGCAGTGGAGACGCTGTCCCTTCAGCAGGAGAATGGACAGCGGGGCGCGTCACCGTGTGGGCCAGCTCCCGGGACAGATGTAATCTGTTCCTTTGTCATTAATAGGAGTAAAAAAAAATAAGAAACAGTTACACCACAGCTGGCTTATCCATTCATTATGCTTGTGATCCACCTGCACTCCTGGTTTCTCATCGCCAAATAGCAGAGCCTTTAGTGATAAACTGTATACTCTCCCGGTGTCTCCTCCTCATCCTCCTTGCAATAATGTTCTCCATCTTTTTAGATCACATTAAAAATAAAGACTAAAATAGAGGAATATGGGAAATCACGGGTAAATCCTGAGTGACATACATTTATTTTCTCTCTTTTTTCTTCGTCTTTTTTCCCCTTTTTTTCTTTGAATTTAATGAAATGAGAGAAGCCAGATATTTACTCAGTATCAGATATTAAGGCTGTTTATTGTTGACTTGTAAGATGTGCATCAAACTTCCAGCTGCCGTCAGGTTAAGTTTCTTTATGACAAACAGCTTTAATCCGACATCAGAAGTGACGGGAAGGTTAATATAGATACAAATGTATCTGCTTGTTCAGACGGTTACATTTGATAGTGATTGCTGTGATTGTTTATTGCATTAAAATGTGCCTGACACTTTGGAAACCTGCCTCTGAGGCGTGCGCACATGTGCGCTTGTCACCAAATTACAACTGCGGAGGGTGCGCTCCGCCCTGCACCGAGGTTAGACCAGGTTGCAGCTGGCGAGCTTTCAGCGCACTTTCTGCACTGTTTTTGGCACGAAATTGTAACTGCGCCAACATGAATCTGCCGACACCTCCCCCTGGTGCGCCATCACCTCCCCTTGGTGCGCCGTCACACCCACCTCTGCGCAGACAGTCTACCAAATTGTCAAATTGGCAGCGCACGGCGGTGCGCCGCACGAAATTAACACTGCGCGGGGTGCGCCAGGCTTGCGCCCCCTGCGCTGCGCCACGAAATTAGAGCCCTGACTGTGATGACGATAACGTCTGTGTTGTTGGCTTTGACCATGATGACATTTCTGCCTGCTTCTGTTGCATGTCTGGCATGCACAAAGATCTGTGTGTCAGCATCTTCATGACTGCATGGTGCCACCCCAGCCAGATTGATAGTGCAGTTGCTAACAGCATCTTCTTCCTTAGTCACAATGACCACATTTGGTGTGCCACCCAAGCTACAGTATCTTATCAGCCAGAAAGTCAAACAGCTCTGCTTGGTTGTCATTTTCTCTCAGGAAGTTTTGCCATTTTGAGGGAATTTTGTGCAAACCTGTCACCCTGCATCACAACGTGTCCTCAATTTGATCTAGTTTCAGCTTTCAGACTAGATGGCGGTAAACATCAAACACAATGTCTGTTCTCTTGTACTTGGTAGAGTATGCTTTTATTGTAGTAAGGACATCAAGCATTGCATAATCTACAACAGTTAGCTGTTAGCCGCTACGGCTAATGGCTTACAAGGTCAAACAACAGTTAATGGCCATTTACTGTTGCTTGCCATTTTTAGCTGTAGCAGCTTACGTTAGCTTACGCTGTTAGCTTAATTACCATAAGACTATCATTTCACATTAAATTATTACCACAGGGATGTATCATTTAACACTTATATATGACATGAACCTGTCAAAGACAATCCCTACAAAGTAACCTTATGAGGAGAGCATACAGTTGCATGAAAAAGTACATGAACCCTTTGGGATTACTTGGATTTCTGCTTAAATTGGTCGTAAAATATGTTCTGATCTTCATCTAAGTCACATCACTAGACAAACACAGTCTGCTCAAATTAACACCTCACAAAAAATCATAAATTTTCATGTTTTTATTTGACACAATATGGAAACAGTCACAGTGCAGGGTGGAAAAAGTATGTGAACCCCTAGGTTAATTACTTCTCCAAGAGCTAATTGGAGCCAGGAGTCAGCCAACCAGGAGTCCAATCAATGTGATTAGATAGGGTGTGTTGGTTAAAGCAGCCCTGCCCTATAAAAACACACCAGTTGTGAGTTTGCTGTTCTAAAGACGAACTGCCTGATGTGAACCATGCCTCACATAGAAGAGCTCTCAGAAGCTCTAGATCAAGAATTGTTGACTTGCATGAAGCTGGAAAGGGTTACAAAAGTATCTCCAAAAGCCCCGATGTCCATGTGTCCACGATAAGACAGACTGTCTACAAATGGAGGAAGTTCAGCACTGTTGCTACTCTGCCAAGGTGTGGTCGTCCTGTAAAGATGACTGTGAGAGCACAGCGCAGAATACTCAATGAGGTGAAGAAGAGTCCTAGAGTGTCAGCTGAAGACTTACAGAAATCCCTGGCACATGCTAACATTATTGTTTACAAATCTACAATATGTAAAACATTACAAAAGAATTGAGTTCATGGGATGACACCACCAAGGAAGCCATTGCTGTCCAAAAAAACATTGCTGCACATTTGTAGTTTGCAAAAGAGCACCTGGATGTTCCACAGCACCACTGGCAAAATATTTCTGTGGACAGATGAAACTAAAGTTGAGTTGTTTGGAAGGAACACAGAAGGCTATGTGTTGATAAAAAAAAGGCACAGCACACCAACATCAAAACATCATCCCAACTGTGAAATATGGTGGAGGAAGCATTATGTTTTTTGTTTTTTTTTTGTTCAAGTTTATCAAGACATTTGGCAGGAAAACTTAAGACAATCTGTCCACAACAAAGGATGGGTAATGGGTTACAAGGAAGCTAGTGAGTCAGTCCATGGGACCAAATTCAGATTCTACATAGTGAAAAATGTATGATTTGACACCAATATCATTCAAATAGGACATCTGTGCGATTGTATTGAGAAATGCAATATTACTGTATATTACAATGGCGGCCATCTTGAAAAATGCCCACCATCATGAATTTTTAGGTGGCTAACTTTTTTTTCAAAAGAGCAATTCCCAAGGAGTATGTGTGCCAATTTTGGTGCTTGTATACAAAAATGAACGATTATTACAGTTATCTGCCCCACTGTAGGGGAAGAGTAAAAAAAAATAGTTATCTCACAAAAAATGTTCGGTCCCCTTTACGCTGATAAGAGTAAGACGTCTATAGCTATTTTAATGTGGTTCATGTCAAGCTGGTACGTAACAGCCCATTTTTTGTTTCTGTTTTACCAGGCAGTCACCATGAGGATGCTGGTGTCTTTTGTACAGGTAACTGATTTCACTAATTTCCAGACAATTGGACTCGAGTCATAGGACTCGGACTCGAGTCGACTCGAGCGGCTAATGAGACGACTTGCAACTCGTCTTGGACTCGGGAGGTAAAAACTCGGAACTCGACTCGACTCGGGAGATAAATACTTGAGACTTGGCTGAGACTCGGGAGAAAATATCTCCAGACTCGACCTGACTTGAGACAACATGATTCAGAAAATTTCACTCACTCAGGCTTTATATGAAGAGCCAGACAGGAGATATACGCTGCTGTTGATGCTCCATTCACAGTACACGTGTCCGTCAACTATTATGGTCCTGCACACAACACAGCGCTACACACATATGTTCCTACCACACACCCGCTCCTGCTACAGTGATGATCAGTGGGCAGATGGCGCAGGACGCAGGCTTCAGCTGCTATGTCTTTTGTGCCCAAAGTTATTTTCTTTGCATATAAAGAATTTCACTCAGATGGAAAACGAAGATAGCCAAGTGTACGACCTGCAATGCTTCGATAAGCGAAAAAGAGGGCACAACATCGAACTTTATCACGTGCAAGTAAGTGAAAGAAAAATCGCCAAAGCAGTAGGATAAATGATTTGAAGTGTATTTTTTTAGCTCGCATATATATGTGTGTGTGTGTGTGTGGGGCGTGCGTGTGTGTATGTGTGTGTGACACACACATAAGCGACTAACTACCTTTCACCTTGTTAAATCCTCGACTATTCACTGAAAATGGCACTATTTAAATACACTAGATCTGGGTTATCCAGGTGTGTCAGAATAAGATATAAGGAGTTCTCTCTTATTTTTTAGGTTCAGCAGTCAAAGTGAGTGCGTGCATGCAGTTTTATGTTTGCTGAATTGCAAGCTGAGCCCCCTATTAGTTGCAAATAACTGTTGCAAAATTGTTTAGATAAAATTATTTTTTATATGAAACATGCCATTTCTTTAATGTAGCCTTTTTCCTCTACCTAGGTCTAAATAATCAGACATGCAATGTCTTATTGGTAAATGACCAGCTTTATGCTGCATTAATCCAGGCAGACTAGTCGGATGCGGTTTTTTATGTTGACCTTGGGAACACAAGTTCGTATCACAAGTTTGTATCTTCAAGATAAAAAATCTGAGTCCTTTTTGGGTGGACTGGGGAACAAAGGTGAGGGACTTGACCTGTCATAACCTGTGACTCGACTTGACTTGACTTTACAAAACCTGTGACTCGACTCGACTTGACTTGACAAAACCTGTGACTCGACTCGACTCGACTTGCCCACAACAGAAAAAACTTGGGACTTGCTTGAGACTCAGATCAAATGACTCGAGACTTGCTTGGGACTCGGATTGGAGGGACTTGGGCAATTGTCTGCTAATTTCAGTCTAACACCAACTCTTTCAGCTGATGTTTTACTGTACAAACAACTTTGTATGAGACATTTTCTTGTTTTTTTAAATGATGAACATTTTTTTGTGGGCAGCAAGTACTATTTTTAATTTAATTTGCAGATTATGCAATTGACTTTGGCCTTTTAGTTTAATGAAAGAACGATAAAGGCCATGCAACTCTGACATGTAACAGCTGCAACTTGGTTTAAGCCTCTGGCCTTCAAATTAATATGAAGTTACCCTCCAAACTTAGTCTCTGACAATTAGTACGTTATCATTAGCACCTGGATTTTGATCAGACATTGTATGACATCTGAACTAATCTGTTTTTTAGTTGAAGAATTTATAACTTTTTAACTTGAAGTAAGAAGTTTAGTTCCTTTTCAATGAAAAACTTTGATCTATAAAAGTCCTTTTTAAAAGAAATCAGCAGGTCCGTCGTGATCTTCATAGTTTTCTCTAGAAATTCATTGTGAAGTTACCATCTCTGAAGTCCTAGTGCACTAGAGCATTTTGTTAGCAATTGTTCTATGTAATAACTCTTTAAATTTTAATTCAGTCATATTTTGTTTGGTAGATAAAATAATGTCCAGATTTCTTGTGCTTGTGTTCACCATGGGCCTCATTTCAGGTGTTTATCATCAGCACCTAAACAAAATCAGACAGGCAGATCAGGGGATCAATGAAGCTAAAATGTTCATCACTTCTCCATTTTTGTGGGAAAAAATTAAAGCTGCAAACAGCATTTGTCGGGTCCTTGCTCTGTCACACGTCCTTCATGTCTGTTTGACCTCAACTCTGAGTGAGGTGGGAGGGTTGCATTCCAGTTCACCAAATTTTAGGGCTTGTCATTCGGAAACAATTATAGAATCAATAAATTCCTTGAGAATTTTTGATCACCCTGGCTTACTCTATCATTTGTCTGTGTTTCAAGCTGATACCATTTACAGCCCAGGACGTTTTCTTTTTAAATGAAAATTTGAGTCTTAACTTATTTTAAAAGGCAAATTGCTGGCTTAGTGTTAAAGATAGGTCAAGGGTGTCAGTCCATAATTTATGGGTGTCAATGCGACTGTTTCACTGTTGATTTGATCTTTCTACCACTTTCTTAATGTCCATGAGGGTCTTTTTAGTGTGCACAGGGGGCGATAGAGAGTAAATTTTGGCATGTTGGGGGTTACTTTTTCATTTTATAAAATGCTTTGCTGGACCTAGGGCGTGTGCCAATTTTGGTGAGGTTTTCAGTGAGTTCGGGGGGTCAAATTAAGGCCCATCCAGTCCTGTTGGACCGAATGAAAGTAATATGAAGAAATGCTACAGGAACAATAGGCCCCCTGTTCAAGGACCCCACAAGCTGAAGCTAGAGGCCTGTTTGACCTCCATTTTGAGGGTTTCATCCTGTTTCAACTGTTTTAGAGATATCACAGTTTGAGTGGTGTACTTTTGCTCCTCCTCAGATTTTATATTGGGTGTGTATTACATAGTCCATATTTTTACCTTTGGTGTGGCACATGACCAGCTACACTTAACTGTCAATCAGTGACTGAGTAACATCATTTTGCCCAAATCCCTCTGAGTGAGACTGAGTAAAAACTTTTAAAAACACCACCTCATACATGCTAAATTGTTGACAAAATCTCTTAAATAATAATAAGTACTGCTGTTGTGTACCGCTGCCTATTACTTCCTAACTTGCTCTGTGTGTGCTTTGAGCAACTTGTGGAGGAGACATATTTATATCTAAAGTGTTTGAACAGCATTCTGATGCGGTAGAGTTTACGAAATTATATTTTCAACTTATCAGGAAAGTGGATTATTTGCTTAGTGTTGATCGGTGCTGTGTCACCAAGCGGCTAGCTATGTTTAGCATTTTCTGTTCAGTGAGAGGATAGAGGAGAAGAGAGGAGAGGAGACTGAAATAAAACAAAAAAGTGTACTCCTTTGTTAGACATTACAGAATAAATAAAAAGTAATAATGCAATAAATATAAATAAAACACTTTAAAAAAGTTTAAATGTATAACATATAAAAGTAATCTCTGAGTCGACTCAGAGATTACTCTGAGGGCCAGATCCTCAAAAGGATTGCACTGCTTTAACTACTGTGAAACCTGTGCAAATAACTGAAAAAAATAGTGTGCGATCCTCATAGCATACGCAAAGGGTGACATGCACGCAAACTGAACTCAAACTCTGAACCCAAACTGATCTACCACTCCTGCTGCTTCTGCACTCAGTCCAATTTGCATGCATGAAAATTAGGGAATATTCATAAATTCAGAGCAAAGTTGCCCTCTTCCAATGCAAATGAGACTCGTTGCAAATACCACCTTGCCCCTTAAAGACCACTGCTAACTGCCACATGCAGTTGAGTGGTGCAAATTACCGCCTGTGAGACCCGTGTAATAAATCCATGCAATTTCTCTTTCTCCCTCTCTCACTCTCTCTCGCTCAAAGTGTTAGGAAATTGCACTGAGTTGGTGGTAATTGTGGAGCAGAGCCTATATATGGGCTCTGTAATCATGGCAGTAGTGATTGTAGCCAGCTGAAACCACCGTGGCACGCAAGACGGCAGGTGCACACAAGAAAGGATTCATTCATCAGAGTATCATCTTTTGCAATAAGTGAGAATGAAATAATTTGCAGATAGGGCATGATCCTTGCGTCACTAGATTACATCAAGGATGACAGTTATATAGCCGACTGTGTTCTTTTCTGCAAATATTCAGCCATTTTAAGTAAACATGAATAATTTGTCTAAATACAGTCTGTATTAAAAATAAAATAAAAAAAAAAATAATAATGACCCCGTGACCATTTTTTGGTCATTTGAGTTGTATTTTCTTCATTTGTTTTGGCTGTTTTAATAACAAAGGCTGAAAGAAACTTAAAAAAAACAAAATGGATGAACAACAGAAAAGATGACAAAAAATAACGCTTATGGACATATGGTACTTTGACCATTTTGAATCACTTTGTGGTCATAATAAATAATTTGAAGTTTTTTTCTTAAGGGGTACAATTAATACTTTGACATTTATACACTTGGCAGCTGTGTCTCAGGAGGTAAGGGTTGTCCGCTAAATAAATAATAAATAAATCAACATAAAGCCTTAACCATGTCTGGAAACACATGAAAACGACAACAAAACATGAATGCCAAATAAGGTCGTTATAAATTTTAATTATTTTTCTTTTCCTGCCTCTTAATTGCCATCATGTGGCAGGCGGCTCAGACTGATTTCTCCCCTTACAACAGAAACATTTCTGGCCTGAAGAGCAGCAACAATCCTACTCATGTCCCCATCATCTCTGCATGACTCACCTGCATTTGTGCTCTCAAGCCCCAGTTTTTTTTTTTTTGACCTGCTAGAGCATTTCAGCTGACGTGAACTACTTGCTACTTGACTGTCAGCCATCCGTAAACTTAAAGGACTATATATTGCACCCCACCTCCTGCTGTTACTCTATCAAAGTATCACCCAGCCCATCCTCTTGTACTGCTCCACCTGTTTTTACACCATGCTCTCCATCACCAACCGGGCCAAACTCACAGGAATAACAAACACAGTAGCAAAAATCATTGGTCTACCCACCCCCAACCTCACAGAATTAAACAACAGGTCCATCACTCGGTTAGCAAACACCATTGTACAGGATATCACCCACCCACTGAACCAATACATTATCCCACTACCCTCAGGGCGCAGGTACAGAACAATCAAGTTCAGAAGGGCTCGCCTGGGGAAAAGCCTGATCCCCTCAGCCATAGCTGCCCCGAACAGCAGACCCCGCTGACCTGTCCGCAGCTCATATTGTATTTTATTGTATTTCCTCGTCTTGCACTGTTATGTCGACTGTATGATGTCCTTTGTCGTTTGCTGTTGTCTGTGAGGTGCGATGTTGTTGTTTTTGTTGTTTGTTGCTGTCCCTTTGTAATGTACAGTTAGTGAAAATGAATTTCCTCTCTGGGGACTGTCTTGTTTTGTATTTGTAAGACATGATTCTTACCACGTTTTGCTACAGCTTGAATCACTTTATTCACTGCTGTGACATACAGGGATGGCTGTGTAGGAAGGCGAGCTTCTGTCAACTATATCATGTACTGCGTCTGTGCATATCATGAACCAATCACGGTCAATCATGTTAGATTACCAATAGGAGAACATCTTAATGACACGTCATTTGACTATGTTGCTAAGTAACCACATGAATATTCTGTGCGAATATTACATCCCCTTTCTTTTAAAAGAGAACAAAAAAAACCTACATATTCTATAAGTAATAGCAACACACAACCAGAAACTCTGAGTAATAAAACAATGCAGTACTTGTAGTGGCCTTGTAACTCAAACTATAATAAACAGTTCACTGGACTTATTGTGACTACCTATTGCAGTAACTGTTGATACTCAAAGTTTAGTAGGTAGTTCAAATATCTTGCAATGCTTTATGAACACAGCATTCAAACAGCTCAGATAAGACACTGTACTTTTTTTTTTTTTTTTTTTTTTAAGGGCAGCGATCCACCTGCACCCTTTTACATTTCTTTATAAGTCCAAAACTCTCCTGGGTTTGACTTCTCGTCCAGAACGGGTTAGATAAGGGACAGTTTGCAGAGTGGGCACACCGTTGATCTGAGAGGTGTAAGGTGTGGTGCTGTGCTGAATATGATCCAGTTTTTCTTCAATGTTGGTTTTGTGTGTTTCGTTGGTATCAAGAAGGTGTCGTCTGTTTCTGCGATACTCTTGGCCTTCAGGTGTGCGTATGAGGTATGATCTTTCTGTGTCAGCGGGCTGAACAACAACTGCAGGCTTCCAGTAGCCTTGTTCTTGAAAACGGATGTTTCGTCCTTCATGTAGCTGTGTCATAGGCTTGGCTGACCTGTCGTAGTATCTTTTCTGGTGTTGCTGTTGATGAACTCTCCTGGCATGTGTATTTCTGGGGCTGACAACCTCAGGCTGAAGCTGTTGGTGGTGGTTGGTAGTATGGAGCGTAGGCAGCGACTCATGAGCAGCTGAGCTGGTGATTTGAAGTTGTCCACTGGTGTGTTGCGGTATTCCAGGAGGCTCAAGTAGACATCTTTATGATCCGCTTTAGCTTTTTTCAGAGGGGATTTGGCAATTTGCACAGATTTTTCTGCGAGGCCATTGCTTTGGGGGTAATGAGGACTTGTGGTGATGTGAGTGAACTCCCATGTGCTGGTAAAAGCTTCAAACTCCTTGCACTTGTATTGAGGGCCATTATCTGATATAACAGTCTCTGGTATGCCATGCCTAGTGAAGGCTGCTTTCATTTTGTTAATGATAGCAGAGGCTGTTGTGCCGTGCAGTTTGTCAAGTTCGAAATATCTGCTGTAATAGTCCACTATGACAATGTAGCTTTCGTTGTTCCATGTGAAGAGATCAGTAGCAACTGTTTGCCATGGCCTGTCTGGGATCTGGTGGTTAATCATGGGTTCTCTGGGGTTGGAGGGTCTGTGTTCAAGGCAGGGGTGCACTTACTAACCATTTCCTCTATTTGTCTATTCATCCCAGGCCAGAACAAATTGTCACGGGCTCTCTGTTTGCACTTTTCCATGCCCATGTGAGCTGCATTGGAGGGCATTTCCTCTTCTCATCAGGCCATCCTTCGTTGATCGACTTTATCAGAAGCTGAAGCTGTGTGTCCTTTTCAGTCTCTGTTCTGATTTCACATAGCTTAACATCACTGACAGGTAAACTGCTGAATACTGTGTGTACCTGCATATCCATACCTTCTCTGAGGGTGTCATCATGGTCAGATAGGGACTTCCTGGAGAGGGTGTCTGCAACTGGAATGTCTTTGCCTGGCTTGTGTATGATGGTGAAATCATATCTCTGAAGTTGAAGAATCATTCTCTGCAATCTTGGAGGCGCTGCTGCAAGCGGTTTGCGTATGATGGACTCAAGTGGTTTGTGGTCACTTTTTAACAATGATGTGCTGGCCATACACATATTGATGGAAACGCTTGCATCCGAACAAAATGGCATACAGCTCTTTTTCGATTTGAGCGTAGTTGATTTCACTCTCAGTTAGGGACTTAGATGCATAGCCGATGGGTTTGCCTTATTGTAGTAATACTGCACCTAGCCCGTACTTGGATGCATCAACTTGTAATCTGAGTTCTTTGCTGGAGTCAAAGAAGGCGAGCACAGGACCTGGTTCCCGTGTGAGGAGATCTTTTATTTTCTTGAATGCCTCATCATGTTGTGTGTCCCACAGAAACTCACTTGACTCTTTTAGTAGTTGATGCAGGGGTGCATTGATGTCTGAGAGCATAGGGGCAAACTTCGACAAGTAGTTAACCATGCCAAGGATAGTTTCCAGCTCACCCTTGTCTTTAGGCGGCTCCATGTCTCGCACTGCTGCAATTTTTGCTGGATCAGGCTTGAATTCCTTCTCTTGTGATGCGGTGACCAAAATAACTGACTTCTGTGGCACATATTGTGCTCTTTTCTGGATTGAGCTTGACTCCATGCTCCCTGGAACGTTGCAGCATGGCGTGGAGGTTTTTGTCATGTTCCTCCTTGCTCTTTCCATATATGAGAACGTCATCGACGATGGCCTTGACTCCCTGGAGGCCTTCATAGGTTTCATCGACTTTCCGCTGAAACTCATCTTGAGCTGATTTTAGTCCAAAGGGTAAGCGGAGAAATCGGTATCATCCAAACACAGTGTTGAATGTGGTGAGCTTAAAAGACCCCTCTGTGAGTTTTATAGTCCAATAGCCGGACCTGGCATCTATGACACTGAAGTAGCGTGCTCCTGCTAGCCTGGATGTGATGTCATCAAGTGTGGGTAAAGGATAATGAGGTTGTTTGATGACTTTGTTTGAGTCCTTAGGGTCCAAACACACTCTTAACTTGCCTGTGCGTGGTTTTTCTGCTGCCACCATTGAATTGACCCATTCTGTTGGCTCAGTGAATTTCACAATGATCTGTTGTTTCTCCATATTCTGTAGCTCCTCTTTCAGTCTATCACGCAGAGCAAGAAGGACACACCTTGGTGGATGCACCACTGGTGTGGCTTTTGGGTCGATGTGGATTGTGCATTCACCAGGAAAAAGCCCAATTCCTGTGAAGACATCTGCAAACTCATTCATAATGTGTGTTTCAGGGATACTGTTTACAGACATTATGAGTTTGATGAGCTTAAAATCAAGACACGCCTTCAGTCCTAGTACTGGGGGTGCAGATGTGTCGACGATGTAGAATTTCAGCATGAACTGAACATCCTTATACTGACACTCTATGCTACACTTGCCTCTGACGACTAGTCTTTCACCACCATAGCCATAAAGTGGGTGAGTTGAGGGCTGTAGCACATACTGTAGCCTTAGTGCTTTGAAAAGATGTGTAGGGATGACGTTGGCTGAGGCTCCAGTGTCCAATTTGAAACTTGCTGCAGTTTTGTTTGGCTCCACTTTAATGTCAGCATAAACTTGCTCTGTCTCTTTAATGTCACTTCCCTGTGTTACAGCGTCAATAAACAAATCCACATTATCTGTCATTTCTGCCGTTTCATTTTCACTAACTGTGTGCACACCTTTTGTTTGTCTGGAACGACAAACCTTTGCAAAGTGGTTCCACTTGTTGCATATTTTGCACTGTTTCCCTTCAGCAGGGCAGCTTTCTTTTGTTCCGTGAGTCTTATTTCTGCAGTAACCTCATGCTTTGGGGCGCTCACTGTCTCCATCTGCTTTGGAAACATACCCGGGGTTTCTCCTTGTCTTGTCATGGCGCGTTCTCCAAGCGGCGTTCTTTGAAGGTTGCCGGGCAATTACATGTACAGTCTGCTCATGTGGCCCTGAGTTACCACTAGTTATAGCTTTTAGCTGTGCCTGTGCTATTTCATGAGATCTTGCAATATCTATTGCTTTCTCCAAAGTCAGGTCAGATCCTACGCTGAGTAGTTTCTCCCTCACCCTCGCAGAATGAATGCCAAAGACGATACGGTCTCTTATCATTTCCTCACTGTTGGCATCACTGCAGTCTTTAACAAGTAATCTCAAATCTGTCACAAACTGTTCAAATGGCTCGTCAGCACTCTGCATTTTCTCGTGGAATTTAACGAGCAAAGATAACATTCGTTTTCGGCATGACGTATGCCTCAAAGCAATCATAGTGTGATTTCAGTACCTTTCGTTCGTCTTCTGTAAGCGTCCATGTGTTATAGATGTCTCTGCCTTTGTCTCCAACCCAAAGGAGTAGGTAGCTGCACTTCTCGTCCTCTCCTTTCTTCTTGAAGGAACCAGAGAACATTAAATCCACATGAAGTCTGAATTTGCGCCATGCTTCAGGCAGGTTGCTAGCATCCCAGTCCATGCGGGGTGACGGTACTCCAGCGACGTCCATCTCGGTAAAAAAAAAGTCGTTTCACTCTGACACCATGTCTTGTTTTGTATTTGTAAGAGATGATTCTTACCACAACGTTTTGCTACAGCTTGAATCACTTTATTCACTGCTGTGACATACAGGGATGGCTGTGTAGGAAGGCGAACTTCTGTCAACTATATCATGTACTGCGTCTGCGCATATCATGAACCAATCACGGTCAATCATGTTAGATTGCCAATAGGAGAACATCTTAATGACACGTCATTTGACTATGTTGCTAAGTAACCACACTAATATTCTGTGCGAATATTACAGGGACCAATAAATCTAAATCTAAATCTATAGCTGCAAGTTCATGTCTTGTACCTGGCTGTCACTGCTTATTGTTCTTGTGCCGTTGTTTGTTTTTGCTGATCAGTGTAAAGGAGACGTCAATCAGATGCCAAACTGTGTGGGTGTGTTTGCGTCGGCATATCATTGGAGCAATTTCTTTTGAGTATAAGGCATCAAACAGTGCAGATTGCATGAGCTATTTCTGTGCATATGATGGCGCTTTTAGCAGGAGCAATTCATTCTTTGTGGATCTGGCCCTGAGTCTCTTAGATTCCTTTGAGGCATCCAGACCCCTCAGATTCTATCAAATAAATATTTGATGTTTAAGCCTTTATTTTAGCTCACATTTTTTCTTGTTTTCTCTTTTGTTTTTTACTAGTTTGTATTTATCTTTCTTAGTTTCATTGATTCTTGATAACACTTTGAATCACATTTTAGTGAGAAGTTGCTATACAAATCCATTTGTTTTACCTTGAATGACAATTATTAAAGGAATATTTCACCCAAAGAATGATATGCCTTAATTTTCTACTCACCCTCATGCTGAGCAACACTCTGGAGCACTTTTTTGATGTCTCAAATGCAGCTGGAAGTCCGGGGGGATTTTCGCTGTCAACAAACGTCCATCTAATAGGGGACAACGGAGCCCGAAGAAAAAGGTCCATAAAAGTCCACAAAAACGTGCCTATTTTCCTTCATACTGCTCGTCCGCTGTAATCCAAGTGTCCTGAGCGGGTAACGTCCATAATTAATTCGAAACGAGGTCATTTAGTACATTTTTTGAGTCTAAACAGTGCTATATCGTACTTCCGCAGTGCACGTCTACGCGCGCTCCCTGCACCACGTAAGCCGTCTGGATTGGTCTGCCGCAGCTTACGTAGTGCAGCATGAGGGTGAGTAGAAAAGTAAGGCATATCATTCTTTGGGTGAAATATTCCTTTAATGTTGTAGTTGAAGCTGCAGGTCCACGGCAGCAGGCTGTCCACGCCAACGATCCTGAGTAGCAAACAAGAAAATAAAAACATTCAGACAGCATTTAGGTAGCTCGCAAATTGATGCTACATCTATAAGTAATAGTTCCATGATAAAGTTACTCTTTGACCCGTAAACCCACACCTCACATTAGGAATAAATAACAATGTTAATATCATTGTTAGACAGTTATTGTTAACTACTGTTTACTATCTGCATCACCAGATAGAAATCTAATTTCCAAGCTGGGCCATGACCACCATCTGCTGAAAATGTCTGCAAAATCCATCCAGGTGGTTTTGTGTAATCTTGCTAACAGACAAACAAACAAGCAAACAAACAAACAAACAAACAAAAAAAAACATACACTTGCAAAAACATGACCTCCTTGGTGGAGGTAAAAAAAATAAAACAAAAAAACCCCAGAAAAACTAAACCAAGACAGAACGACCAACAAAGGGAGGCAGACACAGTGTTGGAAGGAAAGAGAGGGGAGCTCAGTGAGACAAAGCAGTCTTTAGGTAAGATAACACTAAAGGCCACCTGGGCGACCACTCTCCATGCAAAAGTCAATGTTCAGCTACAAAGGGGTGGGGCCAACCCTCACGCAATGTGATGAACTTGGTCTGGGTTTTAACTTTCCAGATGAGATCAAGTGTGACTGTGCCAGCACAGCCAATCAGCGTTGTGAGGGTGTGTGACTACATACTGTTTTTATTCTAGCTCACATTAGAGCGACAATACATGTTCATGTGCGTAGTTAGTGAGTGCATCAGTTCTGCCTTATTCAAGAGAAGTGGCTGTTTTCTGCGTACTTGTTCTTTTTTCACCCCTTTTATCAGCCTGAGGAAGATGAGAAGAGCCACTAACTGCTAAAAAAATATGCTTTAAATTCCTGTTCTTTGTAGAATTTAAGGTGTTAGTGATGTTTTATTTTGTATTCAGCAGGATCAAGAGTCTCCTCAGTTGTTTTTGTTTTTCTTGGAAAGATTAGATTTGATTTTGAATAGATAGTACTTTATTAATCCCCAAATTCTGTGGCTAAATTTCCCTCAGGTAAATTGAGATTCATTAGCAATTAACTATCACAGAGAAAAGACAGAAAAAGATAAGATAGATGTAAACAAACTAAATAAATATGTATAAGTATAAATCAAATAAATCGAAAAAATAAAATAAAAATATTTGGCGGCTGGCTGATGATGATGGTAGATGAGTGAAAAGGATGCAGCTGGAATAATTTCAGCTTAATTCATACAAATATATGATCTGAGATATGTTTTGACTGTGGTGAAATTTGAGTGGACATTACACGACTGAGCAACATGACAGTGTGAACAAGAGCTACAGTGTGTCTATGGACGTGCAACGTGACTTGGGTGGGTGACACAATCCTGGTCACCATGTTGAATTCAGTGTGAACACACCTTTAGTCTACTTCAGCCTAATCATGGTTTGGTCCAAGCCTGAGTAAGCTCAAACTAAAAAGCTTGTTCAAAGGCTTTCACTGAACTTTCTTATGGATAACTGATACTGATAGAATCCAGTATATGTGTTCAGTTTTTACTGCCTGTCTCATTATTTTCTCAAGGCCAAGCCTTAGAGTAATCACTGTTAAAGCCACATGCTTTTGTGTATGTGCTGGGGTGGAGTTTGAATGAGGGGGTGGAGGGGATTGGGGACTGTTTTTAACATGTATAACACTTTGAATTGCATATTTAATGTATGAAAAGGGCTTTATAAATAAAGCTTGATTTGATTTGGATGTCTGTGTGTGCTAACTGCACATGGCTGAGTGAGCTTTGCTTGGAGTTCCAAGACCTGCTTCAGGTCCAACAGAGAATAAACTTCGAACCTCGGGCTGGAGCACTGGCAGGACCCTCATCTGTGTCCCTCACACTGTCACTGGCTTCATGAACACGTGTCCTCTCATGCTTAAAGTGGACATTTTAGCTGTTAATGCACCAGCATTACTAATATTTCATGCATGTATTCAGGATACTCTGTTAAACTTCTCAAAGCACCACAGATAACTCCTTTATAAACTAAACATGAACACTGATGTAAAAGCTCATGTTTCTTCTGTTTTACTTCACCATCAGACAAGATGTGCCATCCAGATGCCTTGGTGTATTCTCTGAGTGGACTTTTGATATTTGGGACCATCCTGATCGTCTTCATGACCTTCTCATTGTACAAGATGTACAAAAGAATCCTCCTCTTATCTCAAGGTATGATAACTAACACTGTCTGAATCTCTCTGTGGTCATTAAG
Organism: Scarus forsteni; assembly: GCA_036419115.1. NCBI lineage: Eukaryota > Metazoa > Chordata > Actinopteri > Labriformes > Labridae > Scarus > Scarus forsteni. The sequence continues at coordinate 970,555 of JAZDUH010000061.1, read as the reverse complement.
GACTGATTTTTGATTAAAGATATTTTTATGTTTCATGTTCAGAGGCTCGAGCAGCTCCTTCAACAACACGCCTGAAGGTAAGATCACCTCTCTGTGGACAATATGCAAGTGTCACCTGATTAAATGAGATTAGATCTCACTTTCTTAATCCCTTTGGGAAACTCCTCAGGGAAAATAGAATTCCAATAGAAGTTACAAAAGGTGGATACAAAGAAACATAAAAAGGAAGATATAAACAGAACAATAAATAATAAATATTAACAAATTCAAATAAAACAAATGAATTACAAATTTAAAAAAAAAAAAAAATAAAATAAAATAAAATAAAATAAATAAAATTAAATTATGACTACAGCTGCAGTCTCACTCCTTCCTGTCCTCCATCCCCCTGCCCTTCCTCCTCCCCCTTGAGAAGAGCCTCACACGGGGGATAAAGGAGTCCCCCAGTCTGCCGGTCAAACATGCTCCTCTAGTCGATGATGACCGCTGAATGAATGAATGTTTTTTCTTTATTTTATGAACAGTGTCAGGTATACGTTGTCATTAAAGCTTGGTTTGGTATTTCCAAGTTAAAGTGCAACAATAGGCTGGGTGGCAGGATACTCCTAGTTGTGATCAGCTAGGTTATATAAAATTTGACAGGCTTTGGACTACTTTAAAACCTGAAAAATAAAACAAATCCCAGACCGAGTGAAGAGATGCAATAGTGTGAACTAAGTCTGCTTTACTTAATTCTATCAAGACCACTTCATCAAAAAAAGACACAACAGCAGTTACATTATTCGTACATTCTGAAGTCAACAGTGTGGCTCTAACGGGGGCTGCCCTTGCCTTTCAACAAGCCAATAGTGCTGTCCCTTATTAATTCCTGATAAGGAACAGCAGGTGTTCATGTCCTCTTTGCAGCCTATAAACTAACTAACTAACAAGGTGGAGGGTTGCAAAGCCGCTTGCAGCCTGAGTAGGGAATGAAAGCAGCCTGAATAAGGTGGTCTGACAGCAGTAACCAATGGCAAGTTGGAGGTAATCAGATGGCTGTCAGCAGTGACAGGCTAGCATGGATTAGCTGAGTGACAAAGCATTGCTGGCATGTTAGCGATCTGATCTCTGTGTCTTTGTAGAATAAACGCTGTACTCAATTAGTGAAAATGACCAGACTTAAAGAAGCAATAAAAGCAGGTAGACTTTAGAGTGAGTAGTTGAGAGGCGCTGAGCTGCTTTAAGATGACAGAGAAGCTTATGATATTGGAACTCAAATTTTAAAATGTCATAACTGAGTTAACTTTGACAGTCCTGAATCAAAGTATGTTGGCCCTATTTGTCAATTTAGTGTAGAATCCTACAAAGACATGAAATAAAAAATAGTCTGCAATTCCACCTGTAATTCAAGATTTCATCAATCCCAATGTTTGAAAAACAGCGTGTCAATGACGTGGCGGGTAAAAACAATCATTATTTGAATGACCCATAGCCCAGATTGTACAATGTGGTTAAAAAAGGAAAACCTCTCTAACTTGAAAACCGACAGGAAAGAAGCAGCAAAGAATACATTATTGTTGTTTGACTAAAAAGTGGTGTTATTTGGGAACACTGACTCGGCCTGATCCTTGACAGTTTGAGTTCTACCTGCTTTGTTTTCCATTCATCAAGTAATTTGAAACGCCAAAAAAGGTGATATGAAAAACTGTGCTAGGTCCAAGGCATCATCCCTGATGGAAACCAAAACAACAGAACAGCTGAGCTGAGTTTAGCTGATACCATGTCCAAGAAAAAACCCATAACAGATCTGGTGGTCTCAGTGGCAACAACACAAAACTCACTCTCTGTGTGAAATCTCTTCCTGGTTTTTGCCCATGTTCTGTTAAAATGTTCACTATTAGACTTGTGCTCTTACTAAATATTTGGTTTGTTCCAGGGTTTCCAAGAAGCAGAAATCCTCAAGTATGCTACACTGAGATCAAGAAAACAGAGGGACAACACCTGGAGTGAATGTGTGTACTTCCTTATCAGGGAGTAGAACTGAAATATTTTTGGTCTCTTTAAAACTTGAGCTGTGTTTGTTTTTTAATTTCATGTTTCTGTGAACAAACAATTGAAATGAATAATCTACTCTGACTTTACTTTTTTAATTCGACTGTAAATGTGCAAAACAAGTACTCCTTTCTCTATTTAGTACAAAAGCTTTCAATCACGTTAAATGGTTTCTTTCTGTACCTTCAAAACCATTTCTATATTTTATTGTATGCTGTTAAAAGATGATATATCCAAATGTTTATTCACTTAGTTGAAATAAAAGAAATCCAAAACCTCTTTGTGTTTTTCTATTTAAAGCAAGATGAACATTGTGTCTCTTTTTATCAAAATTGTGCTACAGTAAATCCTTAAGGAGCTCATGTTATGCTTTGAGGACTTTTATTATTATTTTTTTTTTAAATGTATATTTTTGGGCATTTTGTGCCTTTATTGACAGGAGAGAGTCAGTGGATAGGCTTGTGAAAGGGGGTGAGAGAGTAGGGGGAAGACACTCTGTAAACTGGTCACAGGCGGGATTCGAACCTGGACCGGCAGAAGCACGTACATGGGGTGCTAACCACTACGCCAAATCAGCACCCCTGAGGACTTTTATTTTATGGAAAGACAAAAGCAGCAAAACAGGGCAATTTCTTTGACACCAAAATAGGGTGTTTGTAAGTTATTTACTGAACTGACAGTGCCCTGGAAATATTCAGTTAAGGAGGCTTATAGAAGAAAAAAACAACTTTGGTTTGCAGATCTGGGGGCAGAAGATGAGCAGCGAGGATGAAAAGTTAAGATGCGTTCACACTGGATGTGACTTAGCAACTGATATTGAGTCTCTCTTGTCAGTTTCTTTGCATGTTAATATATAAAAGCCCATTTGATCACTGTCTCATTGTGTCGCACCGCATCCCGTCATGTAGACATCACGCCCATTTGAGTTTTACCGTAAAGTTGTCTTGGCTCAGCCGGGTACCTTATGGGTAGGTGCAGAATGCAGATAGGCCAAGAATAATTTTCTTACATTTGTGTTATTATTTTACATGAATTTACATTTTTAATGGATGATTTTGAGTGATGGTGACAGCTGGTCACTGGGTGGTCCCACTAAAACCCCATTCACACTTTGAAGAAATCCTTGAAATTACCCAGACATTATCTGGGTGAGCTGTTTGTATGAACCTGAACATACAAACCTTTCTTTACTACTGGCTAGAGTATAGATGGTTATAATGTGACCCAGGACTTCAGATTCTTCATTCGAAACACTTGTCACTTGAGTATGCAGGTATAAAACATTATAAAGGCTTGATTATAATACATTATGTCCACACTTGTTATACTTTATAAACCTTGGTACAAGTTCTTAGACATGGTTATACACCATTATAATGACACTTATGAAGCATTATACATGCATTATAACATCTTATGCATGTGCTTCTAATGCCTTTTAAACTAGACCTTTAAGTAAAGTGTTACCGCTGTTCGTTGATTTCAGCTCAGCATTAACACAATCTTCCCATGAAGCTGATCAGAAAACTAAACACTCTGGGCATCAGTAACACTCTCTGCATTTGGATTCTGAACTTCCTCACAAACAGACCCAGTCAGTTTGGATCTGCAGTCTCTCCTCCTCCACTCTAGTGCTACACTTTGGAGTCCCCCAGGGCTGTGTGCTCAGCCCCCTCTTGTTCACAGTGTACACCAAGACTGCAACCCCCCACATTGACAGAAATCCATCAACCACCATCACCAGTCGAATTTCCAAAAATGATGAGACTTCATATCAGGATGAATTGAACCATGTTGAAGAATGGTGCACAGAAAACAACTGTGACAACATCAGGAAAACCAGAGAGTTGAGAGTGGATTTTAGGAAAACTGAGGCAAAGACACATAAACCTGTCTACATTGTGGTATCATAAAATGATGGTTGATGGTCCTAAACATGTAACTTGGTTATTTAGTTGGTTTGGCCAGTGCCTTTCTGGTTATAAGCAATGTTATATCCAATATTACTGATGTATTTGACTTCATGATGAATGTTGTAATTGATGATTCACCTTTTTATGATACTTTATATATACTGTCATTTGCTTATTGTTATATTTCTTCAAGATTCCCGTCTACTTATTCTTACTTTTAATTTTACAAATGCAAGCTGGATTGAGAGGTTTAGTTTAATTGATATGAAGGGCTACAGGGTTACCTATTTTGGTGCCTTAAAAAATTCCACTACATGTGTGCCTCCTAAAATCTTCACTCGCAGATTGTATTTGTTAAACTGTGACAATATATGCCTCATGTAGGTAGAAGTAGGCTTGTCACGAGAACCGATACTTCGGTACCAAGTCGGTACTAAGATTCAGAAAATGTGACGGTACTGACTTTTCTAGACTACCCAAAGTACCGTTGGTACCGAGGTGCCAGATCTGGCCACTTCTTTAGCATTGTTTTTTTTTGGCTGTAAATGAGTGATCATCTGGCAACCCTCACACAGTGCTGATCACATGCGAAGAACAATGACACACGACATAGCGGAGGCACATGCACCCGGCTCGTCAACAACGAAACATTTAAAAGACAAGCATCCAGACTCGTACAGAGAATTCAAGGTGAGTGCATTTGAATTCACGTGTTATCACTGTTGCTCATATCTAATTACGTTACAATGATGAGATGAGCCCAGCCCATAGTAAATGAGCTGCACCGCAAAATAACTAGCGATATGTCCAGCCTCGCTGCTACCTCCGCTGCTGCGCGGCTTGTAAAATCATGAAGGAAGAGAAAAGAGAAGGACAGAAAGAGAGAGTCCACAGAAGAAATGGCAGAGTGTCCCAAGTGTGTGGTCACTACAAGAAGGGACGAAAAGAAAACACAGTGCAGTGTGTCTAATGTCAAACGGAGTTAGCATAGCACATAGCTTAGCATGATAGCACGTCATCAATGCTAAAAACATCCGGTCTGTGCAACAGGATGACACTGACGATACATCAACAGAAGCAGCTGTGATCAATAACTGAGATACAGACTAGTAAATAACCTACTTTGATTATGGCTCTGTGTAAAGGCTGGTTCAGAACGTAAATCTATGCGGAGGCTACTTGCCCAGAATCATGTGTATTTTGCTCACATACTTTTCACATCCAATAGCTTTACATTTAATTTGATTGCAGAGAGTAGAACAGGAAACACTGACAGTGAGTAGAGGAAGCAGGCGTAGGGAATGCTTTCATATGTTATAGAAATGTACATTAGCTAGTTAAATTATCTTAGTATCTAAGTATGATATAATTTGGTCCTAGTAATAAAGTAATCAAAATAAGATCATCAATATGGTACAGTAGTAAGGCAATAGGCACTGTCATATAAAAAGGTTTTAAAAAAGTTTCACCACCATGTCAGTAAATTGCTGCTCCCTCTCTCTCTGTGTTAGTATTGCCTCTGCTGTTCTCATACGGTCATTAAGCTATACCCAAATCTCTATCTTCTCTTCACAGTATAAGCCAGAGGAGGACAGTGACATGGACAGGCTGGGCAAAGCCAGCATCAATATACACAGCCAACAATAACGGACGCTTTCAATTTAAGCATAATATTGTTTGTTGTTCACTTTGTTCAAATAAAGGAGTGTATGTTGAACTACAGGAGATTTTTTATTTTTACCATGGTATTGAGTGGTATCGAGTATTGAAGAATTTAAGTGGTATTGGTATCGACTACTAAATTTCTGGTATCGTGACAAGCCTAGGTAGAAGTGTCATAATATATACTTGTCAAGTTAGAGGTATCATACAATAAGTTCACAAGTGTGTTATGATCTTATAATCTCACAAAGTAGAAGTTAGACTTTTCACTTAATATTTTGTTGGGTGATTGTTTCAAAGTTATTGAAGATATCTGGTTTAAATGTATAAAGGCTCTTAAATGTGGTTACTCCCTCTCATGAAGCCAAAATACAGATCTAATGACGTCTATTCAAAGATCAGGTGAATCTATCATGTCTGAGAAAGAGGCCTTAAGGAGGAAAGCCCATATTTGGAAAGCTCACAGAGGAGCCATTTTGAAGGGACAGACAGAACTAGCAGACGCCAGTTTGAGAAAGCGAAGGGAAAGAATGCCAAACTATAGCCATAAAAGGAAGGGACTCTGGTGATCATTAAGGTGCGTTCACACCGCAAGCGACCCAGAGTCGCGTCGCCTACTGAGGTAGTGTCGCGCGTCCATAAATAGCCTACCTGTTTGGTCGCCTGGCATCGGCCGTCCCTCGGTGACGTCACGTCCGCTTGAGTTTTACCCATAAAATATATATATCCCATAATAGGGTACATAGGCGGACATTATTCCAGCTGTGTCCTTTTCACTCACTTATCAAACACAAAACTCTGCGGCTGATGATGCAGCAGCATCCTCTGTGAGTTTACTGCGGTCCGTCTACAAATGTCCTCACTGAGATTAGTTCCGCCTATGCGGAAGTCATCCGCCCTGTGGTCCGGATGAATAACTGCACCGTCACACGTACACACGCCGCTGATTGGCTGATGCTGCACAGCCACGCACAACATCGCCTGAATAGATCAACTTTTTTTTAACTTTGGCATCGCGCGACGAGTGAAGCAGCTGTCTTGTCGCCAGCTGTCGCGTCGCGGGAGGGTTAGCCCCGCCCCATCGCGGCTGTACATTGACTTTGCATGGAGAGTGATCGCCGAGGTAGTACAGGTAGCGTCCGGTGTGGACGCACCTTTAGATTTGTATGACGTCTTCAGGGAGGGAAATTCTCATAATTCTGTCTAAGTAACATAAAGTAAATATTAATTAGTGGGCTTGGAACAACAGTAAGAAGGGATGGTACATTTACCAGGAGAGGAGGAGCTCCACCCAGTGATAAAAAGCGATGTATCACAGCTCAGCGATGTGTTTTTGGGGTGTCTGCTACCACGCTCATCTACTCCCACAAGTTTGTTAAAGATTCTTTTGAGCTTTAATAAACGAGTGATACTTGGACTTCTTCTGCATTTTGTGATTTCTTGGGGACCTGGAACTAAAAATTGGAATATAACTTTTTCCTTATTTTGGGGATACGGATCATGATTTGGATTATTTCTATTTTTCCTTTACTGGAATTACGGAGCAATAAGTGGAATATACCTTTTTTCCCTTTTTTGGAAAATAACAACATATTGGATTATACATTTTGGACATCTGGGATTTACTTACATTTTAAGGGATTATTTCTTCTATCAGCTCATACATTATCTTGACGGCATATATTTTGAGACACTACAACATCAGTAAAGTTGAGGGGAATCAAGTGAACACTTTTACACTACTGGGACTCAACGTAACAACAAACCTGTCGAAGACTTCACATGTCTCTGCTCTTAACAAATATTGGGGTGGTGAGGTGCCTATGCAGACCTAAGAACTTACTGCAGAACTACACTCACTCAGCCACAGCCTGTTCATCCTGCTGCCAACAGCCACAGAAGAATTTGCGGGAACACTTTACTTAAAGGTCTAGTTTATAATGCATTAGAAGCACATGCATAAGACGTTATAATGCATGTATAATGCTTCATAAGTGTCATTATAATGGTGTATAACCATGTATAAGAACTTGTACCAAGGTTTATAAAGTACTACAAGTGTGGACGTAATGTATTATAATCAAGCCATGTCTTATAAAGGATTTATAATGTAGGCTTTATAAGGCTAAAGGCTTTTTAATGTTTTATACCTGCATTGAGTATGCAGGTATAAAACATTATAGAGGCCTGATTATAATACATTATGTCCACACTTGTAGTACTTTATAAACCTTGGTACAAGTTCTTATACATGGTTATACACCATTATAATGACACTTATGAAGCATTATACATGCATTATAACGTCTTATGCATGTGCTTCTAATGCATTATAAACTAGACCTTTAAGTAAAGTGTTACCGAATTCGCTGTACCACCACACTGCAGAGCACCTTCTTTCTACAGGCTGTTAGATTGCTGAATGCACCATCTGCACTCCTCTATGTCAAAATGTTTTGTTTTTATTTTGTTAATGTTTTGTGTTTGAGCACCACTTTAGTTTCAAAGATGATCTTTTTTGTATCTCTTCAGGATTATTTAATGAGTATATCTGTCATTTCAAAAAATCATTGTTGGCTTTTAAGTCCAGGAAAGTCAAGGTTTCTAAATAGCTAATGAAAAACATTGAGCTCATGTGGTTGAGTTTTTTTTTTTTTTTTTTCTTTAAGTTTGATCTCTGGGTGGGATTAGACAGTTGGTGAGAGAGAAGTGCATGGGGAGCAAACAGACAGCCCCAAAGTGAGCCTCTCACTTTTTTTCCTCTGTATATTCTGTTTCTTGTCACCCAATCAAACACAGTGTGGTCTACAAAGAGAGCAGAAGCTGTCAGTTCTCCTTCAGTCAGTGAGCACAATGACATCTCCAACATTTGTCCTCGTCCTCACATGTTTGGTCCGGGGGGAAATTGGTGAGTTGACTTTCTGTTACTCTGCATATGTTCACTTCTTATTCAGTGTCTTTCAATATTTCTGATGTTAAAATTTTTAACAGTAAGCTTTTGTTTCTTATTTCAGCCCAGAGAGCTGATCTGAAATCACCCTCATCAGTTCATCATGAGAGAAGAAAAACTGGAGAGACTCTGACTTTAACATGTGATCATGGTGGCTTCACATGGATTTATTGGTTTAAGCAAACTCTTGGAGAGGAACTAAAGCTCATCTCTTCCAGAAATGACAATACATTTGATACTTTGTTTGGTGAATTTAAGAATGATCCACGCTTCACACTAGGTGCTCAAAATGGAAAAAGTCATCTCATCATCTCAGATTTACAGCCATCAGATTCAGCCACTTCAAGGATTCAAGGATTCAAGGATTCAAGGAGTTTTTATTGTCATTCAACACATGTTAAACATGGATAGAACGAAATTGGTTACCCTGGTCCCGGTGCAAGCCCAAATATACAAATAAGAATAAACAAATATATATAAATATAAGAATAAAAAGAGAATAAAGAATAAAGAAGAACACAACAACTAGCCTTTATAATAAATAGTCTGTTCTGTGCAATATTGCAGTGTGCAGTTGTCAGGGACGGGGGGTTGTTACAGGGGACCACCAGAGTTCAGCAGTCTCACAGCTTCGGGGAAGAAGCTGTTCCTCAGTCTGGTAGTCCTGCTCTTGATGCTCCGCAGCCTCCTGCCTGAGGGGAGAGGGACAAACAGAGCATGTGCGGGATGGGTGGGGTCCTTCGTGATGCGGAGGCCCGCTTCCTGCATCTGGAGGAGTAAATGTCTGTGGTGGTGGAAAGGCTGCATCCCACAGTCCTCTGTGCAGCTTTCACCACCCTCTGCAGAGCCTTCTTCTCTGCCACAGAGCAGCTGCCGTGCCACACAGTGATGCAGGAACACAAGATGCTCTCCACCGCGACCTGTAGAAGGATGTCAGGACTGAGCTCCCCAGTCCGGCGCGCCTCAGCCTCCTGAGGAAGTACAGGCGCTGGTGTGCCTTCCTGACCAGAGAGGAAGTGTTGGTGCTCCAGGTGAGGTCGTCCGAGATGTGTACACCCAGATACCTGAAGCTGGAGACCACTTCCACCGCTGTTCCTCCGATGTGCAGGGAGGGGGAGGTGTCTTCCCTTCTGAAGTCCACGATCATCTCTTCGTCTTCTTCACATTGATGCAGAGGTTGTTGTCTCTGCACCAGCCCTCCAGGTGTTCCACCTCCTGCCTGTAGTCGTCGTTGTTTGTGATCGTCCGATCACAGCAGTGTAGATCTCACGAACTTCACAATCAGACAGCTCGGGCGTATCGCTGAGCAGTCATATGTGAGCAGGGTGAACAGGAGGGGGCTCAGCACACAGCCCTGGGGGGAGCCGATGCTGAGGATGATGGGGGAGGAGGAGACTTCATGGATCCTCACAGACTGCGGCCTGTCCGTCAGAAAATCCAGGACCCAGTTGCACAGGGTGGAGCTCAGTCCGAGTGAGTGAAGTTTTTGGGTCAGAGTCTGTGGTCTGATAGTGTTAAAGGCAGATGTGAAATCCACAAACAGAAGGCGGACGTAAGAGTCTTTGTTTTCTATGTGGGTGAGGGCTGTGTGGACCACAGAAGAGATGGCATCCTCTGTGGATCTGTTTTTCCTGTAGGCGTACTGGTGTGGGTCTACTGTGGTGTCGATTGAGTCTTTAATACGGGCCATGACCAATCTTTCGAAGCACTTCATGACTATCGGGGTGAGGGCTACCGGCCGATAGTCGTTTAGGCCTGTCACAGTGGAGGTTTTGGGAATGGGGATTATTGTTGCCGTCTTCAGGCAGGTGGGGACAGCTGCCTGTGTGAGGGAGGTGTTAAAAATGTCCGTCAGCACCTCAGTGAGCTGGTCTGCACAGCCCTTCAGCACCTGACCAGAGATGTTATCGGGACCAGCAGCTTTGCGTGGATTAATCCTCAGAAGGGTCCTCCTCACCTCTGCTGCAGTCACGCTGAGGGGCTCTTCTCCTGGTGGAGGGGTGAGTCTGGTACTGGGAGAGGTATTCGGGTCATTGAAGCGTGCATAGAATGAGTTGAGAGCGTCCGGCAGAGAGGGGTCCCTGGGGCATTATGCACTTTTGGTGTTGTAGTCTGTGATGCACTTTATGCCCCTCCACATACTCCGAGGATCGTTGGACGTTAAGTGTCCCTGTATCTTCTGAGCATATGAGGCCTTGGCCCTCCTAACTCCAGCGTTCAGCTCTCTCCTCGCCGCTCTGAGTGCCATTCTGTCACCAGACCTAAACGCAGCATCCCTGGCTCTCAGCAGAGACCGAACCTCTGCATTTAGCCAGGGTTTCTGGTTGGGAAAGTCAGTTATGGTCTTGGTGCTGGTGACATCCTCTGTGCACTTACTGATGTAACTGAGGACAGAAGATGTATATTCCTCTAGGTTCACCTCTCCCTCTTCAGCAGCTGCCTCTCTGAAGACCTGCCAGTCTGTGCACTGAAAACAGTCCTGCAGTGCAGGGACTGCATCGCTGGGCCACACAGTAATGGTCCTTCGTGTTGGTGTGTGGCGTCTGAGCAGAGGACGATAAGCAGGGATCAGCATGATGGAGATGTGGTCGGAGAAGCCCAGGTGGGGGTGGGGGGCGGCTTTGTATGCGTCTCGTTTGTTTGTGTAAACACGGTCCAGCGTGTTATTTCCCCGTGTTGGTATGTTGACATGCTGGTAGAATTTGGGCAGAGTGTCTGTCAGGTTTACGTGGTTGAAATCCCCCGCAACCACGTAAAACGCCTCCGGGTGCTTGTGCTGGAGCGAGCTGATGTTGTTATGTAGCTCCGTTAGCGCTTCGTTAGCTTTAGCACCCGGTGGGATGTAAACAGCCATAACAAACACCGCCGTAAACTCACGAGGCAGATAGTGTGGCCGGCACTTAACAGTCATATGCTCTATCGCCTCAGAGCAGTGGCTGTTCACCAGCGTACAGTTTGTGCACCAACCTTTATTCACGTAGACGCATAGTCCACCCCCGCGGCCCTTCCCCGACTGCTGGTTGCGGTCCGCCCGGAAGAGAAGCCGGCCGTCGATCTGGAAGGCTTGATCCGGCATGCTGTCATTTAGCCAGGTTTCTGTTAAACAGAGTACCGCACAGTTCCTCATCTCCCTGGAAACCCCCAGTCTCAGTCGAAGCAGGTCCATCTTGTTGTCCAGGGAACGTACATTGGACAAAAACAGGGACGGAATCGGTGGTCTCCCGGCGTTAGCCTTTAGCCTGGCTAGCAGCCCACCCCGTTTTCCCCTCTTCTGCCTCCGTGCACACCGCTTCCTCTTGCTCCCCGCCCGGCGAACACTCCCACGCCAGTCCGGTGTCCTCAGGAGATGCAGTCTGCCCAGCAGAGCCCTGAGTCTGAGGACCGCTGTAGTTGTTGTTGTTGTTGTTGTCGTCGTCGTTGTTGTGCTCTCGGCCGAACCATCCCTTATTTTAATAAGTTTGGTTCGGCTATACCTTTTACGCTCGTTTACACAAGCAAAGCAGTTAAAGTTGGCCTTAGGACCAACCAGAAAGGTACTAAAGGGGGGCTTGTCCCCGGGAGCATGAGAAGCCGCTGCACTGCTGCGCGCCGCCATCTTGAAGATACTTATCACTGCATAAGCTGTGAAGGATCCATGTTAATTCTGCAAACAGTAACTGTCAGTGTAGAAGGTTCTGGTCTGACCGTCCCAGTTGTGGTCCATCAGTCTGAATCTGAAGCCGTCCAGCATGGAGGCTCTGTGACTCTGAGCTGTACAGTCCACACTGGGGGCTGTGATGGAGAACACAGTGTTTACTGGTTCAAGGACTCTGAAGAATCTCATCCAGGACTCATTTACACCCATGGAGGCAGGAACCATCAGTGTGAGAGGAGACACAGCACAGAAACAAAGACCTGTGTCTACAACTTACCTCTGAGGAGCCTGAATGTTTCTCATGCTGGGACGTATTACTGCGCTGTTGTCTCATGTGGACACATTCTGTTTGGAAATGGGACCAGGCTGGACTTTGGAGGTGAGTAAAAACGCTTCAGTTATTATAACTTATGACAATAATGTTTTTTGGTTTGCTACTTTTTCCAGCAACATTTTAAAAGAACTTTGAAAAACTGTACATGCAGATAAGTCTAAAAAACTGAGCACAATAACCCAGGCATAGAGGAAGTGCTCTAACAACATAAACAAAAACATTAAAACGAGCAAAACTCACCAAACCCAAACAATAAAATAACTAAAGCACAATAGTAACCTCTGTTATTTGTCTCAAACTCCCAGGATATACAAGAACCCAGAGGCATAAAAGAAATAAATCTTGAAGATAAAATAATAAAAAAGGTCAACAGTCATTCATCATAAAAAAAAAGTATAAAGAAGTTTGATCCAGTGGGTAATAACATCTCCCAGAGGAAAAGAAAACAACAGTAAGATATTAAAAGATAAAGACTGGCATTAAGAAAGTCAGAGCGAATAAACCAAAAAATTTAAATAATTAGAACAGATAAAATAGGAACACTTTCTATGAAGTCCCTGTTTTCAATGTATTATCAACACATTGTAAGCATCTTTAAAATACTTACAGAAATCTAAATGGTTAATTTATTATTAACTTCATTATACACTATTGAATAAAATAAGTTACATACACACTTATAGTGACAAAAAATGTGCGCATTCTTTTGTGCAATTTAAATACATAAGGCATTATGACAATTATTTTGTAAGAGTATTTCATAGTTCTGAACATTTGCATTGCCAATTGTCAGAGATCAAAATCCTAGATTTACCCCAGAAACAGTTTTCAGAAACTGATCTATATGTTTCTTTTTTCTTTTGAGCAACATCAACATCAATTATTCATTTTTTTATTCTAAAATTTTCTCTATTTTCTGATCTTTTTGAACAGTCACAGTCTCATCTTTTACAATTGTTTCAAAAATGTCTTGGGATCTCATTAATGGTATATAATAATACCACGCAATAGAATGTCTTGACTGTTAGAAATGATTAGACATGTTAATCATAAACAAATCAATACAATGTGATAAAATGTGTCTTTTTCTTTTATTTATTTTTTTAAATTTCATCTTATTTTTCCATAGTTTACTCAGAGCATCGAATGGCCACTCAAGTGAGTTATAATCAAATTACAATGGATTGTCTAAGTGTTCATGATGTGTTGTAAGTTTATTTATGTAATTACAAGATTGAAAGTCACAATAAATTACAGTCTTTGAAACACAATGAATGACCTGCATATCTGTTTAATCAAATCCACTGTGGCTCACAATGACCAACTAATGTCAGACCTCCTGGATCTCCACACAGATTTAGATCACCATGAAACTGTATGAAGATTTATAACATTTTATGAACATGCTTATTTTGTATTATGATGAGGGGCAACAAGAAAGTGTCAGTGGTAAGATAATACACAACCAATATTGACCAAAATTCTGACACACAGATTTGGATCACATATAAAATCCATTCAGCTTCCCATATTGTCATGAACATCATTTTATTTAAATGTGATCAAAATCTGACTATAAATGTCTGAGTTTTTAGCCAAAATCTGGGGAAATGTTCTACCTCGCAAATTGTTAAATCCAGGAGCAGGAGCATTTACGAGAATAATCTCATAAATTACGAGAATAAAGTCGTTAAATTACGAGAATAAAGTCATCTTTTATATCAAACTAGGAAACATCTACTTGGCTACATTAAGAAAGATATTCACAGATTCAGACTTTTCGGCTCAATAATTCATCAACAAAAGAACGTAGTTCCAAACCTGACCCCTCTTTTTGATCACTGTAATGAAGAATGTGAGCTATAAACTCGTTTTCCTCCAAACGAGCCGTCAAAAGCTGATGGCTCGGAGGTTAAGAGACCATCGGCAAATTACCATATTGGAGGAAGAGTGAAAATGGAATAACTTCCCCAAACTGAGAAGTAAAGTCTTCAGAATCACAGCAAATACAAAGAATCATATGTTATTCATACTACGGGTCATATTTTCTTTAAGACTTATGAATTAAACTATTCACAGGACTTTCTGATTGAAAATAAATCAAATGCTATCAAAGTAATGAGATCTACCAACCAAGTCATAACAAAGCATGAATGATGATCTCCTCTTCTTTGAACTACAGCTCTTACTTCAGCAAGACTGTTTTGATTTGATTTAAATGATTTGTTTTGTTGTATTTTATTGAAGAGATGTTTGATTATTAGTATGGCTTTAGTGTCACTACAGTAACCAACAATAAAATCATTGCAGTTATTATTTTTTATACATATTAATTAACGCAGTTAAATATAATATACATAACATCATTTAAATCAAATCAAAACAGTCTTGCTGAAGTAAGAGCTGTAGTTAAAGAAGAGGAGATCATCATTCATGTTTTGTTATGACTTGGTTAGTAGATCTCATTACTTTGATGGCATTTGATTTATTTTCAATCAGAAAGTCCTGTAAATAGTTTAATTCAGAAGTCTTAAAGAAAATATGACCCGTAGTATGAATAACATATGATCCTTTGTATTTGCTGTGATTCTGAAGACTTTACTTCTCAGTTTGGGGAAGTTATTCCATTTTCACTCTTCCTCCGATATGGTAATTTGCTGATGGACCCTAAACCTCCGAGCCATCAGCTTCAGAGTATTGACGGCTCGTTTGGAGGAAAACAAGTTTATAGCTCACAGTCTTCATTACAGTGATCAAAAAGAGGGGTCAGGTTTGGAACTACGTTCTTTTGTTGATGAATTATTGAGCCGCAAAGTCCGTATCTGTGAATATCTTTCCAAATAAAGCCAAGTAGATGTTTCCTACTTTGAGATGACTTTATTCTTGTAACTTTTGGACTTTATTCTCATAAATTTATGAGATTATTCTCGTAATTTAACGACTTTATTCTCGTAATTTATGAGATTGTTCCCGTAACTTTAAGACTTTATTCTCGTAACCTTACTTTTTTTTTAGTTTTCAACGTGGCCCTAATCCTCCGTCTTATGTTGTAACATTGCCAACATTCTCAGATAATATGTCAAAAAAACTTTGAAGAACATTTGAGTTATCTCTCAGATGGACGGATTATTAAAAAAAAAAGTCAAAATAAAACTTTGGAGTCAAAGTTGACATTTAATGAACTGAAAAAAACAAAGAGTTTGCTCTTTAAAAGGTCTAACATGGATAAAACACGAGAAGATCACTAGAAAAGCAGCATAAAACAAACGAAATCAGGCTCAGAAATACAGAAAAAGAAATACATATGTTCAAAAGAAAAAAAAAACTTCAAGGTAATAGCACTTGATGAAATAAATAAAAATAAAAAACTTTGCAAGAGCTCATGTCTTTGTTTCCTCTGTTTAATGTCACAAACAGATGAGCTTAGCTCTCGTGCCTTGGTGTTTCCTCTGAGTGGACTTCCAATCTTTTAGTCCCCTATGGAGCATCCAGACCTCTCAGGTTCTATTTAAGAAATATTTCCCTTATATTGCAAAGAGGGCATGGGCATATATTCCCTTGTGGTTAAATGTTGCAATACGGTAAAACTTATCTAGTCTTGAATTCAGGACATGACAACAGGAAAAATACTTGTTTTCGATCTGCATCACCACCAAAATCTTATCATTTCCCAGCTGGGCCATTACCAACGTCTCCTAGACATTTTTTTCCAGCAAAATCCATCCATTAGTTTTTAACTAGTTAATCTTGCTAACAAACAGACAAAAAACATACACTGGCAAAACCAGCCTCCTTGGTGGAAGTAGAAACAAACAGAAGAACTAAAGCAAGAAAGAGGGACAAAAAGAGAGAGAGGAAGAGAGTGTGAGCTCAGTTATGACAAAGCAGTCTTTAGGTGCATCAATGCCACCTGGGTCATCTCGCCAATCACTCTTCATGCAAAGTCAATGTACAGCCAGGATGGGGCAACCCTCAAGCGATGTGATGAACTCAATCTGGATTTTAAATTTTTAGAGCGAGATCGTGTGTGGCTGTGCGTAGACAGCCAATCAGCATTGTGTGACCACACCTGTGACACACTGTGTTTGTTCCACTAGAGTGACAATTTATGTTCAAGTGAGTACATCAGTTCTGCCTTGCCTACTCAGATTTGTTCCCTCACCGTGTGGGGCCCGCTGGCCTGGCGGCCTCCTCTGGGGTACTGGGGTGCTCTTGGCTCGCCCCCTGTGCCCCAGGGCCTGCTAATAATAATAACAATAATAATAATAATAATAATAACAATAATGATAATAATAATGATAAACTAACAAACAAAAGACATGTAACAAACAAGTAAACGTGTACTGGTAGATCAATGTTAGTCATAGCAATACAAAGCCACAGATCTCAGAGTTGTGTTTCTTAATGTCAACCATACCATAAGGGACCCAATCTCTTTAGTCAGCACTTCTCTAGAAAGTCATGATAACATTCCCACTTCTGGTAATACTTCTCCACCCTGTTTATCAACCTAAAGGACAGTTTTTCTAAAGCAGTTAGTTTTGCTAATTGGATGAACCACAGAGACGGTGCAGGAACAGAGGAACCTTTCCAGTTTATTACTAGAAGTTTTCTCCCCAACATGAGAGCAGTTTGCACCCATTCAGCATTAGAAGGAGTTAAATGTTTTAACAAAGTAGGATCACCCAAGACATATAAACTTGAAGTGTTCTTCCCCAGTTTTAATGCACCACATTACACTTAGCTGCACTTATTCACGGTGGAGGGATAATGTATCTTTGTCGGGGAGCAGAGATACAGAATAGTAGGGGGAACAGGGGGTGCACAGCTAGTCTAGGCCTGGTGTGGCTGGTGGGGTCCAGCCTTTTTCCACCATGAATATTGCTGGGGAGCCCTTCCAAACGTGGGGAGGTGTCGGTGGCTCTTGATGCAGCTGGGCTCCGGCGCCTGCGTGTGGGGGCCTGGGACGGTGCCCTGGGGACAGGGTGGCGCTGCTGGGTCATGTGTCCCTGGTGGCCTGTAGTGCAGGATCTGTCGGCCTGTCGCTCTCTGGGGACCTTGCCGCAGGGGGCCGCCCTGGGTTGCAGTTCTGTGTGGGTTGCCTGGGGCCCCCCCTTGGGCATCGGGGCGGCGGTCCCTGTCGCTGCCTCTTGGCCTCAGCTCTTCTGGAGGGTGGGACCTAACCTCGACCTTACCTCACGCCTGCACCTGCCCCACCTATGCTGCGGCTGTCGCGCCAAGCCCCACAGGTTCGGCTCGAGAGCCTCCTTCCCCTGGGGTGGGGACCTCCTCCCGAGGTACTTGGCTTCCGGGGGGCCTGGGGCCTCTGGCCTGCCATGGGGGGGTGGGGTTGGCTGGGTGCTGGGGGTGGGGGGTGGCTGGGGCCGGGTGGGTGGGTGGTTGGTTGAGGCGGGTGCTGTCTGCAGGGTTTGCCCCGCCCTGGATCCCTGGGTGTGGTCCTTGGTGTCTCTGGGGGGGCGGGTCGGTTGCCCCCCTTGGGTCCGGGGGCTGTTTCTTGGCCCGGTGGCTTCTGGGGCCTGTGTGGCGGGTCTCGGGTACCCTGGTAGCCCAGGGGTTGCCGGCGGCAGTGATCTCCCGGGAGGGGGGAAACTTTCTGGGTATTTGGTGACCACATGCATGCTTGTACAGACACTCAAGCTCCTGTCGAGACTTACTGTAAAGAAATAGTTCTTCCCATCAGAAGACCCCACTTCTCTGGTGATCCTGGTTTCTTACTGCCTTTAATTCCTGTAGGAGCTTAGATCAGCACAGCACTTGGACTGCTCAATCAGTAACACTGCCTGTCTGTCCTTCTTTCCGTTTGTCTTGTCTCATCTTGTCCTGTCTGTCACTATTTCCCCTTCTTTCACACTGTGGTGTGGCACGGTCCTCCCATTCAGCTCACATCAGGGGTTAAATAAAGTTTGATTTGATGGAGTAGCCTACAGGGAGGGCTGGTGAGGGTCACTGTAGCAGTGAATCATTTTTCCAATTGCCAAAAAAAAAAAGGGCATTGGTCTTTCTAATACTGTCATCAGACACAGTGCTCAGCTGAAAAGACAATGCAAACAAGGGAAAAAAAAAGATGAGATTAGATTACATTAGAATAGAATAGAATAGATAGACTTTATTAATCCCCTTGGGAACAAACAAAACAAAACAAAACTCCCTAAATTTCCTTCAGGAAAATAGAGATTCAGTAACAGTTGACCATTTCAGATTAAAAAAAATATATTTAAAAAAGACAGATCCAAACAAAACTAAATAAATATGCACAAATATAAAATAAAATAAAAATATGTGGCTACTGGGGGATGATGATGGTCGATGAGTGAAAAGGATACAGTTGGAATAATGTCAGTTTATTCATACAAATATATGATGTATGACATGTTATGATCGTATGGAGGTGAAGAAGTTCCAGAATCCAAAATAAAATGGATCAACAGAAATGTGTTTTCATTTTCAGAATAAAGCTGTCTTGTTAACTCATAAATACATTAAATAATACATTTGTCCAAACTGAATTTTCATTTTCTTGTTTAAGTCTGCTCATTCTTAATGAAAATAAAGGGTAATCATGTTAAACAGGATAATCTGTTCAACTTCTCAAAGCACCACAGTTAACTCCTTTCAAAACTGAACATGAACGCTGATGGTAAAGCTCATGTCTCTGTTTCTTCTGTTTTACTTCAACAGATGAGCTGAGCTCTCATAGCTTGGTGTATTCTCTGAGTGGACTTCTGATATCTGAGACCATCCTGATGGTCTTCATGGCCTTCTCATTGTTCAAGATGTACAAAAGTATCCTCCTCTTAACTCAAGGTATGATAACTAACACTGTCTGAATCTCTCTGTGGTCATTAAGGACTGATTTTTGATTAAAGATATTTTTATGTTTCATTTTCAGAGGCACAAGCAGCTCCTTCAACAACACGCCTGAAGGTAAGATCACCTCGGTCAGGACAATATGCAAGTGTCACCTGATTAAATTAGATTAGATCTTACTTTCTTAACCCTTTGGGAAACTCCTCAGGGAAATTAGAATTCCAATAGAAGTTACAAAAAGTAGACACAAAGAAACATAAAAGGAAGATGTAAACAGAAATATAAATAATGACAAATATTAAAATATTCAAATACAATACAAATATTACAAATAAGGTAAAATAAAATAAAATAAATTATGGCTTCTGGTTACCAGTCACTGCTCCTTCCTGTCCTCCATCCCCCTGCCCTTCCTCCTCCCCCTAGAGAAGAGCCTCACAGGGGGATAAAGGAGTCCCCCAGTCTGCCAGCCAAACATGCTCCTCTGGTCGATGATGACCGCTGAATGAGTGAATGTTTTTTCTTTATTTTATGAACAGTGTCAGGTATATGTTGTCACGAAAGCTTGGTTTTGTATTTCACAGTTAAAGTGCAACAATAGGCCGGATGGCAGGATACTCCTAGTTGTGATCGGCTAGGTTATATAAAATTTGACAGGCTTTGGACTACTTTAAAAACTGAAGAATAAAACAAATTCCAGTGAAAAGATGCAACAGTGTTGCACCCAAAACTGAACCAAGTCTGCTCAACGTCATTCTATCAGGACCACTTCATCAAAAAAAAAAAAAAGACACATCAGCAGTTACATTATGAGTCCATTCTGAAGTCAACAGTGTGGCTCTAACGGGGGCTGTCCTTGCCTTTCAACAAGCCAATAGTGGAAGTCCTGATAAGAGACAACAGATGTTCATGCCCTCTTTGCAGCCTATAAACAAACTAACTAACAAGGTGGAGGGTTGTAAAGCCATTTGCAGCCTGAGTCGGGAAACTAAGGGTGCTTTCAAATTAAGCCAACTTGTTTCGAACCGTGCTGCGGCGTTGTTTGCCCCCCTCCCCCTCCCCTGCTGGCTTGCATTTGCACTTGCAACATTGAACCATGCCCAGGCCCACTTGTGTATTTACTCAGTTTGAAACAGCAGGGGGCGATATGCACGCAACTGGTTGCCAAACCTGCTACGGAGGAGAACGAAGAAGAGGCTACCATGGTAACCATTTCCTACACCAAACAACCAATGTTTACGTTTCACTCTCTTCTTCATTTTCCTTTGAATGTGTTTTTTTAGCGTGTTTGAAATGGCATCAGCAATCTTCGACCCTCGTAAATCATTGTAATCCTAAACCAGAATAAAAAAATCAGCAAACTGAGTAAGCAAAAGATTCAACAGGAAGTAATGCATCAAAAGTAGATCGGTTCAGATCACTATGTTTCACACCAGTGACACCGCACCAAATGTCGGGAGATGGAGCGGATCAAGACCACCCCTTCATGGAGGTCTCGGACCGGCTGATTCAGTGCACACGTACTGACGTACCAAACCCTGGGCCAAAACTTCTTTGGTGCGCACTAAATATGGTTGGTGTTAAAACACCCTAAAGCAGCCTAAATAAGGTGGTCTGACAGCAGTGGCTAATGGCAAGTTGGAGGTAATCAGATGGCTGTCAGCAGTGACAGGCTAGCATGGATTAGCTGAGTGAAAATGCATTGCTGGCATGTTAGCAATCTGATCTCTGTGTCTTTGTGGAATCAGTGCTGTACTCGATTGGTGAAAATGACCAGACATAAATAAGCAATAAAAGCTGGTGGACATTAGAGGGAGTAGTTGAGAGGCGCTGAGCTGCTAATAGAGAGTAGCTTATGATATTGGAACTTAAAATTTCAAAATGTAAAAAGTGATTTCACTTCAACAGTCCTGAATCAGAGTATTTAGGCCTAGTGGATCTAGTGGATTTAGGATCTAGTGTAGAAACCTGCAAAGAAATGACATAAAAAAATAGTCTGCACTTTCACCTGTGATTCAAGATTTCATCAATCCCAGTGTTTGAAAAACAGCGTGTCAATGACGTGGCGGGTAAAAACAATCTTCATTTGAATAACCCACAGCCCAGATTGTACAACATGGTTAAAAGGGAAACCTCTCTAAGCTGAAAACTGACAAGAAATAAGCAGCAAAGAATACATCATTGTTGTTTGACAGCCTTGAAAGTGGTGTTAATGGGGAACACTAACTCAGTCTGACCCCTGACAGTTTGAGTTCTACCTGCTTTGTTTTCCATTCATCAAGTAATTCTAAACAATGAACAATGAAGAAGGAAACCGAGCCGATAGAGCTGCCTGCTCATACGTGGCATCTTCATTGTTCTTTGTTTTTAATGAAGCAGCAAAACAGCAAACTGTCTGAGGCAGAGGGAAGTTTGGGAAGTCATGCAGCATCTAGGAGTGACAGCAAGGGGCGTTTCATTTCTATGTCAGATACTCCTGACTCCTTGTGACACTGACCATTCAGTGTCTGCATGTCACATTTAGTCTCAACTCAGGTCGCTTCGAACTCCAAAAAAGGTGATATAAAAAACTGTGTCAGGTGTAAGGCATCATCCCTGATAGAAAACAAAACAACAGAATAGCTGAGCTGAGTTTAGCTGATACCGTGTCCGAGAAAAAACCCATAACAGATCTGGTGGTCTCAGTGGCAACAACACAAAACTCACTCTCTGTGTGAAATCTCTTCCTGGTTTTTGCCCATGTTCTGTTAAAATGTTCACTATTACACTTGTGCACTTACTAAATATTTGGTTTGTTCCAGGGTTTCCAAGAAGCAGAAATCCTCAAGTACGCTACACTGAGATCAAGAAAACAGAGAGACAACACCTGGAGTGAATGTGTGTACTTCCTTATCAGGGAGTAGAACTGAAATATTTTTGGTCTCTTTCAAACTTGAGCTCTGTTTGCATTTTAATTTCATGTTTCTGTGAACAAACAATTGAAATGAATTATCTACTCTGGCTTTACTTTTTTAATTTGAATGTAAATGTGCAAAACAAGTACTCCTTTCTCCATTAAGTACAAAAACCTTTCAATCATTTTAAATGGTTTCTTTCTGTACCTTCAAAACCATTTCTATATTTTATTGTATGCTGTTAAAAGATGGAATATCTTAATGCTTATCCACTGATTTGAAATAAAGGAAATACAAAACCTCTTTGTGTTTTTCTATTTAAAACAACATGAACATTGTGCCTCTTTTTAGCAAAATTGTGCTACAGTAAATCCTTTTGGAGCTCATGTTATGCTTTGAGGACTTTTATTTTATGGAAGGACAAAAGCAGCAAAACAGGGCAATTTCTTTGACACAAAAATAGGTTGTTTGTAAGTTATTTACTGAACTGTCAATATATAAAAGCCCATTTGATCACTGTCTCATTGTGTCACCGCATCCTGTCATGTAGACATCACGCCCATTTGAGTTTCACCGTAAAGTTGTCTTGGCTCAGCCAGGTACCTCATGGGTAGGTGCAGAATGCAGATAGGCCAAGAATAATTTTCTTACATTTGTGTTATTATTTTACATGAATTTACATTTTTAATGGATAATTTTGAGTGATGGTGACTGCTGATCACTGGGTGGGATCACTAAAACCCCACTCACTTGGAAGAAATCCTTGAAATTACCCAGACATCCGAGTGAGCCGTTTGTATGAACACGAACAGACAACTTTTTCACTCAGATTTTACCTGGATAATTCCCCTCCCTAAGTATTATTAATGTGTAAAGTTCCAGTGAGCTCATGTCTATATTTAGACCATTATCAGGGAAATTCACTGAGGCACGAAGGGGCTGCTGATGTCCTGTTTGAGTGGCATGAACCTGGAAAACAGAGATTTGAAAGGACAAATAAAGGCAGCTGCCACAGCTGGAGTAATTTGTCTGATTGTAATGAGAGCATCACCAACTTATTTGTGTCTGGACATCAGAAATGTAGATTTTCTGCTTCATTGTTGTATTTCTGGGGAACATCAAAACGATCACCACCAGGTCTCTCATACATTCAAAGAGCCATCTTGCACTGCTGTTAAATAAGGAGCTTAAACTCAGCAGCTTTCTTTCTGTATTAGAATCATCAAGCATGAACAGATGCTGCATCATAATCACTTCTGTATGCTTCAGTGCTTTCCTCTGCTTTTCTTTCGCTCTCATATTACAAACGCAAACTTCTGCTCTGTGTATTTGATGTTGTGTGCTGCCTGTTGGTGACCCCACTGCCCCCCATTACCCTTTCTTTCCATCCAGCTGAGTCAACTCCCTACTGAGTGGAGCAAGTGCACAACAACCATGTCAGTGATTTATCAAGGCAGGTGAATATTATCCTGATAATACTAGGGTTTAATATGTGAAAGGGGCTTATGTCACTTCCTAGAGGTCGACATACAGAGCCTGGGTTTGTTGAAGTTAACGTGGCCCTTTTCTGCTCGCATGCCTTGGCCCTACTCTACTCGGCCCTACTCGATTTGCAGCGTGTTTCCACTAGCCTGGTACCTCCTCAAAAAAGCTAGTTTTAGTACCTACTCCGCTCTGGTTCCAAGCGAGCTGAGTTGATACTAAAAGATGATGTCACCGACTGCCGGCTACTGATTGGTCAGACAATGTCGTCAGTGATGAGTCATGAGCACTACCTAGTTCGCTAGCAGTAGCTTCCATTAGCTTACCCTCATATGTCTTTTCTTTGCAGCTTGATTACTCTCGTCCTCGGCTTCATTCTGTTGTATAGCTTCCAAAACTCTCCTGTGCTTCTCAAGGGGTATTTCTTCTTACCACCTGCAGCCTTCTTCTGCTTTCCTTTTTTACTTGGATTGTCACAAAAAGCCACAGATTGATGTGTTGCTCTCAAAATGACGTTACTGCAGAGCCACTCAGTGACACTGCACCCCGTTGGGCAGGTGACTGGGGCTAATGGAAAAGCAGCACAAGGTGAGTAGAGAAGAGCCGGGTAGATTCGAGTAGCACTAATGGAAAAGGGCCAATGCTGTTTGAGCTCTAATGGCCATGGAATAGAGTTGGAAAGATAAATGAGTACCATCATGGTATATGGTGGGACTAAGACAAAAAAGTCCCCAACTGATGACTCCTATAATGTTCTGTCTGGTGTGGTATAGTAGATAGAATTGGCATTGCCTCTACCTTGGGCTTGTATGAATGAAGGCCGGATCAGTTGAAGGAGGCCGTACTGTGGCAACGAGAGGCCATGAGGTGGTAGATGTAACTTTTTACGAATGCATGTGGATACTGTGGGGTAAGGGATCTCTTCACTAAGTACTTATCCTTTCTATTGTGAAAGTACCTTGTGATTATATCAAATTATTATATATTCACAACGAGCCCAGCTAGTGCTTACCTTGAATTAGGAAGCTGAAAACTGAGGAAAAACCTTGTGACTGATTGGAAAGAAAATCAACAGAGGAAAATAGTCTGTGAACAGTTATTCCACAATGAGGCAAAGCTATGACCAATAAGGGTAAAATGCCCCAACAGTCTGTGAGAGCAGGAGCAGAAGAAAACTCAAAGACAGACTACATGGTAACAGACAATGAAAATAGACCTGACTATGAGATCAAGGACTATGACTACTCTGTGGTATGAGAAACAGATGTGACTAAAATCATGGTGAAGATAGGGGAAGTCCTGTTGAGGTTGAATATGAGTAAAGCTGCTGGGTGTGATTACATCCAGGAATGCGTACTTAAAACGTGACAACCAGCTAGTAGGTGTCATTGCTGACATATTTAACATATCACACCCACAGGAGTGTTCCCCCCTGCTTAAAGAAAATCTCCATTATGCTTGTGCCTAAAAGTCTGCAGTGTCTGATCTACTCACCCCCATCCTGATGAAGAGCTTTGAGAAAGTGTTTCTTCAGCACATAAAAAATGACATCCCTGCCAGTTTGGACCATCACCAGTTCACCTCATCAGAATGCTGTTTGTTGATTTCAGCTCAGCATTAACACAATCTCCCCTATGAAGCTGATCGGAAAACTAAACACTCTGGGCATCAGTAACACTCTTTGCAACTGGATTCTGAACTTCCTCACAAACAGACCCAGTCAGTTTGGATCTGTCGTCTCTCCTCCTCCACTCTAGTGCTCCACACAAGAGTCCTCCAGGGCTGTGTGCTCAGCCCCCTCCTGTTCACAGTGTACACTCACTACTGCAAGCCCCCACATGGAGAGAACTCCATCAACCACCAACATCAGTCGAATTTCCAAAACTGATGAGACTTCATATCAGGATGAATTGAACCATCTTGCAGCATGGTGTACAGAAAACAACTGCTCAACATCTGTAAAACCAGAGAGGTGATCGTCGATTTTTTAGAAAAACGGCGGCAAAGACACATAACCTTGCCTGTATCAGTAAAGTTGAGGAGGATCAGGTGAACACTTTTACATTCCCGGGACTCAACATAACAGAGAACCTGTCTGAGACTTCACATGTCTCTGCTCTTTAGTTTATAAATATTGGGGTGGTGAGGTGCCTATGCAGACCCAAGAGCTTACTAGAGGACTACACCTAATCAGCCACAGCCTGTTCATCCTGCTACCATCAGGCACAGAGGTATCTGTTGTACCATCAGACAGCAGAACACCTTCTTTCCTCTGATAGATCGTTGAATGCACCATCTGCACTCCTTCATGTCTAAATGTTTTGTTTTTATTACCTCCGCCAAGGAGGTTATGGTTTCGGGAGAGTTTGTCTGTCTGTCTGTCCGTCCGTCTGTCTGTGAACTCAAAAAGTAATGGATGGATTTGGATGAAATTTTCAGTAAATGTTCAGCGTGCGAAAAGGAAGAACTGATTCAATTTTGGTGTTGATCGGGATCAGTGTCTGGCCGCCATGGCAAAAAATGTGATTTCCGTGAATAACTACTGAACTAAAATATATATCATTATGAATCCAGTTGCTAATGTTATGTTTTCATGGTCAAGGAATCTTAATGTTTAGATGAAATAAAGGTAGGAGGAATATTTATGGTCAAAATGACAATATGGCTGAGGACTGTGGAGGTCTGCGCTCTCCAAGTGCTTTCTAGTTTTGTTTATGTTTTGTGTTGGATCACCACTTTAATTTCATACATGAACTTTTTTGTATCTTTTATTGAATGAGTATATCTGCCATCTCAAAAAATAATGTTGGCTTTTAACTCCAGCAAAGTCAAGGTTTCTAAACAGTTAATGAAACACATTGTGCTCCCAGAGAGGTGAGCATTAGAGCTACAAATTGTCACACGTGGTTGAGGTTTTTTTTTTTTCGTTTGATCTCTGGGTGCGATTTGACCGTTGGTGAGAGAGAAGTGCATGAAGAGCAAACAGACAGCCCCAAAGTGAGCCTCTCACTTTTTTTCCTCTGTATATTCTTTTCTTGTCAGCCAATCAAATGCACTGTGGTCTACAAAGAGAGCAGAAGCTGTCAGTTCTCCTTCAGTCAGTGAGCACAATGACATCTCCAACATTTGTCCTCGTCCTCACATGTTTGGTCCTGGGGGAAATTGGTGAGTTAAGTTATTGTTGCTCTTTTCTGCATATGTTAACTTGTTTTCAATTTTTTCCAATATTTCTAAGAATAAAAAGTTTCAACACAAAACTTTTGTCTTTTGTTTCAGCCCAGAGAGTTGATCTGAAATCACCCTCATCAGTTCATCATGAGAGACGACAAACTGGAGAGACTCTGACTTTAACGTGTGATCAAGGTGGCTTCACGTGGATTTATTGGTTTAAGCAAACTCTTGGAGAGGAACTAAAGCCCATCTATGCAAGGAATCCCAAATCTCTTCACATTTTGTACAGTGAATTTAAGAATGATCCACGCTTCGCACTAGATGCTCAAGATGGAAAAACTCTCCTCACTATCTCAGATTTACAGCCGTCAGATTCAGCCACTTATCACTGTATAAGCTGTGAAGCAGTCATTGCACAAATTCTGTTAACAGTATCTCTCAGTGTAGAAGGTTCTGGTTTGACCGTCCCAGCTTTGGTCCATCAGTCTGAATCTGAAGCCGTCCAGCATGGAGGCTCTGTGACTCTGAGCTGTACAGTCCACACTGGGGGCTGTGATGGAGAACACAGTGTTTACTGGTTCAAGGACTCTGAAGAATCTCATCCAGGACTCATTTACACCCATGGAGGCAGGAACCATCAGTGTGAAAGGAGACACAGCACAGAAACAAACACCTGTGTCTACAACTTACCTCTGAGGAGCCTGAATGTTTCTCATGCTGGGACGTATTACTGCGCTGTTGTCTCATGTGGACACATTCTGTTTGGAAATGGGACCAGGCTGGACTTTGGAGGTGAGTAAAAACACTGCAGTTATTATAACTTATTACAATAATTTTTTTAGGTTTGCAACTTTTTCCAGGGACGTTTTAAAAGAACTTTGAAAAACTGTACATGCAGATAAGTCTAAAAAACTGAGCACAATAACCCGGACACAGAGGATGCGCTCTAAGAACATAAACAACAACAATAAAAAAAGCAAAACTCACCAAACCCAAACAATAAAATAACTAAAGCACAATTTTAACCTCTTTTATTTGTCTCAAAATCCTAGGAGATACAAGAACCTAAAGACATAAAAGAAATAAAGCTTGAAGATAAAACAATAAATATGACAATGATTAAATGATTAAATATAATTAAAAAATATTTTAAAAAGTTTCAGACAGTGCATGATAGCGTCCCCCAGAGGAAATGAAAACAACAATAGCATATCAAAAGATAAAGACTGGAATTAAAAAAAGTAAAGTTTAGGAAACAAAACAAAAAAAATAAAAACTTAGAAAAGAGCCCTTGTTTATAATGCATTAACACATTTTAAGCATCTTTAAAGTACTTCAATAATATTAATGGTAAATTTATGATTACCATCATTATATACTACTGAATAAAATTAGTTACATGTGCACTTTTAGTGACACATAATGTGCACATACCTTTATGCAATTAAAAAAATACATAATGCATTACGACAATTATTATGAAAATTATTATGGAAGAGTATTTCATAGTTCTGAACATTTGCATTGCCAATTGTCAAAGTTCAAAATCCTTGATTTGCCTCAGAAACAATTTTCAGAAACTTATCTCTATGTTTCTTTTTCCTTTGAGTTAAACATTGATTTAACTATTCAATATTTATTCTCAGATTTATCTCTATTTTCTGGTCTATTTAACAGTCATATCTTTTACAGTTGTTTAAAAAATGTCTGGAATCTCATTAATGGTATATAATAATTAACCTTGCATAGCAGATGGGGATCTGCCTGATTCAGTTCCTGAAATCCTGCAGATCCCATCTTGTAGCGCACCGTAGTCCAATGGATTCACGCGGCTAAAATTTTAACGGCCCAACCAGGGAAAAGAGGCGGGAGCTGCGGGAAGAGCGGAAGTGACGAGAAGGCGTGACGTCAGCAGATGGCTACTCGATTTGTACTGCGCATGCGCGAAAACTGCGTCACTTCCTATCGAACCGTGATGTGTATAAATAAAAGGATATAGCTCTATACGCGCTGGATTCAGACATAGACATACGTACGGATCGGGTAGTGACTCCTGTCATAGATACTAAGTAAAACTTGGTGAAATCTGCCCTCCTCATGAGTTTATTTTTAGTGTAAGAGGATAGTATAAGGCCGTTAGCTGTTAGCAGCTAAGTTAGCGGCTAACGGCTAACTTTAGCTGCTACGCACATAAGCTCCGTCATATCGGGGCTTGATGTGGATTGGCCTGTGAGTGTGTCAATCAGAACGGTCGTCCAATCTTCTTCTTCTTTGGTTCAAACGGTCGTCCAATCGCAAGCGAATGATTGTTTTGAAGGTCCCGCCTCTGAAAGCTAATCAGAAGAGCGGCTACCCAGATGGACTTGTGAAATATTTCCGTGGCGGACATATGAAACTGTCCAACTGGCATGTCAGGTTATATAATAATAGCAATCAATCGAATGTCTTGACTTTTGGAAATGATTTGACATGTTAATCATAAACAAATCAATACAATGTGATAAAATGTGTCTTTTTCTTTCAGCAAATCTTACTTTTCCATAGTTTACTTAGAGCATTGAATGGCCACTCAAGTGAGTTATAATCAAATTACAATGGATTGTCTTAGTGTTCATGATGTGTTCATGAAAAATTTAATTTAGTCGCTTTACAAAGACTGACAGCTGTAGGACAATAACAAGGAACATAACAAAACAAAACTGTAAAATCCAAAGGTGCCAGACAACATTTGGGCAGTCATCCCTCTCAGTGCAAGGCTGAAATTAAATCTCAAACAGAACTTATCAGTATACTATTTTAATAATATTTAATGTTAACTGTAACATGTTTTAGCCTCTAATTTACTACAACTCTGTCTATTTATTTATGGTACTTATTGACTGTATTCACTGTATTACTGTATTTTTATAATAGTATTTGTATTCTGTATATTTTTTGTACTCTAAATCTTGACCAGGGACAAAGACTGCAAATTAGCTGAAGCTAACGTCTTATATACATTCACATTTTCTGTGGCATTGTTGTATGTATCGACCCTGTAAAATAAACATGTAAAAAATAAATAAATTACAAGAATGAAAGTCACAATAAATTAGAGTCTGTGAAACACAGTGAATGACCTGCACATTTGTTTAATCAACACCACTGTGGCTCACGATGAAGAACTTATTTAAGACCTCCTGGATCTCCACACAGATTTAGATCACCATAAAACTGTATGAAGATTTATAACATTTCATGAACATGCTTATGCTGTATTATGATGAGGGGCAACAAGAAAGTGTCAGTGATAAGATAATAAAAGAATAAAGTGGATTAGATCCTAAATAAATAACAAACTCAAAGTGCACCAATTGTGTAGATTGTAGTCTGAGTTATTAGACAAAAACTACCATTTCTTGCTATGATGAGCAATTCTTTTAAAAAATCATGGATTTCCATCCAGATTCAGACCACAACCAATATTTACCCAAAAAAAAAAAAAAAAAAAAAAAAAAAAAAATCCTGTATTGACACTTGGATCACCTACAAAATCTATTGAGCTTCACATTTTGTCATGAACAATATTTTTTCTTCAAATGTAATTAAAATCTGTCCATAACTGTCTGAGTTATTGGTCAAAATCTGGGAACTGCTCTACCTTGCAAAACAGCATCTGGATTCTGATCATCACAGAAATCTAAACACTTCTTGTTTGTGACATCGTCAACATTCTCAGATATTATTTCAAAAGAAAAAACTTTTGAGGACATTGGTGTTATCTCTCAGATGGACAGACAAAAAAAACACTGACTGACAAAAAACAAAACAAAAACAAAAACAAAAAAAAACAACAGTCAGAAATAAAATTTCCTAAGTTAATGTTAGGTTAATGTTGGTATTTCATCAAACTGACATAAACAAAAAGTTTGCTCTTTTAAAGGGTCTTTAAACGGTGACATGGATAGAACACAAGTTGATTAATAGAAAAGCAGCATAAAACAAACTAAATCATGCTCAGAAATACAGAAAAATGAAAATATGTATATACATATATATATATATATATATATATATATATATATATATATATATATATATATATATATATATATATATATATATGAGTGTGTGTGTGTGTGTGTGTGTGTGTGTGTGTGTGTGTGTGTGTGTGTTAAAATGAACAAAAAATCAAGGTAATAACTCTTAATTAAAAAAAAGAAACTTTGCAAAACCCACCTGGTGATTTCTATTAGTTTCAACTTCTTTACATTGATCTTTATTGGTTTAACTGACTGCTAACACCTTGAATTGCCTTCTTGTTATATGGTGCTATACAATAAAACTCCTTTAGCCTTGAATTTAGGACATGACAACAGAAGGTATAGTAGTTGAAGCTATGACAGTCCACAGCAGCAGGCTGTCCACACCAATGATTGTGAGCAGCAACTCAGAAACTAAAAAGCACTTAGAGAGATCACATTGCAGTTACATCCTTAAGCAATACGTTTCATGATAAAGATAACAATATAATTCCTTGACCTTAAAAAACCCGCACCGAGCACTTGGAAAACAGCCTTCTTGGTGGAGGTAAAAACAAACAGAAGAACTGAAGCAAGAAAGAGGGACAAAAAGAGAGAGAGGAAGAGAGTGTGATGGAAAGAAAGAGAGGGGAGCTCAGTTATGACAAAGCAGTCTTTAGGTGCCACCTGGGTTATGTCCACGACCACTCTTCATGCAAAGTCAATGTACAGCCAGGATGGGGCAGGGCCAACCCTCAAGCAAAGCAACAAACAAGATCTGGATTTGAACTTTTAGAGCAAGATCATGTGTGGCTGTACTGCCACAGCCAATCAGCATTGTGTGAAGACACCCGTGACATACTGTGTTTATTCCACTGGAGTGACAGTTTATGTTCAAGTGAGTACATCAGTTCTACCGTATTCAACAGACGTGGCAATTCTCTGCAGTCTTTTCCTTCCTCAACCCATTTATCAGCTTAAAGTGATATTCCGGGATTGAACAAGTTGGGTCCTATCACAAGCAGTGTTTCTGTGGAGAAGAAATCCAGGGCGCTAGGACCTAACTCCCTCTTTCTGCTTCGGATCTGCTCGTCTGCTGATTCCGCTGTAGTCAGATGGGGCCATATTTTACTTGACCAAAAACACAAATAAACGGACTCCCACTGAAAAAGTCTGATATCGGTCTGCATTCACGCTTTATTTAGAGAATTTTCAGTGCGTTACTTTCACACAAAAACACCGCTAAATAAGGCTCTAGTTCGCATAGCGCCGTGAAACAGCCTCCGCTGCACAGCCAGAGCTGTGGCTGCAGAGCCTCCACTGCAGCGGAGGCTCTTCAGAGTTTCACGTACCTAACCCTTGTGATAGGACCCAACTTGTTCAATCCCGGAATATCACTTTAAGAGAGGCAAGAAGGACCATCAGCTGCAGTGTTTTATGATTGATTAGATGAGATTAGAATAGAATAGAATAGAATAGAATAGAATAGAATAGAATAGAA
The DNA here is from genome assembly GCA_036419115.1 of Scarus forsteni. Classification (NCBI taxonomy): domain Eukaryota; kingdom Metazoa; phylum Chordata; class Actinopteri; order Labriformes; family Labridae; genus Scarus; species Scarus forsteni. The sequence continues at coordinate 938,154 of JAZDUH010000061.1, read as the reverse complement.
TAGAATAGAACAGACTTTATCAATCTCCTTGGGGAAAAAAAAAACTCCCAAAATTTCCCCAGGAAAATTGCGATTCGTTAAAGGAGACATATCATGCTGATGCATGATTTAATACTTACATATAATAGAATAAATTTGAAAACAAGACCTTACACCCCCTTAATTTTTCAAAAAATGAGATATTGTATTTTTTTCTGATATCCTAGAACGAGATTTGATGCCTCTGAAAATAGGTCATTGCGAGATGTCCGCGAGATTTAAATCGTTGTGACGACATGAGGTACCTTTCTTTTTATTGGAGTAATCTGATAAAACACTTCCTCCTCTGTGATGTCCGCTAGCCACAAAACCGTCACCGAGGAACACATCCGTCCAGCAGGGGTATATAGATCCCTAGCTCACATTTACTCATTACCAGCTCTGGCCTGTAGGGGGACTCAATATGCGGTCGCTGCATTGAGCCTGCTGGAAAATACAGTAGAAGAAGAAGAACAGGCTGGTTCAGCCTCCGACAGAACTGACCAATCAGAGCACAAAGGGCTGTGACATTGCGAGGTAACTTTAGGTCATCCTTGAGACCGAGCGTTTCAACAAGCGCTTCATAATGGCCCAAAATGAGGATTTTGAGAACGCTATTGTGGGGCAATGAAGGAACTAAATGACTTGTACTGAGGGCAGAAATGCTTTACAGGCATCCTAGTCTGGCATAGTGAAAAGGAGAAACAAGCATGATATGTCTCCTTTAACAGTTAACCATTTCAGATAAAAAAATATATTTAAAAAAGACAGATCCAAACAAAACTAAATAAATATGTATAAATGTAAAATAAGATAAAAATATTTGGCTACTGGATGGTGATGATGGTAGATGAGTGAAAAGGATACAGTTGGAAAGTTGGAAAATGTCAGCTTATTCGTACAAATATATGATGTATGACATGTTATGATTGTATGGAAGTGAAGAAGTACCAGAGTCCAAAATAAAATGGATCAACAGAAATGTGTTTTCATTTTCAGAATAAAGCTGTTTTTTCACTCATAAATCAGATTAATAATACATTTTTCAAAACTGAATTTTCATTTTCTTGTTCAAGTTTGCTCATTCCGTGACTTAATGAAAATAATATAAAAAAGACATTTCAGATTCACTTTTCAAAGGTGCCCCAGCAAATAGTTACCAGAATTCAATCTGAATTGTCAAATTTAAAAATTAAAAGCATTAGTGGTAATGCTTTTTCACTTCAAGGTAATGCACGGAATTTCTGACTCATAAATACAATTAATAATAAGTAATTCAAACTGAATTTTCATTTTCTAATGTAGGCTGCATATTTTAGGACAAAACTAAAAAGAAAACAAAGAGGACATTGCTTTTTGGCTTTCATGACCGCCTCACAAAAAGTGGTCCATAATTCAATCTGAATTGACAATTCAAAGTGGCATAGGAGAGTGACGCACTTCTGTTAATCCATTAATTTGGATTCTGGTACTTCTTTGCTTCCATAATGATTGTGGTGAAACTTGAGTTGACATAACATCCTTGAGCAACACAAGAGTGAGAAAGTGAGCTATTTATGGACATGCGACTTGACTCTGATGGTGATGCAATCTCGGTCGCCAAGGGGTGTTCGATGTGAATGCACCTTCAGTCTACTGCAGCCTAATCATGGTTTGGTCGAAGCGTGGGCGAGCCCAAATTAATAACTTTATCAAAGCTGTCACTAAACTTTCTTGTGGATAACTGATACAATCCAGCATGTGTGGTCACTTTCACTGCCTAACTCATTATTTTCTCAAGTTTGAGCTTTAGAGCCATCACTTTTTGTTACTTGGATGTCTGTGTGTGCTAACTGCACACGGCTGAGTCAGCTCTGTTTGGAGGTCCAGGACCTGCTTCAGCTCAAACAGAAAATAAACTTCAAACCTCAGGCTGGAGCACTGGCAGGACCCTCATCTGTGTCCCTCACTCTGTCACTGGATTCTTGAACACGTGTCATATCATGCTTAAAGCAGACATTTTAGCTGTTAATGCACCAACATTACTAATATTTCATGCATGTATTCAGGATAATCTGCTGAACTTCATTAACACCGATGTAAAGCTGATGTCTCTTCTGTTTTACTTCACCAACAGACGAGCTGATCTTGGTGTTTTCTCTGAGTGGACTTTTGATATTTAAGACCATCCTGATCCTCTTCATAGCCTTCTCATTGTTCAGGATGTAAAAAAGAAACCAGCTCTCATCTCCAGGTATGATAAGTAACACTGTCTGAATCTCTCTGTGGCCATTAAGGACTGATTTTTGATTAAAAGACATTTTTATGTTTCATTTTCAGAGGCACGAGCAGCTCCTTCCACAACAAACCTGAAGGTAAGATAACTTTGCTCTGGACAATATGCAAGTGTCACCTGATTAAATTAGATTAGATCTCACTTTCTTAACCCTCCTGTTGTCCTCATTTTCTGTGTACACCCCGTGTCCTCCGGGTCAAAATGACCCGTCTTCACTAAACCCCCAATAAAAACAGCATAATTCAATTTTAAACACCAAATTTTATCTTGCCTAAAGAAATAACTTGTCATTCACCACAAAATGTGTGAAAACCTGAGTTTTCCCTCTTCACTTGTATTTCACTTGTATTTCTATAGTTTAAGAAAAGAATAGAAATGTGCAAAAAGGAGTTTTGAATGGATTTTTATTCATTCCAATTACTCAGTTTCTTTCTTTTTTTTCAGTGAACAATTTAAGACAATATGTCAAAAATGTGAAAAATAACATAATCCATTCAACTAATTAGCACAACTAGCACCACTTTCTGCATCCCATAGACTAGCTGCAGCCTCACCTCGGGACCTGTATACACCTGCTAAGATTAGCAGCCCTAAGTAGGAGGCAGGTCAGTCTCATCCATCTTTTTCCACCAGTCTCTATATTTGCGAAAACCCTCCAGATTTGCCATCTCCAGGATTATTACCTCCGCCAAGGAGGTTATGTTTTCGGGAGAGTTTGTTTGCTTGTCTGTCTGGCTGTGAACAAAATAACTCAAAAAGTTATGGATGGATTTTGACGAAATTTTCTGGAAATGTTTAGCATGGGAACAGGAAGAAGTGATTCAATTTTGGTGTTTATCCGGATCACTGTCTGGATCCACCATGACGAAAAACTGTGATCTATGTGAATAACAACTGAACTAAGACCCCATCCACACAAAGCCAAACCGAGGTCTAAACGCATACGTTTTTTGCCAAATCTGCGTATCATCCATACGAAGACGGCGTTTCCGGGGGTCTGTAAATGATCATTTCTGAAACCAGGTTCTAGAGTGGAATGATTGTGAAATGCTGTATACGCACTTCCGTGATTATTGGCTCTCCGCAAGTTTTCAGATACGCTGACGTCATAGTTTCATATCTTCATTGACACACATGCGCAACACGCGACAATAACAATGGCGGCGTACGTGAAACATATGTGATGATGAAGCTAGTGACCCTACTATCCCTGTTGCAGCAAAATCTCCTTCTTCTCAATCACCACCAAGTTGAACAAACAATTATTGAGGACACATTACGCCACTTTATGATCACTTTATCACAATCTCTGTTTACAACTTTTGCCGCAAGTGCGCATGACCACTGTTTTTTCGTCTGTTTCCGCTCATTTCTGTCATATCGTTACAGCGGCCCTAGATGTCTGGCATGTGTTTTACAGGGTTCTGATGCGTATCAAGTGCATTCATATAGACGCAAACATTTTCTGAGATGTCTTCATCTTTATGACGATCATTTTGGAAACTGTTTAGCGTTTTGTCTTCATGTGGATGGGGCCTAATGGTACGTTTTCATGGTCAAGGAATCTAAATATTTAGATGAAATAAAGGTAGGACCAATATTTATGGTAAAAATCACAATATGGGAGACGACTGTGGTGCTGGTGGAGGTCTGCGCTCTCCGAGTGCTTTTCTAGATTTTTCTATTGCTGGTGTGATAAACAGGTAGAATGTAGAGACAATGTCATTGGCATGATTCATCATGCTCTGGGATGTATTCCTCCCCATCTTCTTCTTCTGATACATCCTCCATTTCCTCTTCTGAATCAGAGTTATCTTTGCTGGACATCTGAAAAAATCTGCTCCAGAGCCTCTCCAACGTTATAACACAGACTCATGGCTCCAGCACAGAGAGAACATGGGTCCTGTCATCTGCAGCACCTTTATAACCTCTAGAATCCACAGACAAAGAGCTCTGCAATCTGCGAGAGCGCCACCTGTCTTGTCTTGTTTACTTCTGGTTCTGTCTTGTTTACTTCTGCTACTGATTGATCTGAGACACAACTAAAACATTGTTACATTCTGTGGTGTGTAAATTACTCTGTGACCTTGATTTCAACTCTATTTGTCTCACGGGTCATTTTGACCCGAAGACCACCTTTGTAACTTTTTTTGTACAGCTTACATGGAAATGTGAATAAAAGCAACATTTCACGTTTTCTGCTGTTAAGGCCAATCTAGGAAAAGTCAAGAAATTTCAAGTTGAAAAAATATTGTTTGGGGGATTTTTTTTTTGTTTTTTTAACACAGTTACGGGTCATTTTGACCCGAGGACAACAGGAGGGTTAATCCATTTGGGAAACTCCTAAGGGAAATTAGAATTCCAATATAAGTTACAAAAGGTAGATACAAAGAAACATAAAAAGGAAGAAATAAACAGAAATATAAATAGTAACAAATATTAACAAATTCAAATAAAACAAATGAATAACTAATTTTAAAATGATGACCAAGATGACCAGAAAAATGACCAGACATAAATTAGCAATAAAAGACTTTAGGGTGAGTAGTTGAGAGGTGCTGAGCTGCTATAAAATGACAGAGTAGCTTATGATAATACAACCCCAAAACCAGTGAAGTTGGCACGTTGTGTAAATCGTAAGTAAAAACAGAATACAACGATTTGCAAATCCCTTTCAACCTGTATTTAATTGAATACACTGCAAAGACAAGATACTTAATGTTTGAACCGAGAAACTTTATTTTTTTTTGCAAATATTAGCTCATTTGGAATTTGATGCCTGCAACATGTTTCATAAAAGCTGGCACAAGTGGCAAAAAAGACTGAGAAAGTTGAGGAATGCTCATTAAACACTAATTTGGAACATCCCACAGGTGAACAGGCTAAGTGGGAACAGGTGGGTGCCATGATTGGGCATAAAAGCAGCTTCCCTGAAATGCTCAGTCATTCACAGACAAGGATGGGGCGAGGGTCACCATTTTGTGAACAAATGCGTGAGCAAATTGTCCAACAGTTTAAGAAAAACATTTCTCAACCAGCTATTGCAAGGAATTTAGGGATTTCATCATCTATGGTCCGTAATATCATCAAAAGGTTCAGAGAATCTGGAGAAATTACTGCACGGAAGCAGCAAGGCCGAAAACCAACATTGACTGCCCGTGACCTTCGACCCCTCAGGCGGTACTGCATCAAAAACCGGCATCACTGTGTGAAGGATATCACTACATGGGCTCAGGAACACTTCAGAAAACCACTGTCAGTAACTACAGTTCGTCGCTACATCTGTAAGTGCAAGTTAAAACTCTACTATGCAAAGCCAAAGCCATTTATCAACAACACCCAGAAACGCAGCCGGCTTCGCTGGGCCCGAGCTCATCTAAGATGGACTGATGCAAAGTGGAAAAGTGTTCTGTGGTCTGACCAGTCCACATTTCAAATTGTTTTTGGAAACTGTGGTCGTCGTGTCCTCTGGACCAAAGAGGAAAAAATCCATCTGGACTGGTTTAGGTGCAAAGTTCAAAAGCCAGCATCTGTGATGGTATGGGGGTGTATTAGTGCCCAAGGCATGGGTAACTTACACATCTGTGAAGGCACCATTAATGCTGAAAGGTACATACAGGTTTTGGAGCAACATATGTTGCCATCCAAGCAACGTCTTTTTCATGGACGCCCCTGCTTATTTCAGCAAGACAATGCCAAGCCACATTCTGCACGTGTTACAACAGCGTGGCTTCGTAGTAAAAGAGTGCGGGTACTAGACTGGCCTGCCTGTAGTCCAGACCTGTCCCCCATTGAAAATGTGTGGCACATTATGAAGTGCAAGATACAACCTAGAGACCCCCGACTGTTGAACAACTTAAGCTGTACATCAAGCAAGACTGGGAAAGAATTCCACCTGAAAAGCTTCAAAAATTGGTCTCCTCAGTTCCCAAACGTTTACTAAGTGTTGTTAAAAGGAAAGGCGATGTAACACAGTGGTAAAAATGACCCTGTGACAACTTTTTTGCAACGTGTTGCTGCCATTAAATTCTGAGTTGATAATTATTTGCAAAAGAAAATAAAGTTTCTTAGTTCGAACATTAAATATCTTGTCTTTACAGTGTATTCAATTGAATATAAGTTGAAAAGGATTTGCAAATCATTGTATTCTGTTTTTATTTACGATTTACACAACGTGCCAACTTCTCTTCTGTCATAAGAGAGTTAACTTTGACAGTCCTGAATCAGAGTATTTGGGCCCTATTTGTCAATTTAGTGTAGAATCCTGCAGACATGACAAAAAAAATAGTCCTCACTTTCACCTGTAATTCAAGAGTTCATCAATTCAATGACGTGGCAGCTAAAAATAATCATTATTAGAATAACCCACAGCCCAGATTGTACAACATGGTTAAAAAAGGAAACCTCTCTAAGCTGAAAACTGACAGGAAATAAGCAGCAAAGAATAAATCATTGTTGTCTGACTGAAAAGTGGTGTTAGCTCAATCTGACCCTTTACAGTTCAGGTTCTGCCTGCTTTGTTTTCCATTCATCTAGTATGGCGGTACAGAAAAACCATGGGCATACTCTAAAAACAGAAGAAGGAAACTGAGCCGATAGAGCTGCCTGCTCATGCGTGGCATCGTCATTGTTCTTTGTTTTTAATGAAGCAGCATAATATAAGACTGTCTAAGGCAGAGGGAAGTTTGGGAAGACATGCAGCATCCAGGAGTGACAGCAAGGGGCGTTTCATTTCTATGTCAGATACTCCTGACTTCGAGCGGCACCGACCATTCGGTGTCTGCATGTCACATTTAGTTTCAACTCAGCTCAGGTGTAAGCCATCATCCCTGATGGAAACCAAAACAACAGAATAGTTGAGCTGAGTTTAGCAGATACCGTGTCCTAGAAAAAACTCATAACAGATCTGGTGGTCTCAGTGGCAGCAACACAAAACTCACTCTCTGTGTGAAATCTCTTCTTGGTTTTTGCCCATGTTCTGTTAAACTGTTCACTATTACACTTGTGCACGTACTAAATATTCGGTTTGTTCCAGGGTTTCCAAGAAGCAAAAATCCTCAAGTGCGCTACTCTGAGATCAAGAAAACAGAGGGACAACACCTGGAGTGAATGTGTGTACTCCCCTGTCAGGGAGTAGAACTGAAATATTTTTGGTCTCTTTCAAACTTGAGCTCTGTTTGCTTTTTAATTTCATGTTTCTGTGAACAAACAATTGAAATGAATTATCTGCTCTGGCTTTACATTTTCATCTGACTGTAAATGTGCAAACCAAGTATCCTTCTCTATTTAGTACAAATGCTTTCAATCATGTTAAATGGTTTCTTTCTGTACCTGTAAAACTATTTCTATATTTTTATTGTATGCTGTTAAAAGATGGATTATCTAAATGCTTATTCATTGAGTTGAAATAAAAGAAATAAAAACCTTTTTGTGTTTTTTCTATTTAAAGCAGGAGGAACATTGTATCTCTTTTTAAGCAAAATTGTGATTGCTAAAGCAACATGAAAATAAGTATGACTACTTCGTAGAACATCAGTTTATTCCTCCCTTATTTTACAAAGTCTTTTTTATATGTCAAGCACTGTAGTCTCACACAGACTAACATCTAAGGACAAGCTGTCCACTGAATTTTTATTCTAAGGCTGAGATTTTTCAAAGACTGGAAATCATTGAGAGTCAATAACTGCATAATTTGTTCCTATGACAACAGCTTTGGCCACACACCTGTCAGTTTAACATTACACAAAGGAGACAACATCTGGATCTAAGAAAGGTATTTCATGAAAGACTTTGTCAAATTGAGGGTATTTTTGGCTGTTATTTTAGGTAGAGACACACTGTTCGCCACTGGTCTCTGAAGTTTTGATTTCAGGTCAGAGTGATATTTGTGCTGACTTGAGTGGGGTTATGGGGGGACAATGTACAGGCCTTTGGGTGAGACAGTTTGTAAAGGATTCAAAGTTCAAATATGTCATCAACCATCTGTATGCACGTAACCTATTTAAAAATTAAAATTGGGTTAACTAATAGATGTTTTTTGTTTCGTTTTTTGCCACCACAATTACACGATAGATCTTATTGTTTGTCCCTCTTGAAGACGTACAAACTCAGTGCAGACTGAACAATATTCAAGTGCTGATGATCTGAAGGCGGATGGAATTTGTTGCTGAGATGCCGCTGTTGCCCAAAGTTAAGGGTTCGATATTATGCCGTAGGTGCACTTACCATTTACAGGGTCAGTCAATGTGGGTCTGTGATTTTCTTTTTAATTACAATTTATTAAAAACACTAACTCTAGCACTTTAACTTATAAATATGACCTAACAATAGTAAAGGGCAAATATTAACCATATATGTTATATTTTATATTTCTTGTAAATGGGATGAAGTTCATATATATATATATATATATATATATATATATATATATATATATATATATATATATATATATATATATATATATATATATATATTTAGTATTTTAACATGAGCTTGTTTGATTGTATTGAATTATGAACCTAAAGAAGTAGCGGGTCCACCTGACCCACCAACCCTGCCTCAGTAGCAAAAATATGAACATCACACAAGGGTTAATTCAGTGATGAGCTTGGAGTCATTTGGACCCTGAAGGTAAAGAGATTTGAGGTTAATTTGTCACTTTGGTGGTGAGATATCAAAATCTGAAGGGTTGTTTTCGCTTCGCCTTTTGAGTGATAATAATGGTATTGATAACTTTAAATCAGTGACATCCCTTCTTTCACATGGTAGGGATTCAGATGAAGGCCTAGGCAGAATGTGTCTAAATATGACCTCAAGAATGAGCCGAAAAATACAGTCCATATAATAAATCAAGTATCATGGACTTCCTGATCATAAATTTCCTCTTGAGTTAATGACATCAGTCCTGGTCCAAAGGCTCTCTTGTAGTTCCTGCCATGATTGCAGTGCCAACATTTTTTAAATCCCAGGTTGAACCTATTGCCTGATTTACTGATCTCGATAGCACAAGGAAGAATTGATAATATTTTGGTTATGATCCAAATGTGGAGGAAGATGTTGAAGGGGTTGTTCACATTAGAGGGATGTGCTTTTGGAGCAGTTCTAGTTCATCTGGTCTTCCTGTTGGACAGGTTTATTTAGAATTTCGTGTCTGTAAAAGTATTTCAAATGCTGGAACAAGCATTTACCGTTCCATGGCAGAAGAAAACTTGCCAATGCCAGAGGATGACAAACCAAGTAGCAATTATTGATGACAACTGAGAAGTGACTTCCTGTCAAAAGAAGGGGCCACTCTGACTTTTCTTTTTTCATTTCATATGGAAATACAATCATGCCAAAATGATTGAGAAGGATTGAAAGTTTCATTCAGATACAACAATGGATTACTGAATTATGAGCGCTGACCACACAAAATGACAACCCTTGATGTTTGTTGCTTCACCACACACAGATCCTCCAATGAAAACTCACTGATTTTTTTGATCATGATAGATCATCTTCTTCAGGCCAGTCTTGCATAAGTCTCTGTTTCCTTAAAATCACACCAATTTGAGCTTGTTACTAAACATGCACCGATCGATCGATCGGCCTCGATTTCCTTAATTTTTGGGAAATCGGTAATCGGTCAGTCCTCACACATGAAACCGATCTTCTCTGCCGATCTCCTCTGCCTCTTCGGAGGTCTTATTTTTGCTCTGCCAGACTTATAGACCCGCCCACCAGGTCACCGTGTGCACGCACATGCGTCAGTTTCCCAGGTAACACTCACGCAGAGCATGGTGAAGCCTAGCATGTCGTCCGTCTGGAAAAACTTCACGGTGAAAGAAAATGAGCCAAAGCTCGCAGTCTGTAATATATGCAAGACTGAAATAAGTCGTGGTGGGAGCGCAGTCAAAACTTTTAATACCACGAACCTCATTCGCCAACTAAGAACCCAACACCCTGCTGAACATGCGGCGTTTGAAGCAGCTAGCACTCAAGCTAAGGCTAAAGCTAGAGCTAGCGGGAGCACGGAGGCAGATGGCGGCCCATTGTTAGCGCTCATGAGCAGTGCAAAGAGCAAAGCTACAACGAGGAAAATTATGGAGTTCATGGCAATGGACGACCAGCCGTTTTCGGTCGTTGAGGACCAAGGTTTCAAAAACCTGATGCAGCACTTGAGCCCAGTCAGTGGTATTTTTCGGACGTTGCATTACCGGAGTTGTTCGACAAAGTTTTGAAACAGACCCGCAGCCTGCTAGACGCCGGCGCAAAGACACTCAGCTTTACAACAGACATCTGGACATCTGATGTAAGTTTAATGTTGATGTTGAGTCGTACTACACAGTGGATAGACGAACAGTTTGAACGTCATAAAGTGCTTCTGCACTGCAAAGAACTGTCGGGATCACACACTGCTGCTAACTTAGCCGCAGAGTTTGTGGCAATGTTGGGTCAGTGGGGAATCGAGCAGGCAAGAGTTCACGTTGTTTTACGGGACAACGCTCGTAATATGGCCAAAGCACTGGATGATGCCAGCTTGAAAAGTTTGCCCTGCCTGGCACGTACGCTGCAACTCGTTGTGAACCAGGGACAACTAGCGCAATGCAGCATCGCAATTATTGTGGCAACAGGGAGGAGAATAGTTGGACATTTTAAGCATTCATCGCTCGCCTATTCCCGTCTCTACGACATACAGACACAGTTAGGACAGCCCAGGAAGCGACTGCAACAAGACGTTTCAACAAGATGGAACAGTACGGTCTACATGCTGAAGTTGCTGATTGAGCAGAGACGTGCTATTTGCGTGTATGCTGCAGAGCATGAGTTACCAGCCACTCACTGCACACCAGTTGGAGCTTCTGGACAATGTGTTGACCATCCCCACACCTTTTGAGGAACTCACAAAGGAGATCAGCTCATCATCAGCAACAGCAGCAGATGTCATCCCAGCCATTACTGCACTCAAATGGCTTTTGGAGAGGCAAGCAGACACAGACCCTGGTGTGGGTACAACCAAAGCCACACTGTTGGAGGCTGTTGTGAGAAGATTCAGCAACATCGAGCATGAGCCGCTTTACAGCTTGGCCACTATTCTTGATCCAAGGAAGGTTACTATAAAATATTGTATTTTCTAGCCCTGAAAAATATAGTCTACCTCTGCATTTACAAAACCACAATGATTGACCAATTTTTCTTTGTTTATTTAAAACAAGGTACAAGAATTGGTACTTCTCAGAAGAGGTGAAGGATGAGGTGAAACTGTTCCTTTTGGCCAAACTTGCAGAGGGAGAGACCAGATGCACACCTGTGGATAAGAGACCTGTTGCAGAAACATCCACCGAACTGGGACCTCCTGACACAGATGCACCTGCAGCCAAAAGGTGTAGTCTACTGTTTGCAGTTCACAATGAAATCCTGAAGGAGAACATTGAGAAGGAGCAACAGCTTGCTAGTGCTTCAGCCATTCAGGTACAGAAATACCTTTCTGAAGTTCCCATCGACAGAAGCCATGACCCATTGGCCTACTGGAGGCTCAATGAAAGTCGTTTCCCTCATCTTGCTCTACTTGCTCGAGCCTATCTCTCTGCCCCATGCACAAGCACTGAAAGCGAGCGCCTGTTTAGCTTGGCTGGACATGTAGTAAATGAGAAAAGAAGTTGCCTTTCTGGTGAAAAAGCAGAAATGCTTTTGTTGATCAAGAAAAACCTGCCACTAATGTACCAGTGACTTTAGTAAATCTGTAAGAACAACTTACCTGTGACATGATAATCCATGTTTTTCCTCACAGTTGACTTTTAAAAATATTACACATGCTACACTTAATTTTTTGGAGAATGTTTGACTCTTAAGAGTCTTTTTTTCCTACAAGCTGTATCAAGTTATTTCAAGATTTATATATATATATATATATATATATATATATATATATATATATATATATATATATATGTATATACATTTAAGTAACCACAAAGCTGCTGCATTTGGGCTTTTTTCTTCTTGCAATACAAGGAAACCTAAAGCTCAGGACACTTTAATCAAGGTTTAAGTTGTGTTGTTAGTTTGTCCTGTAGATAATTATTTTATTAACTACCTCAAGCCTTGTGATTTTATTTATTTATAATAGCAAAATACTGCTGTGCACTTTATTTTTGGTAAGAGGCTCAAAACAGGCCTGCAGTGTAACCTGTTACACAAGTATTGTTTATTTATTTTTTATTTTTTTTGGAAAATGAAAGACTAGTTTGGACAGCAATATTCACAACTTTTCATCTATGTTTATGTGCAGTCAAAACATCAAATTTGTATTGTTTACAGCATTTTTCAATAAAATAAGATTGGAACATTGAAGGTGTGTGCTGTCGATTACCAAAAGAAAAATCGGTATCGGCAAAAATCAGTATCGACAGGTCAGACTTTTCAAAGATCGGTGATCGGCCAGAAAAGTGTGATCGCTGCACCCCTACTTGTTATGGCTATGCTGTTTGAGGTAGGAAAAAGTTTTCCATAACTCATTATTATCAAGATCTCTTCTAGCTGTAAACCAAAGATGCAGTTGACTAAGTGACTGGGTCTGAGTGGGATTTGTTCTGTGCCTCCATTGTTGAGACAGCTGATGAGAGCTATGGCCGTATGGTGGGTAGTGCCTGTTGTGGAGGCAACACCTTAACCTGCTGGTGGACATGAGGGGTGAGGGATTTCATTAAACTGAAGACGGACTCCTAACAAGTCTTTTTGGCCAGTGGGACTCTGTAGGAAGCTGACAAGTACCAGCAGGCCAGGCGGAATTTGGCTTTGGCTCAATGGCAACAGGGATCTTGAGGGTGTTTGGGAGTTTGCCCAACCACTCTACCTGTGTTTTGTGCACTTAGGGAAGACATTTTATCGAGTCCCTCTTGGAGTCCTGTGGGGGATGCTCCAGGAGTATAGGGTTCTGGACCCTCTGATACAGGCCATAGGTTCCCTGTATGACTTGTGCTAGAGCCTGGTCCGCATTGCCTGCAGTAAGTTGGACTCTTTTTCAGTGAGAATTGGACTCTGCCAGGGCTGCCCTTTGTCACTGGTTCTGTTCATAACTTAAATAGACAGAATTTCAAGGCACAGACAGGGTGTCGAGGAGGACCGGCTGGTTGACATCAGGACCATCTGATATGGTTCTGTTGGCTTTATTGGACTGTGACCAGCAGCTCTCAGGGGTACAGTTTGCAGCCGACTGTGAAGTGGCTGGGATGAGAATCAGCACCTCCAAATCTGATGATGGGGGATGAGATTCTGCCTCAAATGGAGGCGTTCAAGTGTCTCTGAGTCTTGTCCATGAGTGAGGTGCTCTCTACAGTGATGTGAACTCTGCACAGGTCCGTTGTGGTAAAGGGGGATGTGACACAAAATATAAAGCTCTCAATATACTGTTTGGTCTTTGTTCAGGCATCTAATAAGGATGCCCCCTTGCTCTGTTTCAAGCGTGTAGCCTACCATGGATAGGAGACCTCTGAGAAGATCAAGGACATGCTGGACAGACTATGTGTCTCAGCTGGTTTGGGAACGCCTCTTGGATCTCCTGGGAAGAACAGGACTAAAGCTGGGCATCCACTGTACCACTTTTTCGATCGCGACATTCAGCTGCTGCTCACACTGTACGAGTGAATCACAGGGGTTAACAGTTCACAGCTAACGATTCATCTTCTCACACTATACGACCCGATGCTCGGATGTGATCTGACTGCTCTCTCTGTTCGTCCATGTACGACACGCATGGATGTATTATAAGAACTTCTAATATAATAAAGTCTTATAATACATGACGACATGGAATGCATGAAATGCAACATTAAAGTAGGAGGAGAAGAAGAAGAGGTAGGAAGTGGTCGGATGCTCACAGATGCGAATGAATTAACAAACAAAAACTCCTTGCCCGAATAGGCTCTACTGTGCCTCCCACAGCTCAACAAGTCCACCCTTCATTGTTTGGGTCCAGGTCCGCTGTGATGCCATGCTGCTCCATCTAGTGCGTTTGTTTTCTCTTCTGTATCTACGTTTGCACATGTGTAGTGTGACATAGCCTCACCAGGGGTGACCAGGATTTCAAACTGGTTTCATTTTCATAGGATCGATCGATAGGTCGTGAGGTGTTAATCGCTTCTCGTTACCTCGTGCATACTGCACGATGTGAGATGCACGGTTGAGCCAAAACCTTGCCCGAGAAGGTTCTGGTTGGGCCGTCCCAGCTTTGGTCCATCAGTCTGAATCTGAAGCCGTCCAGCATGGAGGCTCTGTGACTCTGAACTGTACCGTCCACACTGGGGGCTGTGATGGAGAACACAGTGTTTACTGGTTCAAGGACTCTGAAGAATCTCATCCAGGACTCATTTACACCCATGGAGGCAGGAACCATCAGTGTGAGAGGAGACACAGCACAGAAACAAACACCTGTGTCTACAACTTACCTCTGAGGAGTCTGAATGTTTCTCATGCTGGGACGTATTACTGCGCTGTTGTCTCATGTGGACACATTCTGTTTGGAAATGGGACCAGGCTGGACTTTGGAGGTGAGTGTCTTCTTATCAACAATGTCCTCAATCATCAGAGGTGGATAACTTCAGTACTTAAGTAAAATATACTTCCTCCTGGTTGAAACTTAGTCAAAAATCGTTCAGTCAAGTTTTTACTTGAATAGAAGTACTGGAGTTAAAAAAAAAAAAAAAAAAAAAATCAGCAATAACTAATTCAAAGTGCTCTAAAAACTGTACGTGCAGATAAATATCAAAAACTAATCACAATATCCCAGACACATAGAAAGCGCTCCAGCAGCACACACAAAATCATCAAAATTAAAATAGACAAAACCCAAATGAGAACCTAACTAAAGCACAGTTACTACCTATTTTATTTGTCACAACATCCCAGGAAATACAAAAACTCAGCTACATAAAAATGAGACAAAGCTTAACAACTAAACCATAAAATTGAAGAAAATGACAAAATATTATTAAACACGATCTATAAAAGAGTCAGTTTGAGACAGTGGGCTGTTGCACCTTTAAGATAAACTTAAAATGATAGTAATACATAAATGGTTAAAGACACTGAACAGAACAAATAAAAGTAACACAAATAGTAATGATAACATCATGACACTTTATGAAGCTTCTCTTTGAAATGCTGAATAAACACATTATAGATATGGTAATTATAATCATGAAACTGGTATTCATTTATATCTTATAGTATTATTTTATATCATTAGTATAATTTTATATTAATGTACAAGGTATACATACTTATAGTAATTCATAAGGTCCATTTACCTCTGTGCAATTAAAAAAAATACCTGTTGCTTGATAACAATGATCATGAATTCATAATGTTTGCCATTTGCATTGCTTACTGTCAGTATTCAAAATTCTAGAAAGACCCCAAAAACAATTTCAGAAACTGATCTGAACCAAAGTTTTCTGTTTGGTTTTTAAAGCAACTTTCATTCAAGGATACAACTTTTTTTCTCAGCTTAATCTTTATTTCCTAATCTCTTTAAACAGTCCTAATTTTATATTTGACATTTCTTTGAAAAATGTATTTGGAAACCTCATTATAAGTCTACAATTTTAGAATACTCTACGATGTCTTGAATTTTAGCAATGATTTGACATGCTAATCAGGGTAAAAATCATTTAAAAATTATAATAGGTTGGTGTTAGCAAATATTATTTTTTCATAATTTAGTTAGAACATCTAAGAATTACTCAAATTACTAAATGTATTGTGCTGGGAACTAGGCACAGGTTATCTACAAGCCCTAAGCTCGATTTAAACTTGTGTAGTTTGGCAGTTCAACAAGTTGAAAGTACCAAACTCCTCGGAGTGATGCTGGACTGCACTCTGTCTTGGTCTAAGCACATTGATTATATACTTTTAAAAATGGGAAGAGCAATAGGTGTTTCTAGGAAATGTGCTTCTTTTGTTGCCCGTCCACTTTTACGTCGGATGGTTCAGAGTTTGGTTTTATGTCATCTTGACTATTGCTCCGTGGTGTGGTCATCTGCTAACAGAAGCTCCAGGTAGTCCAGAACAGAGCAGCACAGTTAGTCCTGGGCTGCTCACCAAGGTCTAGTGTAAGCCGTATGCATGCCTGCCTGTCTTGGCTTACTGTTGAAAATAGGTTGAAGTGTAATACACTTGTGCTGTTCAAGTCACTTATGACCGCTAAAATGCCAGTTTTTATACATGAACAGATAGTTTTTAGTAATGCTATGCATAATCATTACACTCGAGCTTCCAGTAATGGACAGCTTGAATTACCCACTTCAAAAAAAAAAAATAATGCATTAATGAGATCTTTTATTTTTAGATCAGTGACTTTGTGGAATAACCTGCCCCAAACCTTCTGTATTCTTAGCAAATTATCTTTTAAAAGAACTCTTAAGGTTTACTTAACACTGTAATTTACTGTATGTTTCCGTCGTCTGAAATGCTGTTATTGTTTTTTTCAAATGTATGTATTTTATTTGTTGCGCATTGTATGATGTGATGTGTATTCGTTTTGCATCTATAATTGTATAATTGTTGTATGTTTATTTTAATGTGGACCCTAGGAAGACTAGCTGGTTGCTATGGCACCAGCTAACGGGGATCCTTAATAAATCAAATCAAATCAAATAATGTAATTATAATGTGTTTTTTTATGTTCAAAATGTGTTATGAATTTGTTGAATTTATTAAGAGAATGAAAGTCTCAATAAATTTGAATAATTAACTGTTTTTCAGCTTTATTGCTATGAAGGATTATAAACAGTTATGACTTCTTATAGCGTTAAGCCTGACCACAGTATAATATGTTACATGTGTGCTTATAACTCATTACACTGTTATTAAAATGTCTTACAAGTACAAATGCTATACAGCGTCATATAATAATATCTTATAAAAGTGCTTACAATGCATTTTTATGAGGACCTTCATATGAAGTTTCACTCATATGTAAAGATAGTTGATTTAAGAATTGTAACGAATAAAAGGTGGTAGAGCTTGAAAAATATCAAACTCAAAGTGCACCAAGAGTAAAAACCTCTGCCAAGGCTTTTCTCAAATTCTAAGCAGAGTTATTAACAAAAAAAAAAAAATCCTGGTTCTCCATCCAGACTCAGATCAGCACAAAAAATGTAATTATCTTTCCCTTGTGCGATGACCAACATTCTCTGAAACCTTTTTGAGTTTTCTTGCTGAGAGACAGATGGATCTACAAATAAAAAATGCTGGCAAAAACATAACGTAGATATTCCTGGATTGACACAAAGATTTGAATGACTACAAAAATGTATTTACTTTTCCATTTTGCATGAACTATTTTCTCTTTAAATTTAATCACAATCTACCGGTCAAAAATTGTCAGTTATTACCCAAAATGTGACCAACTACCCTAACCCTTTAAGGCCCAAGAGCATAGATTATGCAGAAAATTCTAATTTTTTGGAGCTGAAATGTTTGTTTCACTTTCTACTAAAATTCTAAAAATATCAAAATGTCCATAAAATTCAACATATAGATTTTTCCTATCTCATTTGATACATTAGGTGTTTGGGCAACTGATCCATTTGAGGACATTTTTATCATTTATCTGATTGTATTCAGATGTTTTTTTTGTAATTTGTTGATCATGTTGAGTAGATAAAGGTATTATAAAAGTATATATCAAATATGATACAATTGGCTTTAAAGGGTTAACATGCAAACAAACAGAAATACATAAAATATTCCCAGAACAGCATCTAGACCGTTGTCACCAACAAAAGCTACACACTTCTTTTTAACATGACCAACATTCCCAGATAATTTCACCAAATCATTTAAGTACTTAAGAGTTCTTTCACACACATGCGACCTCACTACTGTGCTCCCGCTGTCTGCCCCACCTGGCCTTGCTGCGGGTGCTGCCTGTGCCCTCCTCCTGGGGGGGCCTGGTCCTGGGGTATTGGCTCCTGGGGGGCTGGAGGCCTCTGGCCTGCCGCAGGGTGGTTGGGGGGGCTGGGTGTTCGGAGTGGGGGGGGCTTGTGGCCGGGTGGACGGGTGGTGGGTGGGGGTGTGTGCTGTCTGCGGGGGGGGGCTGCTGCCCCGGTTGCCCTGGTGTTTTCCTTGGCACCCTTGGTGGGTAGGGTTGGTGCCCCCTTGGGTACTGGGGCTGTATTTGGATCCTGTGGCTCTGGGGGGCCCTTGCCCGCGGTCTCCCTGGGTATGGGCGGCTACTTGGGTATTCGGTGACCACTTTACACGCATGTGTGTATAGACACTCGAGCTCCTGTTGAGACTAACTGTAAGGAGGCGGTTGGTCCCGTCAGAACATGCTGAGTTGGGCACCCCTACGCATCTTCTCAAGTCCTATGTCTCCTCCATATCTCACCATTAAGGGTCCACCCCCCCTTTCTTATCAAGACTACACATCTCTGGTGTCTCTGGTTTCTTACAGCCTTTCTAACCCTAACCCTAACCCTTAGGCCTGACCCGAACCTGGACTCGTAGGTGGGGTCTAACCTTAACCCGACCCTACCCTTATCCTAATCATAACCCTAACCAGGACTCCTGACTCGACAGACTTACTCTCAACCCCTCCACTACCCTAACCAGGGTCTTCATCCCATTCCTATCCTCCCTCCCAAACCCACTACCCGAACCAGGATCTTCATCCCTCCCCCGCCCCCCTTCCCTCATCCACTACCCGAACCAGGGTCTTCATCCCCTTCCCACTCCCACCCTCCCTCCCCACACCCACTACCCGAACCAGGGTCCTCATCCCGTTCCAACCCTCCCTGTCCTAACCCACTACCCGAAACAGGGTCTTTATCCCTTCCCTACCCCCCCTCCCACACCCACTACCCGAACCAGGGTCTTCATCCCTTTCCTAACCTCCCCTCCACCTCCACTACCCGAACCAGGGTCTTCATCCCTTTCCTAACCTCCCCTCCACCTCCACTACCCGAATCAGGGTCTTCATCCCCTGTGATGACTGCAACCTTCCCGGTGATGTGACTGAGGGACATGCTCCTTCCCTGTTTATCCTTGTCATTGTCTTTAAAATTGATTTAAATGGTCTTGGTCTTGTCTCAGTCTTGGCTTTTCTCAGTCTTTGCCTTGGTCTCGACTCACAAAAGTCTTGGTCTTATCTTGGTCTCGATGCGTTCGGGTCTTGGGCAAGTCTTGGTCTCGGATAGTGTGGTCTTGAGAACATCACGAGTGTTTAAACATTTAATGAAAAATCAGGAATATTTGGCGTAAGTGTGATAAACATGTGACATAAGATATGTCATGGGTCTGTCTGAAAGGACATCGTAAAGGTTGGCAGAGGGAGCCGTTGTTTGTTCCTGATCAATGTATGTATGTAGAGACCACGAGCTGTTCACTTTACACCACCGTAACGTGACTGCAAGAGAATTGAGGTATGTGTATTGATGTCAGATATCCCAGAATGATGGAAGGCTTACGTTATTAAGTCAGGGACAGATTTAAAACAGTTGAGAAGCACAAGGAGGCTAATGGAACGTGGATTCCGAGTTAATCTGTTGGAAGAGATAAGAAGCGCGAGTGAATACAAGGCTGAGAAGATCAGAGGTGAGAAGCTGAAGCTTGTTTCGATAGGTTCCTGTTGCCTCAGGCTTGGATCAACATGGTTACACAATTTGGCAGAAGTTCGGTATAGCCCTGTGATGAGTGTGGTGAGGATGTTAATTCCTACTAGGTAGGACTGAATGGTGTGTGATCTGGATTTGAATGTTGTGAGCATGAGTAGCGGACCAAAGATGGACATGCATTGGAAAAGAAAGGTAGACGCTATTGTGGAGAAGCTCAAATATTCGAGTTCAGCAAAGAGTGGGCTTGAACAAGACTATGGAGAACTGCGTTTTAAGGGGTAAAGATGAGGTTGGGTAGCTGTGGAGCGAGATCAAGATTGAAGATTGAAGATTGCGTGATGACAGCAGATCTATCAGCCCTTGATGAGAATCTCAATGACTGCTGTTTGGTCAGAATGTATAACTTTGGACTTCCTTGACCCTTTTAGTCTCCAAATGATGGCTACTGTTATAATAGGGTAAGTTTGAGAAGGGGAGATGAAGGAGACTGAGATTTATACGTCAATGGATTTAGAATGTGATTAAGGCTACTGTTGAATTGTAAAACCACCTAACAGTGATGGAGGGATCAGCATCTGGATGTATCCGATTCAGTTCTAATTATTGTATAGGGGAAAATGCATTCCCTTCAAGACTGGAAATATTGCTGTGAACGTTGTACCAGGATGATACAGCTACTGTTTCATCCGTAGATGGGGCTACTGCCATGGTGTGAAATGCAAAATGTAAGCCTCAAATTGAATGATTATTGCCAAAACCTGTTTGAGTAGAGCAAACATGTTTTTCATTTTGTAAGTAACTGTGGTCCAATATGAGAAAACTGCTTAAGACGCTGTTAGTGCCTGTGCTGATCTCTGTAGGAGCAGATGCTTCCTGCTGTTTTGCGAGCAGCTCTTGTATCTTCCTTCTCTGAAGATGACTAATTGGGCCATGCCACTTGGGCCTTTGCAGCAGTTGAGATTGGAGCTTGACTTCTATCCTATTTGGACGAAGAGTCAAAGGGATGAGGGAGAGAAGGGTCGAAGGAAGGAGGGTCAAAGGCATGGGGAAAGGAAGGGTCCAAGAGAAGGATGGGTGGGGGGAGCAGGCGAGATGGATCAGTAGATCTGGCTGCTGTGCAAATTTAGGTTGTAGCAAGTTGCATTAGAATCTGGACAATACATTGATAATGCTAGGAATGTTTGAGCCGAGTGGGTAGGAAAAGTCAGTGATGATCATCTTTTGATTTATTCTCAAGTGTTTCCTGTAGCCGCTGGCTGGTTGCTTAAGGTCATGTCTGTGAAACGAGAGATGGTAGTGAGCAAGCTACATGGTGGAAGTGGTTGTGGCTGGCTGTGGCACCTGTGTTGAGGCCCAGTGACGTTGTGCCTGATGTCGCAGGTGGTGACTGAGGTTAGGAAATCTGGTTCAGAATGGATGGCTGTGGCTAACTGAGGTCATGTCTGCAGAACTAGAGGTGGTAGATGGCAGATCTGCTTCAGACCAGAATTTACTTATTTCTCTGTATTGGTTTGTGTCTGCAATTAGTAGTGAGGATGAGCCAAAGCTACATTGTAATGAACAAATTTCATGGCATGATGCTGGTGAGATAGTGAGGAGTGGTTTATGGATAGAGGCTGGTTGGTGCTACAGTGGCAAAAAAATGCAGAGATTTACAGAGGCCGGAAAAAATAAAATTGAATGATGAAAGGGGGGGTGGGCAATAGGGTAGATCAGTCAGAAATGGAGTAGACTAAAAATAGCTAGACTGATTGGTCTGTAAGGAGCTATTTGAGGAGCTCAGGAGCTGGCTATGGCAGGAGGATCCACGCTGCAATGTGTGGCTGCAGATGGGGGGGGGGGTGTATGGAAGACAGGATGTATGTTCACAGGGATTTTGTGGGCCTGCAAGCACAGGGAGAGACACAGACACTTTTGATTTGGTGATTTTTGCGATCAGTGTGCAGCACTGTCTGTCTGTCTTGGACAGTCACAGTCAACGGAGTGATGACAGATGGTTGAGCATAAGTAGGCTTGTCAGTCGACCGGAGTTGTGGTTTTTGTTGTGGTCCTGCTCCTGAACTTAAGCTAATATTTTAACATCATTAGAAGAGACAAAGCTATGAAAAAATAAAATGCAAGCAGAGCTAAAATGATCAACAAGAGATTAACGGAAAACAAACAAAAAAACTACAGTGGGCTCAGAAAGAGAGAAAATGAAACAATGTTAAAAATAACAAAAAAAAATCAAACAATTTAATAAAAGCTTATTGCTACCTTAATCTCCTAACAGGAAGAATAAATCATAAGTAAATATGTTTTCAATAAAAAAAACAAACCTTTGCAAACCCACCTATATACATTTGCTTGAAAAAGGTCTTTGACCAAAAAGTAGCAAAACATTTTCAATTCTGGAAGTTGGCCAGTTGCGGGATTTTTCTTCAAACCCACCTATAAAAATAAAAGTTCATGTCTCTGTCTCTTCTGTTTTACTTCACCAACAGACGAGCTGAGCTTGGTGTATTCTCTGAGTGGACTTTTGATATTTGAGACCATCCTGATCCTCTTCATGGCCTTCTCATTGTATAAGATGTACAAAAGAATCCTCCTCTTATCTCAAGGTATGATAACTAACACTGTCTGAATCTCTCTGTGGTCATTAAGGACTGATTTTTGATTTAACACCTCTTTATGTTTCATGTTCAGAGGCTCGAGCAGCTCCTTCAACAACAAACCTGGAGGTAAGATCACCTCCTCTGATCATTTTCTTTACATCATTTAACTTTCCTCGTGGTTCACATCATGACAGACTCGTCCACATTTTTTACAGAGTGATAGAATGGCTGAGGACGTCTGTTACGCTGCTGTGGATATCAAAGAAAAGACAAACACCTCAAGAAGACAGAAAAGGACGACCAATGATGATTGTGTCTACTCCAGTGTGAGAGTATAGATGTTTAAGTGTTTGATCTGACTTTAGTTTGATGGGATGTTGTACCACTTTTTTAACAGCACAAGCTTCACTTATCAAGTTTGTCATCTAATGTTTTCTTTCTTTCAAAGCTTTTCATCTTTTGTGAATAAATGTGCAATTTCATACCAAACGTGTATTATTTTGCCAAAATGAACCCTTGAACTTAGCTCTACTCATTACTTTTAGTAATGATTTTGTGTGATTTTTTTGCCCTGAGTGAATCAGAGGATGTGTTGTAATTTGACACTTGCCACTCCTGTCAATTAGTCCAAATAATTAAGTTTTACAGCCAATATCACTGTTTCACTGCTTCTAGATAGCTAGGGCTTCTCAGGTCTCAAATGTAAAGTAAACAGTGTTGACTGTGCTGCCTATGGTGTCATACTAACAAAAGCATATTTGAGATGTAGACCAGGAAGCCTCACACCCTTATATTATACTTTTTAAAGTCACATACATGGAAACACTCAAAACTTGAGTGCGGTGAGCAGTTTGTCTACTTCCTGGTTTCCTGGTTATCGTGCACGCCCCAAAACACACTCATGCACATAGTGCATGCTCCAGAGCTAAAGTTGCCAGGTCTGCTTATTATAAGCAATTTTTTTTTTTTTTTTTTAAATAGATGCTTGGCACTGTGATATTGAATGTAGACGAAAATTAACACACTTATGTAGATTTCTCTTTTGAAAAAGTAGTATGTCACATTAGGAAAGGAAATAGCTGGAGGTTGCTTAATTTGGGTTTGTTTTTTATGGGCCAGGTTGCTTCTTACAGAAGCAAAACTGAACAGGAGCTCTGCTTCCACAGGGAATGTGACATGATTTTGTAAAACAAAGAACACAAAAGAAGTAACTGTTTTGTTCTCTGTAGTAGAACTTTTGTAGGCCTTCACATTTGGGAACAGATTTGGGATTCTGTCCAAAGTTGAGCAATGTAAAAGTAAGTAATCTCACGACAGCTGCCACCCAAGCTACTGCAGGTGTCAGTACTTGCAATGTTTATTCTTCTTCGGTTTTACAGCGGTTATTAGCATCCATCATTTTGGTGCATCACCACCTCATTCAGCTTGTGATTGAGACCAGTTTGGACAGGCACAGGAATGTTGTCCCAGTCAAAATGGGAGACTTGCCAGCTATGTGGAGAATGGCAGAGAAATTGCCTTTATCTCGATTACCCCTCCTCCAGCTAAACAAAAGAAGAGAAGAAGGACAGAGGCAGAAAAGGGTCAACATCGAGTTGTAAATAACTAACTTGCCATGTTTGTTTGTTTGTTTGTTTCAACTTTACTGTGATCATGTTTTTCATGTTTTCTTACCGCTGAGTGAGAAATGACAGACAATTGACAAGACAACACGAACACATTGTGATGAAGACCGGTTTTGAGTTGAATCAGTCATACGGTCGTGAAACAGCAGGACTTGTGCATGTGACCAGGGTGGGAGGGGCTAGGCGGAGTCCTGAGGAGATGCTACATTCAAATTCATGCTAGTTTTCAAAAATTTCAGACATACATTCATTTGTTTTCTACACTGGCTATCCCTTTAGGGGTTGCAGGGGGGATGGAGCCTATCTCAGCTATCATTGGCTGAATACCCTGAGCCGGTCGCCAGTCAGGTGCAGGGCCACATAGAGAGACCAACAACCATTCACGCTCACACTCATATCTTAGGGCAATTTTAGAGTCACCAATCAATCTAATAAGCATGTTTTTTGTCTGTGGGAGGAAGCTGGAGTGCCCGGAGAGAGCCCACGCATGCACGGGAAGAACATGCAAACACACAGCAAGGCCCTGTCCAACCCGCGAATCGAACCTGGGACCTTCTTGCTGTGAGACACTTGCACTACCTGCTGCACCACTGTGCTGCCCGGTTACAAGTTTAAACATCTACATGTGTAAATTACTGATAAGATTGTATTTTCAGTGGCCCCTGAATCAACTCCCCCACTGGCCCCCAAGCAATTTAATTTAACATTTGACAGGCCACCATTTGTTTAATTTATTTATTCATTTATTTAGCAGCACAGCCCCTTGAGATGGACCATCTCATTTGCAAGGTGGTCCTTACAGGACATGTTTCAGTACAAATAATACAGCACAAACAATATTAAATACAGAATACACACATACAAACACTCTCATGCACCTACACTATGCACTCAGATACTAAGTCAGTCCCCCATCAAACAGTTTTGGTCCAAGACAGTAAAGAATGAGATATAGTCTGTGGTCACATCCATAAATCTGTCAGAAAGGACTTTTATACATATGTTTACATGTGGTTTTTAGTCTTAGATAAGTAAATAAAAACAACAAAGTAATTACCAACGCCTTGGCAAAGTTCAGTGTGAAAGCAGTCTGAGAAGCAGCAGCTTGCTGATCTGCATCCTGTCACCTGACACTGACCTATAAAAGACATGAACAATAAAGAAGATATAATGAGTAAATCTGTCACTTGATGAACTCTGTTGACTTTCATCTCCAGCAATGTCAAGATTTCTAAATGGCAAAAGAAAAACATCCTGCAACCAGAGAGGTGAGAAGCTACATGGCGTCATTTGTGGTTGTTTCAGCCTTTTTTTTTTAAGACTCGTCTCTGGGTTGGATTTGGCCGTTGGTGAGTAAGAAGAGCAAGAGAAAAAAAAATACAGCCCCAAAGTGAGCACCTCAGCATGTTTCCTCTGTAGATTCTATTTCCATTCAGCCAATCAAATGCAGCCTGGTCTACAAAGAGAGCAGAAGCTGTCAGTTCTCCTTCACTCAGTGAGCACAATGACATTTCCAACTTTTGTCCTCGTCCTCACATATTTGGTCCTGGGGGAAATTGGTGAGTTTGTTTTTTGTTGCTCTGTTTTAAGGTCTGCACATGTTCACCTTTCATTCAGCGTTATTTAGTATTTGTGATGTTAAAATATTTCAACAATAAAACTTTGGTCTTTTATTTCAGCCCAGAGAGCTGATCTGAAATCCCCCTCATCAGTTCATCATGAGAGACGACAAACTGGAGAGACTCTGACTTTAACATGTGATCATGGTGGCTCAAAGTGGATTTACTGGTTCAAGCAAACTCTTGGGGAGAAACTAAAGCTCATCTCTGTCAGAAATTACAAAAGTATGCACAGTTTGTTTGATGAATTTAAGAATGATTCACGCTTCGCACTCGATGCTCAAGAAGGTAACAGTATCCTCAAGATCTCAGATTTACAGCCGTCAGATTCAGCCACTTATTACTGTTTAAGCTTTGAAGGAGTTACAGTAGAAATTCTGGCAACAGTAACTGTCAGTGTAGAAGGTTCTGGTTTCATCATCTCAGCTTTGGTCCATCAGTCTGAAGCCGTCCAGCATGAAGGCTCTGTGACTCTGAACTGTTCAGTCCACACTGGGTCTTGTGATGGAGAACACAGTGTTTACTGGTTCAAGGACTCTGAAGAATCTCATCCAGGACTCATTTACACCCATGGAGGGAGGAACCATCAGTGTGAGAGGAGACACAGCACAGAAACAAACACCTGTGTCTACAACTTACCTCTGAGGAGCCTGAATGTTTCTCATGCTGGGACGTATTACTGCGCTGTTGTCTCATGTGGACACATTCTGTTTGGAAATGGGACCAGGCTGGACTTTGGAGGTGAGTGTCTTCTTACCAACAATGTCCTCAATCATCAGAGGTGGACAAGGTGGACAACATCAGTACTTCAGTAAAAGTATAAATTATCTTGGTTGGATCTGACCCTAATGCAATTTTACCAAATTCAAAGTATTTGAGTAATAATAATTTATGTATTTAATTGAAAGCAATTTTTAAATCTCTGTCCTCTAACATACAGTATGTACAGAGTAATATATTTTAAAAGAAGTGCAATAACCAAGGCATGAAAGAGGTCCAGCAACAAGAAATATAAACATTTAACAAAACTCACATCGTTTTTAATAATGTAAATAACCATGCACAATGAAAACCTGATTAATATGTCATTAAAACCCAGATAATGCAAGAACCCTGAAAACTAAAATGAGACCACGAGGCCCAAAGATTAAGACTAGAATGATTTCAAATTAATCCAGAAGTGCAGCACCAAAGCAAACCCCCCCAAAGGCGTTTCTGACATTGTTAACAGAGTTATTGTTGAAAGTGAAAAATGGTCCTTCTGCATCATGAAAACAAATCCTCTCATCTAGAAGTGCTCAAAAAGCACAGAGCTCCACCATATTTAGCTGAGTTATAAGTGACATTAAAAAAGATTACCTTTTCGTCACTTTAGTAAAGAAAAAACATCCAAGATCTGCATCATTCTTAGAATCACCGAAATCCAAACACTATTTTCTTGTGCCATGATCAACATTCCCTGGAAATCTCATTATAGTTGGTTGGAAACTTTTTGAGTTATCTTGAAACTGACAAGCAATCAGACGAATTCCGTATTGTCACTTTACGAGAGGTCAAAAAAGATTAGCAGGACTAAAAAAAAAAAAAAATCAACTAGAGGCAAACTTTATACATGATGACCAGAAAAAAAAGTCTTAATACAGAAACTAGGCATAACAATAGCTAAGAAAAAGGAATGAACATATAAAACAAGAAAAAAAAGTTGAAGAGTTCCATTACCACAAAACTTCCACAAAGGAATCTCGGACATTCTTGAATAAGATACAACTAAAAATGCAGGAAACAGCCCTATCACACAAAGCTAACAAATCCTTCAAAAATTCCTGGATCCAACTCCATCTTTAGTATAACACCAAAATCCAATCCCTTCTCCCTTGTGCCATAAAGACAGCTACCTAAAAATATGACCACACTCTGTCCTCACATGTTTGGTCCTGGTGGAAACTGGAGGAGTTGAGTTTCAGTTGATCTGTTTCTGTCTGCATATGTTCACTGGTCTTGAATATTTTACATTTCTGATGTTAAAATGCTTTAACATAAAACTTTTGTCTTTTATTTCAGGCCAGAGAGCTGATCTGAAATCACCTTCACCAATTCATCACGAGAGACGACAAACAGGAAAGACTCTGACTTTAACATGTGTTCACAGTGACTCTACGTGGGTTTATTGGTTTAGGCATACTCTTGGGGAGGTACTAAAGCTCATCTCTGTCAGATCTTACAAAGGTTTTCATGGTTTGTTTGGTGAATTCAAGAACAATTCACGCTACACCTTAGATTCTCAAGGTGGTAACAGTCTCCTCAAGATCTCAGATTTACAGCCGTCAGATTCAGCCACTTATCACTGTTTAAGCTTTGAAGCAGGCAGGGCACAAATTCTGGCAACAGTAACTGTCAGTGTAGAAGGTTCTGGTTCGACCGTCCCAGCTTTGGTCCATCAGTCTGAATCTGAAGCCGTCCAGCATGGAGGCTCTGTGACTCTGAGCTGTACAGTCCACACTGGGGGCTGTGATGGAGAACACAGTGTTTACTGGTTCAAGGACTCTGAAGAATCTCATCCAGGACTCATTTACACCCATGGAGGCAGGAACCATCAGTGTGAGAGGAGACACAGCACAGAAACAAACACCTGTGTCTACAACTTACCTCTGAGGAGCCTGAATGTTTCTCATGCTGGGACGTATTACTGCGCTGTTGTCTCATGTGGACACATTCTGTTTGGAAATGGGACCAGGCTGGACTTTGGAGGTGAGTGTCTTCTTACCAAGAATTATCAGCAAAAGTTTGTGTTTTGAAAAACTGTACATGCAGATAAATATTAACAACTAAGCACTATAACCCAGATACAGATGAAGCGCTCCAACAACACTCACTACAAAGGAAGCAACACTTCCAACGTCTAAGATCTGCATCATTCTTAGAATCACTGACATCCAAACACTATTTTCTTGTGCCATGATCAACATTCCCTGGAAATCTCATTATAGTTGGTTGGAAACTATTTGAGTTATCTTGAAACTGACAAGCAATCAGATGAATTCCGTATTGTCACTTTACGAGAGGTCAAAAAAGATTAGCAGGACTAAAAAAAACAAAAAATCAACTAGAGGCAAACTTTATACATGATGACCAGAAAAAAAAAAGTCTTAATACAGAAACTAGGCATAACAATAGCTAAGAAAAAGAAATGAACATATAAAACATATAAAACTACGTGGCAGTAAAGGTAGATTTGTAAGGTGGTATTATTAGTAACAACCAAGAGAGATCGATGTGATATTGACAGTAACAGCTTTGTGATTTTGGAGGTCATGTCTACATTAACAAATGTGTGATAGACTAGACAAGTTAATGTGTCATTGTGCAGCAGGTTGCATAGTGACATCCTGGTGGCACAGCGGAAACTTCTGTGTCTTTAGCCTGATGACAACTGGGTGAACAGGATGTGGCTGAGGTGTGTGTTGTCCACACTTTGACAGGTTCTCTGCTATGTTGATTTCCAGGAAATTAAAACTGCTGACTTGCTCCTCCTGTAAACATGGTTGTGTGTTTTTGCCTTCTTTTTTAACTTTAAGCTCTTTGGTTTTACTGATGATGAGTCTGAAATGATATCAGAAAAGAAGACATGTCTTTCTCCTTAGCTTAAAACAATCATGTCTCCTTGGAGGAACACACAAGCACTCATGGGTAAATGATGAAGGTCATAAGACACAAACAAAGTCTATCCATGTCTTCGTCTCAAGGTGGACCACTCCTCACAAAAGGTTGATCAAACACTGTTAGCTGATCTTTGATGATTGTTGTCATTGGAATAGAAGTTTGGGGAACTTCAACATAATTTAAAAAGGACAAAATCATCTATTATTTATTCCTTTAGACTCTTAAAATGTCCATAACCACTCTGTGTGTCTCTCTCTCTTCAGATGATCAGAACTTCCTCCAATCTCTAGTTTTTGTCTTAAGTGGGGGTTTGATGATCACAAGCACCCTGGTTGTCGCCCTGATCATCTCAGTGTGCATAAGTAACAACAAATGCTGCAAATGCGCAGGTAAGTGTTCCTGATTGTCTTATGATGGTATTTTTTTATGACTGCTCTTAAATAAGGAGTCTTACTGTTTCATTACAGACTCTCAAAGAGGAGAAGCCTCCACCACAACAACTGCAGAGGTGAGAATTTTCACACAGTCAGCTTTTTTTGTTACATTCAGTAAGAAAAACAGGATAAAAAATCACAACCTGGGCAGAGAGGTTGAACATTTCACCTCATTCTAATGTATCAGTAAGAGTTATAGATGAGAAGTAGGTATCATGATATTCATGGCCAGATATATTAGAACAATAATGTAAATAAAATCATAAAAGTCTTGACCTCTAGTCAGCTAATCCAGTTTAAGGTCTAGATAAAGGCTGAGCTGTTCAAAAGACAAATTAAAAGGTCACTTTTGGTTCAAACACCTAACTGTGGATGAAAGAACTGACAGGCAAGAATTCTTCAAAAATCAAAATTCCAAGTGGGTTTAGATGCTCCACACATCCACCACTACTCTTTGGCAAATCAGCTGCAGTATATATACAAATGACACATCCAATTCCATCAGATATCACCTGGCTATATATAGAACAATAACCTGTGAAGACATACCAATTCAGACTGACATAACTATTACCCACTGCCATGTGGGACCCACTGGCCTGGCGGCCTTCTCATGGGATGCTGGGGTATTCTGTGGCTTGCCTCCAGTACCACGGAGCTGTTGGATCTATGATGGTCAGTGAGATCTGGGGGTGCCACTGGCCTCTTCCCACAGTGGCACCTTAGCTGGTGCTGGGCTTTTGGGTGGCAGGATCCTCTACAGTGCGTTCATGCCTCTTCCTTCCTGCAGCCCTTCTCCTTTCTCCTCGCTTGGCCCCTTCCCTCTTATGAGGGGCTGGGGGCCTCCTGCTGCTGGGGCCTGGCTTGCCTCCAGGTGGGGGCTTCGGCACAGCAGCATGTAGGCCCACCTACCAACTAACAAGCTTGGTGTGGGTACCCTGGCTTAAGTGGGGCGGTTTTAGGAGCAACCAAGGGGCTGGATGTTCCCACAGTGAGTGTCACCTGGTCTTGCCTCCTCCAGCGGGTCAGGACCTTGCTGGCTAAGTGCCTTTGAGGGCCTTGTAGTCTTTCCGTATGAAGCAGCGTCCTGGGGGTTGTCCACCTGAGTTTGATCCTCAGTGAGCATTGAGCGATGGCTCTGCAACCCGCTGGGGAGCGTGTTTCTGTTGGGTGCACCTGGTCACTGGGGCCTATCTGGGGCTTGTTGTACAGGGGCCATTTGGTACTGCTCCCTTGCTCCCACTTAGTCATGGCTGGTTGAAGCTGGCCCTCACTAGCCTAGACTCTTAATTTGTACCTCACTACTCACAGATTGCAATCCTGTATACAGTATTTTCATCTTTGAGTACATACACAACCTGGATTCTTGGAGTAGGGGGTTGTCGGGAGGTGAAGCTGGCAGAGTTTCCGGGTGTTGTTGATAAATGGCTTTGGCTTTGCATAGTAGAATTTTAACTTGCACTTACAGATGTAGACGAATTGTAGTTACTGACAGTGGTTTTCTGAAGTGTTCCTGAGCCCATGTGGTGATATCCTTTACACAGTGATGCCGGTTATTGATGCAGTACCGCCTGAGGGATCGAAGGTCGCAGGCAGTCAATGTTGGTTTTTGGCCTTGCCGCTTACATGCAGTAGTTTCTCCAGATTCTCTGAACCTTTTAATGATATTACGGACCGTAGATGATGACATCCCTAAATTCCTTGCAATAGCTGGTCGAGAAATGTTGTTCTTAAACTGTTGGACAATTTGCTCATGCATTTGTTCACAAAGTAGTGACCCTCGCCCCATCCTTGTTTGTGAATGACTGAGCATTTCAGGGAAGCTGCTTTTATACCCAATCATGGCACCCACCTGTTCCCAGTTAGCCTGTTCACCTGTGGGATGTTCCAAATAAGTGTTTGATGAGCATTCCTCAACTTTTTCAGTCTTTTTTGCCTCTTGTGAAAAGATGCAATACTGTTGCAATTACACCTCAAACTGAACCAAGTCCACTGAGCTTTATTTCTGTAATTATATGACAATTGATTGCCGGTATGTTAGAAATCTCAACTACGTATCTTGGCAGAACTAATGCTGTGCTCCATTTGTGAAAGTGACCAAAGACTGAAATGTAGAGCAGGTGGTCTTTAGTGTGCCCGTTTATAGGGATGGAGTGCAAAGGCACATGTACAATGACAGAGTAGTTAATAGTGGTATAACTAAAACCTTAACAAGTCATAAATCAGTGAACTGCACAGTCCTGAATCAGACTATCATATATCAGTGTACAAGTATAGAAACCTAGATGGCATAGAATAGAGTCTGCACTTCCTGTGATTCATGACACATGTATTTGTTAAATTCTAGCTTATGAACAACAGGACGCCAAAAACAATTGTCATTTCAATAACACCCTCTACATATTGAAGGCACAGCTCAGATTTTACAACATAGAGGTATGCAACATGGTAAAAAGGGTTGAGGGAGATCATTTACTCAGTCTGACCCTTGACAGTTTGGGTATTACCTATTGTATTTTCTATTCATAAAGCATGGCTGGGCAGAACGACCATGTCCTCCTCTAAACAACAAAGACGGAAACAGAGGCAACCAATATGTAGCGTTGTCATCATGGCATCAAATATGTTTGTTTTTAATGAAGCATTCAAACAGCAGACTGTTCAAGGTAGAGGGAGGTTTGGGAAGTCATGCAGCATTCCAGAGCGACAACATTTCTCTGTCACATAACCCTGACTCCTAGTGACACAGACCATTCAGAGGTCAACAGAGTCTCCATGTCAAAATTTAGCCTCAACTTAGCTCTGAACCCCAACAGAGGTGATAAGAAAAACTGTCCCATGTACAAGTTATGGTTCCCGATGGACACCAACAACTGGGTACAGTTGAGCCCAGTTTAGCTGGTACCACATCTTGGAAAAGTTCATTACAGCTCTGGTCTAACCCTTGACAGGAAGTCTTATGTTTCATTTTAAGTTTTTGAAAGATGTACCTGAACGGAACACCAGTTATCAACAAAGAAGTATTTTTTATGATAAAACAGAACAAAAAAAAAAAATTTTGGTAACTAAATATTTGGTTTGTTACAGGCTTTCCAAGAAGCAGACATCATCCAATACACTACTCTGAGATCACGAAAACAGAGGGACAACACCTGGAGTGAATGTGTGTACTCCACTGTCAGGGAGTGGAACTGAAATATTTTGTACTCCTTTTTCTATTTTGTATAAAATCTTCTAATCGTTTCTTCATGTACCTGTAAAACTATGTCTTAACTTTATTGAATGCTGTTTAAGAAATAAAAACAAACAAATAAAGGAAATATAAAAAACTCTCTTTTTATATTTAAAGCAAGAGGAACATTGTGTCTCTATTTAAGCAATATTGTTATACAGTTAATACTTAAATAGCTTATGTTTTGCTTTGTTTAGTTTATATGACAGGAAGATAAAAGCAGAAAAACAGCAGAGAAGTGGAATCACAAACACACAATGACACAGCATCTACACCTTGAACAACACAGTGAGTGTTTACAGCATGTGTCCTCCTCTAAAAGTGACATAAAAATAAGTACAGTATGACTGCTTTGAAGAACATCAGTTTATTCATCCCTTACACTAGATGACTTTACATGGTTCAAAATCCTCCTAAATCCCACCAGCATGTCTTCCAGTGAGGAAGCAGGGCTGGAGGCCTCTGTGGCTCTCCTGGGGCTGAGGTCACCAAGGTGGTCCAAAACCCTAGATGTTGTGTGGCTGGCGTGGCTGACATGACTCTGAAATATCACCAGGACATCAAGGGTGGTGCCTCTGGCTTTGTAGACTGGGTTGGTGGTCCCCCTTTTCAAGATGGGGATCCAGAAAGAACGCTCCAACTATACGGGAATCACACTCCTTAGTCTTCTTGGTAAGGTCAATACGGGGGTACTGAATAATAGGGTCAACCAGATAGTCAGACCTCAGATTCAGAAGGAGCAATGTGGTTTTCATCCTGGCCATGGAACTGTGGACCAGCTCTATACCCTCCGTAGGGTCCTTGAGGGTGTGTTGGAGTTTGCTCAACCAGTCTACATGTGCTTTGTGGACTTGGTGAAGGCATTTGACTGTGTCCCTCATGGAGTCCTGGGGGATACTCTGGGAGTATGGGGTACTGGACTCTCTGATACGGGCCGTCCGTTACCTGTACGACTGGTGCCAGAGTCTGGTCCGCATTGCCAGCAGTAAGTGGGACTCTATTTCAGTGAGGGTTGGACTCTGACAGGACTCACCTATTTTGTTCATAACTTTTAAGGACAGTGACCTGCAGCTCTCATGGGGTCAGTCTTAACTAAGTGTGAAGCTGCTGGAATGAGAAACAGCACCTTCAAATCTGAGTCCAAGGTTCTTGACTGAAAATGGGTGGAGTGCCCTCTCAGTATCAGGGATGAGATTCTGCCCCAAGTGCACACAGGCAGGACTCTGCACAGGTCTGCCGTGGTAAAGAGGGAGCTGAGCCGAAAGGTAAAGCTCTGAAATTACTATTTGACCTTTGTTCCAACACCCCCTTCCTCCACAGCAGGGTTGGGCTGTCCCTTAGACATCATCCCTAAGGGACTCTTACGTGATCTAGTAGGGGTTGGGAGTAGAGTCAGGGGACCTAAGTACGGATAAGCAGAAGAAGATTCATGGATGGATGGCCTTAATGTCTTCGTTCAAGATCTCATAGAGCCACATCTGCTCTCGAAATGTAAACTTATTACTTAAAACCCACTTTTGCTGCTTTTTCCTTAACTACAGAAAGATGGAGCTATTGCGGTTAACTTGATCATTGTATTATTGAAGATGGGGAAACCAACTCTGCATGGTTCACAGGATTTTAGAAGAAGTCACAAAACAGAGGGACAGCATGCTACAGTCCATTCTTTATAGCAACTTTCTTTTCCACTAATAGGACCAAAACGTTCTTTATTGTGATACTTCTGAAATTTTTGCAAATTATCTTAATCTAAAGATCTTTACATTTTGCTAAGATTTCATCTGAATCTACATCAATATGAAGCTCTACCATTCAGGCTCTTTCTGTACAGAAGCAGACCCTATCTCCATCTCTTTGGCTAATGTTTGTACTATTATCATGAACCACATCCATCCAAACATGAAAATCCTGAATTAACCCTTGCACATTGTACAAAGAACATGTTAATGCTCTAAAAACCTGAAAATATACTCTCTTGCCAGGACAGAGGCATTAACAGCATTGAAAGAGAAGCTATATATCTGTAAATTAAGACACACTGATGACTGTCGTCTAAAAACAAATCCAAGACTGTAAGAGCTACACGTGGTCAATTCTGAGATTATTTTTAGTATAAGCTCTGGGTGGAAGTTGATCTGGAGAAGAATGATCCACGATTCACACTGGATGCTGTAGATGGAATTAATCACCTCAGAATCTCAGATTCAGCCACTTATCACTGCATAAGCTGTGATACTGTCTCAGTACAAATTGGTGCTGGTGGAGGTCTGCTTTCCTAGTTTGAGTTTCTTTATTGTGTGGTAATGATATCTGTTTTTTTTCTTTACCTAATTGATTTGTGTTCCTAGG
Source organism: Scarus forsteni (assembly GCA_036419115.1). Taxonomy (NCBI): domain Eukaryota; kingdom Metazoa; phylum Chordata; class Actinopteri; order Labriformes; family Labridae; genus Scarus; species Scarus forsteni. The sequence continues at coordinate 902,748 of JAZDUH010000061.1, read as the reverse complement.
GCAGCTGTTAGTTATAAGGGTTGTTTTTAACTCCTCTTTTAGTTTGTGGATAGGTGCTGTGGACCAAGGTGGTAATCCAATTCCTGGTGGTGGGTTTTGTCATGGATCTTCAGTGTGTGTACATTGCCACAGGTGTTTAATTTAGTTTTCTCCTTCCCTTATTTGGTTCTTGGCAGCCGTGATACATCCCAGCACTCTCCACCCCTCAGTCCCACATTGATAACCAGTAGTAACAGCTTGCATTTCTAATCATTGTTGGAAAAAAGTTTTGTATGATTTTATAAACCGTCTCTAGCCCTGTGGTAAATTGAACCTGGTGTGACCTTTTATAATATCCGAGTTAAACTATTTTCTGGAGCATAATTCCCCAGGTGGCGTTGTTTGGCAACTCATAGCTCTCTTAGGTTACTAATTATGCCACACTATCACAGCCTGCCTTCTGTGTTTTATAACAGGTCAAAATTGACAAGTCCATGTGTAAATATGCCATTTTCACCAGAACAGCGAAAATGAAGCTTTTTCTCTGTTTCATCAATCAAAATACTGCTGAACTGCTTTGAGCTAAACATCACCATTTGTGACCTGCTGTATATTTCTGTGTCAAAGTGCAACAATAGGCCGGATGGCAGGAACAAAAAGCACGTCTCCATCTAGTGACAATCAGTGTTGAGAGTATTGCACGACAAAAGTAATGTGATTACTGTAATGCATTCATTTTTACTGTAACATAGTAATGTAAGGCATAACAAAAAATGAATATTTTACAAATGTCAGTAATGCAAGTTATAATGCATTTTTAATTTAACCTGCATTTGTTTTTTGTTCGTTTAAATCCAATTCTCCAAATAATTTGTGAGAACAGCAGAGGAGAGAAGTCCTCCACTAGGCTTAAAGTTACAATAACTCTAACACATTTAACCAGAATTTTACCTTTTGTCTGTTTTTGCTATGATCATTTCTTGTACTGTGCCATGAGCATCAGTGTGTGTATTATATTATTCTGTTTTTAGCCTTAAGCTGAACTCAGTCAGAGACACCACATCACCTTCCACTGGATGTGTAATGAGCTTTTTGAGCATAATGAGCTACATTTAGAATGACAAATCCATATTTCCTGTTACATTTTGACCAGAGTAACTCAAAAGTAATGCAATAATATTGTAATGCCTTACATTTCAAATACAGTAATATTATAGTGTAACTAATTACTTTGAAATGACAGTAACAAGTTATAAATAACGCATTACATTTTTGAAGTACCTTGCCCAACACTGGCAACAATATTCAAACTAACCGAATGTTTTGGGCAATGATAAGATATAATACTGGGCCATATTCTAAACTAGCTCCTTCTTAAATCAAGCATCTGCAGAGCACATTAACAAATATATTTTCTTACCTACATAATAGAGGTTATGTTTTCCCAGGGTCTCTGTGTTTGTTTTTTAATTTCTTTGTTTGTTTTTGGATTTACATGAAATTTTATGTAATTTTAATGTTAATTCATATAATGTGACTCTATCATCAAGGTAAATTTCATCTGGATTCCATCCAGATTGACGTCACAAAAAAACAGTAAAGGTTATACATATAAATCCCTTTCATTTCTCCTTGGCTGCTGTGTGGGTTTGGCCCCCTTTATGTCATTATAAGAATTGTGGTTTATTGAAAAACTGAGGTCAGCATTTTTTAAGACGATGTCACTACATTTTGCAGCTTCATCTGCAATGGCAGCTGAGGAGTTCTCCACATGGACAAACATGCATGTAGACTCACCCCTCCAATCATAGCACACGGTGATCCAGAAATGTATCTTTTACAGGGGTTGTGGAAAAGCCACTGCCATAACTGAGCTGCTGCACTCCTCAAGTGCTTTTATAGTTTTTTTATGGATGTCTTATGTTGAGTTTGGCAAAGTTCTTTTGTTTAAAGGCACATATCACTGTAAATGTTGAGCATTTTGACCCAAAATGACACTAAATTGTTTTCATTCATCTTAAAATCAGCCCTTGTGAATTTCTGATATTTTAACCTTGTAAAATATTCCAAACAGTTGAAAATAATTTTGTGTTCTTGTTCTATTAACTGCTTTTTAAAGACCCAAATATTTCATAATCATATTTGTAAAAACAAAATGCATTTATCGAACTAAAATCCTGTCATCAATGTCGAAAAAAAAAAAAAACATGTTATTTAAAAAGCTTTTTTAAAGGACGTTACATATAAAAAGATACCTAGATGTGTTTTTTGCACCTTCAGCTAAAGTGAATTTATCGACTGTATATGTGTAAACTTTGTATTTTAGGGACCTCTCACTGTCATGGGCCCAACATTTGAAAAACCACTTTTGGCTTCACAAAGCTCAGTGTGAAAGCGGCCTGTGAAGCAGTAGCATCCTGATCTGCCTCCAGGCACCCCAAAGCTAGACTTAAAAAGTTATAAACAATAAAGAAGATAATGTAATGATAATTTAATGAGTATGATTGTCACTTCATAAACACTGTTTTTATTTCATTTTTTTGTTTATTTTTTTATTTTTTTGGCATTTTGTGCCTTTATTGATAGGAGAGAGATAGTGGATAGGTTTGTGAAAGGGGGAGAGAGAGTAGGGGAGGACACTCTGCAAACTGGTCACAGGCGGGATTTGAACCTGGACCGGCAGAAGCAAGTACACGGGGTGCCTGATTGCTAACCACTCCGCCAAACCAGCACCCCATTCTTTTGTTTATTTAATAGGGACAGTGCACATTAATGAACATCTATTCAAAGAACAATAGATGTAAATATGCCGGATTATACCATCAATGCTAATTTACATCCACAGTCCCTAGGCAGGTAACACATAAACATTATGGCAAAGACACTACACAAACAAAAGCAGGACATAGAGAAGGACAATAGATCACAAGAGCACAATACAACAAAGTTCATTTCTAAAACCCGGGATGCTCATGGTTGCAGGTCTGGCTTGCTTTCAGCCACTGCTTAACATGTATTTTAAAAGTCTGTAATGTGGGGCACTCCCTTATGGCGAGTGGGAGACTGTTCCAGATCTTATTGGCCTTTACAGCAAGTCCATGGAGCACCTTATACAATAAACAAGCAAATCTGAAATGTATAAATTTCTCAAAACTCATGAAGTTATACATTGTTAAAATGCTGCAAACATGAAATGATGTTGGTTTTCTATAAAGGATTTTAAGTGATTTTTTTGTAGAGTTATTCTATGATTTTACACGTATTTACACCGGCCAATGACCAACATGTAATACAATATTCAATATGTGACAGTATCATTGAGTTTAAGAACATTCTAGCAGCACCCACTGTTATGAAAGGCCTTATTTGTTTGAAATTGTTTAAATTAAATCTCACTGTGTCAGCTATTCTTTTAACGTGGTTTTTGTGATCAATTTTTTATTGATTTTTCCATTTTGTTTAAAACAGACAGATGTGGCAAGCATCAATTGGACAATAATAACAACAGCAACAGAGAGAAAATAATGGTAGTGTAGCATAACGAACGAAAAATAAATAGATAAATAGCAATGGCAGTACATATCACTAATATTGAGTGTTGACAAATAAGAAAAAGAGAGAAAAAAAAAGAAAATACATAGATAAAATAATAATAATGAAAAATAAATAGACAACCCCCCTCCCGCCCCCCAAATGTCAAGGGGTCCACAGGCTTTGTCTTTATGAAGTACACTGATGTACATACAGACACACATATGAACACACATATACATATAGCAAATCAGAAATATTTAAACAAGTCTCAACCAATACTGCCCTCAAAACCAAACGCCTATAGGGCCCTTGAATGGGGGCTGGACCACTTGAATGGGGTCAATGTCATGACAGAGTCAATACCCAGGAGAGAGAAAAAGGAAAAAGAAAAAACAAAACAAAACAAAAAACAAACAAACAAGGAGAAATAAATGAGAAAATATATACAAGGGGTGCCACATCCCCACCCTCCCCCCTCCCACCCACAGGACCCAAAGTAAGAAGAGGAGATGGCTACAGTAAAGATTTTAGAGTGGAGATGGCATCATCCCAACATGAAATGTTTTCAGGTTTGGCTCGGTGCAAGTTAGCTGCCCAACGTTCCATAATGGCTATATCTATGAAATATAATAACCATTTTTTTAAGGATAACAAATGAGGGGGTTTCCATCTACATGCTATCAGCCTTTTAGCGGCAGTGAGACCAGCAAAAAAAAAAGGCGTTTAAGTTTAGCAGGTAGGTTCAAACCAGAGAAGTCATTAAGTAATAAGATGGTAGGTGAATAAGGAATCTGCTTAGACCATATTATGGACAGCACACTACAAACATTCTTCCAGAAGACCACAACACCTGGGCACTCCCAAACCATATGGAAAAAGGTGCCTAAGCTCTTTTTTGAACACAGAGTGCAATTAACAGAGGGCAATGCGTGGAGTGAGATATGACCTATGTATGAGATTGTAATGAATAATTTGGTGGTTGGGGTTTCTGGAAGAAAAAGACAAATTTTGCCAGATCAAGTGCCAGTCCAGATTATTGTCATCAGATGGGAGGTCCTGCTTCCAAACTCTGTCAAGAGAGAGTGTTTTTTTTTTGGTGCCTGCATCAAAATGGCATAAACCTTAGAGACCAAACCCTTAGTCTCAGTCAGAGCCTTATGAATAGGGTGTAAACCTAGTGTGCCATCCCAAGGTACCCCATAAGTGCGCATTGAAGATAAAAGAAAAAGGAGGAACCAGGCAAGTTAAAGACTTTCTGAATGTCTGAGAATGAACGGAGACCTTCAACCCCAAAAATATCAGATAGTATAAATACACCGTTATTTGCGCAATTGGAAAAATATATAGGACGCCCTCCCAACTGAAGACGAGAATTAAAAAATATGGGTGACTGGAGATACCAATTGGGAGACACTTTACAATATTTTTCCACAGCACTCCAAGTGGAAATTAACTCGGTGGTGACAGACCCAAATTTCAGCTTAGATTGTTTAATAGAGATATTGGAGTAAATAAGATCTTGTAATCGGTGAGGCTGAACAATACTTTCCTCAATGGGACGCCAAGATACACAAGATGCTGTATCAAACCAGGTGGAGAGAGGGCGCAGCACAAAGGACCAATGATACAATTGAAAGTTTGGAATTCCTAAACCGCCAGATTCCTTTTGTCTCTGAAGGACAGATAATTTAATTCTGGGTCTTTTACCTGACCAAATAAATTTAGAAAGTAGAGAGTGAATTTTCTTCCAATAACCTTTGGGAGGTGCCAGAGGAAGCATAGAACTAACAAACAAATTTATTCGAGGGAGAGTATTCATTTTAATCACTGAGATGCGGGAATGAAAAGAGAGAAATGAGGAGCTCCACTTTTGAAGACTAGTTTCCACCTCTGCAAATACTTTCTTATAATTGTTAGTCACTGTGGCAGAAACTGAAGGAAAAATTGAGACTCCTCGATATTTAAACGTCTGGACAACTGGTATGTTTAATGTGGCTGCGGTAATAGGAACCTGTCCAGTGGAAGAGTTCAGAGGTAATAATGCAGATTTCTCCCAATTGATTTTGTATCCTGAAACCTGGCCAAAGTCCTTGAAGATGTTTAAAAGGTGAGGAAGACTATGAGGAATATTATGGAGGAAAAGAAGTATGTCATCTGCATACAATGATATAAAGTGTTTGGTATTATGTATAATAATAGGGTTATGACTGATTGACTGCCGGACTGCCCGGGCAAGAGGCTCAAGAGATAAAACAAACAACAAAGGCGAGAGGGGGCAACGCTGTCGAGATCCTCTAGATATGGGAAATTGCCTAGAACAGGTGCTCCCTGTCAACACCATTGCAGTTGGGTCATTATATAAAGTTTGAATCATAGATAAAAAGTTATGTCCAAAGCCCATATGATGCAGAACCTGCCACAGAAAATGCCACTCCAGACGATCAAATGCCTTCTCTGCATCAAGCGACAAAATGGCATTTAAAGAATCTGCGGAGTTGGAAGCTTCTATGATGTGGAGGAGGCGGCGGACATTATCTGAGGCAAGGCGCTTCATAATGAAGCCAGTCTGATCGGCGTGAATTAGAGTAGACAAATTTAGTTCCAATCGGGAAGCTAAGACTTTGGCAAATAACTTAGTACCAGCATTTAAAATAGAAATAGGACGGTAACTCGAGCACTCAGAAGGATCCTTACCCTTTTTTAGGAGTAAAGAAATAATAGTGATATTGGTATTCTTGAGGAAAGAACCATTATTGATTGTAGAATGAATCATCTCCAGTAAAAGAGGACCAGTGTGGGGCCAGAAGGCCAGATAAAACTCTGGGGGTATACCATCAAGACCTGGGGATTTATTCTTACTCATGCTGACTAGGGCTTTGTGCAATTTGTTCAGGGTTATTGGAGCATCAAGTTCAAGGGCAGATTCATAAGAAAGCCTTGGAAGTTGAAGGGGGTTCAAAAAGCTTTTGCATGCATGCTCATTATAAATACACTCAGAGGAGTATAAATTGGAGTAAAATGAGCAAAAAATATCATTAACCTCAGTTGGAGCAAAGCACAATTTACCTGTGGAAGATTTAGCAGATGATATGTTAGCCAATTGTTCACTGGTTTTAAGTTTCAAAGCCAGTAAATGACTTAGTTGGGCACTGTACAAGTAATCAAGTTGCCTTGTCCTATGAATCAGAAAATCAGATTTGTTCCTGAGTAGTTGGTTAAGGTCTTTAATTAACAGGTCTCGCTCGAGAATAAGGTCAGAGGTAGCGTTCAGAGACAAAGAACTCTCTAAAGTTGCAATTCTATTTTCTAAATCTACAATATGCTGCCATCTTGTTTTGTTTAGATTAGAAGCAAATCCAATTGTTTTGTCCCTTATGAACCCTTTTACAGCTGACCAGAGTACCCTGGGATTGTCAACAGAGGGTCTGTTTATCGCTAAAAATTGGTCCAGTTGTTCTTTCATTTCCCTTAGGAAAGATTCATTCTGCAATAGAGTGGCATTAAACCGCCAGCGGGCTGCTCTTTTAAGACCAGAAGGGATTGCCAGTTTGCCAAATACTGCCCTATGGTCAGAAAGAGACATAGGAAGAAGAGCAAAATCAGAGGTTTTTTCAAATAAATGTTTAGAAATGAAAATGTAATCTTTACGAGAAAAAGTTCTGTGACGAGATGAGAAACAGGAGAACTCCCTTAGAGAGTGATTAGCTGTCCGCAAGACATCTACTACGGCACAGTCTGAAGCCCATTTCCTTAATACAGAGGAAGCCAGACGCTGGTTTGCCCCCTCAGTTACACCAGTTCTATCTAATGAGTGTGACCAAACTGCATTAAAATCACCTCCTATTATTAGACCAAAATCAGATAAATCCAGCATAAGTTTAGTCAGATAATCAAAAAAGCTCCTATCAAAGGAGTTAGGGGCATAAACAGAAATAAAAGCTATTTTTTTATCATTTACTAGAGTTTTAATAAAGACTACTCTACCCTCGGAGTCCTTCCCAGAGCCTAAAATTGTAAACTGAAAGATACGTTTAGCAATAATCGCTACTCCTCTGTTTTTTTTTTTTTTTTCAAATTTGAGGAGGAAGCAATAACATGATAGAATTTATCGTGGAGTCTTGAGACATCCCTTTCCAGCAGGTGAGTTTCCTGAAAAAGAGCCACATCTATATTCATCCTTCGCAGAAAGTCCAGAGTGCTTGTACGTTTTTGAGGAATATTAAATCCCCGCCCATTCCAAGACAAAAGGGAGACACTAGTCATGGGTGTCTGAGCAGAAAAATAATATCAGAAAAATAAACCAATTAGAGCCACCACAAATGAAAAATAACAAGTGTGAAGTTACAGCCCTTGGGTCCTGTCCCACCCTGCCATAAACCCACAACCCTGAAACATCTTTACCCACCTACCCAGCCTGCCTTCTTTCCCTTCTGGGACCCAAGAAGACGAGTCCCAAACCAAACAGGCTCCTAAAGCCCACCCTCAGAGAAAGGAAACAGATGGAAAAAAAAAGTCCATCCAGAGCCCACCCCCACCCACCCCCCAAAATTTAAGTGACAGTGAGGGATAGTCAGATAACCCCTTCCTCTCCATAAAAAAAGATAACCTTTATTTGAGTATACATTCCATAATAAAGAAAAAAAAAAAAAAAAAAGAAACAGAATAATTGATGCAAAAGAGAACTATTAGGCTACAAGCCCCAATTTTTAATAAGACTCAAATATGGTTATGCCAAAATCAAGCAAACATAGCTGATAAAAAAAGTGAACAATGGAAATAATGATATCCTGCCAGATATAGATTGCTGCATTAACAAAGCGGATAAGTGTTCATGTTCGCACAAAAGAAAATATATAAGAAAGATAAACTGGCAGGCCTTTCATGGCAAAAGTTGCCGATAAAACAGCTGTAGAAAGTCAGAATGTCAGGAACGCCTCCTGAGTGATGTCCCATCAGCTCTGACATGTCCTCCAGGAAGTAAACAAACCGGCATGTAAGGACTTTGACAGTACGGTACAGTAGAGTAGACAAGAGCTCAAAACATGAGCCTTACCCCAGTCATTTCGCGGGATTTTCCTCCTCTGGATCAAGAAACTTCACCGCCTCAGATGGATCACGGAATAGACGCTATTCTGATCCGTGGATGAGTTAGATGACCGCCGGGTAGAGCAAGAACACTTGGTATCCCAGCTGTCGGGCCCAGTGCATGACAGGGAAACAGGGGCACCTCAGCTTCGATGTGTAGTCGCTGTAGTCCGCGGTGAATCGCATGGTGTGTCTGTCAACTTCAATTGGATTGTCCCTGGCTTCTTTGAGGATGCGGTCTCTGTCTGTATACCGGAGACATTTCATGATCAAAACTCTTCGGCTAGATCAAAAATCTAGCCGAAGGAGATTGGCGTGGGGGACTAACGTGGTGAGCCCGCATTAGCCCCGGAGGGTTTGCCGCAAGTCTCGGGAACCATTTCGGGATATTAGCATTCAGGTAGGCTAACGCATTCCCCTGTTCTGCTCCCTCTTTTAAAAACATCAACCGTAAGTTATCCCTTCTGCTTCTGTCCTCCAAATCTGCTAGTTTGGACTGGATCTGGTTCAGAGAGTCGCCAGGTATTGAAGCTGTAGTCTCCACTTTCTTTATGCGCTCCTGAAGTTTGGTGGAGATGATATGTTGTTTGTCAATCTCCTCGGTGTGTTTGTTCAGAGTCGCGTGCATGTTACCAAGCTGAGCCTCTGTGCGGTCAAATCTTTCGTTGGCATTCTTCTCAGCTTTGTTGAAGTGTTTCATAAGAACAGCTTCAAGAGAGGCCATTGTGAGGAGGCTCTCAGATTCCTCCTATTCATCCTCACACACCAGTTTTTTAAAAGCGTCTTTAGATCTACTATTGTTCCAACTTTGTCTTGACATGGCAGAAAGCACAGGTTTTAAGCTTTCGAATGATGAAAGTTAAGAAAAGATTCCAAAACCTGAAAACGAGCGAGTTTGCTTCAAACAAATTGGAGGGACAGGAGCTAAAGTTCTAGTCTGCCATCTTGCTCACGTCACGTCCCCACGTTTTAATGTGGTTTTTGAAACATAGTGTTGAATCAAGTGTTACATTGTGGTACTTAAATTCAGAAACAATTTCTAGTTCCTGTCCTCCAAAAAATACACCAGAATGTTTGACGTCCAGTGGTTGCTTTGTGAACATCATACAAACAGTTTTAGTTGTATTTAATAGTAGGCAAGATTTATGTAGCCATTTGTTTACAGGAACCATCGCTGATGTGAGATCAGAGGCTGCTTCTTGAATATTTTTTGCACTAGTAAAGACGACAGCATCATCAGCGTACATTTGAAAATCAACTTTATGGCATGAGTTGGGCAGGTCATTAATATACATTGAGAATAACAGGCGGCCATGTATTGACCCCTGAGGTATACCAACAGAGATATCTAGAGAAGGTGATTTGACACCGTCAGTGCAGACACATTGTTTTCTGTATTCCAAGTATGATTTTATCCACTGAACTGCATCCAGAGAGAAGTTAGAATAGGTTAATTTAGACAACAGAATTCTGTGATTAACAGTGTCAAATGCCTTTCTAAGATCTAGGAATACTGCACCAACACAAGCATTTCTGTCCAGCATATGTTTAATCTTTTCCATAAATAGACAGTTTACAGACGGAATGATTTTCACGGAAACCAAATTGCATTGGATGTAACAGGGGTTTCATTTATAATTGTTGCTACCCATCTCTCAGCAATTTTTGAAACCACAGGAAGAATAAAAAATAAAAAATAAAAAATAAAAAAAGAACTGATTGGTCTGTAATTAGCTATATTAGAACTGTCACCAGATTTATAAATTGGGGTGACTAGCCATTTTCCAGGATGATGGAACAACTTTTTGTTAAAGTGATAAATTAACCATGTAGGAAACTGGAGAGAGTAAGGATTCTTTACATAGTTTGAGGAGGTTTGTATCAAGTCCATGGACGTCCCTAGCTTTAGAATCCTTAAGAGCAGGGGCGCCCAAATTCTTTTCAGTGAAGGGCCAAAAACGAATCAGGGTGGAGGGTCATGGGCCAAAACTAAATATTCATGTTGCAGTGGATGATATCAAATATGCCTATAGCATAGTTTTGCAAAATAAATACACATACAAGTAATTTTGAAAAAAAAAACACCTTTATTAGGTGAAATGACTGAACATTTCATTTTTTTTTTCCTTATGACAACTGTATGTGCACTAATTTAAATTGACACATTAACCATACAGAGCAGAACATGCACCAAAGTGACATAAATGTAGGCCAAGGCCAATAAATTCTTCTGTGCTTGAAAAAGACTATGGACCTGCAAAAGAACACAATACTGTTTTCATAGAATGACTTTTGTTGCAATGAGTAACATAAAATACAAAATGGCCTTATGGTCCAAAAATGTTACATCCATCTCTACCTGAAGCATGCATTTTTAGGCATACAATCCTCAGTGCATATTACATGCAGAAAGCCTGTCAGTGGGAGACATGGAGCCTGTCCTTGGTTTTTAAAAGTCTGTCAACGTCAGGCTCCAGCTGACTTACTGACAAAGTGAGAATGTCATGCAGGTGAGAGTCAGACAATGAATTTCTCAATTTACACTTATTGAGATTCAACAGACTGAAAGCCTGTTCACAGATGTATGTACTTCCAAAGAGGGACAGCATCACCTGTGCGTGTTTGCGGATCTTGGCATACCTGTGTGCAGGAACACTTCTGTAAAAGTCCTGTAAGGGAAGCTCTCTGAACTTGCTATGGAGGTCTGAATCAGACTGAAGTTCAAGCAGTTCCATTTGAAGCTCCTCACTGACTGCATCCACATGTACAGAAAAGGGCTGTGCAAACAGCTCAAATGCTGCGGCATTTTCTTGGAAATCTTTAAAGTGATTGTCGAACTCTGCCACAAGATTGCTGACAATGTCAAGATCTTTTGGTGTGTTTTCCCCATCAACCCAACTTCTCTGAGGCAGGGAAAATGTGCCAAATTTCCTGAATGTAGACACACAAAGACAAAAAGAACAATTTAAGATGCAGAAATCTGTGGTGCTCCATCCAATGAAGCAGTCTGATTTCACAGATACAAAATATGGATGCATTGCTTACACAATAAACTAGGATCAATAACAAGCCAAATTAACTTTATTTTGGTGATAATAATATTGAAATCCGACCTCACCTGCTGAGAGATGTCTGCTGAGCAACAGGAGTTTTTGCTTGAAGGCTCTGATGTGATCATACAGCTGACTGATGATCTGGTCCTTCCCTTGAAGCTGAAGATTCAGGATATTCAGCAGCTCTGTAACATCCACAAGAAAGGCCAGGTCGCAAATCCAGTCTTTGTCTGAAGGAACTTGGATGTTGTTTTTCTTCGTAGCTTGAAATGCCCTGATCTCCTCGCGCAGTTCAAAGAAATGCCGTAAAACTTTCCCCCTGCTCAGCCACCTGACCTCCTGGTGGTACAGCACGTCTCTGTAATGTGCATCCATCTCATCCAGAAGAGCTTTGAACTCACGATGTGAGAGTGCCTTTGAACGAATATTTTTGATGATGGAAATAACATCTTGCATCACGTTTTTTAAGCGGAGAGATTTGGCACACAGCTGTTCTTGGTGTAAAATACAATGGTATTTTAAAACTGACCCACTATACTCGCGGACTTTGTCTGACACCAGTGCAGTGAGGCCCGTTTTCTTACCGACCATAGCCGGGGCTCCGTCTGCCGTGATGCCAGAAAGGTTTTCCCACTTCAAGTTATTTTCATCCATAACTCATTGAACAGCCATAAAACATCAATGCCTTTTGTTGTCCCTTTGAGTGTCTCAAAGCCTGCTAGTTCCTGACACACTTCGAAGTCCTCATTAACACCTCGCAGGAAGACGAGCAGCTGGGCCGAGTCTGATATGTCCTTGCTTTCATCACACGCGATGGAGAAGGCAGAGAACCGACCCCCTCTCTGGACAATTTGGGCCCGAACGTCTTCGGCCATATCCTCAACACGGCGGGCAACAGTGTTCCATGACAAGCTTATCTGAGAAAAAGACCGCGTCTGATTTGGGCACACGGTGTCAGCCGCCACTGTCAGACACTGTTTCACAAAATCGCCCACCGCAAAAGGTCGTCCACTTCTGACAATGATGGAGCTAATCCGATAACTTGCCCGAGTAACACTTGCTTGTACAGTTGACGGCTGGAGCAGGGTACGTTGTTGGGAGGTTAGCTTCGATAGCAAGTCCCCAGCCTTCACCTTTCACTCCTCTCCGACGTACTTCGAAAACAGATGGGCATGTCGCGTTGGGTAGTGGCGATGAAGATTGTACTCTTTTAAAACCGCGACTTTTTGCCTACATACTAGGCATACTGCCGTGTTATCAATTTATGGAAAGAAGTATTCCTGTTCCCAGCTATTTTTAAATTTTCTCTTGTCAGAGTGCCACTGCCTCATACGATCCATCGCTGCCATGACTCTGAATCTTCTCTTTCTTTTTCGGTCATGGACTGATATGACCTGACCTGACCTGAGAGGACTAGCGCCACCCTTCTCCCAATGTAACTCAGTGTTTGTGGTCAGGAGAGGAAGTGCAACAATAAATAAATCATGAATGAGACATTCAGGCTGTGGGCAGTGGGAAAATAATAAACAATAATACAACTTCTACAAATTCGAACATGGGCAGCGGGCCAAAAAAAATTGCTCGCGAGCCCTAAATTGGACAGCCCTGCTTTAGAGAGCCAAGGATATTAGCAACATCCACCTCTGCTATTTTTCTTAAAGAAAAAACAGGCTGTGCAGGATTAATGGGTCTGGTAGTAAGAATAGATGATGGAGACTTTTCCATTATCTCCTTAACTGAGTTTAAAAAAAAAAAAGGTGTTCAACTCGTTAGCTAGAACAGCTGGATTGGATACCATTAAATTGTTTATTTTGAGCTCAATATTTTTCTCTGAGTCATTTATGTCTTTGCCAATTGATTTATTGAGATTATTCCAGCTCTGTTTTTTGCATTCCCTTTTGCTTCAGTGATAATATCCATGAAGAATTTTGCTTTGGCCTTTCGCAGATTTTTAGTTACTTTATTCCTTAAAAATGTGGATTTAAGTCTATATGTGGTAAGACCAGTTTTCAAATATATTTTAAGTTGTTTCTCTTGGTCCTTTATTATTTGACTTCTTTCTCCAGCATAGTTAAGTTTTCTAAAGAGCAAGTGAAAAACATCCTGCAACCAGAGGTGAGCAGTAGAGCTACGCAACGTCACATGTGGTTGTTTCAGAGTTTTTTTTTTTTGTTTTTTTTCTTTTAGTTTCATCTCTGGGTGGGATTTGGCTGTTGGTGAGAGACAAGAGCACGAAGAGCAAACAGACAGCCCCAAAGCGAGCACCGCACTTCGTTTCCTCTGTAGATTCTGTTTCTTGTCAGCCAATCAAATGCAGTGTGGTCTACAAAGAGAGCAGAAGCTGTCAGTTCTCCTTCAGTCAGTGAGCACAATGACATCTCCAACATTTGTCCTCGTCCTCACATGTTTGGTCCTGGGGGAAATTGGTGAGTTGACTTGCTATTGCTCTGTTTCTAAGTTTGCATATGTTCATTTGTCTTCAATATTTTTCAATATTTCTGATGTTATAATGGTCCAAACTTTAAAACTTTTGTCTTTTATTTCAGCCCAGAGAGTTGATCTGAAATCAGCCTCATCATTTTATCATGAGAGACGACAAACTGGAGAGACTCTGACTTTAACATGTTATCATGGTGGCTTCAAGTGGGTTTATTGGTTTAAGCAAACTCTTGGAGAGGAACTAAAGCCTGTCACTGCCAGAAATTACAATACTATGTATAGTTTGCTCAGTGAATTTAAGAATGATCAACGCTTCATTCCAGATGCTCAAGATGGAAAAACTCTCCTCAAGATCTCAGATTTACAGCCGTCAGATTCAGCCACTTATCACTGCATAAGCTTTGAAAGAGTCAGGGTACAAACTCTGGAAATAGTAACTGTCAGTGTAGAAGGTTCTGGTCTGACCGTCCCAGCTTTGGTCCATCAGTCTGAATCTGAAGCCGTCCAGCATGGAGGCTCTGTGACTCTGAGCTGTACAGTCCACACTGGGGGCTGTGATGGAGAACACAGTGTTTACTGGTTCAAGGACTCTGAAGAATCTCATCCAGGACTCATTTACACCCATGGAGGCAGGAACCATCAGTGTGAGAGGAGACACAGCACAGAAACAAACACCTGTGTCTACAACTTACCTCTGAGGAGCCTGAATGTTTCTCATGCTGGGACGTATTACTGCGCTGTTGTCTCATGTGGACACATTCTGTTTGGAAATGGGACCAGGCTGGACTTTGGAGGTGAGTGTCTTCTTACCAACAATGTCCTCAATGATCAGAGATTGACAAGGTGGACAATTACAGTACTTGAGCAAAAGTATAAATTCTCCTGTTTGAATATCACTCCAATGCAATTTTACTGAAGTAAATTTACTAAAGTAATAACAGAAAATAATGTGTTTATTTGAAAAGCGCTTTTAAAACAACGTGCTCAAACGTACATACTGAGTAACATACTTCAAAAGAAGTACAACAACTAAGGCCCAAAAGGAAAAAAATTGGGAAACAACAAGCATAAAAAAACACTTCAGAAAACTCAGATAATGCAAGAACCATGCAAACTAAAATGAGACCATGAGCCCCAAATAAAAAAGACAAAAAAATAAAATAAAATTAAGCTAGATCTGCAGAATGACAGCAAATCCCCTCAAAGGCATTTCTGACATAGTTAACCACAGTATTTTTGAAAATGGAAAACTGTTCTATTGTATAATTTAAACAAATCATCTAATCCAGAAGTGCTCAAAGACAAAGGCCTCTACCAAAGCATTCTGTCTGGATCTTTATTCAGATCCAGAATTAACTATGTTTTTTAATTCACCAAAGACATGTAAAACTGCTTTAGTTTTTTCATAGCATTTCTGACATAGCTGAGTTATTAGTGACATTGGGAAAGGTGCCCCTCTCGTCACTTTAGTGAATATCAAAAAAAAAAAAAAAAAAAGAAAAGAAAGAAAGGAAAACCTGAATCTGCATCATTCTTTGAATGAACACTAAAATCCAAAGACTTTTTTTCAGGTGCCATGACCAACATTCCCTGAAAACGTCTTCAACGATGTTTGAGAACTTTTTGAGTTATCTTGAAACAGACTAACGGATGAAAGTGGTATAATCATATACCAATCATATAACCAACTTTAGGAGATATAAAAAAGTGAAATGAAAAAAAAAAAAAAAACAGTACACATGACAACCAGTGTTTGGAGTAACGGCGTTAGAAATAACAGCGCTATGTTTTCCCTGTAACGGGTAATCTAATGAATTACTTATTTTATGCGTTACAACACCTTTATCGTTACTGACAGTGAAATGTGGCGCGTTACTTTGCACCGATGACAAGCAGCTGATATCCGACCTGCATAGCCCCCAAATTCCACTGCACGCAGAAGCGCCTTGCCACGGTCTTGCTCTGACAGACAAACCCCACTGACAGCAGTGCACCGAGCAGCGCACAGAGCAGTGCCGCAGTGCGCAGCCCTGTAGGGTGTGGGCTGATCCCCAGAGAGCCATAGGTTCCCATGAGAATAGCGATGTCACACGCACATAAAGTATGTTATCGACTCAGACGAGGGATAAACAACACCTCACGTAGCTTCTCTAAGGGTCCTTTGGTGGTCCCAACCACACAGCTTTGTGTTTATTCAACTTCTATCTGCCTATATCCTATATCTTTGTATCCTTGTTTGGTGTCATGTGCACATTGTTATATATTTCTGTACCTCTACGATTCACTTCTTAGTCCATGGTGTCGTGTTATCTCTGGGACCCTCTGACCGACTGTTGACCTGATTCTCGTCCCTCACGTTTTGACATAGTGACAAACAATTGAGCAAATATACATTTGAGAGTCCATGCATTCTGTTTTATTTCGAAACTTCCGAATACTCCACACGTTGACTTTCTGTCTGGTGCTTTCTGAACGACAGTGAATTTACGAGGTTTGGAAGCGGCCACACAGAAAATAGACCTGAAGCGAATCTCCAGTGCCTTGGTGCTACACCAACGCAGAGCCGAGCGGTGCGGCACCCTTGAAACGTACTGCAGAGCACTTCGCTCCCATTCTAGTCTATCAGGCAAATTCCATTGCATGCGTTGTTGGAGAACTGATGATGTCAGAGCTGCTGAAGCAGGTAACAATAAGAAAGGACACAGAGACAGAGACACACAGTTCAAGCAGAAAAAGCTTTTTCAAAAAAGTAACGCATCAATTACTTTACCTAGTAACTAATTATATTTATGAAGGAGTAATTCCATTAGTAATTCAATAAATTTTTTTGGAAAGTAACTAGTAACTATAACTAATTACTTTTTTAAAAAGTATGAGGATAACCATACATAGTACATGTATGCTGTACAAATACTAATAAAGATATGAACAAATCTGTAAAAAAAAAAAAAAAAAAAAACGTTGAGAAGTGTTTCAGGTGCACAAACCTCCACCGAGGCATTTCTGACATTCTTGTACACAACAGTAACTGGAAATCCAGAAAACGACCCAATCACAAACTAATAAATCATTTGAAGTAGTCATGGATCCAACACTACTTTCAGGTCATTCCCAAAATCTAATCCCCTCTCCCATATGCCATGAACAATGTTATCTAAAAATCTGATCACAATGTGTCCTCACATATTTGGTCCTGGGGACACTGGTGAGTTTAGTTTCTGTTGCTCTTTTTCAAAGCCTGCAAATTTTCACTTGACTTCAATATCTTTCAACATTTCTGATGTTAAAATGTTTCAACATAAAACTTTTGTCTTTTATTTCAGCCCAGAGAGTTGATCTGAAATCACCCTCATCAGTTCATCATGAGAGACGACAAACTGGAGAGACTCTGACTTTAACATGTGATCATGGCGACTCCATGTGGGTTTATTGGTTTAAGCAAACTCTTGGGGAGGAACTAAAGCTCATGTCTGTCAGAAATGACAACAGTTTTTATAGTTTTTCTGATGAATTTAGGAACAATCCACGCTTTACGCTGCATGCTCAATATGGAATTAATAACCTCATTATCTCAGATTTACAGCCGTCAGATTCAGCCACTTATCACTGTTTAAGCTTTGAAAA
Source organism: Scarus forsteni (assembly GCA_036419115.1). Lineage (NCBI taxonomy): Eukaryota > Metazoa > Chordata > Actinopteri > Labriformes > Labridae > Scarus > Scarus forsteni. Next base: position 885,034 of record JAZDUH010000061.1, on the reverse strand, counting down.
ATCCATGGTACACGTTCTGGAAACAGTAACTCTCAGTGTAGAAGGTTCTGTTTTGACCGTCCATCAGTCTGAATCTGAATCCGTCCAGCATGGAGGCTCTGTGACTCTGAGCTGTACAGTCCAAATTGGGGGCTGTGATGGAGAACACAGTGTTTACTGGTTCAAGGACTCTGAAGAATCTCATCCAGGACTCATTTACACCCATGGAGGCAGGAACCATCAGTGTGAGAGGAGACACAGCACAGAAACAAACACCTGTGTCTACAACTTACCTCTGAGGAGCCTGAATGTTTCTCATGCTGGGACGTATTACTGCGCTGTTGTCTCATGTGGACACATTCTGTTTGGAAATGGGACCAGGCTGGACTTTGGAGGTGAGTGTCTCCTTACCAACAATGTCCTCAATCATCAGAGGTGGACTAGGGGCATGAGTGAAGAAACTTAAAATAACTTTCAGCAATAATTTTACTTATTTTTACCAGCAAAAGTTAAAAGGTCTTTGAAAAACTTTACATGCAGTCACAGAGGAACCGCCCCAACATTGTACACAGAAATATTAAGAAACAAAAATAACAACCCTAAACAATGCAAATAACTAAAGCAAAATTATAACCTCTTTTATTTGACATAAAAAAATAACATGAAATACAAGAAACCAGCCACATAAAGTGAGACGAGGCTCATAGAAAAAAATACATTTAAATAAAATTTAAAAAAGGTAAAATAAAATAAAAATAAATATATTACAGAGTTTGAGACAGTGAGTAATAGCACAGTCCAGAGGAAATAAAAAGTAAGTTAAAGACTAAAAATTAAAAACGCAGAACAAATAGAAGTAAAATATTAATAAAAAATGGTATCACTTTATAGGAAGCCTCTTATTTAATGTTATCTTAGCCCATTGTTGCATGTTTAAAAATATTAATATTACAATAAAAGAATTAAATGCAATTAGAAAAATTCACAGTTCTTTAAACAATAAATATTACTAATGGTGTTCAAAATTGTATTTTTTTACTAAAAAAAAAAAAAAAAAAACTTGGTCTTTGATTCAGAAAAAAATGGAACAAATTGGGACCCAAAATCCAGAAAAGATGTTCAGAGGTGGATTAATTACAGGGTTCATCATAATTATCACCAATCTGAGGATCTTTGTTCAGTAGGACAGTAAGACTTTGTTTTCGGGGACTGTAAAGCAGTGGAGTGTGTGCTCACTCAATACAGAACCAACAGCATTATAATCACCAGAAGTTTTTTATTTTCATTATGCATTTGTTTATTTTGTTTACCACTAAAAACGTGTGGAAGCAAAAAGTTAGCTACATTAAAGATAAAAGTAAAAAGAAAGACTTAAATACACTATTTTACAAAAAGTATTTGCTCACCTGACTCGCACATGAACTTAAGTGCCATCCCATTCCTAACCCATAGGGTTCACCTTTTGAAGCTATTACGGCTTCAAGTCTTCTGGCAAGGCTGTGAACAAGGTTTAGGAGTGTTTATGGGAATTTTTGACCATTCTTCCAGAAGAGCATTTGTGAGGTCACACACTGATGTTGGTCGAGAAGGCCTGGCTCTCAGTCTCCGCTCTAATTCATCCCAAAGGTGTTCTATCAGGTTGAGGTCAGGACTCTGTGCAGGCCACCGAAGTTCATCCACACTAGACTCTGTCATCCATGTCTTTATGGACCTGCTTTGTGCTCTGGTGCACAGTCATGTTGGAGGAGGAAGGGGCCAGCTCCAAACTGTTTCCACAAAGTTGGGAGCATGGAATTGTCCAAAATGTCTTGGTGTGCTGAAGCATTCAGAGTTCCTTTGACTGGAACTAAGGGGCCAAGCCCAGCTCCTGAAAAACACCCCCACACCATAATTCCTCCTCCACCAAATTTCACACTTGGCACAATCCAGTCCGAAATGTACCATTCTCCTGGCAACCACCAAACCCAGACTGGTCCATCAGATTGTCAGATGGAGAAGCGTGATTGGTCACTCCAGAGAACACGTCTCCACTGCTCTAGAGTCCAGTGGTGGCGTGCTTTACACCACTGCATCAGCGCTTTGCATTGCACTTGGTGATGTGAGGCTTGGATGCAGCTGCTCGGCCATGGAAACCCATCCATGAAGCTCTCTGCATACTGTACATGGGCTAATCTGAAGGCCACATGAAGTTTGGAGCTCTGTAGCAAATGACTGTGCAGGAAGTCGGCAACCTCTTTGCACTATGTGCCTCAGCATCCGCTGACCGCTCTCCATCAGTTTACATGGCCTACCACTCCGTGACTGAGTTGCTGTTGTTCCCAAACTCTTGCATTTTCTTATATTAAAGCTTTTGGTAATATAGTGTAACTATTTTAACTATATCACTGCGCTGTAACAATCACAGTTCCAACAGTCTTATTTAAAATTGCTTTGAGAAAATGGTAAATGGACTTGAGTTTATAAAGCATCTCTCAGTTGTCTTTGACGACTGTATGCAGCCTCAAAGTGCAGGTCCCATCTACAAACTCACATTCATTCACTCACAGTCACATTTCGTACCCATTTACACTACTGATGCAGCAGAGGGAGCAACTTGAGATTAAACTTCTTGGCTTGTCACCTCTTATATGCCTGGTGTCTTTTAACCCTTTAATGCCTGATAACACATAACCAAAAAAAAATATGGAGCTGAAATGTTCATTTCATTACATAATGAAATCCTTAAAAAAAATCAAAATTTCCAAAAAAAAGACCATATTTATATTTATCTAATTTGATGCATTAAGTGTTTTGGCCAACTCAAAATCCACTTGAAGACATTTTATCATCCATTTGACTGTATTCAGATGTGTTTTTAGTGATTTGTTGAATGTATTGATTTGATAGGGGTATCAAAAAAGTATGTATCCAATATGATACAACAAGGGTTAAATGGTCAAGTTACTTCTTTAAATACAACACTGCACTGAATCTTTGAAACTGATTGAATGTTTAGATTTTTAACAAAACATAATTCTATATTTTAGCTTTTGTTTTGGCTCACCATTTTCTTTTTTTCTCCTTGTTTGAATATCTTTATACTTGCCTTGTTGTAAAGCAGCTGTACATCGCCGTGTCTCCTGATGACACAGGGCCTATTGATGCCCTTTTTAACTGCATTTTAGATATGAAGTCATGGATGGCAGCAAATTTCCTACAGCTCAACCAGGACAAGACGGAAGTCTTAGTCACTGGCCCTGAAGGCCAGAGAGAGAAACTTTTACCAAAACTCCAAGACCTCAAACCATCAAATTCTGTAAAAAATGTGGGCGCGATTTTTGACTCTGAGCTTTCTTTTATTCCACACATCAAGAATGTAACTGCTGTTTTTATGTTGTTTTTAGCCTCTGTGAGGCACTTTGTGTTGCTATTAAGTATGAAAAGTGCCCTATAAATTAAGTTTGATTTGATTTGATTTGATTTGTTGTTGAACGGTTCTATATAAATAAACTTTAGCCTTGAATTTATGACAGAGATAATCCATGAATGCCCAAACTGTCCATATTTCTCCTTATCATAATTCTCTGCTGATAATTAATTTATAAGAGCTAAGTTCTCTTAAGGCCAAGTAACTTATTGTTATACGGTCATCTTCTCTATATGGCAGTAAAGGTAGTTTTCAAGGTAGTATTATAAATAACCAGGAATTAAGAGATTGTTCTGTTATTGACAGTTACAGCTTTATAATGTTGGTGGTCATGTCTACATTAAAATATGCGTGATATACCAGTAAAGTTTATGTGTCATTGTGCAGCAGGTTGCACAGTGACATCCTGGTGGTACGATGGAAACTTCTGTATCTTTAGCCTGATGACAACAGGGTGAACAGGATGTGGCTGAGGTGTGTTGTCCACACTTTGACAGGTTCTCTGTTACGTTGATTTCCAGGAACTTAAAACTACTCATTTGCTCCTCCTTTAGACAGCGTTGTGTGTCTTTGCCTCCTTTTTTAATTATGAGCTCTTTGGTTTTACTGATGATGAGCAGTTGTTTTCTGTGCACCATTTTGAGAGATGGTTGATTTCTTTCGATATGAAATCATTTTTGAAAATCTGGCAGATGATGATGGTGTCATCAGAGAAGTTCACAGAAGACTTCTCTTAATGTCGGGGGTCTCAGTTGTTGGCGTACAGTGTGAACAGGAGTGGGCTGAGCACACAGCCCTTGGGGACTCCAGTCAGGAGCACTAAACTAGAGGAGGGGAAACTGCTGATCTGAACTGATCAGTGTAAATCCCTCCTCCTGATCTTTGATGATAATTGTTGTAATTGTTATTCCTTAAGTCTCCTAAAATGTCCATAACCACTCTGTGTGTCTCTCCATCTGCAGATGATAAGAACTTCCTCCCCTTAAGTGGAGCTCTGGTGATCATCACCATCCTGGTTGTCACCCTGATCATCTCAGTGTGCATGAGTAACAACAGAAGCTCCAAATGTGCAGGTAAATGTTCCTGATCTTGTCATAAAGATGTTTTTTTTAATCACTGCACTTAAAGACGGAGCCTTCTGTTTCATTACAGAATCTCAAAGAGAGGAAGCCTCCACCACGACAACTGCAGAGGTGAGAATTTTCACACGTTCAGCTTTTAAAGTGTCAAAGTGACAAAAACAGGATCAAAAACGACAAACTGGGCAGAGAGGTTGAACATTTCACCTCATTATAATGTGTCAGTAAGACGGTTATAGAGGAACAATAGGCATCATGATGTTCGAGGCCACAAATATTAGAATGACCTCATAAAATTCTTGACCTTTACTCAGATGATCCAGTCTAAAGTCTACATTAAGACTGTGCTGTTTGAAAGACAAACTCAAAGGTTACTTTCACTCAAACCCATGTGGTTCAAACACTGTATTGTAAAAGAAAGAACTGAGCCCTGGTCCACCTAAATCACGGGTCTTAGTGAACTACATTTTTGTTTGTGAGTGTAAAAGTCATCTGAATCAAAAAAGAAACAAACAAGGTGCCCAAACAGAAAGCATTGAATTGTGGCTTGAATTTTGCCAAATATCACATCAGTGATCATGCTAATGTAGCATTCACTGACAATATCAAACAGAGTGTGGCTTACCTTAGCATAACTTGCACCGCAAGCCAGCAGTTCTATTAGGAACTAAAGGTCTGCAAGTCTGTAGACATCGCTCTACACAACATGCAAGTCTCACCTGAATGTCTGAACACAGTTTTGTCTTTATGTCATTGTAGTGCCTGTCTAAGGGTGGCCAAGACACAACACTTATTTTGCTTTTCCACAAATTTGCATTGAAGCAGCAGCAACCAAATCTCCTCAGGCCAGAATAAAGCAGCTGATATTCTCTTGAATCAACATCTGATTCATGAAATAGGGGAACAAGGGCAATGTACCTACGCACATCAAATGCTTGAGGGATAGAATGAACACTCTGGTCGACTGATACAGAGGTGGAGACTGAAGGTGCTCCTCACTCAAGCTCCAAGGCCCTGATTCTGAGGTGCATGACCTGTACCTGTAGCCTCTTGTTCTTGTGAAGCAGCAGCCTCCTCTGCTTTCGCCTCCTCTGCAGGTGATTGAGCCGATCAGAAACAGGAGGGAGCTGAGGTAGCACACTCTTCCTGACCAACTTGTCACAGAAAATCTGTTTGATTTCTGACTTTAGAGTGCTCGTCTCAACACAGGTGGTCTGAACATCGACAGAAGTGAAAAGAAAACTGTGCCAGGTCCAAAGGCATGACCCTGATGGAAACTAAAACAACTGAGTGAAGTTGAGCCAAGACGGGCTGATACCATGTCATGGAAAAGCAACATAACATATCTGGTGGTCTCACTGGTGACAACACAAAACTCACCTTCTATGTGAAATTTCTGTCTGGTTTTTGTCTAGAAAACTTAACTTGAAATCTTACGTTTCGTCATATTTTTTGAAAGATGTGCTTGAACAGAACACCAGTCATCAACAATGAACTATTTTTTAAATTTGAAAACAGAACAAGAAAAAAAGTTTGACATTTTAGTAACTGGAATGTTTGTTTGTTCTTTGGTTTGTTCCAGGGTTTCCAAGAAGCAGACATCATTCAGTATGCCACTCTGAGATCAAGAAAACAGAGGGACAACACCTGGAGTGAATGTGTGTACTCCCCCATCAGGAAGTAGAACTAAAATATCTTCTTCTCTTTCAAACTTGAGCTCACTTTGCTGTTTGATTTCATTGTTGTTGTGAACAAACTTTTGAAATGAACATTCTGCTGTGACTTTTCTTTTTTTTATTAGACTGCAAATGTGTTAAACAAGTCCTAATTTTTCTATTCCATGCAAAAGCTTTCATTCAATTACAACTGGTTTCTTATATACCTGTAAAGCTATTGAGACATTTTATTGTTGTAAAATGATGAAATATTGTAACGCTTATTTAGTTAAGTCAAATAAAGGAAATAAAAAACATCTTTGTGTTTTTTTATTTAAAGCAAGAGGAACATTATGTCTGCAGGGGCTGATTATTTTCAATCCTGCAGGAGGCGCCCCTGAGCAGTCTTGGCACTCAAACTGATTAAAGCAATGTAAATTATGTTATTAATCTTCTCCTCATATGACTATCCAGTTTGATGAATGTAAAGTAAGTCTAAATCCTTCAAAAAATTATCTCCTGTTTGATGGCAAATGATTCTTCACCATGGCAACAGCATTACATGCAGCTAATTGAACTTTGCAGCATTAATTTCCCAAATGCTGGAGAGGAGATTGAAGTCATATTGAGTTACATATTTTTATCATCCTACTTTTTATGGGCAAAAACATGTAAAAAAACAAAACAAAAAAAAACTACTACTTAGTGCCTCTAAGAGGCGCTACAATTTAGAGAAACATGTAAAAGGGCAAAATGTTCGGAGAGACACAATCTGATTTGTCTCAATCTGATCCAAGATTTAATTCTTGGATTCTTAATTCACTGTTGAGAAACTTAAAGTCATTTGAACTCTGATTGTGATTTTTTTAAATCTCTGTGCTCGGATCGTTGGACATCACATCACATACCTGTTCAACCTCTCAGTTACTTCTGGAGTAATCCCTCAGGTCTGGAAATCTGCTCATGTTGTCCCACTTCACAAGGGTGATGATAAATCAAACCTGAACAACTTCCAACCAATCTCCAAACTGTCTTGTCTACCCAAGGTTCTAAAATCACTTGTCAATAACCAGCTCAAGTCATTCTTGTCACAAAATTCAGTTTTATGTCCTACCCAGTCTAGTTTCAGAGTTAAACATAGCACCATCACTGCAGTCACAGCATTTACAAATGACATTATGCATGCTCTGGACAAAGGGAAATATTGTGCTGCTCTTTATGTAGACCTTTCCAAGGCACTTGATACAGTCAACCATGATCTACTCCTACGAAGACTAAGTGATATTGGCTTCAACCTCAACTCCCTTAACTGGTTTAAAGATTATTTGTCCAACAGACAGCAATGTGTTACATTAGGAAACATTCACTCCACATTTTTACCAACAGCAAAGGGTGTGCCGCAAGGCTCAATATTGGGTCCTGTTCTGTTCACTGTCTATATCAACAACATTACATCCTCTATAACAAATTCTCAAGCACATCTTTATGCCGATGACACAGTTATGTATTGCATCTCTAACACTGCACACTCAGCCATTGACTACAACATTCACTCTTCAATCTGAAATTAGTTCTTCATGCAGACAAGACCAAATACATGATATTCTCAAGATCCAGTAATATTACAGACGACCGCTTACATCACATCACCACTTTAACAGGACACAACATTGAAAGGGTTTCTGAATATAAATATCTGGGCATCTGGTTGGATCAGAAACTAACATTTAACCCTCTGGGGTCAAGGGTATAATTGGCCGTTTTTGACTACTTTTGATTTTACCCTTATATTTCACCTTAAAAACTGTTTACCTGGCATTGCTTGGTAAGTTGTATTTTTATGTATTTTTTACTGTCAAAACCACAAATATGCATAATGAATCATTTTTACAACTTAGAATGTGAATATAAATTGTAAATTTCAAAACTTATGTACAATCTTAGCACACAACAAAGTAATTTACCACTATTTACAATAAAATGCGGGCAATTCCTCAGGCGATTTTATTCAACTATTTACAAAATAATGTAATGGCACACAAATCATCCATGCCACTCAAAAACAGTTTCTGTCTACCACAAGACAGAGAAAAGATGTGATTTTCTTTCCAGTAGTCCTGAAGACTCAGCACACTAATGACATGTACATCTTAAGACCAAAAAACTCATACAGGTCCTCCTCCTCTATGTCAGTCCACTTGTATTTTATTCCTGATTTTTTTTTTTTTTTTTTGCAGCATTTTTGTTGGTGTTGCTGCAGATGGTCCTGACTGTGTCAATTGCAAAAAAAAACAAAAGAAAAAGGTCTTTTGGACTGTGAGGAGAATGTTTCTCTACCTGCACACCTGTTGGTCTGTGAGGCTGGAACCTGCTTACTACTGGGCCAGTGTCAGCATCCTCCTCTGTTTTCCAAGGCTCAGGTCTGATGCTGCTGAGCCAGCAGAGATCGGGACGTGGTGGGGGTGCCGCGTCACCCCCTCCTCCGCGTGGCCGGACCTACGACTCCCCACACACGTCAGAGGCTCCTCTCCCTCTCTCTCCTCTTCTCTCTCCTCCTCCAAAACAAACGAGGGGAACATCCACCACGTCGATGCGTGCTGCTGCCTGAGCCTGGCACAGACTCAGACTCCGCCGCTGCTTCGTTTTTTTTTTCTGTACCGATCGTGCAGACGAAAATATGCACAAAAAAGTATGGCGTAAATAACTTATCACAACTCTGGTTTTACTTGGCCTATTAACAAAATTTAAAAACTGATATAAAGCTTGAGGTCTGCACTTTCAACAAAAGTTGAAACAGTGACTCTGTGAGGCTGTGTCTTCCGGGTATGACGTCTGAAACATGTCACGTGATTTTGACGCGCCGGCGCATCAAGGGACTCCTGAGGGTTAATGCTATCTGTATTAACAAAATGAATTAATGGAACTAAAATCCTGAAATCAAAGTTAAAAACACCACGTTATTTAAAAAGAAAGTATTTAAAAGGATGTTACATATTCTAAATGTTGTTTTTGCACCTTCAGCAAAAAGTGAATTAATCTGCTGTACATGTGTAAATTTTGTATTTTAGGGGTCTCTCACTGTCATTTAACAAACCACTTTTGGCTTCACAAAGTTCAGTGTGAAAGCGGCCTGTGAAACAGCAGCATCCCGATCTGCCTCCAGGCACCTGGATGCTCACCTTGAAAAGTTATAAACCATGAAGAAGATAATTTAATGATAATTTAATGAGTATGACTGTCACTTTATGAACATTATTGACTTTTATCTCCAGCAAAGTGAAGGTTTCTAAAGAGCAAACGAAAAACATCCTGAGACCAGAGGTGAGCAGTAGAGCAACGACGTCACATGTGGTTGTTTCAGAGTTTTTTTTTTTTCTTTTAGTTTGATCTCTGGGTGGGATTTGGCCGTTGGTGAGAGAGAAGAGCACGAAGAACAAACAGACAGCCCCAAAGTGAGCGCTTCACTGTTTCCTCTGTAGATTCTGTTTCTTGTCAGCCAATCAAATACACCGTGGTCTACAAAGAGAGCAGAAGCTGTCAGTTCTCCTTCAGTCAGTGAGCACAATGACATCTCCAACATTTGTCCTCGTCCTCACATGTTTGGTCCTGGGGGAAATTGGTGAGTTTAGTTTTTGTTGCTCTGTTGCTAAGTCTAAACATGTTCACTTCACTTCAATATTTTTCAGTATTTCTGTTGTTAAAATGTTTGAAAACTTTTGTCTTTTATTTCAGCCCAGAGAGTTGATCTGAAATCACCCTCATCAGTTCATCATGAGAGACGACAAACTGGAGAGAATCTAACTTTAACATGTGATCATGGTGGCTCCACGTGGGTTTACTGGTTTAAGCAAACTCTTGAAGAGGAACTAAAGCTCATCTATGGAAGGAATCCCAATTCTCGTCATAGTCTGTATGGCGAATTTAAGAACAATTCACGGTTCATTCTAGATGCTCAAAAAGGTAAAAGTGTCACAATCTCAGATTTACAGCCGTCAGATTCAGCCACTTATCACTGCATAAGCTTTGAAGGATCCAATGTAGAAATTCTGGAAACAGTAACTCTCAGTGTAGAAGGTTCTGGTCTGACCGTCCCAGCTTTGGTCCATCAGTCTGAATCTGAAGCCGTCCAGCATGGAGGCTCTGTGACTCTGAGCTGTACAGTCCACACTGGGGGCTGTGATGGAGAACACAGTGTTTACTGGTTCAAGGACTCTGAAGAATCTCATCCAGGACTCATTTACACCCATGGAGGCAGGAACCATCAGTGTGAGAGGAGACACAGCACAGAAACAAACACCTGTGTCTACAACTTACCTCTGAGGAGCCTGAATGTTTCTCATGCTGGGACGTATTACTGCGCTGTTGTCTCATGTGGACACATTCTGTTTGGAAATGGGACCAGGCTGGACTTTGGAGGTGAGTGTCTTCTTAACAACTATGTCCTCAATGATCAGAGGTGGACAAGGGGCAAGAGTGAAGAAACTTAAAATAACTTTCAGCAATAACTTTACTGGTTTTTACCAGCAAAGGTTAAAATGTCTTTGAAAAACTGCACATGCAGACACAGAGGAAGTGCTCCAGTAAGGTACACAAAAATATTAAGAAAAAAAACTGACAAACATCAGCAATACAAGCAACTAAAGCACAATTATAACCTGTTCAATTTATCACAAAATTACATTAAAAATACAAGAAACCAGCCACATAAAATGAGAGAAGGCTTATAGAAAAAAAAATACATTTAAATAAAATTTAAAAAAGGTAAAATAGAATAAAAAAAATATATTACAGAGTTTGAGACAGTGAGTGATAGCACAGTCCAGAGGAAATAAAAACAAAAGTTAAAGACTTGTTACAAAAGTAGAACAAATAAAACTAAAATAAAAATAAAAAATCTCATCACTTTCTGTGAAGCCTCTATTTGTAATTCCTTCTTAGCCTATTGTAGTATGCTTAAAAAATTAAGAACTTTTTTAAAATTAAACACAATTTTAAAAAATCCATAATCATTTAAAGAAAAAATATTGCTAACGGTGTTCAAATTTATATATTCAACAAAAAACATTTTGGACTTTGACTCATTAAAGATGGAACAAACTGGGACCCAAAATCCAGAAGAATTTGTTCAGAGGTGAATTAAGTACAGGGTTTATCATAATTTGCATCAATCAGTAGGTCTTTGCCCAGCAGGACTTTAAGACTTTGTTTTCAGGGACTGTAAAGCAGTGATGTGTGCTCACTCAATTAAGAGGAAACATAAATGAAAATCACAAGAAGTTTCTTCATATTCATTATGTACTTATTTGTTTTATTTACCGCTCATAAAGTGTGGATGCAAAAAGTTATCTTAAGTAGAGATTAAAGCAACAAGACAGACAACTATTTTAATTAAAACACTGCAGGCCCCATCTACACACTCACATTGATTCACTCTCACAGTCACTCTGTGATGGTTCCAGTTTCTTAGTACGTGGTCCATCAGTATGAGCACAGTCACATTTTGTACCCATTTAAGCACCACTGATGCAGCAGAGGGAGCAACTTGAGGTTAAACTTCTTGGCTTCTCACTTCTTATATGCCTCTTGTCTTTTAACACTTTAATGTCAGCAGAAATAAACAGGAATTATAGCCAGAAATTGAAAATGTTATGGAGCTGAAATCCCCCCCCAAAATCAAATTGTAATATATATATATGTATATGTATGTATGTATATATGTATATATATATATATATATATATGTATATATATATATATATATATATATATATATATATATATATATATATATATATATATATATATATATATATATATATATATATATATATATATATATATATATATATATATATATATATATATATATATATATATATATATATATATATATATATATATATATATATATATATATATATATATATATATATATATATATATAAATATATATGAACAAAATCTTTCATATCAATCAATCAATTAAACTTTATTTGCATAGCACTTTTCATACAGGACTTTGTAATACAAAGTGCTTTACATGGGAAAAAAAGATTAAATGAAATAACAATAGGTGAAATAAAAAGCTGAAAATTGCATTATTGCATAAAATGAAAATTTTAGACCCCCGCAACCCCCCCTCCCCCAAACCACATGGAAGACACACACTCACTTACTCAAACATTTGATGCATTACATGTTTTTGGAAACTAATCATTCACTTGTGGACATTTTATTTTTCATTTGACTGTATTCAAATGTTTTTTTTTAGTAATGTCTTAAGATTAAACAAATGTAAAAGGGTTAAGTTACTTCTTTAAATACAACACTACACTGAATCTTTGAAACTGATTAAATGTTTGGATTTGTAATAAAACATAATTCTATATTTAGCTTGCTTTGTTCACCATTTTCTTGTTTTCTCATTGTATGATTATTTTTTACTTGCCTTGTTGTTGAAAGATTCTATACAAATAAACTTTAGCCTTGAATTTAATGCCAGTGATAATCCATGAATGCCCAAACAGTTCTTAATTCTCTTTATTATATTTCTCTGTTGGGAATTAAATTTATTAGAGTCAAGTTCCTTAAGGCCAAGAAGCTTACATCTTACAGGTCCTCCTCTCTATATGGCAGTAAAGGTAAATTTTAAGGTGGTATTATAAATAACAACCAGGAATAAAGAGATGATTTTGACAGTAACAGTTTTGTGATGTTGGTGGTCATGTCTACATTAACATATGAGTGATATACAAGGAAAGTTTATTTGTCATTGTGCAGCAGGTTGCACAGAGGACACAAATAAAGTCTATCTATGTCTTTGCCTCAAAGTGGACCACTCCTCACAAATAGTTGATGAAACACTGTTAGCTAATCTTTGATGATAAATGTTATAATTGTTGAAAATAGAAGTTTGGGGAAATTCAACATCATTTAAAAAGGGCAAAATCATCTATTTTTAATTTTAAGTCTCCTAAAAGGTCAATAACATCTCTGTGTGTCTCTCCATCTGCAGATAAGAACTTTCTCCAATCACTTGTTCTTGTCTTAAGTGGAGGTTTGGTGATCACCAGCACCCTGGTTGTCGCCCTGATCATCTCAGTGTGCATGAGTAACAACAGAAGCTGCAAATGTGCAGGTAAATGTTCTTGATCTTGTCTTAGAGATGACATTTTGTTTTTTATAAATGCTCTTAAAGACATAGCCTTTCCTGTTTCATTACAGAATCTCAAAGAGAGGAAGCCTCCACCACAACAACTGCAGAGGTGAGAAATTTCACACATTCAGCTTTTAAAGTGTCAAAGTAACAAAAACAGGATCAAAAACAACAAACTGGGCAGACAGGTTGAACATTTCACCTCATTATAATGTGTCAGTAAGAGGGTTATAGAGGAACAGTAGGCATCAAGATATTCGAGGCCACAAATATTAGAATGACATAAAATTCTTGACCTTTACTCAGATGATCCAGTCTAAAGTCTACATTAAGACTGTGCTGTTTGAAAGACAAATTCAAAGTTTACTTTCACTCAAACCCATTTGGTTCAAACACTATATGAAACACTGGATGAAAGAACTGAGCTCTCGTCCAACTAAATCTTGGGGAACTACATTTCTGTTTGTGAGTGTAAAAGTCATCTGAATCAAAAAAGAAACAAACAAGGTGCCCAAACAAAAAGCATTGCATTGTGGCTTGAATTTTGCCAAATACCACATCAGTAATCATGCTAATGTAGCATTCACTGTCATTATCAAACAGAGACATTTTAGTAATTAAATATTTGGTTTGTTCCAGGGTTTCCAAGAAGCAGACATCGTTCAGTACGCCACTCTGAGATCAAGAAAACAGACTGACAACCCCTGGAGTGAATGTGTGTACTCCTCTGTCAGGAAGTAAAACTGAAATACGTTGGTCTCTTTTAAATTATGATTGTTTTCATATGGTCTACGTTCACTTTCGCCAAGAGCGAAGGATGTGCCACCAACATGGAGCAGACAAGCAGCAATCTATCAGAGGAACTAGTAGCCAAAAAAATACCGTCTCCATTGTTTGGGCACATTTGGATTCTTTGCAGAGGACATCAAGCAGAAAGAAATTAAGTGTAAATACTGCATAAAGACAGTGTTGATGACCATTGGTATCACCACTAATATGTTCAAGCATAGCATAAAATAATCATTCATTAATCATTACTATATCGTGTCTGTATCGTCAACTAATTTTGATATTGAGATTAGGAAATATTGCTCAGCCCTAGTCAGGATGTAGAACTGAAATATTTTCTCTTTCAAACTTGAGCTCTGTTTGCTGTTTGATTTTATCGTTGTTGTCAACAAACTTTTGAAATGAACATTCTGCTGTGACTTTACTTTTTTATCTGACTAAAATGTGCTAAACAAGTCCTCCTTTCTCCACTTTGCATTTCAACTGGTTTCTTTTTTACCTGTAAAACTATTAAGACATTTTATTGTATGTTGTGGAATGATGAAATATTCTAATGCTTATTCAGTTAATTCAAATAAAGGAAATAAAAAAAAACATCTTTGTGTTTCTTCATTTAAAGCAAGAGGAACATGATGTCTGCAGGGGCTGATTATTTTCAATATTGCAGGAGCAATATCGCCCCTGAGCAGTCTTGTCACTCACACTGATTAAAAAATAATAATAATAAAAAATTGTGTAACTCATCTTTCCTGTGCATGACTATCCAGTTTGATGAATGTAAATTAAGTCTAAGTCTTTCAAAAATGACCTCCTGTTTGATGGCAAATGATTCCTCACCATGGCAACAGCATTACATGCAGCTAATTGAACTTTGAAGCGTTGAATTCCCAAATACTGGAGAGGAGATTGAAGTCATATTGAGTTACATATTTTTAACATCCAACTTTTCATAGGCAAAAACATGTAAAAAAGAAAAACCTACTACTTAGTGCCACTGAGAGGCGCTACATTTTAGAGAAACATGTCAAAGAATGAAATGTTCAGACAGACAAAATAATCTGGTTGATATGTGGCTGAATCATGTCACTGTGGATTCTCATGTCAAATCTTGATCTTAATCCAATATTTAATTCACTGTTGAGAAACTTAAAGTCATTTGAACTCTGGATGTGAATAAATTTAAGGAAACTTTGTGAATCTCTGATGTCAAAGTCTCAGAAGTTATGATGGCTACGACCTTTGAGTTAAAATATAAGGCAGAGTTAAAAACAAACAAAAACAAAAGTTGTGATGAAAACCTTAGGAGGATTTTGTCTCGATATGGCCCCTAAAATGAGCCAAAAAAAGAGAAAGAATTATTATATGGCAACTCACATACTGTATAAAAAATGTCCTCTTCAGTTTATGATATGGGTCCAGATCCAAAATTTCTCTTGTACTTCCTGTCATGATGCACATTTTGACATTTTCTAAAACTCAGAGGTTGAACCTGCTGTTGGATTTGATTTTTTGAAATCTTAAAGTGGGCACCAGAAAGTCATTTTACTAAGCCTTCTAACAAAAGTCACATCATTACCACTGCGAGAGAGGCAAAGTTTTTGCAGGCATTTGGTTGCGTGCTTGTCAATGAGCAAAATATTTTAATAATCTAAAACATTATGAGGAAGCACTAATCATGGCACAAAGAAGAAGTGTTACAATTTTGGTGATGAATAAAAATCCAGACATGAATGGTTTTACATAGTAGTTCAAGTCCTTTTGAAACCAGAGCTTCTACTGTAAACCCTGATATTTTTTGTCACCACTAAGAGGTGTTTTGATATTAACAAAATGTAAAATAATCATATTACCACATAAATGGTAAATGGACTTATGTTGCGGTTTTCTAGTCTTTGACTACTCAAAGCTGCTTTACACCGCAGGTCACACCCACCCATTCACTCCCACTCACTCTCATTCACTCACTGATGGTTCAGAGTTTCCATGTCAGTTATCCATCAGAAGCTGGGTTTCCATTAAATTTTTTCACAAAATAAAAGCAAAATTCCTAAAATTTCGACAAAGTATATTTACGCTTTGAACGCGTTTCCACTGAAGGTTGTTCTAGGCGGGAGCGTCGTAACTGTCGTGAAATATCATCCCGCGAGATTTCACTGCAGGAAGATGGGTGCCCAAAAGCTGTTGCGTGTAGCTCCCTCTTTTCTGTTTCTATCTCCTTATAACACTCTGCATTCCTCTGTTGTTTTCTGTCTCGTATGGCAGTTGTGTTTTTCTCAGGAATAATGGCAAAAAAGTCTCCATCTCCTCCTCTGTCCAGACGTACCGCGCCTTGTTTACTCCAAGAGAAGTGATCATGTGACCAGGTACATCACATCCTGTGACGTATAATTGCATTTCCATTGCACTTTTGCGATATATCTGAATATCAAAACGTCTGAAAAGCCACCTCATGAAAGCATAAAAACATTTTAGCAATATTTTAGCACTTTTTTGAAATTCAGGTGTTTCCATTACCAGTTTTCTATTGCGCTATTTACATTTTGCGCATATCCAAGGGTAATGGAAACGCACTTAGTGAGACACTCACGCCTTTTCATGCCCAATGACATGCAACTGACACAGCAGTGGAAGCAACTTAGGGTTAAGTGTCTTGCCCAAAGGCACATCTCCATGTGGCACACGCAGCTTGACTTGAACCTGTTACCTCCCGATCACTGACAAAGCATACCATCCAACTGTGCCACCGACGCCCCTTAAAGAACCCATACATAAAGAGACACAACGTCAGATAACAAAGACTGTTGAAGTGAGACTGCAATACAAAAAAAGCAATCTAATGATTTTTTTTTTCCCTCAAAAATAAGACAATTTCAGGGTTTGCTGTGGCTACGCCTTGAAGTAGGAAAAAGGTTTTCCACAACTTCTCATTATCAGGGTCTCTTATAGCAAAGATGGAGATGAGTGTGTGAAGACCAATGATCCAGTTTGCTCAAGTATGTCCTCTGGAAATGGACAAAAATGACCCGTTTGGGGGGTATTAATTCAAAATGGCAGCTCTCTTGTAGGATTTAGAAAAATGATTTCTGATTTCTTTTTTAGGTCTCAAAAAGCCACATCTGCTCACCAGATTTCTTCTTTCTACATAAAACCTACTCTTGGTGTTTTTTCATTAAATAAAGAAGGACATTATTTAGAAAATTCCTAACACTCCCTTCTTGAAACTACATAAACCTCCAGATAGCACACAACTCCTTTTATTTGATGATTTTTAGACACTTTGGAGCAGGTCCAAAAATATACAGATGAAAAAGTTGTGGTTGTCAAAAGTGAGGTTGTCAATGAAGAGCTTCCAAAGTGGCTGAGATCAGCTCTGCCTCTGTACAATAAAGGCTGGGTCAGAAACTGGGGCTTTGTGTTGTTACAGATGGGGCCACTGACTCTGCCGAGTTTACAGAATTTTACAAGAAGTCACAAAACAGAAGGACTGCTTGCTTCATTCTTTACGACAACTTACTTTTCCACTAGTAGAAGTACCAAAACTTGCTCTATTGTGGTACTGCAGCCATTATTGTGGCTCATCTTCACCAAAAGATCTTTACATTTAGCTGAGATTTCATCCCAATAAAGCCCGATCTACCATGCAAGTTCTGTCTGTACAGAAGCATCCTATCTCCATCACTTTGGCTAATGTTAGTACTATTAGCATGAACCATGATACAACCAAACTTTAAAATTCCTAAACCAACCCTTGAATGCACATCCTATTAAGAACATTCTAAAGTTTAAAGAGCTTGAAAACATAAACTCTTGTCAGCACAGAGGAATAATCAGCATTGAATGAGGAGTTATATATCTGTAAAAACAAACATAATGATGACTTTCATCTCAAACAAATCCAAGACTGCAAAAAGAGTAATGGAAAATCACCCTGCTACAAAAGATGCAAGCTCAAGAGGTACATGTTGTCAGGTACATGTGGTTGTTTCTCAGTATTTTGACAGATTTAGGCCCAGTATGTTTCCTCTGTAGATCCTATTTCTATTCAGCCAATCAAACGCAGCGTGGTCTACAAAGAGAGCAGAAGCTGTCAGTTCTCCTTCAGTCAATGAGCACAATGACATCTCCAACATTTGTCCTCGTCCTCACATGTTTGGTCCTGGGGGAAACTGGTGGGTTTAGTTTCTGTTGCTCTGTTTTTAAGTCCGTATCTGTTCACTTGACTTCAATATCTTTCAATATTTTTGAAGATAAAATGTTTCAACATAAAAACTTTTGTCTTTTATTTCAGCCCAGAGAGTTGATCTGAAATCAACCTCATCAGTTCATCATGAGAGACGACAAACTGGAGAGACTCTGACTTTAACATGTGTTCATCGTGACCCCATGTGGGTTTATTGGTTTAAACAAACACTTGGAGAGGAACTCAGCACAGAAACAAACACCTGTTTCTACAACTTACCACTGAGGAGCCTGAATGTTTCTCATGCTGGGACGTATTACTGCGCTGTTGTCTCATGTGGACACATTCTGTTTGGAAATGGGACCAGACTGGACTTTGGAGGTGAGTGTCCTCTTACCAACAATGTCCTCAATCATCAGAGGTGGACAAGGGGCATGAGGAGAAGAAACTTAAAAATAACTATGAGCGATTACTTTACTTTTACTTTGGACAACTACGGTACTTTAGTAAAAGTATAAATCCTGCTGGTCAAATATTGGTCCAAAATGTATCAGTAAAGTTTTTCATTGAGCAAAAGAACTGGAGTTCAAATAACTTACAGTAAAAACTTTCTTGGTTTGACACTTTTACTGACAAGGGTTTAAAGGTGCTTTGAAAAGCTGTGCAGGTAGATAAATACATAAAAAACTGAGCGCAGATGGAAGTCCTAAAACATAAATCATATACATTAGTGTTGTGTTCCTCAAGACCATTCTGAAGGTCTTGGTCTTGTCTCGGACTCGAGAGCATTTTTACTCGGTCTTCTCTCAATCTTGGACTGGCCGGACTCGGGATTTTCCTTCAAGACCGATCAAGAGCAGCACTGATCTGCTGTTCTTCAGATTCATTAATGTGATGAGGAGAAACACTTGGTAAAACAACAAAAAGTTTAAATTCATGTTATTTCTCCTGTGATGGCTGCAACCTTCCCGGTGTTGTGACTAAGGGACACCCCCCCTTAACTTTTCAACCTTGTCATGGTTTTATAATAGATTTTAATAGTCTTATCCCGGTCTCGGCTTGTCTTGGTCTTGGTCTCAACTCCCAAAAGTCTTGGTCTTGTCTTGGTCTCGGTGCATTCTGGTCTAGGGCAAGTCTTGATCTCAGATAGTGTCGTCTTAAGCACAGCACTAATATACACGCTTAAAGGTCTGTTTTTTTCTTTTTCTTTTCTATTTTCCTGTAAATAGATTTTAGCATTTCGAATATTTGTGTGCAGTTTTATCCATTGGGTGCTCTATGTAAATTGAATTAAATTGAACTCAAAACGTACAAACAATTTTCACAAAACCCAACAGTAAAACCAAGTAAAGCACAATGATAACCTCTTTTATTTGTCACAAAATTCCAGAAAATGCAAGATCCCCTCTATATAGGAGAGATAAGGCTTGAGGATAACATTATAATAAAATAAAACACAATAAAATGTAATAAAACAAGATGGATTATAGTGTTTGAGACAATTGGTGATAGGAATAGCCCTGACAATTTCATTCAAATCTGTTGAGAACTTTTTGAGGTATCTTACTGAGAAACAGACGGACAGACAGATAAATAACTCTGGCTAAAGCAAAACTTCTTGGCAGACAAATACACATTGATGTGGATCACCATTGAACTCTGCTAAATTTTCCATTATGCCAGGAACATTCTTCCCTGAAAATGTCATCAAAATCTGTCTGTGACTGAGAGCTATGAGCCAATATGTATCAGACTGACCTTATTCAAAGAATGTATAAGTTATTTCAAAAAGTAATAATTAAAAGGCCCACTTGGACTCAATGTCCCCCGCCTCCCCAGGAACATGGTAGAAGCTCTCCTGGAGGTGGAAGTTAAAGCTCCTTTTGACAAAAAACTTTGCCAGATGTTACCAGCACAAGTCATTTGGGTTTGCCAGGTCTGACCAAACCCTTCCAAGCCCTGCTTCAGCTCAAACAGTAAATCAACTTTAAACCTCAGTTTGAAGCACTGATAAGATTATTATTTGTGTCCATACTAATTTAAGCCTCACACTGTCACTGACCTCATGAACACGTGTCCTCTCATTCTTAGAATAAGCATTTAGCTGAAAATACAACAGCGCTAATATTTCATGCATGTACTCAGGATAACCTGTTGATTCTTCTCAAAGCACCACAGATAACTCCTTCACAAATTAAACATGAACACTGATGTAAAAGCTCATATCTCCATTTCTTCTGTTTTACTTCACCAACAGAAAAGCTGAGCTCTCTTATTCTGGTGTATTCTCTGAGTGGACTTTTGATATTTGAGACCATCCTGATTGTCTTCATGGCCTTCTCATTGTACAAGATGAACAAAAGAATCCTCCTCTTATCTCAAGGTATGATAACTAACACTGTCTGAATCTCTCTGTGGTCATTAAGGACTGATTTTTGATTAAACACATTTTTATGTTTCATGTTCAGAGGCACGAGCAGCTCCTTCCACAACAAACCTGGAGGTAAGATCACCTCGTCTAATCATTTTCTTTACATCATTCAACTTTCCTCAAATTCCACATCATGACAGACTTGTCCATATTTTTTCAGGGTGATAGAGACGCAGAGGACGTCTGTTACGCTGCTCTGGACATCAAAATGAAAGACACAACAAGACAGAAAAGGACGACCAATGATGATTGTGTGTACTCCAGTGTAAAAGTGTAGATTTTTAAATGTCTGATCTGACTTTAGTTTGACGGGATGTTGTATGGTTGTATTTACTCCAGTGTAAGGCTTTAGATGTTTAAATGTGTAATTCAATTGGAAGTTGTTTCAATTTTTCAACAGCATGAACTTCATGGATCAAGTTTGCCATCTATTTTTTACTTTCCGTAAGTGATTTGGGCTTTGTTAATAAATGCTTTCTGAATCATGCCAGAACATGTGAAATTTTGTCCCCCCCTACACCTTTTTTTTTTAATTTTTTTTTACCATTGCTCACAACCTTAATTGATGTGTTTTAAAAGCTAAAGGAAATAGTAGTGGTGGTGATTTGCATTGAGTTCCCCTCCCAGAGGAATATAATTGGAAGCTTGCCACATAAATAAAGATGAGTTCTGCTGTTGCTGGTTGGACATATTGTCCATCCAGCAATGACAGTTTTGTGCTGTGTGCTTTTCACTGATGGCCTCCCAAATAGCTTTTCTTTTGGAATTGCAGAGATGTTTCTACTGGAGTTCACCAGTGTGTTTATTTGCCTCAAACTCCATGGGCTCCATGGACCAGGCGCAGGCCCGGTGCACCTGCCCTGTGCCGCGCCGTAAGGGTGTGTCCAGCGCACTTTGCAAGTTTCCTGCATGGTGCACATGATGCGCAAGTGCCAGAAAGGGAGAAGCCTTGAGTGGGTTGAACACAGCAGATTATTGTCTTCATCAATCAAATGAACACCTCTCCTTGCCTTTAAATGTGCTGCGCTGGTGAGGCGCAGTGACAATTTCAATCTCTGCTCCATTGACTCCAGCCTTGGTAGGCCAGCGGATGTGGCCATCCTCCCCTCGTCTGAATCCCCAGACCAGAGGGGAAAGGGCTCTTCTCAGGCCCCCTCCTTCCTTCTCCAAGTAGCAGTCCAAGAGGAGAAAGAGGAGAGAGATGTGTTTAGATAAATTTTATTTTTCCCATGAATGATTTTGTGCTCCTTGGGCTTATGATATAAAAACAGCCTACGAGGAAGATACTAATATTGCATCAATTTTGCCCAAATATTTTGAGAATCGCTGTCCAATGTAAAAAAAAGTTTGTTTTTTTCTAAAACAGGGGAGAAAGCTCTCATCCAGCCCTCTCCTTCTTCAATCAGCAGTCCAAGCACTGATATAATAACAATCGCTTCCTCTTCCAAGGAGGAAGAGGGAGGAGACACACTGAAATATTTTTCTCATGACTGATATCGTGTATGTTTAATAAGACTGAATAAATTGTGGCAGAAAAACATGTATAAATGGGAGGCATATAAACACAATTAAGCTAGAGTTATGTAGCCAGGTGGTCTGTCCTTTCCCCCGTGCGCTCTGCTGCTCTTCCTGCTGATACAGCACACACAATTCGGCCTCTCTCCATCATAAGTCCTGTAATGTCTGCTCTGAGGGCAAAGTCACATCTGCGGTGTAAAGCTATGTTGTGTGGCACGCATCATGCAACAAAGAATGCACTGACAGTCTGGAGAGCTGCTTGTGAGGCTTTGGTGACATGTGCACACATGTGTGCCTGTCAGCCACATTACCACTGCACCAAGTGCGCTTCACCTGCACCGAGAATAGACGAGGTTGGAGCAGGCGAGCTTACAGCACACCTTCCGCGCAGTTTTTTTGGCACAAAATTGTCTCTGTACCAACCTGAATCTGTTTGTACCTCCCCCTGGTGCGCCATCACACCCATCTTGGCGCAGCTGGTCTACCAAATTGCAAAATTGGCTGTGCATGGCGGTGCGCTGGACTAAATTAACACTGCCCGGGATGCACCAGGCTCCGCCACCCTGCACTGAGCCACAAAATGAAGGCCCCAAGGCTTCAAACTTTATTTTTCTTTTCGGCCACTCTGCTCTCCAAAACTCTCCATGGTGACAGCTGGTATGACATGCCAAATTCTCATTTAAGCAGGGCGGTCAACACTAGTGATGTTCGATACCATCAATTTCATTTCCGATACTGAGTAAAATTCATGCTGGTACCGGCGATACCGATACTTTGTGCAATTACACCTTATGTGTCTGGTAAATCTAAAAAAAAGTAGTGTATTTCAAATCATAGCCTCACAAAAATACAAGAGACCCAAGTAATTTCTTATATATATTTCAAACTTGAGGCAGCAGCCTTCTTCTTCTACAAGCAAACAGAAAAACAGAAAAAACAGAGGACTCATCTTCAAAGGACACAAAATCACAGGGCAAAAAAACTGATGGAGCTACTCTGCATTTAATGCTTAATCATATTTAGATTAAACTATGTATGTAGACTCTCTAAATAGCCTACAATAAGGGGATACAAACATTGGCTGTGTGAGATTATATCAGTAATAGATCGCCTATTATTAATCCAAGATGAACTCATGCAGCTGTTTTTTGAAGCGTGTATTTATTTTGTTACTTTTCATAACCATATTAATTTGAACAACTTCAACAGTAACAGTGCTTAGCACCGCTTAAGTTCCACATTTTTAATTGTTACCTGGATAGTGCCTGCCTGCAGCACAGAAGGACTCGGCCAGAGACGTCTGTCTTGCCCTACCAGCAGCAGCACCTGAAGCTGCGCTCTCCTCTTCTGTCCGACTTAAAGCATATGCCTCATATTCTGTGTTGTGGGATAACCTCAGGTGTTTAACAAGGTTTGTTGTGTTGCCACAACTTCTGACTGTTTTCTCACATATGTCGCACACTGCCTCTTGGCTGTTTGTGGAGCTGAAATAGCTCAACACGGCACTCCGCTTACACTCCGACATAGCGAGTGAGTGACTGAGCGAGAGCGAGCAGCGCGTGAGCGCTGCTGTGCTTCCGCATTACGCTCTTACCCAGGCGGAAGAAAAAGTAGTTCCCACCAACTATGTCATTTATCCAAGATCTCGATAGTTTAAATATTTTCCAATTTGTTCCTGTTAATTACATACATGATCTTAAATGACTGAAGTATCAAAAGGATCGATATTTTGATTTGAGAATCGATTTTAGAACCTAGAGATCTGGTATCAGAAGTATCGATATTTCAGTATCGATCCCCACATCACTAGTCAACACCACTTTAGTGCCTGCTATCAATGTTGCACACAGTGATAATAGATCACCTACAACACGCCCACTAATGGAACACATTTTTTTTCTTTGTTTGGACATGCAATGTAGTACTCATTTGGGATCTTAGTAGATCAGGCATTGTGTTTTTTAACAGGTCAAAATATACAAGTTCTACATGTTTAACTATATGTGTAAATATCTCATTTTCATCTAAACAGCCTAAGCTCTTCCTTTGTTTGATCAATCAATATACTGCAGAACTGCTTCGAGCTAAACAACGCCATTTCTCGTGATCTGTTGTTTATTTCTGGGTCAAAGTGTGACAAACGGCTGGGTGGCAGGAACAAACAGAGCACAGCTCCAACTGGTTGCAATTTTCAAAAAAACTGAAATTTTCAGGCCCATGAAAAGATATCATGTTGGGCCGTATCCTAAACCAGCTCTGCACAGTTTCTTAAACCAAGCACCTGCAAGCACACGAACAATCACCATATTAATATTTAGTTTGTCATGTCATGTTTAGTACAGCAAAGTTATTTTGTTTAAAGCTTCAACCTCGGGCATTTTGGCCCAAAATGGCATTTTAAAAGTTTGCATGTGTCTTTCAAAAAGCTGACGTGACAAAGTTCAGTGTGACAGCAGCCTGAGAAGCAGCAGCCTCAGATTCTGACTCCAGGTACCTGGATGCTAGCATTGAAAAGTTATAATCAATAAAGAAGATAATTTAATGGGAATTTAAAGAGTATATCTGTCACTTTATGAGTGTCGTTGGCTTCCATCACCAGCAGAGTAAAGTAAATAGCAAATGAAAAACATCCTGATACCAGAGAGGTGAGCAGTAGAACTTAACAACGTCTAATGTGGTTGTTTCAGAGTTTTTTTCTTTTAGTTTGATCTCTGGGTAGCATTTGGCCACTGGTGAGAAAGAAGAGCACAAAGAAAACCCAATTCAAAGTGAGAACCTCAGCATGTTTCCACTGTAGATTCTATTTCTATTCAGCCAATCAAACGCAGCGTGGTCTACAAAGAGAGCAGAAGCTGTCAGTTCTCCTTCAGTCAGTGAGCACAGTAACATCTCCGACATTTGTCCTCATGCTGTCGTTTGGTCCTGGGGAAAACTGGTGAGTTTAGTTTCTCTTGTTCAGTTTTTAAGTCTGCATGTGTTCACTTTTTTTTGCAACATTTGTCAATATTTCTGATGTTAAAATGTTCCAACATTAAACTTTTGTCTTTTATTTTAGCCCAGAGAGCTAATCTGAAATCACCCTCATCAGTTCATCCTGAGACACGACAAACTGGAGAGACTCTGACTTTGAACTTTAGAGGTGAGTGTCTTCTTACCAAGAATGTCCTGACTGATCAGAGGTGGACGAGATGAACAACTACAATACTTCAGTAAAAGTTTAAATCCTGCTGGTTAAATATTAGTATGAAATTGCTCCGTAAAGTTTTTACTAGTTTAAATAATCTACAGCAGTAACTTTATTGGCTTCGGCATTTTTACCAGCAAATGTTTGAAAGTGCTTTGAAAAATTGTACATGTAGATAAAAACCAGAAATTGAGCACAATAACCCAGACATAGAAGAAGCCTTCTGTAATAAAAGTTAAAACTGACATTTAAGAAGTCAGAACAAACTAAACCAAAACATTTAGAAAAGCTAAAGTGGTAACACTTTCTATGAAGTAACTATTGAAATGTTTCATGAACATATTATAATGTTAATAATACTTACAATGCTGTTAACTTGTGTTAATTTATTTATATTATCATTACATTCTACTGGATTAAACGAGTTACATACATACTTATAGTGAGTCAAAATGTGCATATACCTATGTGCAATTAAATATAATAAAAATGCTTTTTTATCAATAAATGTGAATAAGCGTGTCATCATAACCCCAAAAGACAATTTCAGAAAACTGATCAATATCTATTTTTTTTTTTTTAATGTTGAGTAATTTTTATCCAGCAACAAGCAGTTTAGTATTCAACTTATTTTACTCAGCGTTATCTCTCCTCTCTGATATTATTAACCATTTTAGTTTTGTCTTATAAAAGTTTCTTTGGGAAACTCATTACAGGTATTTAATTTTAGCAGATAATATGATGCTCTGTATGTCAGCAATGATCTGCTGATATTGAAAAACTGAATTTAAATGTAATAGGATGCTAGTTTTTTTCTGATTTGTTTGAGCAAACCTTATTTTTACATAATTAACTTAGAGCATTTAATGACCTCTCAAGTGACTTATAATCTAATTTTAATAGATTATTTGAGTGTCCATAAGGTGTTTTGAGTTGATTTTTTTTACAAGAATGAAGGTCTCAATGAAGGGATTGACCTTCATATATGACTAATTATTATATCTTATATTTACCTGTGTTTCAGCTTTCTAGTTATAAGCCATGATGAACAGTGTTGATTTCTTATAACTATAGCCTGACAGTAGGTTAATCTGCTACATGTGTGTTTATAACTCTTAACAAACACTATTATTTTAATGACTTGTGAATATATTTGCTAAAAAATATAATTTTACAACATTATGAGTGCAGTGTGATTCTTAATAATACCATATAATATGTAATTCTTATAATGCATTATGTAGAGGGAATTGTGTATTATGTCACCGATAAGATAATAAAAGAATAAAAGGGGAGCAAATCCTGAAAATAATAAACTTGAAGCACACCAAGAGCAAAAACATGTGCTGAGGCATTGCTAAAATTCAACATTAAATTATTATCCAAAAAATTGCCTTGTCTCGCTATGATGACCAATTATGTCAAAACTTTCCTAAATCTCCATTGAGCTTCAGACCACCATCAAAATGTAATCACCTTTCACTTGTGCAAAGATCCAACATTCTCTGAAAATCTCCTCGAAGTCCGTGAAGAACTTTTTGAGTTGTCTTGCCAAGAGACAGACACGCTGGTGAAAATGTAACTTCTCAGCAGATGTAAATTCCCTCAATTGACACACAGCCTTGGATCACCACTAAAATATATTCAGTTTACCATTTGATTCGAAAAATATTATCTTAAAATTAAATGGAAATCTGTCTTAAACTATCAGAGTTAACAGCCAAAATGAGGGGAACTGCTCTTATTTGCAAACTTTAGAAATACTTCTTCCTTGTAACACAACCAGCATTCCCAGATAATTTCTTTAATATCTTTTGAGTACATTAGAGTTATTTTACACAGACAGAGAGAAAACTGACAAGTGCTGGTTAAAAATAATTTTTCCTTCGGGGAACCTGGGGGAGAAAATGGTCGTAAAATGTCTTCTATCACTATTAATCAATGGGTTTTACTTTACTCATACTCATAATATATTTTTCTCTTCCTTTACGTACCTCCACTGATGGAGTTTTGAATGTTGTTATATTGGTGATTGTAATAACTCGAGTGTCTTTCTTTTTAACATTAGCTGGAAGTATTAGTTATGAATTATCAGACAAATACAGCGTATGTAACATTGTTGATATTAATCATATATTTTGCCTTATGTTGGATTTCATGTTAGTCAAGGACAGTTTACCTTATGTGCTTTGCTTTAACTACACCTAAGTCTTCTGTATTGTTTATATCATCCATAGTAATATTTTGTTTACATTTTATCATATTTATATATTCTCTTGGACATTTAGTCACATTTATTTAACACCATAAATTAATGTTACTGGGAGGTCCTTCCTGAATGTAAAAATGGGTCAAGAATGTATTTTACTTTTCAGGGTCGTACAGTAGTTAGAGATGAGCAGTATGCATGACAGACTTTGTGTTATACTTTTAGAAGTTTTGTTTATGTGTCTAAATATAACATCTCACACACCATTAACAGATCATTTCCTACACCATAGAGCCTGAAGACATATCTAAGAGAGTCCATGGTTAAAAGTTGTAAATATTTAACTAGGACAAGTATTCAAAGAAAGAACATAATGTACTGGACAACCCCACAGCATACTGATCATTCTGTACCCAGAGCGGGACAGGAAAGCACGACCATATTTGGAACAAAATGGGAAACCATCTTGGATCAATTCAGCCATCTTAAGTAAACCATAGAATAAAGAATGGACACCACTGTAATTAATTTAAGAATTAAAGAAAGTGACTGTTGAAAGGAGATGGGGAGAGATCCTTCTGGAACCTTCAGGAAGACGGGAAGATTCCCGTCCATCGGCTATATAGCAAACACAGTTATTCAAGCTTCAGTTGATTTGAGGTGTCGTGACACAAAGTATTTCCCACTTGTTATAGTTCACCTTGTGATTTTGGTAAATGTTGCTTTTCAAACTTGGAAATGGTCTGCGTTCGTGCTTCCTTGAAGAGCAAGAGCACAGTTTGAACTAAACCTTACCCACACCAGTGTTATCTTAGCTGACATTGACAGCTGAAGTTACAAGCCCACTCATTCAGTATTTACTTTGTATCTAAGAAAACACAACAAACCAAAAATAAAGTAAAAAAAAAAAAAAATGAAACAAAGAGTTTTCTCCTCTGTTGGATGTTTAAAAGAAATAATGATACATCTAAACTTAAAAATTATCATTTAAACTGAATAATACATAGAAAAATAAATATTGAGAAGAGACAAAACTACAAAACCTTAAAAGCGAGTAGAGCAGAAAAATTATCAATTAAAGATAAAAGATGTAAGGCATGGAAAAAAACATAAGATTAAGAGAAAAGCAGCATAAAACAAGTTACATCCATTTTAAAAGTAGAAAAAAGTGATTCATCTGTTTAAAAGAATAAAAAAATCCAACAATGGAAGAAGTCAGATTAAGGTAATAATGAGTTAAAATGATGAATATCTCAAAAGTAATAACACTTTTGATAAAAAAATAAGCCCTTTGCAATCCCACCCAGCGTAGTGAAATAAAAGCTCATGTCTCTGTTTCACTCACACACGTGCTAAACTCTGGTACTGTCGTGAATTATCTGAGTGGACTTTTGATCTTTTAGTCCCCTATGGGACATCCAGACCCCTCAGGTTCTATCAAATAAATGCTCTACATTTTAGCTTTTGTTTTAGCTAACCATTTGTGCTTGTTTTCTTTTTGTTTAAACTTACCTTTACCTTTGTTTTATTTATTCTTGATAAAACTTTGCATTTACTTGTTGTTGAAGGGTGCTATACAAATGAACTTGTTTTGAATTCATGATTATAATTATAAGTGTAATAGTTGAAGCGGCAGGTCCACAGCAGCAGGCTATCCACATTAACGATCCTGAGCAGTCAACATTAAACCAGAGAGCACTTAGAGAGCACAGACCTCTGTCAAGGTAGCTCACATACTGCCTTCCTGTCCTCCCTGCCAGAGGGAGGGCAGGAAGGGAGGCGTGGATCTGTGAGGTTTTGGTGAACTTTGCACACTGTGCGCCTGTCAGCCAAATTACCACAGCACCAATTGCGCTTCACCTGCACCGAAAACAGACCAGGGGCCTCATGTACAAAGGGTGCGTACGCACAAAAACGTGGCGTAGGCTCTTTTTCACGGCAAAGTACAGATGTATCAAGAGTGAAATGACCGTGGAAATGTGCGGTGACTCACGCCAGCTTCATGGCTGGCGTACGCACGTTTCTACTGCTGTTGCTCTTTTGGCGACACTTAGAGGTGTTGCCGGGAAAGTGTTAAATAGGCTAAATAAATGTGAAAACAAGTAGTTCTCAGAGACACAACAACAATTAACAGTTATGAACAATTAACTCACTCACGTGTCTGCAGTTATATGAGTAAAAGTGGTGAAAAAAAACACCGTTAAACACAACAGCTGCTGTAAGTGTTGCAATACGAAGAGAGGGTGTGATTGGAGACTGAGAGGATTTACAGAAAAATGATGACGATCATCAGCGGGATCATCAGCCGTTTTTGTTTCCCGAGGGCAGTCCTCCTGAAACCGTGCACAGAGCCGCAGCCGGCATTCAACATTAAAGCATAATTTGCTGTGAGAGACAATTTCCCCCATGTGATCAGGGATGTCTGCTGCACACACATTGCTATGAAAGAGCCATCACATGATGAGTTTGTGTATGTCAACAAGGTCATATGTGATGCGCAAAAGCCGTTAACCAACATTGTGGCGAGGTGGCGTATTTTTTATTTTATTTTTTTTACCCAAAAAAAAGAAAAGAAACTAAACGCTGGCACTGTGCATGATGGGTGGCTTCTTGGTCAGTAAATTTATTACAGTAGTTGTCTTAAAATAATCGTCATTATGCACAAGCATGTGCGCTCCCAATTCCATCCCGTCTTTACAGCATCTTTACTAATCAGTGGTTGAATTTTGTGACCTCCTGTTTTTTGCTGATTAAAATACATCTTAAGATCTGTATGTTTAGCCCCTGATTGTCTCTGTGTGTTGTGTAGTCATCTTAATAACCCCGTGTGTAAAAGTGTGAAATGATCAGCCTCGCCTTTTCTCCGACGCACTTCAGCGCGGATTTGCAACAACAGTGTTTGATCCATGTTAGTAGTTTATAAAATTAAATAAAAAACTGTAAATCAAGTTTACTGTGATATCCTGTCTGATATGGTGGCATGTTTCAATTTCAATTCATAAGATTTCAAACCAAATAATACCAAACAGCGTTTACGCATGAACCTCTATCCGAGGGGTCGGCAAGTTTGGCCTCGGGCCATATTTTTTCTTTAGAGTCACTTCATGTCGGCCAGAACATAATCAGAGTTTAATATATACTGATGATGATTATTGTTAATTAATGCATAAACAAGGGAGTGACGAGAGAAAGTGGGAGCTCACTTGGATGATCGACTGAAACCCGTATTACGCACAAATTAAGAGACAAAAAAAAACAAATCACACCTCTTTACGCTTTTTGTATTGTAATATCTGTTGTTTTATTTATTAATCATGTACCAAAATCTTTAATGGGATTTATTAGGCAGAAATAACAGTTTTCAGGACAGGGAATGCCAGATGTTTTTATTCATTAACTGGGATATTCAAGCTGAAATCAACTTTTAACGACTCTTCTTAAAAACCTGACAAATAATTCACAGTCAACGTTCATACAGACGTGTTCTTGAGCTTTTCTTATTGACAGTTCACTGTTGACCTGCAGCTGCCATCCGTGCGCAATTCAGCACTACCTTATGTTTATATGAGACAGCATGAATGAGTCAACAGTCTGCTCCTGTCTGATCTGCTCTCAGATAAACTAACAAACATCAGAACAGATGATTAAACAAAGTTTTTGTCTCTGTTATGTCTTTCATCTCCTCTGCTGCGATCTTTCATGAGGACAGAGCGGCCGCTTTACGGTTCAAACGAAAAAAAAGGGGGACACTATATGCCGACCTCTGCTCTGTCTTATGTGGCTGTGTATGAACAAATAATGTGAATTACACAAATGCGCAGGTATTTACCTCTGTGAATCACCCACATGTGCTCCAACCACCCCGAGAGAGCAGAGTCTGTTCAAACGGGGTGGCTTCTTCTCCTACACAAGCCCCCCCACCCCTTCCCCCGTTCCGACCACATGGGTCTCAGCTTCACCCTGATTTTGGACCAATCCCTTCATCTCTACTTGTGTGCCCTCTGACAGCCTCACATACTCTCCCACTTACTCATCTTGTATTTGTTGCTTATAATTATATCATATTATTCCAATCTATTATGTCAGGACATCGTGTCAAAGAGGACTATTTGCACACCTCCACTTCAGTGAGTGCCTCAAAAGCACTTTCCATGAAATTCTTTATTAAGACCATCTTACTATTTTTTTTAATTTTCTGATCATCCAGAGAGGGAAATCTCAAGCGCAGGGCTCATTTAAATGTGATTTGTGTATGTATTTGGAGGCGTGGACGGGGAGGAATCGGGTACTCAAACATGTGCGCTCAACTCCACGCTGATAGAGATGTACAAAGGATATGTGCTTGGATTCATGCGTGCGCACAGATTCATACATCTGGATATTTTTGTGCGTACGACGTTTTCCTGATTTGATCGTACGCCATGTTCTAGTATGAAATCCACGCAAGTCTTTGTACATGAGGCCCCAGGTTGGGGCAGGCGAGCTTGCAGCGCACCTTCCGCGCAGTTTTTTGTCAAGAAATTGTCACTGCACCAACCTGAATCTGCCAGCACCTCCCCCTGGTTCGTCTTCACACGAGGCAGCCGTTCTACGAAATATCCTGATTGGCTGTCCACGGCGATGTGCCAATGAAATACACACTGTGCCGGGGGTGCCAGAACGCTCCACCCTGTGCTGTGCGACGAAATTAGGGCCCTTTATGTTTTTTGGATGTCTGTGTATGTTAAGGCTGAATCAGTGACAGGACCCTCATCTGTCTCCCTCTGTCAGTGGCTTCATGAACATGTGTCCTCTCATGCTGGAAGCAGACATTTTAACTGGTAATACACCAGCACTAATATTTCATGCATGTACTCAGGATAACCTGTTGAACTTCTCAAAGCACCACAGATAACTCCTTTATTAACTGAACATGAACACTGATGTAAAGCTCATGTCCCCGTTTTTTTTTTTGTTTTGTTTTACTTCACCAACAGACGAGATGTGCCATCCAGATGCGTTGCTGTATTGTATGAGCGGACTTTTGATAGTAGAGACCACCCTGATTGTCTTCATGGCCTTCTCATTGTACAAGATGTACAAAAGGATCTTCCTCTTATCTCAAGGTATGATAACTAACACTGTCTGAATCTCTCTGTGGTCATTAAGGACTGATTTATGATTAGAGAAATGTTTATGTTTCATGTTCAGAGGCACGAGAAGCTCCTTCCACAACAAACCTGGAGGTAAGATCACCTCCTCTGATCATTTTCTTTACATTATTCAACTTTCCTGGAGGTCCACATCATGATAGACTCGTCCATATTTTTTCAGGGTGACAGAAACGCAGAGGACGTCTGTTATGCTACTGTGGACATCAAAAAGAAAAACACCTCAAGAAGACAGAAAGATAAGACAAATGATGATTGTGTGTACTCCAGTATAAAACTGTAGATGCTCAAATGTTTAATTTGACTTTGGTTTAATGGGATGTTGTACACTTTTTAACAGCAAGAGCTTCATGACTTAAGTTTGTTATCTCATGTTTGCTTTCCTCGGATTTTGTAAATAAATGTTCAATTTTACACTGGACGTGTTTTATTTCACTAAATTGAACCCTTTAGCTTAACTTTAGTCTCTACATTTACCATTAGTCTGACAAAAACTAGAGTATTTGAAGTTATTTTATCCCAGGTATTTACTCTAAGTACCCCTTCTCAGGAATCAGAAGTTGGGATGTTATTTCATGCTTTGCCACAGCCATCAGATTGTCCAAATAATCTTTAAGCCATACTGTATTTTAAGTGTGAATTCCTCGCATGGTCATCTCCAATTTTATATTTTTCTTGCAAATCAGAACCAACACAAGGACAATGAGCTGAGATCAGTGTTTGGCAGGAACATTATATCAATGGTACGGGTGTTCATCAGCAAGAATCTGGTGTTACACATGATGTGAAGGTCGATGATAAAAAAATATCCAACTACAGATGCAGCCGCTTCAACTGTCCCCTTCCAACATAATGCCAGCCAAAATCCAGCTAGTTACCAACCTCCATGTCAGGGTTTGTACCCAAAACTAACAAAAACAAGGTGGAGGACCCAAGAGAAGATTAAACACGAAAATGCTTTATGTTAAAGAAACAAAAAAAGGATCAGAACTGAAAATCCAGTCCAACATATAAAGTCAAAATATGAAACTAAACTGGAACAAAGAGACAGTAAAGCAAAGTCTTGCAAAAAAGAAATCAATCAAATAACTGACACTACCTAAAAACTCTGGAGATCACACTGAGAACACTGGAGACTCTGAAGAAGGCTGAGGAACACGAGCACATGGTGAAACACGAAAGACGAACGACCCAACACTGAAGACAGGCAACACAGAGACTAAATACACAGAGGAAACATCAAGCACAGGTGAGACAGTAACACAGGTGGAGGGAATCATCATCATGGAGACACAGAAGGGAGGGAAGGAAAACAACACCAGGAACACAGGGATTTTCAAAATAAAGCAGGAAACATGAGGGACAAGACAAAACCGGTAACTTAACTAAAATGAAGAACAAAATCAAGAGAGCAAAAGGAAACATGATATCTAACCAAGGAACATTATACAAGATAAAACTAAATAATAAAAAAAAAAAGTATCATGACACTCCAACCAACAAAAGGTCAAAACAAGACTTAGTGTTTGATTTTTTTTTATTTTTGTTTTTGTTTTTTTGCCCGTAGTTTCTATATTTAGTGGAACTTTTCATAATTGCTAGTAATTAAAATTTCTATTCATATATTCTATAAAATATAAGTAGCAATGGTACTATGTGTATCACATCCTTGTGGGGATCTCTTTAAAGCCATGAGGATGGGCAGGTCGTAGCACTTTACTGTCACAGACCAGCGTAGGCTCTGCCAAAGAAATAGGGGAACGTTTATGTTGCTTGATCTGTATACAAGCACATATTGCAATGCTAGGGTGAAATATGTCATCATTTGTTCTTATTACATTTCATGACATTGGTGCATTTTGGGACAAATATATATCAAAGTCACATATATCATAGCATCAGCTCTCATTCTCTTTAAATCAGTGTGCACCACCAGGAGACTGCTGTTTCAATTTTAAGACAGCAAAAATAACACAGAAATCTACACGAAATATGGTAATGCTCAAATTTAAGTGCTTATTTTCACAGATTCAGAACAGAAGAAATGATCCAAAAGACCAGTCAGAAACTTCATATATAAATAAAACCTCTTTAACTATTTCGATGTCAAGTCAAAACCGGCAAGATCAGGCATGTAAACATAATAATAGACCTCATCACTCAGATAACTGTGGTCTTTAATCAATCTGTTTTCTCATTTTCCCTGAGCCACCACCTTATCGTGGTGGCTGGGTTTGCATGTCCCAGTGACCCCAGGAACTATGTTGTCTGGGGCTTTATGTCACTGGTAGGGTCTCACAAGGCAAACAGGTCCTGAGGGAGGGTCCAGACATAGCGTGGCTCAAAGACCATGATGAAAATGAAGATGGTTGGCTTCCAGTCTCACTTGACCTGAAGGGGGAGGATACCCCCGCCCCCCTCCCCCGGAGCCGGGCCTGGGGATGGGGCTTGCCGGCGAACCCCTGGTGGCCAGGCCTTTGCCCACAGGGCTGACAGGGCTAAAGCTGATTTAGGCTGCGTTTACATGGCACTGAAAGCGGTCAAACCCGATAAGTTTTTGTTGCGTTTTGGACTTGCGTTTAGATGAGAGCGCGTTGCGTTTCCATCAAAAACGGAAACTCTTGAAAACGATCTCCAGAGTGGAAAGATTTGAATACACTCTCCATTCAGCTCCGTGTAAACCCGTATCAGAGCGTTTCAGGGTGAAACGCTGACGTCACCACATGCGCAGTACTCTTTCACATGAAGGCTGTGCACGCATACCAGAAACAACAACCGCTTCGGCCGTCTGCCGAGTAATATGTGAGCGTCTTACCATGCTCGGTTTGTTATCCAGACAAAACTATCCAGACTGATTTACTGTCCAGACTGATTTGTTGTCCAGAAAAGAAACTCCTGTGTCACTGTGCGTCTAGTGGAGCTTTAAGCAGAGTTTCAGGAGGGGACCACACCTCAACCACGCCTCTTCCCGTGTTCCTATAAATTCTAACCGGTCACTTCCCTTTCGTTTCACACACTCGATGCACGGCACGGCGCCAGAAAAGACGCTTAAACTTCAGATGTCTATTTCAAGGCATTTCTCCATCATACTCATCAACAACTCGTGAATCGGCATCACTCACCTACTGAGCGGACCCACACCCGATGTTCAACCAGCCTTGAGGCACTCTTCAGCCGAAATGCGCCTCGCCGCTTCAGAGCCGAAACCATGCCATCCACCGTCCGAGGCGAGCCGAAACCACGCCATCCACCATCCGAGCTGAGCTGAAACCACGCCGTCCACCATCCGAGCCGAACCAAAACCACGCCGTCCACCATCTGAGCCGAGCCGAAACCACGCCGTCCACCGTCTGAGCCGACCAGACTGAGTGAGTCCGAAACAAAAGCCGCCATCAAAAAGTGAGTCCAGCACAGCAAGTTTCCTCTCTGGTCTTCATTCAGGCTCTCTTCATCAAACCAAATCCATCCGACTAATCCTCGTATGTCCATGAAGTTCTGAAGCCTCAGAACCAGCTTTGATGAAGTCCAATCAGCTCATCGTGGTTACCGGGATTCCCCCCACCTCCTCCTCACCCAATTGCCACCGGCCACGAGTCCATTCACTGGACACGCCCCGCAGCTCTGCGGAGCCGCGTAGAGTCCCGCAGAGCCCCGCCGGCGTGTCAACACACCGATCATTACTCCCATCCTTCACTAGCTCTCAGGCTATCCCCCAGTCTCACGACCAACAGAAACGCCATTTTCTCGAACTGCTTAGAACAAAAACAAACTTTTCTTTCGTTAGCCTTAGTCCAGTCAATAACGCGCTTCCGGATGACGTTATCACGCATCAACTGCGCGTCAACGATCCCCGTTAAAGGTAAAGTAAGTTGTCTAAGAAACTAAAGATGAAAAGCTGTAAACAATTATTAATTTAAATACAAAAATGTATGATGAGTAAATAAGCAAATAATACTAAATCAATAAAATGACTCATAAAGGTGAAAATAAATAAATAAATAGATATACAATAAAATAAAATAATAATAAACATCAAGCTTCTAAAGCACAATTCAGGCCTCCACACAAACTCTGGACAGAAGTGATAGACAACCAATGACAGCCTTTCAAAGTTTGCTTAGTTGTCTTAATTATCTAATCATGTCTAATCTAATCATATCGCTCTCTATATATTGTATCATACATCATCAGATCTAATCCGATATCATTCAACTATACCGTATCTCCGTTTCAATGTAACATGATGTCATATCTTACATCTCATATAAAATGGCATCGCATCTAATCAACTCGTATTGTATCGTATTGTATCATCATACCATAAAGTATTGCTTCGTTCTCCTACAATATAAAGTCATATATTGATTATTAATCAATACTAGGGCGGCACGGTGGCGCAGCTGGTAGAGCGCATGCCTCACAGCAAGAAGGTTCCCGGTTCGATTCCGGGTCGGGAGGGCCTTTCTGTGTGAAGTTTGCATGTTCTTCCCGTGCATACGTGGGTTCTCTCTGGGTACTCCGGCTTCCTCCCACAGACCAAAAACATAATCATTAGGTTAATTGGTGACTCTAAATTGTCCTTAGGTATGAATGTGAGCGTGAATGGTTGTCTGTCTCTCTATGTGGCCCTGCGATCGACTGGCGACCGATTCAGGGTGTACCCCGCCTCTCGCCCGATGATAGCTGGGATAGGCTCCAGCCCCCCGCAACCCCGAAAGGGATAGCCGGGTATAGAAAATGAATGAATGAATGAATAATCAATACTAATCAGCATGTTACATTGTTTCATTGTATAATGAGGTTCTACATAACGCTAGATCATGTTGAATCAAATCTTACCGCTCTACATTTTATGTTATCATGCCTCATCAATAAATTCAAACCATATTGCATTATATCCTTCCTCATAAATGGCATTGTTTCGGATCAATCAGCCTCTTTCATTGTTTTATCGTAATACATCATTCCGTATACAATTAAACATTATTGAATCAAATCATATTGCCCCATTTATATTTTATCATTACTCATCAAATTATTTAAATCGATTCGTCTCTTTTATCCTTATTAAATAAAACAGCATCTTTTCAACCGTACTTCTTGGTTTCATCATACCGCATGGTTCTGTTTTACATTGATTGGCATGATATCTCTCTTTATTAATGGCTACTATATTATACATCTTCCATTGTTCTCCTTATCACGTTGCTATATAACACTAGGGGGCCATTTACACGGGGCTGAATACAGTCAGATCTGAAAAGTTTTCATTGCGTTCTGGCCTTGTGTTCCCATGGAAACTCTTGCGGTTTGTCCGAAACAAAAATTTGGAATCTTTTGGAAACAGGCTCCAGAGTGGAGAGTTTTCAAAACGCTCCTCCATGCAGCTTCGTGTAAACCTGAATCAGAGCACTTCAGGTTGAAACGCTGTCATTACCGAATGTGCAGTACTCTTTCACATGAAGGTTGCATGCGCTTAACAGGAACAAAAACTTGTGCTCGGTTTGTTCTCCAGACAAAACTGTCCAGTCAGATTTGTTGTCTGAGCTGATTTGTTGTCCAGAGAAGAATCTCCAGCGTCCTTGTGCATCCACTCGCCATTGTTGTTTGTGAACGTTTTCTTCTTAATACGTGTATTGTGACAGCGCTGCCTCTCATGTAAACCTACACTGCCATCTACTGAACTGACATGTTTACTGCAGTGTTCTTCAGCGTCTCCGTCTGAAGGCGGATTGACTTGAATACGCAAAGGAAAAATGTTTGCATTTTTAAGTCAGAATGTCCCTGTTAAATCAAGGTGCATCATTTCTTTTATTTTATGGCATCTTATGCAATTGTACTTACATTATTTCATCGTGTCACACTTTCTGTGTAAAACTAAATTACATCAATTCAGATTGCTCTGTTTTATCGTATGGTAACTCATCAATCACGTCAAATCATGGTGCATAAATGCTTGTATTAAATGGCATTGTATCTTGTGTAACTCTGCATATTACATCGTTTCGTTGCATCACATGGCTCCATTTAACACTAAAGTTTATTGATTCATATATTCTATATTCAATCCTATAGAGGCTCATCAAATCACGTCAAATTGTCATGCATAATATCATGTCGTACTTCACCTCGGCGTATACTTACCTCCGCCAAGGAGGTTATGTTTTTGGGAGAGTTTGTCTGTCTGTCTGTCTGTCTGTCTGTCTGTCTGTACATCCGTCTGTCCGTCCATCTATCCGTCCGTCCGTGAGCAAAATAACTCAAAAAGTGATGGATGTATTTGGATGAAATTTTCAGGAAATGTTCAGCATGGGAAAAGTTAGAACTGATTTGATTTTGGTCTTGATCCGGATCAGCGTCTGGCCGCCATGGCAAAAAATGTGATTTCTGTGAATAACTACAGAACTAAAATAGATATCATTCTTAATGCAGTTGCTAATGGTATGTTTTCATGGTCAAGGAATCTAAATATTTCAATGAAATAAAGGTAGGAGTAATATTTATGGTCAAAATGACAATATGGCGGAGGTCTGCGCTCTCCGAGTGCTTTCTAGTTGTCAAGTAAATCATGTCTCTTCACATAATATTCAATTATACCGCTTCATTCCACTTTCGTATCATCCTGGCACCGAGATGTCAGTACCTTTGCTAGCCTCTTTCATCAACAACACAGGGTGATACAAGTATGAGTACCCAGCACTAGAGCGCCAGTGCCAGTGCTGGCTACAACAAATAATATAAAGGATCAACCAGCAGAGGCTCCAGGAACCAGAACATCATCATCGGCCATCAAAGGTCATTTCAGTTGGGGCACCTGGCACCGGGATGCCAGCGCCTTTGCTATCCACCATCATCAACCACACAGGGTAATGCAAGTACGAGCACCTGGCACCGGGATGCCAGCACCTTTTCCAGCCACTTTTATCAACTATTCAGCTCCTCTTTCCTTCCGTTAGATTTCGACAACAGTTCAAGTCATGCCGAAGTCCTCGTTGATCAGATAAGTTTCACCTTCCCCATGAATGATAAACACATGCACAGGTTTTTTCGTTTCTAAAACTCCTACTGTCTTTTCAGCATTTTTGGAGGTTCTAAAACAATCAGCATCTCGGTTTAGAAAACCAATTCGTCAGATTGTCACGCCGGTTTTCAAAAGTGCTATTGTCTTAGCTGAAAAAATTCCTCAATTTTGGCACTTTACAGACATTTATCCGAATCAGTCAATCTCGATTGTGTACAAATATTTTACTGCATTCTACTAGTCAGTTAACAAGGTTAATCAATTTTCACTTTAAGCCCTTGACTGCCTCTCAGTCATTCATGTTGTTTTCATAACAACATCAGCCTCTAGAACTCTGTTAAAATTGTCATTCGGTTCAGGTTTACTTTATGCTACATCAGGCTATTCTCCCACTCAGTCGCCTTTAATAACAAGTAATGTTGCGTTCACACCGCAAGCGACTCTGCAATCAAAATCGCATCGCCCACTGAACTGAGGTCGGGTATCCAAAAATATCTCATTGTGGTCACCGTTGCCGTCGGCCGTTACTCTGTGAGGTCACGTACGCTCGAGTATCACCGCGTTCGTATTATATATCATATTACAGGATGTATAAAGGAACTTTTCCAACTGTATCTTTTTCACTCAATTACCAAACACAAAACACTGCAGCTGATGCCCTGCAGCAGCATCTTCTGAGTTTTCTGTGGTCCGTTATGTGGAACTAATTTTCTCACCGACTAATGTTTCCCACACGGACACAAATTGTTCCTCTGTAGTCCAAATAAAAACTGTTTGTCACGGGTACCGTCACACGTGCTTTTACTGCTAATTGGCTGTTAACACACAGCCAAACACGACATCGCCTGAAAAGATCAACTTTTTCTTTTAACTTTGACATTGCACTACGTGTGAAGGGATCGTCTTGTACGCAGCATAGGCATCGCAGGAGGGTTAGCCCCGCCTCATCGCAGTTGTAAGTTGACTTGCATGGAGAGTTACTGCGAGGTGGAACAAGTAGTGTCCGGTGTGTAAGAATACTTAAATTGAGCTCAGACTACGCGCTTGTTACAACCTCATCTATCCAATTCTTCTCTTTTTTTTTTTTTTTCTTTTTTTTTTTTTCCAGTGAGGAGATGTGATCTTCGAGTAGCCCTATTGAATGAAAAGTCCTTTTCCCATGTATCAAGTGCTTATTTATAGCGGCTTCTTCTGCTGACTGGTGCACTGTTTTTATTGTCTGAGATCATGGCACATGCTGCTATTAGTCTTGATTTCATTCACCCGTTGAGGCACATGCGCTCACCCTCATGGGCATGGAGCATTTCTGCCTCTGTCAAGTGAAGCAGGCACTCATTCAGGCAGAGCACCAAAACAACGTGTAAGATACTTATAACATTGTATTTTGTGGGGCTCCTGTCTGTTATGGGCCTCAAGGATCCTTCAAAATTGACCTCCCCTTATGGACAAAAAAGCAGCCTCCTGCTCTGCCTACAGAAACCTGGATGCCAGACATTAAAAGTTATAAACAAAACAGCAAAAACTGAAATGCAAATTCAGTGAGTATATATGTCACTTCATGAGCACTGTTGACTTTTACCTCAGAAAAGTCAAGATTTCTAAAGAGCAAACAAAAAACATCCTGTTACCAGAAGGTGAGCAGCTACACAGCGTCACATGTGGTTGTTTCTTGGTTGTTGTTTTTTTCTTTTAGTTTGATCTCTGGGTTGGATTTGGTCATTGGTGACAGAGAAGAGCATGAAGAACAAACAGACAGCCCCAAAGTGAGCACCTCAGCATGTTTCCTCTGTAGATTCTGTTTCTTGTCAGCCAATCAAACGCACCGTGGTCTACAAAGAGAGCAGAAGCTGTCAGTTCTCCTTCAGTCAGTGAGCACAATGACATCTCCAACATTTGTCCTCGTCCTCACATGTTTGGTCCTGGGGGAAACTGGTGAGTTGACTTTCTCTTGCTTTATTTCTAAGTCTTCATATGTTCATTTTTCATTCAATATTTCTGATGTTAATATGTTTTAACATAAACTTTTGTCTTTTATTTCAGCCCAGGGAGCTGATTTGAAATCACCCTCATCAGTTCATCATGAGAGACGACAAACTGGAGAGACTCTGACTTTAACATGTGATCATGGTGACTCCAAGTGGATTTATTGGTTTAAGCAAACTCTTAGAGAGGAACTTAAGCCCATCTCTGTCAGAAATAGTTATGCTTTTAATAGTTTGTTTGGTGAGTTCAAGAATGATCCACGCTTCACACTGGGTACTAAAAATAATGAAAGTCTCACTATCTCAGCTTTACAGCCGTCAGATTCAGCCACTTATCACTGCATAA
The DNA here is from genome assembly GCA_036419115.1 of Scarus forsteni. NCBI lineage: Eukaryota > Metazoa > Chordata > Actinopteri > Labriformes > Labridae > Scarus > Scarus forsteni. The sequence continues at coordinate 842,949 of JAZDUH010000061.1, read as the reverse complement.
GCTGTGATACAGTCAGGGTACAAATTCTGGAAACAGTATCTCTCAGTGTAGAAGGTTCTGGTTTGGCCGTCCCAGCTTTGGTCCATCAGTCTGAATCTGAAGCCGTCCAGCATGGAGGCTCTGTGACTCTGAGCTGTACAGTCCACACTGGGGGCTGTGATGGAGAACACAGTGTTTACTGGTTCAAGGACTCTGAAGAATCTCATCCAGGACTCATTTACACCCATGGAGGCAGGAACCATCAGTGTGAGAGGAGACACAGCACAGAAACAAACACCTGTGTCTACAACTTACCTCTGAGGAGCCTGAATGTTTCTCATGCTGGGACGTATTACTGCGCTGTTGTCTCATGTGGACACATTCTGTTTGGAAATGGGACCAGGCTGGACTTTGGAGGTGAGTGTCTTCTTACCAACTATGTCCTCAATCATCAGAGGTGGAGTTAGAATAAATTATTCCAACTTAACTGTATTGATTTGACACTTTAACTAGACAAAGGTTTAAAAGACTTTAAAAACATGTATATGCACATAAATATAAAAAACTAGGAACAATAACCCAAACACAGAGGAAGTGCTCCAAAAATAAAATCTGGTTTATTTGCTACAAAATCCAAGAAAATACAAAAATCTCTCTGCATCAAATGAGAGACAAATCTTGAGGAAATAATACAGAAATTCAACAAAAAAATTATAAGCCATCACAATATATATATATATATATATATATATATATATATATATATATATATATATATATACATATATATATATATATATATATATATATATATATATATATATATATATATATATATATATATATATATATATATATATACATATATATATATATATATATAATAGTCTGAGACTGTGGATGATAGAAGCTTTTACCCGGGTAAATAAAAGCAATAAAAAGACATCAAAAGTCTTAAATCAATAAAACTAAACCAATTAAAAAAGATAGTAATACTAACATTTTCTACAAAGCCTCTCTTTAAAATGTTTTATTGGCACATTATAAGCATGTTAATGACGTTTAAAATAATTTAAACAGGTGTTTATTATATTTATCACTTTCTACTATTGAATATAATGAGTTGCTACCACATTTATGGTGATCCATCATTTGCATATACTTGTATGCGATATATAAAACAAAAACCTAATGCTATATCACATTAAATATGAAAGAGCATTGCTTTATGCTTGACATTTGATTTGCTAACTACCATTGTTCAAAATTCTAGATATACCCCAAAATCAATTTTCAGACACTCATTTTACTGTTCAACTTGTTTTTCATCAGATTGATCTCTATTTTTAAATCTATTCTATCAGTCTAAATTTGTATTTGACTTAAAAAAAATCTGGTAGCACTTTAGATTACAGCCCGCGTCTTACAGTGTAGTTTCCTCAACTGTTGGGGTAACTCACACATGTACCATGACATTTTGCGGTATTTATGGGGTAGCTACACTCGCGTCTTACAGTGTAAGTCCTGGAGTCTTACAGTGTAGTTTCCCTTGTCTTACCATGAACTTATCAGGACTGTGTAATTTTCCTGGACATACGCTTTTGCTGTGCATACCTTAATGTGCCACTTCCTGTTAAGAATCAGCATGGATACAGATAATGTAGACCAGTGATGAACTAAAATGCTGTAATGTATTGATGAATATGTGTTTCACAAAATAATGACAAGACATGCAGACGTATAAAATGTCTTTATTTTTTCAAAATACACAGACACCTCACAAAGTAATTCACCTTTTAATTAACCTGGCCATTAAGATCACACTTGTCTTTGCTTACTGTCTAACTGTCCAGTACTTTCACTGCGACAACCCAGCACTTAACCTGTAACTACTGATCAACATCTGGAACCGGGCTGTATTATAAAGTGCTCACTTGTTGGCTTTACTTACTGTGTAACTACCCTCTACTTTACTGTAACTACTGGTCAACATCTGGAACCGGGCTGTATTATAAAGTGAAAACTTGTTGGCTTTACTTACTGTGTAACTACCCTCTACTTTACTGTAACTACTAATCAACATCTGGAACCGGGCTGGATTATAAAGTGCTCACTTGTTGGCTTTACTTACTGTGTAACTACCTTCTACTTTACTGTAACTACTGATCAACATCTGGAACCGGGCTGTATTATAAAGTGCTCACTTGTTGGCTTTACTTACTGTGTAACTACCCTCTACTTTACTGTAACTACTGGTCAACATCTGGAACCGGGCTGTATTATAAAGTGAAAACTTGTTGGCTTTACTTACTGTGTAACTACCCTCTACTTTACTGTAACTACTGGTCAACATCTGGAACCGGGCTGTTTTATAAAGTGATCACTTGTTGGCTTTACTTACTGTGTAACTACCCTCTACTTTACTGTAACTACTGGTCAACATCTGGAACCGGGCTGTATTATAAAGTGAAAACTTGTTGGCTTTACTTACTGTGTAACTACCCTCTACTTTACTGTAACTACTGGTCAACATCTGGAACCGGGCTGTTTTATAAAGTGCTCACTTGTTGGCTTTACTTACTGTGTAACTACCCTCTACTTTACCTGTAACTACTGATCAACATCTGGAACCGGGCTGGATTATAAAGTGAACACTTGTTGGCTTTACTTACTGTGTAACTACCCTCTACTTTACCTGTAACTACTGATCAACATCTGGAACCGGGCTGGATTATAAAGTGCTCACTTGTTGGCTTTACTTACTGTGTAACTACCCTCTACTTTACCTGTAACTACTGATCAACATCTGGAACCGGGCTGGATTATAAAGTGCTCACTTGTTGGCTTTGCTTACTGTGTAACTACCCTCTACTTTACTGTAACTACTGGTCAACATCTGGAACCGGGCTGGATTATAAAGTGAACACTTGTTGGCTTTACTTACTGTGTAACTACCCTCTACTTTACCTGTAACTACTGATCAACATCTGGAACCGGGCTGGATTATAAAGTGCTCACTTGTTGGCTTTACTTACTGTGTAACTACCCTCTACTTTACTGTAACTACTGGTCAACATCTGGAACCGGGCTGGATTATAAAGTGAACACTTGTTGGCTTTACTTACTGTGTAACTACCCTCTACTTTACTGTAACTACTAATCAACATCTGGAACCGGGCTGGATTATAAAGTGAACACTTGTTGGCTTTACTTACTGTGTAACTACCCTCTACTTTACTGTAACTACTGGTCAACATCTGGAACCGGGCTGTTTTATAAAGTGATCACTTGTTGGCTTTACTTACTGTGTAACTACCCTCTACTTTACTGTAACTACTGGTCAACATCTGGAACCGGGCTGTATTATAAAGTGAAAACTTGTTGGCTTTACTTACTGTGTAACTACCCTCTACTTTACCTGTAACTACTGGTCAACATCTGGAACCGGGCTGGATTATAAAGTGAACACTTGTTGGCTTTACTTACTGTGTAACTACCCTCTACTTTACCTGTAAGTACCCAGACCTTTCCTACGGTCTTGGTAATGTAATGTAAAAAGTTAAAACCAAGGAGACGACAATAAGATTGCTGTTAAAACCAGATTTTTTTAAATTAAAAACTGTTTTTTAAAACACAAGCAGGTGGGTTTAAAATGGAGCAGGCAACTGTCCTCTATAGGATGCAAAGTCTATTAAAAAGGGTTAAAACGCCAGCCAGCAGTTAGGGTCCTTCCTCTTCCCTTGCTCCTCCAGTGACAGACAGGACCTCAGCCAAGGACACCTGTAATTAAGAAGAAACAGTGGCAGTGGGGGTGCACAACGAAATACAAGCCGAGTGACCTCTTCCTCCTAAGCAAGAGTGCTACAACAGCGAAGAATACTTACGCGGCAGGCAGAGCTCCTCACTCTGCTCCGCTGTTGTAAGGACGCGTCGTAACACTCTGGACTTTACTTCTCAGCTGGACTCTGCTTGGCAGCTGTCTGCTCCGCTGTGCTCGGCTGCTCCTTGTGTTGCGTCCTCTCAGTGCCACCCCGTTTGTGCTCCTTCCGGCGTTCTCCCACTTCCAGGTGTGCCACAGGTTAAATTGTCCCCTCTCTACTCTGATTGGCCACAGACCAGTTCCGTTCTCCAGCCCCATTGGGAGCCTCTTGGGGTAATAAAGTGCTCTACAGGTGCAGGCTATCAAGATTAAGAGTGTCCCGGCAGGAAGTAATTAAAAAAAAATACTAAAAACATGCTATAAATAAACTAAAAACAATTAAAACAATCACACAAAATATAAAAACATGCAGAATAAAAACACAAAATAAAACCAATACATCTGCCGTGCGACAGTAAGACACGGGAAACTACACTACACAGTGTAACTACCCCATAAATACCGCAAAATGTCATGGTACATGTGTGAGAGTTACCCCAACAGTTGAGGAAACTACACTGTAAGACACGGGAAACTACACTGTAAGACACAGGCTGTAATCTAAAGTGCTACCAAAAATCCTTTGGGAATCTCACTGCAAGTGAATAATATTGGCGTACAAAATATAGTTTTGAATTTCACCAATGTATTGACATGTTAATCATATGAAAATTAAATATAATACTTTACTCATTTTTCCAAAATGTATTTTAACCCATCTAATGCCTACTTAAGTGACTTGTTATCTCATTACAATGGATTATTTTAGTATTCACAATGTGTTATGAATTTATAAAATTTATTGCAACAATGAAAGTCTCAATAAATTTCAGTCTGTTAGTGACCTGCATATATGTTTGATCAACACCTAATGCTTAACCGAGTTTCAGCTTTAGTGTTAAGAAGGATTGTGAACAGTTTAAGTTCTCATACTTTAAAGCATAACTACAGTTTAATACACGTGTGTTTATAACTCATTTCAAACTGTTATTTTAATGACTTATGATTGCAATTGCTTAAACCTATGACTGTACAGCCTTGAAAAATGAAGCAGAAAACCATATAAACATGCTTATAACGTATTATGAAGAGAAACTGTTTAGACAGTGTTCCCAATAAGACAAGAAAAGAATAAAAGAGGAGCAGTCTCTAAAAACTAAAGAACTCATTTCTCTAGTTATGATCAAAACTGCTGAGACTCGCACTGGTGACAAATTCCTTTAAAATTCCTGGATCTCCACCCAGATTCAGATCACCACCGAAATGTAGTCAACTGTCCCGTGTGTGATGACAAACATTCCCTGAACATTTCATCTAAATCTGACCCAACTTTTTGTGTTATCTTGCTGAGAGACAGACAGACAGACAAATAAAGCTGGCAAAGCCATGACTTCACAGCATATGTAGAAATTGTATGTTTCCATAGATGTTCCTAAGAGTAAAAAATGAAGTAAAATAAAACATGATATTTATTCAAATCAAACATTTTTTTGTTAACTCACCCAGCAGAAAAGAATGAAAGCTCATGTCTCTGTTTCTTCTGTTTTACTTCACCAACAGACGAGCTGAACTTGGTGTATTCTCTGAGTGGACTTTTGATATTTGAGACCATCCTGATCGTCTTCATGGCCTTCTCATTGTACAAGATGTACAAAAGAATCCTCCTCTTATCTCAAGGTATGATAACTAACACTGTCTGAATCTCTCTGTGGTCATGAAGGACTGATTTTTGATGAAAGACATTTTTATGTTTCATGTTCAGAGGCTCGAGCAGCTCCTTCAACAACAAACCTGGAGGTAAGATCACCTCCTCTGATCATTTTCTTTACATTATTCAACTTTCCTCGAGGTCCACATCATGACAGACTTGTCCATATTTTTCAGGGTGATAGAGACACAGAGGACGTCTGTTACGCTGCTCTGGACGTCAAAATGAAAAACACAAGAAGACAAAAAAATAAGACCAATGATGATTGTGTGTACTCCAGTGTAAAACTGTAGATGTTTAAATGTTTTATTTGACTTTAGTTTGATGGGATATTGCACGGTTGTTTTTTAACAGCATCAGCTTCATGAATCAAGGTTGTCATCAAATGTTTACTTTCCTTGAAGGATTTGGCTTTTCTGAATAAATGTGGGATTTAAGACACAGGTATTTTATTTTGCCAAAGTGAACCCTTAGCTATACTCACTGATTTTGCCCTTAGTCCCCCCTCTCAGGAATCAGAAGGTTTGAAGTAATTTGAAGCATGCCCCTGCCGTCAATTGGTCCAGATAATCTTCAAGCATTAGTGCAAATATGACTGTTTCATTGCTTTCAATCTAATGTAAAGACTGCAGGTGGTGCTGCCTATGGTGTCATACTAACAAAAGCACATAAGTGTAAGTAAACCAGGAAGCCTCACATTCTTATTTTACACTTTTAAAGTCACAAACATGGAAACACTCAAAAACACTGTTTCACGGTCTTTTAGCCAGAAATCCACCAAGAGTGCAAGGCCAGGTGCAGGGCACAAAGAGGTTGGATTATGTGCCTTGATCATACATCGCTGTGTTTTGTAACATAAGTCCAACTATTCAAAATGTTAGCTCATTCAAAACTGATTTTGACTCAAGTGATGATCACCTGCCTTCAGTTGTAGATACAAGAGGATATTTTTATGAATGAGAAAAAAAGAGGATGAATTTTGCAGATGGAGTCACAGGTAGATGGAGGGATGGAAAAAAACTGTTGTGTAAACTGAGGAGCAGGATGGATTATAAGTTACCTGGTGGTTCAGATGTTTGAACTGTGAGCCCAGGACCCCAGAGGTTCATTGCTGGCACTGACAATATCAAGCAGGGACCTCCTCAAGTTAGCGTTGCTAGCACAGCCTGCCTTCTGTGTTTTTTAAAGATCAAAATCCAAGAGTCCATGTGTAAGTCTGCCATTTTCATCTTAACAGCCTAAATGCAGCTTTATCTTTGAGTCAGCAATCAAAATACTGCAGAACTGCTGACATAAACAGCCCCATTTGTGACCTGTGGTAATGCAGACTACATGAAAGGTTTGGGCTAATGAAAAGATATAATATCAGGCCATATCCTAAACCAGCTCTGGACAGTTTCTCAAATCAAGTATCTGCAGAGCACATTAAGAAAAAAAATATGAATATTAAATTATTTTTGTGTAACATGTATGCTACCCTTTCAAATCTAATTTAGGTTAATAAAGATAGCAACGTTGTCATTATCTGGGTTTGTTCTGAATATTATGCTAGACTCAAGGAGTGAAGAGGACGACACCGAACACATCTCGAATTTTAGTGACACCATGTATTGTTATATTGTAGATATTCTAGATAACACAATACTGCATAAACATGTATACAATTGGATCAATCACATGTGTGGGATAAGTCCAGTACATTCATGATTCTAAATTGTCACAAAAACCAAGAGTTCACTTTTGCCTGGGAACAAAAAAAAAAAATCAGGTGCAAACACTCTTCAACAGCCCAGCGATTGAGTGTCCAGTAGGAGGGGGAAAAAGTCTAAATATTGGGGAGTGAATGTGTGCAGTAAGTTGGGCCTTAAGTGACTTGAAGGGCAAAAAATGAGGAAAAAACAAAAAAAGAGCGGCTGCAAAGGAGCCTCCTACCAGCCTGACCAGAGCAGTGGAGGTTCAGTTGATCCAATGGACACAATCTTTGGGCTTTGTGCCCAGGTTAGGCTTCTTAGCTCGCCATCATTTTGGCCTGTATAAAAAACAGGTTCAATCATATTTCTTGCGTGCACACATTAACCCAAATAACACAGACTGTGTTAGATAAATAACGTATCAATCAATATCGAACAATATATTCTAATCAAATCATAGTATTAATAAGATATAAATCAATCTGAATTGCTGTATTAAATATATTCAATACAGTGTTTTTATGTACTCTGTGCAGAAACATCCAAACATAAGTGCATAACAGCTACAACGACCATCTGATTTGCATATAAGGACATTGCATGTAAAGTGCATTCTATTTAAAGTGCTTTTGTTCCAAAAGAAATATACACATTCATAAGGTTATTTTATAATCATGACATTTATTTAATAGGACACATTCAGAGATGCAATCATTTAAGACTTGACTGACCGCACAGTCTATCAAAGGTGAGCAGGTAGGCTAGGCTACGCTATTCAATAACTCACCAATTCTATGATTCACTGTAGTTTAGTTGAAGAATATAAGACGGTAAAATGGAGCGAGCTAGGCAACGCCTACCTGCAGCAAACATTTCCTCCGTGTGCTCCTCTCACTACACCAGCATCACGCTGCAGCTGGCTGGCTCATATTAGCTAGATTGAGAGAACGCTTGATGTGATGACGTAACTGATGCTCGACGTGATGACATGTGACGCAGTGAGTAGCATTATAAAGGAAAAGAAGATAAATTGACAATTTTCCACCCAGATTACATTTGCCAAGGAGCTAATGTTTTCGCCAGGGTATGTCTTTTTTTGTGTTTGTTTGTCTGTTAGCAAGATTACACAAAAATGACTGGATGGATTTACATGAAAGTTTTACCAGAGGTGTGGTTTGGTCCAAGAAGAAGACATTACATTTTGGTGGTGATCTTAATATTTCTCTGGATGCAAAAAAATCCCCAATTTTATGAAAAATCACATTAGTTCAACATAAGGCTGTATTAAAAAAATCATATCTCTGACATCACTTCATGGTTTCACTTCAAAATATACACGATATAAATACATATGTTTATACATATATATATATATATATATATATATATATATATATATATATATATATATATATATACATATATATATATATATACATATATATATATATATATATATATATATATATATATATATACCTCAATCATCAGGGTAGATTTCAACTGGATCCGATCCAGATTGACGTCACAAAACAACATTGAAGTTCATAATGATAAATCCCATTCATGTCTCCTCTGCTGCTGTGAGGGTTTTGCACCCTTTCCATCAGGGGTGTCAAACTCATTTTAGCTCAGGGGCAACATTTAGGAAAATCTATTCTCAAGAGGGTCGGACTGGATCTGTAAAATCATAGCATAAAAACTTAAAAATAGGGACAAATTCAGTTTTGTTTTTTGTTTTTTTTTTACTTTGATCCAAACTAGAACATTCACATTCTGAAAATGTACAAATCACAAATAATCCACTTGACAAAACATTTCAAGTTGGTTAAAATTCTGAGGAAAAAATTGGTGCAATTTCAAGACCACAGTGCCTCAGTGATAGTAACTTAGACTTCATCTCAGTGCAAGCAAAGGGCTCTAATTTCGTAGACCAGACGCAGGCGCACCTGCCCTGCGATGGCCTGCGATAAGCGGACAGGGTGTGACCAGCGCACATTGCAAGTTTCCTGCAGTGGAAGGGGAGGCGCACTGCAGCCGCAGAGAGGCGCATCCACGAGGGAGGAGGAAAGGCGTGAGTGGGTTTAACACAACCGAGTGTTGTCTTCACCAATCAAATCAATGCCTCTCCTTGCCTTTAAATAAGCTGCGGCCGAGGCGCATAGTCTGATTGGTCTGAATGATCTCCACCACCGTGGAAACAGTGTGCTGGAAAGACCTGGTAGAGGAAACGGTCAGAGCCGCTGTCCCTTCAGCAACTGGCCCCGATGGCCAGTCCGTTCTCCCTGGCCATTGGGGCGCGCATGGGAGTCCACGAAGCGCGTCACCGTGTGGGCCAGCTCCCGGAACAGATGTAATCTGTTCCTTTGTCATTTATAGAAGTTTAAAATTAGGAGACAGTTACACAGCCGCAGGCATATCCAATCATCATACTTGTGATCCACCTGCACTCCTGGTCTGTCATCGCCAAATAGCAGAACCTTTGGTGATATACTGTATACTCTCCCGGTGTCTCTGCCTCATCCTCATTGCAACAATGTTCTCCATCTTTTTATATCACGTAAAAAAAAAAGACTAAAACAGAGAAATATGGGAAATCACAGGTAAATCCTTAGTGACATACATTTATTTTCTCTTTTTCCTTTGTTTTTTTTCTCCCTCTTTTCTTTGAGTTTCCTGAAATGAGAGAAGCCAGATATATACTCCGTAACAGATGTTAAGGGTGTTTATTGTTAACTCATAAGATGTGCATCAAACTTCCAGGTGCCATCAGGTTAAGTTTCTATTATTACAAATGGCTTTAATCCGACACCAGATGTGACAAGACAATTATTATAGATACAAATGTATATGCTGGTTCAGACGGTTACATTAAATAATAATAATAAAATAATAATAAGTTTATTTATATAGCACCTTTCAAGAACAGCAAAGTCACAAAGTGCTTCACAAAACAAATAAAAACAATACAAGCAATTTTTAAAGGTACAGAAAAAAAGAAAACACAGCATACAAGACATATTAAGTAAAGGCCTGACCAAACAAATAGGTCTTTAGTTGTTTTTTAAAAGAATCAACTGTTTCAGCCGATCTTAAACCCAGGGGGAGCGAGTTCCACAGAGTTGGAGCCATGACACTAAAAGCACAGTCACCTTTAGTTTTTAATCTGGAGTGTGGAACAACCAACAGGTTTTGCTCAGTGGACCGAAGAGGCCTACCAGGAATGTAGTGTTTTAAAAGTTCTGAGATGTATGCTGGAGCCTGACCATGGAGGGCTTTGAAAGTGAGCAAAAGTATCTTAAAATGTATTCTGAAATGTATGGGAAGCCAGTGGAGTGAAAACAGAATCGGTGTGATGTGTGACCTTTTTGGAGACCTGGTAAGTAGTCTAGCTGCAGCGTTTTGTACTAATTGTAGACGGTTTATAGATGTTTTACTGAGACAGGTGAAAAGTGAGTTACAGTAGTCTAAACGGGAAGAAATAAATGCATGAATAACCATCTCCATTTGAGCTCTAGAAACAATGTGTCTGAGTTGTGCAATATTTCTGAGATGAAAAAAACAAGAACGGATCAGGTTGTTAACATGATGATCTAGAGAGAGTGAGTGGCTAAAAGAAACACCAAGATTGCGAAGACTTGGTTTTGTAAAAGTGGACAGGGTTCCCAGTTTCTGAAATATGTCTGGAACTAAGCTCTCTGGAGCCAAGACAAGGACTTCTGTTTTTTCAGAGTTTAGTTGTAGTGAATTATCTGACATCCAGTCTCTAATGGCACTTAAACAACTGAGCAGGGTTGACACTTGAGAATGATCATTGGGTGTAAAGGATATATGTAGCTGGATATCATCTGCATAACAATGGTAAGATACATTTTTAAAACTGTTGATTAGGTGGCTTAATGGGAGCAGGTACAGAGAAAATAGTATTGGGCCAAGTACTGAGCCTTGAGGGACTCCACAAGCTAGAGGAATTTGAAGAGGTGTGGGGGTTGACAGTAACAGAGAAAGTTCTCTGTGACAGGTAGGAGGAGAACCAATCAAGGGCAGAGCCAGAAATACCCACCCACTGCCTTAGTCTATTAATTAAAACATCATGGTCCACAGTGTCAAATGCTGCACTGAGATCCAATAAAACCAACACAGAACATTTTCCTTTGTCACTGCTAAGAAGAAGGTCATTGAAAACTCTGAGAAGAGCTGTTTCTGTGGAATGGGACTGCCGAAAACCAGACTGATACTTATCCAGGATGTTATGAGTGTCAGGGCAGTTGAAAGTTGATTGGCAACCACTTTTCTAAAATGTGTGAGATAAAAGGGAATTTTGTAATGGGGCTATACTTTAGAGGCAGAGAACGGTCCAGAGTTGCTTATATTGTGAAGTGGTTGTATGGCGGCATGTTTGAAATATGATGGTACTTGTCCAGATTCTAATGACTTGTTGATAATTGAAAGGATGTAAGGGCTAATGCACTCAATTTCAGATTTGAGTAGATGGGTGGGCAATATGTCAAAGGGACTAGAGGATGTTTTCATAGTTCTAACCAGGTTCTTTAGTTCTTGTAGGGAGATTGGGGAGAACTTGTCCAGGACTGTTAAGCAAGGAGGGCAGGGAGCAGCAGAAGAAAAAGATGGAGTGATCTGTGCTTTTATGTCATTGATCTTACCAACAAAGAAAGAAAGAAATTTTTCACATTCATCATCAGAGGATACTGGAATACTGGGTGATGGAGAAGAGACAACATTATTAATAGTTTTAAACAGGAACTGAGGATTATGTCTGTTCTGAGTGACAAGATTTGCAAAGTATTTCTCTCTTGCATCCTTAACCATACAATTAAATTCAGCTAAAAGGTCTTTTAGATGCAGGTGGTGGACATGAAGATGTGTGGATTTCCACAACTGCTCCACTTTACGGCATTTCCGCTTAAAGAATATCATCATTCAACCAGGGGGGTGATTTTTTCAAAGGGGCCAGTCTGGATTTTAAAGGAGCAACTCTATCCAAAACAGAAAGACAGTGCTCATTAAAAGACTGTACTTGTGTGTCCACATCACCATGCAAAGAAAAATTGCAGGAGCGAAAGGAAGCAGAAAACTTTTCTGCAGTGAGATGGTTGAGGATCACGAGATTTGATTTCACGTCGACAGGGCTGAAAGTCTAAGTTAAAAGATAAATCAAATAAAATACATTTATGGTCAGAAATAAACAGTTCCTCAGGAACAACAGAATTAGCTTTTAAACCAAATGTAAAGAGAAGATCAAGAGTATGTCCTTTGACATGTGTAGCACCTGTTACATGCTGGGTCAGATTAAATGACTCAGTTAAGCCAAGAAAGTCAGAGGCAAACTTGTCAGAGACATCATCAATGTGAATGTTAAAATCACCAAGCAGTATGAATTTTGAGAGTTTTAGGATGGATGATAAAAAATCACTAAAATCTGTTAAAAAGCAGCTGTTTGGGCCAGGTGGGCGATAGACTAAGATGGCATAAAATGGGTCAGATTGGCCGATTTTAATCATCTGCACTTCAAATGAAGAGAAGGAACCAGTGTTCACCATATGGCAGGGAAACATATTTTTAAACACAGCAGCAAGGCCTCCACCCCTGCCTGAAGTTCTGGGTGAGCTCAAGAAGGAGTAATCAGGAGGACACAACCCAATAGGGGGGCATGTTCATTGGTCCTTTGCCAGGTTTCTGTTATGAACATAACAAGGCCTCCACCCCTGCCTGAAGTTCTGGGTGAGCTCAAGAAGGAGTAATCAGGAGGACACAACTCAATTAGGGGGGCATGTTCATTGGTCCTTTGCCAGGTTTCTGTTATGAACATGAAGTCTAGGTTTTTGGATTTGATGATATCATTGAGTAGAAATGATTTGTTGATAATGGAGCGAGTATTCACCAGTGCAATCATGAGAGGTGCTGAGGCACTGAGAAGAGGGCAGGCTTTATTTGGATTAAATTATTTGTGTTTCTACTATGAGATAGAATTGCTGGCATATTAAATGGCTCATCAAGCCTGTCACTAATTCTTACAGGAATGGGCAAAGGGGTGAGAGAAAATGACAAGGGAATTTTGTTGGAACCAGGATGTGAGCACTGAGAGAAATGTGTGGTTTTCACAACATAAGGACCAGATTCGGGAGGGTCAAGTTTTGAAGGATGTAATGACTTGTTTAACCAGCAGAGGGGGGTGTGATTAAAGGTATGATTAAAGGTACCTGTGGGGGACAGTGCAGGGGAAAAACTTTTGGCCAATGAGAATTGAGTATTCACGGAGGGGGCAGGGTCTGTCAGCGGTCATGCTTGTGTGGACAGAGTGTGACAGAAAATGTTTGATGACAACATCCGTGAACCCAAATTGTTTGGGTGCAGCCCATCTCCCCTGAAGAAAGCAGAGCGCTGCCAAAATAGATCAAAGTTTGGGATAAAAGTGAAGTTTAGCGCTCTACACTGAGCGTGAAGCCACTCGTGCAGGCTCAGGAGTCTGCTGAAACGCCCCACCTGCCGACCCAGCACAGGTATCGGGCCGGATAAATAGACAATCCTCTCACTGGCTTGGAGCAGCTCGAAGAGTTCGGTAAAATCCCTTTTTGTGAGTTCGGATTGTTGCCGTCCAGTGTCATTTGTGCCGACATGAACGACAACCTTCTTTACAGACGGGTGATCTGCAAGCAGACCAGGGATGACCCGAACTATGTCCGAGACTTTGGCTCCTGGAAAACAGAAGGTAACAGCCAGCTTAGACCTTACATTCCTAATGATGGAGTCGCCGATTATCATTGTGGACGGAGGTGGAGGCACGGAAGCCTCCTTGGACACCAGCGGCGGACGTGCAGCAGCAGCCGCTGCGGGCTGCAGCGAGGGAGTCACGGTGGACTCCAGTGCAGAGCTGCCGGACTTCACGAGGGGGACGGGTCCAGTAGAGCCTCTTCTGGACACTGCCTCTCTAAGCAGCCTGCGTCGGGAGGATGCCGATGAGACCTGGGTCTTCGGTTGTTCTCCCAGCGGTGGAAAATCATCCATGTCCAGGATCTGGAACCTGTTGGACAGCGGGATATCCAGGGGTGGAGGAGAGGGAGGTGGAGACGGTCGCACTGTACGGCACCTATCCCTCCGAGTGGCCGTCCAGAGCACCGGTTGACGTGGTGTGGAGTTTAACGGGGGGTTCACTCCAAGTCGTCCATCAGCGTGCCATGTCTCCGCGGAAGGATGAATAAGTGACGAGCAGGTCGATGCTTTGGGTTTAGCTCCCATATGGACCCATGGATGATCGGGGTAATTCGACACAGGCATCGGTCGCGTAGCAGGAGCTGCAACCGCGGCAGGAGCTACAGTGCCGGGGAAAATGGGAGCCTCATCTGCGGCGGAAAGTGCAACGGGGATTGTGTCCTCCAACTCAGCACCTGAGGTAGCTGGTGCCGAGCCGAAAATAATTGTGTCCAAGAACTTCTCGGCGTCCTGGATTTTGTAAAGAGTAGAGATCCTTTGCTCCAGTTCACAGATCTTCCTACTGAGATCGGCGCAGCTCTGACAGCCAGGCAGCGAGGTAAGCGGGGCCATGGCCCCTTGTGAAAGTTCACTGTTTGTTTTACCTAGAAACTTTAAGATCCAGAGAGCTGAACAGTTGGGGATCCTCCTAGATACACGGAGACGACTGAGAAATAAGCGTACCCAGTAGTCAGAACAGAAATTTGCTTAAAAACAGTTAAAAACAGCCAAAAAAAACAACACAGCTCAGCAACGTGGCGACGTGGCTATAAACAGCGATTACTGTGATTTTTTATTGCATTAAAATGTGCTTGACAGTCTGGAAACCTGCTTTTGAGGGTTTGGTGATGTGTGAGCACATGTGCGCCTGTCACAAAATTACAGCTGCGGAGGGTGCGCTTCGCCTGCAGCAAGAATAGGCCAAGTTGGAGCTGGCGAGCTTTCAGCGCACCTTCTGCACAGTTTTTTGGCACAAAATTGTCAGTGCGCCAACCTGAATCTGTCGGCACCTCCTCCTGGTGCGCCGTTACACCCATCTCTGCGCAGACGGTCTACAAAATTGTCAAATTAGCAGCGCACGGCGGTGCACTGGACAAAATTAACACTGCCTGGGGTGCGCCGGCTTTGCGCACCCTGCGCTGCACCACGAAATTAAGGCCCAGCGTGGCAAGAGATACTGATAAAATGTGTCCAAGCCAGTTGTGGCAAATTTGCCCTTCAAGTCTGAGTCACCCTGCAAGTCTATTATTTCAAGTGATGTTGATGGGCAGATCAGATGCATTCGCGGTGAATGGCGAGCAAAAAACTTTGAAATCTCTGTCCAATTCACCAAAATTATGAAAGCGTTCCTCAAACTCACACAGTCATCCCGCTATTTTATCTTTGAACCGCTTCACGTCTGTGGTATGTTGAGTCACACACCGATCCTTCAGACAAGGAAAATGAGCTGCATCACCACCTGTGAGTTGCGTTTCCCACAATGACAGCTTTAACTTGAACGCACAAACACTGTGGTAATACTGCGTGACAACTTTGTTGCGCCCTTGCAGCATTTTGTTCAAGTTATTCAAGTGCTCTGTAACATCCACCATAAATGCAAGGTCCTGCATCCATTCTGTGGACTTGAATTCTAACACTGGTTTACCCTTTTTTTTCATGAAGTGTTCGATTTCCTCTCGTAAGTCAAAGAAACACCTCAGCACAGCACCTCGGCTCAGCCATCTTACCTCGGTGTGATATGGCAGCCCATAGTTGTGATCGTTCTCTCTGAGAAGGCTGTCAAATTGACGGTGATTCAGGCGTCTGGATCGGTTGAAATCAACAGTTTGGACGACCACCTTCATGACTTTATCCATCTTTGACGCCCTGCAACACAAAGCCTGATCTAAAATACAGTGAAAAGTCCAATAATCTCGTCCTCCATTTGCACTCTGCACTTTCTCTCTGAACTTTGTCACAACAACTGCTTTTTTTTCCCAACCATTGAGGGCGCACCATCTGTAGCCAGGCTGGCAGTGCGTCACCAGTCCACTGGGACCCTGTCAAGGGCGCCCACGAGTGAAAACATCAGTTGCTGTTGCCGTGTCCGTCATTGGCACCAACTCCACAAACTCCTTGGTGATGGTCAGAGTATCATCAGCTCCGCAGATGAATATTGCCAGTTCCTCAATATCAGTAATATCAGTGCTGTCATCAATTGCAACTGAAAAAAAATGAATGACTTTACTTTGAGCTTCAAGCGTCCGCTGAAAGATCAGATATCCTGTCTGCAACTGTGTTTCTTGTCAGGCTGATGTTTGCACATGCATTGCGCTTTTCAGGGCACACAGGGCCCTAATTTAGTGGCGCAGCGCAGGGGGCGCAAGCCTGGCGCACCCCACGCAGTGTTAATTTGTCCGGCGCACCGCAGTGCGCTGCCAATTTGACAATTTGGTAGACCGTTTGCGCAGAGATAGGTGTTACGGCGCACCAGGGGGAGGTGTCATCAAATTCATGTTGGCGCAGTGACAATTAAGTGCCAAAAAAAACTGTGCGGAAGGTGCGCTGAAAGCTCACCAGCTCCAACCTGGTCTATTCTTGGCGCAAATGAAGCACACCTTCTGCAGCTGTAATTTGGTGACCTGCGCACATGTGTATACGCGTCAACAAAGCCTCAGAGGCAGGTTTCCAGAGTGTCAGGAACATTTAAATGCAATAAACAATCACAGCAATCACTATTTAATGTAACCGTCTGAACCAGCATATACATTTGGATCTGTATTAATTGTCCTGTCACATCTGATGTCGGATTAAAGCCGTTTGTCATAATGGAAACTTAACCTGACGGCAGCTGGAAGTTTGATGAACATCTTACAAGTCAACAATAAGCAGCCTTAACATCTGTTACGGAGTATGTATCTGGCTTCTCTCATCTCATGAAATTCAATAATAATAAATAATCCAGCCCGCGGGCCTTATATCTGACACCCCTGCTTTACATCATTATGGGACTTGTGTACCGTACCGCATTGTCTTCTCCCGCTTATCCGAGGTCGGGTCGTGGGGGCAGCAGCCTATGCAGGGAAGCCCAGACTTCCCTCTCCCTGGCCACCTCGTCCAGCTCTTCCCGGGGGATCCCGATGCATTCCCAGGCCAGATGGGGGACATAGTCTCTCCAGCATGTCCTGGGTCTTCCCCGAGGTCGCCTACCGGTGGGATGTGCCCGGAACACCTCACCAGGGAGGCGTCCAGGAGGCATCCGGACCAGATGCCCGAGCCACCTCAACTGGCTCCTCTCAACGCGGAGCAGCAGCGGCTCTACTCCGAGCCCCTCCCGAATGACCAAACTTCTCACCCAATCTCTAAGGGAGAGCCCAGCCACCTTGCGAAGGAAACTCATTTCGGCCGCTTGTACTCTCCATCTCGTTTCCTCAGTCATGACCCACAACTCGTGACTGTATATGAGGATAGGGGTGAAGATCGACCAGTAAATCGATAGCTTCCTTTTTACCACGACAGACCGGTGCAGAGCCCGCATCACTGCTAACGCCTTTCGATCTCCCGATCCACGCTTCCTCCGCTTGTGAACAAGACCCCAAGATACTTGAACTCCTCCACTTGGGGCAGGACCTCATCCCCGACCCGGAGAGAGCACTCCACCCTCTCCCGGGTGAGGACCATGGACTCGGATTTGGAGGTGCTGATTCTCATCCCAGCCGCTTCACACTCAGCTGCGAACCGATCCAATGAGAGCTGAAGGTCATCCGAAGCCAACAGGACCACATCATCTGCAAAAAGCAGAGACCCGATCCTGAGGTCACCAAACCAGAACCCCTCAACGCCCTGGCTGCGCCTAGAAATTCTGTCCATAAAAGTAATGAGCAGAATGGGTGACAAAGGGCAGCCCTGGCGAAGTCCAACCCCCACCGGAAACGGCTCAGATGTACTGCAGGCAATGCGAACCAGACTCTGACACTGGTCATACAGGGAACGAACGGCCCATATCAGGGAACCCTCTACCCCATACTCCCGGAGCACCCCCCACAGGACCCCACGAGGGACACACTCGAATGCCTTCTCCAGGTCCACAAAACACATGTGGACTGGTTGGGCAAACTCCCATGCACCTTCGAGCACCCTATGGAGGGTATAGAGCTGGTCCACAGTTCCACAACCAGGACCAAAAACCACATTGCTCCTCCTGGATCTGAGGTTCAACAATCCGACGGACCCTGAATAATGAAGTCAACATTTTTCAAGACTATGTCACTATATTTTGCAGCTTCCCTTGCAACGCCAGGTGAGGAGTTCTCCACATGGATAGACATGAGAGACGACTCAGCCCTCCAATCAGAGCACATGGTGATCCAGAATTGCAACTTCTACAGGGGTTGTGGAAAAGCCACTGCTATAATTGAGCTGTTTGGCGAAATCTGCACTCCCTGAATGCTCTTTCTTTTTAGTTGATCACTTATATTGAGTAGAGCCAAGTCATTTTGTTTGAAGGCATATATTTCTATCAACCTTGGGTGTTTTGACCCAAAATGGCACAAAATTGTTTTCATTTATCTTAAAATCAGCCCTTGTGAATATCTTATATTTTAACCTTGTAAAATATTCTAAACAGTTGAAAATAATTTTATGTTATTCTTTTATAACCTGTTTTTTAAAAGACACAAATATGTCTTAATGCTATCTGCATTAACAAAATGCATTCATGGAACTAAAGTCTTGTTATTTTAAAAAGAAAGTATTTAAAAGGATGTTACACATACTAAATGTTGTTTTTGCACCTTCAGCAGAAAGTAAGTTAATCTGCTGTACATGTGTAATCTTTGTATTTTTGGGGCCTCTCACTGTCATGGGCCCAACATTTGACAAACCACTTTTGGCTTCACAAAGTTCAGTGTTAACGCGGCCTGTGAAGCAGCAGCATCCTGATCTGCCTCCAGGCACCAAGATGCTCGGCTTTCAAAGTTCATGAAAAATAAAGAGGATTATGTAATGATAATTTAAAGAGTTTGACTGTCACTTCATAAACACTGTTGACTTCATCTCCAGCAAAAGTTTCTAAAGAGCAAATGAAAAACATCCTGTGACCAGAGATGAGCAGTAGAGCTACCACGTCACTTGTGGTTTTTTCAGAGTTTTTTTTTTTCTTCTTTTAGTTTGATCTCTGGGTGGGATTTTGTTGTTGGTGAGAAAAGAGCATGAAGAACAAACAGACAGCCCCAAAGTGAGCACCTCAGCATGTTTCCTCTGTAGATTCTGTTTCCATTCAGCCAATCAAACGCAGTGTGGTCTACAAAGAGAGCAGAAGCTGTCAGTTCTCCTTCAGTCAGTGAGCACAATGACATCTCCAACATTTGTCCTCGTCCTCACATGTTTGGTCCTGGGGGAAATTGGTGAGTTGATTTTTTTGTTACTTAGTTTCTAAGTCTGTTCATTTCTCAATCAATTTATTTCAATATTTCTGATCTTATAATGTTCCAAACTATAAAAATGTTGTCTTTTATTTCAGCCCAGAGAGTTGATCTGAAATCACCCTCATCAGTTCATCATGAGAGACGACAAACTGGAGAGACTCTGACTTTAACATGTGATCATGGTGGCTTCACATTGATTTATTGGGTTAAGCAAACTCTTGGAGGGGAACTAAAGCTCGTCTCTTCCAGAAAGTACAATACTTTTGATACTTTGTTTGGTGATTTCAAGAATGATTCACGCTTCGCACTAGGTGCTCAAAATGGAAAAAGTCACCTCATAATCTCAAATTTGCAGCCGTCAGATTCAGCCACTTATCACTGCATAAGCTGTGAAGGATCCATGTTACAAATTCTGGCAACAGTAACTCTCAGTGTAGAAGGTTCTGGTTTGACCGTCCCAGCTTTGGTCCATCAGTCTGAATCTGAAGCCGTCCAGCATGGAGGCTCTGTGACTCTGAGCTGTACAGTCCACACTGGGGGCTGTGATGGAGAACACAGTGTTTACTGGTTCAAGACTTCTGAAGAATCTCATCCAGGACTCATTTACACCCATGGAGGCAGGAACCATCAGTGTGAGAGGAGACACAGCACAGAAACAAACACCTGTGTCTACAACTTAGCTCTGAGGAGCCTGAATGTTTCTCATGCTGGGACGTATTACTGCGCTGTTGTCTCATGTGGACACATTCTGTTTGGAAATGGGACCAGGCTGGACTTTGGAGGTGAGTGTCTTCTTACCAACAATGTCCTCAATCATCAGAGGTGGACAACTTCAGTACTAAAGTAAAATTACTCAAGACAAGTTTTACTTGAGAAAAGAACTGGAGTTAGAATGAATAATTCCAATTTAACTGTATTGGTTTGGCACTTTTACCAGGCAAGGTTTAAAAGAGTTTATCAACATGTACATGTACATAAATAAAAAAAAAAAAAACTAGGCACAATAACCCAAACACAGAGGAAGCGCTCCAAAACCATATGAAAAACATAAAAAAATCATCTGGTTTATTTGCCACAAAATCCCAGAAAATGAAAAAATCTATCTGCATGAAAATGAGACAAATCTTGAAAAAATAATCCAGAAATTCAACAAAAAAAGATAAACCAAACAAAATATATATAATAGTTTGAGACTGTGGATGATAACAGCTTCTGAGGTTAAAAACATTAATAGTAAGACAAAAGTTAAAAACTTGAACTAATAAATCTAAACCAATTAGAAAAGATGAAAAAGGAAAACTTTTATAAAGCCTCTTTTTAAAATGCTTTATTGACACATTATAAGAATGTCAATAACACTGAAAATTATGTAAACTGGGGTTAATTTGTTATTTTTATCATTTTCTACTATTGGATTTAATGAGTTACAAACACACCTATAGTGATTCATCATGTGCATATACCCATGTGAAATTAAAATGTATATATATATATATATATATATATATATATATATATATATATATATATATATATATATATATGCTATATCACATTAAAAATGAAAGCATTGCTTAATGCTTGACTTTTGATTTGCTAACTACCATTGTTCAAAATTCTAGATATACTCCCAAAACGTTTTTCAGAAACTGATCAATATGTTTTCTTTTTTTACTGCAACACTCATTTTACCTACAACTTGTTTTTAGTCAGATTGATCTCTATTTTCAAATCTTTTCTAACAGTCTAAATTTGATTTGTGAATTTTAAAAACTCTTTGGTAATCTCATTACAAGTGAATAATATTGGCAGACAATATATATTGTTTTGAATTGCAGTAATTATTTGACATGTTAATCATATGAAAATTAAATTTATTTTCCCTATTTTTCCAAAATGTATTTAAACCAATCTAGTGCCTGCTTAAGTGACTTGTTATCTCATTATGATGGATTATTTTAGTCTTCACAATGTGTTATGAATTTATTAAATTTATTGCAACACAAAAGTCTCAATAAATTTCAGTCTGTTAGTGACCTGCATATATGTTTGATCAACACCTAATGCTTAACCGAGTTTCAGCTTTAGTGTTAAGAAGGATTGTGAACAGTTTAAAGTTCTTATAGTTTAAAGCATAACAACAGTTTAATACACATGTGTTTATAACTCATTTCAAACTATGATATTTTAATGACTTATGATTGCAATTGCTTAAACCTATGACTGTACAGCCTTGAAATATGAAGCAGAAAACCATATAAACATGCTAATAACGTATTATGAAGAGAAACTTTTTAGACAGTGTCAACAATAAGATAATAAAAGAATAAAAGAGGAGCAGAGCCTAAAAACTAAAGAACTCATTTCTATAATTCTTAGCCGAGTTATTATCAAAACTGCTGAGACTCACTATGATGACAAATTCCTTTAAAATTCCTGGATCTCCACCCAGATTCAGATCACCACCAAAAAAAGAAAAAAAAAAACTACTTCACAGCATATGTAGAAATTTCTTGATTGACATGCAAATTTCAATCACCATTAAAATCTATCCAGTTTTCTATTGCACCATGCACAATATTCTCTTACAGTGCAATCATAATCTGTCTATAACTTGTCAGAGGCATTGGCCAAAATGTGACTAACTGTTCAAACTGGCAAAAAAAAACTTAATTTTTAGTGCTGTCAGAGGATTAAAAAAATTAATCTAATTAATTACCGGATTTACAATTAATTAATCTAATTAATCGCATTTTAATCTCATATCTGCTTAAAGTACCCAAATAAAGAATTTGAATTCTAGGATATTATAAAATTGTAGTGCATGACTAATCAAATGAATACACTAAGAAGTGAAGATTTGTAAATCCACATTTTTATTGGTGACAGAATAAAACCAAAGTCAGGGCAACTTGTCCAGAAAATTCTAAGCTCAATCAGGCAACTCAAATTACACTTTAAGTGTGTTTCATAAATCAAATTCAAAATAAGAAAAATGACATCCAGCAAACCAATTAGGCCTGATGGATTTTTAAAGAATTCAGTAAATATAGATAAATAAATTCAAAAATAAAATAAGTCTAAGTCTTGAATATGCCATTCCTGTTGTCACCTGGGCTTTGTTTGGTTTGACTAGAGACGCATGTGTGAAGTGACGTGCCACTGCCATGTACGGGTCCTCCAGCTGACCAATATTAAAATGTTTGTGTCCTATGATTATTTTCACGATTAATTTTTATAACGCATTAATTTGTGGTGTAATTAATTAATCTAATTCATGCACTACAGTGACAGCCTTAATATTTTCTTCTTCTTTATTAACTCCAGGAACAGCATCCAGAATCTGATCACCACAAAAATCTGAACACTTCTTCTAACTAACGTGATTAACACTCCCAGATAATTTAAGCTCGATCGTTTAAGTACGTTCGAGTGATCAGTCAGACAGACGAACGGACAAATGACAGCAAACATAAAATTTCCATAAGTATTTCCATTAGATGTTCCTTAGAGTAAATGATGAAATTATATAAAACAATATGATATTGATTAAAATGAAATACAGTCTGTGGAAACTCACCCTGCATATAAGAATTAAAGCTCATGTCTCTGTTTCTTCTGTTTTACTTCACCAACAGACGAGCTGAGCTTGGTGTATTCTCTGAGTGGACTTTTGATATTTGAGACCATCCTGATCGTCTTCATGGCCTTCTCATTGTACAAGATGTACAAAAGAATCCTCCTCTTATCTCAAGGTATGATAACTAACACTGTCTGAATCTCTCTGTGGTCATTAAGGACTGATTTTTGATGAAAGACATTTTTATGTTTCATGTTCAGAGGCTCGAGCAGCTCCTTCTACAACAAACCTGGAGGTAAGATCCCCTCCTCTGATCATTTTCTTTACATCATTCAACTTTCCTCGAGGTCCACATCATGACAGATTTGTTCATACTTTTTCAGGGTGATCGAGACGCAGAGGACATCTGTTACACTGCTCTGGACGTCAAAATGGAAAACACCTCAAGAAGACAGAAAAGACTGACTAATGATGATTGTCTGTACTCCAGTGTAAAACTGTAGATGTTTAAATGTTTAATTTGACTTTAGTTTGATGGGATGTTGCACCATTTTTTTAACAGCATGAGCTTCATGAATAAAGGTTGTCATCAAATGTTTACTTTTCTTGAAGATTTTGGCTTTTCTGAATAAAGTTGCGATTTAACCAGAACATGTATTTTATTTTGCCAAAGTGAACCCTTAGCTGTGCTCATTGATTTTGCCTTGGGTACCCCCACTCAGGAATCAGAAGGTTTGGTGTAATATGAAGCTTGTTCCTGCCGTCAATTGGTCCAGATCATCTGTAAGCATTACTGCCAAGATGACTGTTTCACTACTTCCAGATAGTGTGGGGCGTCTCAGGTCTCAAATCTAAAGTAAAGACTGCAGGTGGTGCTGCCTATGGTGTCATACTATCAAAAACAGATAAGAGGAAGTACACCAGGAAGCTTCACATCCTTATTTTACACTTTTAAAGACACAAACATGGAAACATTTAAAAAACAAAACAGTTTTACTGTCTTTTTAGCCAGAAAGCCAACAAGAGTCATTTCTAGAAAATGTAAGTGGTTTCATCTGTATTTCGGCATGTATTAGGCTACATGACACCGAGACAGTTGAGACCCAGAAGCGAGACAGATTTTGCAGTTTTCAGTAACCAGCTGTATTGAATAGACACAGTAACAGTTGAGTCGAGCGGGGATCAAACCCACCATCCTCGGAACACGAAGCAGTGACGTAGTCCACTCAGCCACACAGGAGCCACACACTCAAACTGCCACTCAGAGTCTATAAGGTGAAGCAGGTTAGAACTCACTTTATCTTTCAGAACAGGAAATGGTTCAGATTCCCAGAGATCAGGCTGGCACCACTGATTCAGGCTCACAGACGGGTACTCGGCGTCAGGCCGAAAGGTCAAATACCGGAGAACAGATGGCCTCCTCAGATCAGGATTCACAAACAGGTACTCGGCGTCAGGAACAGAAGGCGAGGTCGGCAACAGGGGATCAGGCAGCTAGGTAGGTGCAGGACAGAAACGGGTCGGTACCTTGTAGTCTAGCCAAGGATCAGGCGATAAAGGCGGAAACAGGAACAGAACAGGTCGGCAACGAGTGGTCAGTCCGGATAGCAGGTCTGGTGTTCTTTGCATGAAAGCTAAGACGATCTGACGCCGAGTGAGTGTGGAGCTGGGGTTTAAATAGGTGGCTTGATTGCAGCAGATGAGATACTGGTGTGAGCAGGAGTGCAGGTGACAGTAGTTGAGTTGATTAGGCTGAGACTGAGGTTGTGACACTACAAGGCTTAGAGCAGGAAAGTGCGTCATCCGTCTTAACTACAAAATTTCATTTATGATATTGTTTAAATATAAAACACACTTGATCAGTGAGCATGGTATCCAACACAATGATATAATTTATTTATTTATCTGTTCCTGTAACAGTCCTGGGAGAGGGAAGTCTGGGCTTCTCTGCTTAGGCTGCTGCCTTTGTGACCTAACCACGGATAAGTGGGAGATGATGGTTCGGTACATCCACAACATTATAAATTATCGACACAATGACTGAAAAACTTCATACATAAAAGGAAACCTCTGTAACTGTTTAAATCTCAAGTCAAAACTTAAAAGATCAGGCTGGCAAATATTGTGTTCTTTGTTTAGACATTTTGTCTCGTGTGTTTTCCTGTTTTCCAGATCCTGCTCTTTGTCTTAGTGAGTTACCAATTTAATGCTAATTTTTTGTGTCTTGTCTTTTGTTTCCTTTTTAATGTTGAAATCCCTCTGTCCTCCATGTGGTGTTTCCTGCCCTCCCTTGAGTGTGCCTCTCATTATGATTCCCTCCACCTGTGTGATTGTCTCACCTGAGTTTGATTACTCCTCAGTGTATTTAGGTGAGTACGGATTTGTAAGACTCCGGTAAAAAAAACTACCAATCTGGTGATATTGACACACGGAGATGCGTATTTGTCCATGACTCTGCATCTTTTTTGAAAACGGGTTTGCAAGTGGATATCTGTGTATTCATCTTCATGCCGTAGTTGGTATAAACAGATAAGTCCGGAAAAGACGGTGACCTCATAGCACCCCTCCTCCTGCGCCCCACGCTGTCACACACTCCAACAACAACAACAACAACAATGGCGGGTTCCAGCAGCTATACATATTGCTACGACTTTTATACCAACATTTGCTCACAGAACACCAACAACACCACCTTCGGCAACAACAGCAACAAGGTCTCACGCAGAGATGAAGCATGTTACGCACGCATGAGCACTTGTTGACGTGGAATCCACCTCGGAGCAGAACTGTGATGTTACGAGTGTAGTAACCCAAGAACTACATTACCCAGCATGCAATGTGGGTTGGGAGCATGCGTGGAAACCCACAGGTACGTCCCGGCGTGGATTTTGCGTTCTCAAGTAAATACACAAGCCTATCTACAATACGATGTGTAAACAGCGATCCATGTTTTGATGCCGACGCCAAGACAATACGGTGCCATCCTCGTGTGAGGAGGGCCACAGTCTTCATGTTCCCCCTTGTCTTTGTGGGTTTGTTCATCTGCCTGCCACAGCCTCTGCGTAAGTCTCCTGTGTTACTTGTGTTGCCTTATATTTTTAGCTGGTCTGTTTTTTGGTGAAGTTTTAAGGGACTTTGATTTGTATTTTTTGAGTTTAGCTCTTTGTGTTTTTCTTACTTTGTTTGGCTGATTTGATTTGATACTTTTTTGCATGTTTTGTGTTGTGTTTTTTGTAAAGGAAGTGGGTTTTTAAATCTGTTTTGTAGTTTAAATTAAACCATTAATTAAACCATCTGATCCTGTATTGTACATCAGATAACTGTGGTCTTTAAACACAAGAATACGTTGCTCTATTGTCAGGAGTTGGTTCCACCAAAAGCCTCATGAATACTCAACTTTAGAGGTAAAGCTACTGAAAGAACATTAGCTTGATTAGATGCTACAGTAAGACTCTTTATAGTGTTTCACTTTTTCTCGACTACACCCCTGTGTCTGGAACTTTTGAGTGATGCCACATGAAGATTGTGTATCCTTGCACCAGCAAAACACTTCCTCCCTTTCCATTCCAGAACGTCATCATTTCCTCCAATCATCTCTTTGAACCCTTGTTACTGGACCCAGTGTTTCAGGAACTGCGGAGACTGGGTAATGAGTGCTTCAGAGGTCTTTTCACGGATATTAGTTTGTATCGTTTAAGCAACTGATTGAAAAGGTTATTCTCCCAAAGTCTCACTATTTTAGGTATCTACAAGTAAGACACTCCCTCTGCTGTCAGATACCAAAGTCAGATACCAAAGAACTCAGGGCCAGATCCTCAAAAAGATTGCACTGCTTTTGCAACGGCTAAACCTGTGCAAACAACACAAAAAAATAGCATGCAATCCACAAAGCATAATCAAAGGAAGAATTGCACGCAAACTGAACACAAACTGCACGGCCACTCCTCGCTGCGCCAGTCCAATTTGCATGCATGTAAATTAGGGAATACTCATAAATTCAGCACAAAATTGCCCCCTTCCTATGCAAATGAGCCTCATTGTGAATACCACCTAATCTACACAGATCATTGCTATTTGCCACAGGCAGTAAAGCGGTGCTATTTAACGTCAGTGAGACCTGTGTGTTAAATCTACACAATTTCTCTTTCTCCCTCTCTCACTTTCTCTCTCACTCAAAATGATTGCAAATTGCACTGAGTTGGTGGTAACTGTAGAGCAGAGCCTATATAAGGTCTTTCATGCCAGGACTCTCCTGTAATCATGGCAGCAGCGATTGTAGCCAGACGAAGGCACCGTGGCAGGCGAGATGGCAGGCATGCACAAGAAAGTATCACATTTTGATTTGAGTGACAATAAAATCATTTGCAGGTAGCGGTTGCCAGGTTGCATGATCCTTGAGCTACTAGATGACAGTAATATAGCCGACTATGTTCATCTCTGCGACCATTCCACCATTTTTAGGTTAACATGAATAATTTGTCTAAATACAGTCTGTTAAAAACCCCTATGACCCCCTTGACCACTTTTTGGTCATTTGAGTTGTATTTTCTGCATTAATTATGCCTTATTTAATATCAAAGGTCAAAAAATATTTATACAAATATTTAAAAATAATAATGTAATGCCCACCAATGTTAATGCACATTGTCCTTGTGCCGTTGTTTGATTTTTCTGCTCAATGAAAAGGAGACGCTCAATCTCCTTGAAGTTTGCCGGGACAAAGCCACCTACAGTGTAACACGCAAACTTTTCTCAAGCAGGCGTCACTAAAATAGGGATTCTTATCAGAAATCAATGATACATACTTAAAGACAAACTTAGTAAAATCCCTCGATTACCCTTGTAAAAAAAAATTATCAGAATTGCTCTTAAACCAAAGTCAGGATCTTTAATCTGCTTAGTTTCCAACCACTTTAAATTTTGCTTTTTTTTCCTACCAACAACGACAAAAAAAAAACAAATTACATACACATTTCAGTCTCGACTCATATTTTTATAGTTTCTAAATGAACACAATATTTTTACCTAACGAATTCTAAAGTTATAAGCGAATTGGTCAGAGATAAATGCTCTTTTAAACAGTTTTTCCAATCAAGTCCTCGCGTCAGCGGCTCTTCTCTGAATTGTCCGGGTACGGAAAAAAAACGGTAATCCAACTCAAAAAGGTAAAGTTTATCAAACAAAAAGAATCGATCGATCGACCAAAAAAAAGATGCTGGTATACCAGAAAAAAAAACAACTTTTACACAGGGTGGATCTCACCAGCAACCGGTCTCCGGGGGAAGAAAATCCTTTTTGAGGTGAGGTCCTTTGTCTCAGGTCGGCGTGAGGTGAAGCGTCCGCGCTGAGATGTGGCTGGACGGCAGGAAAGTCGGCAGTGTTGTGGGACAATCAAAGTCTATTTCGTTAGCTTAAGGGGTCTTATTTTCTGTGTCCCCATAAAAATTCAACTTTTGAAAGGTATTATTTTATATTTATTTTTTTTTAAGGACTCCTCGCTAACATGGGTGGCTGGTTCCTGCCGCTCACGTCAAGTCTCCCCCCCTTCCTCTACGCCACATCCTCCTTAAATAACTTCTGTTTAGTTTATTGTTTTGGCCTCCTACCTTACTAATACACAGCACAGAGAATTATAAATCAACAACGATGGGAAAACTTTTATTATTTATTTATTTATATTTTCCCAACATCCCGTTTTAGGCACCATCTTCACTGGTTTATAAGTTTTCTCCCTTTCTTTTTCCTTAATAATTTAAGTAGGTGACAGCGTCACAACAGTACATGCCACCCTGCAGAGAGGCGCAAAGTGCGCTCGGCTGCCAAACTGTGTGGACATGGTTGCACCAGCATATGATTAGAGCAAATTCTTTTGAGGATTGTGTGAGCTAATTCTGCACAATTAATGGCACTATTAGCAGGAACAATTCATACTTTGTGGATCAGGTGGCCCTCTGTCTTTTTTGACCAGACATGAAATTTTACAGGAGTGAAGGGATGTTTCACCCATGCTCAGTGGTTTAGAGATGTTGAGACTTGTTTAAACCCTGAAATATACTTTACTTAATTTGTAATTCCAAAGAAAAGTTTCAAAATGGCATTGAAAGTGTTTTGGCATTTAAGTGGGCAGCCTGGGGTCCTTTGATTTCTCATTGTTTAATTCAGGCACTGCTGGGGCAGCTTGGTGTCCTAAAAGTTGTCGTGAGAGCAGAGATTACCAGTCACATCTTCAGAGAAATCTTTAAAGTATCTTTAGGCTGGCTGTGATGTGTTCTTGAAGATGACGTGCACTGTTAGATGGCAGGTTATATTTGATGAGTTTATTCTATATGAACGTCTCAGGTGTTGCATGGTTGCTGTTGTTGTTTATGTGACAGAGAGGAGCATGCTCCTTTATATTACACTGCTTATACCACATAGCAAGATGAAAGCTGAAGTTATGTCAGACATTTTTCCTGATTTGTGACTTCTGCTTATTTTTATGTAACTTGGTAATATTGGGTTAGGGCTGGGTGGGTTAGACAAGGTCTTGTGGTTTTTGTCGTGCTTTTATTTTCATCCTATTCTGCATTGGCAGGACTATCTTTCTTGACTTGTGTTGAGTGTATTTTTAACAATTCCTGTCAACATTTTACACAAATCTATGTGGGAACAATCCACTGCCTCCCTCCCATCAGCTCTTCAGGTAATTCGTCTCCAGAGGAAACAACAGACACAAACTTCACTAAAGTTGAGCTAAAACTGATTTTGACTCAAGTGATGATGGTATGCATTCAGTTGTCGATACAAGAGGATATTTTTTGGGAACAAGAAAAAAGTAGATCTTTTGCCGATGGAGTTGTGAGAAGTTGAAGGGATGGAAAAACTGTTGTGTAAACTGAGGAGCAGGACGGATCACAAGTTACCTGGGGCCTATTCTACGAAGCAAGTTCAGCCTAGCGAGATAGCCTTGGAGCTACCTCGCTGAACTGAGCGCGGTAACCGGCGGTCTCGCTAAACGGTTTGACGACGCTGGTTATCAACCTCATAAGTAGATCCAGCTTTGCAATGAGCGCGTGCACGCATATAAGGCAGAGCCCGCCGCATCTGACCAGTCGCGAACATGGACCAGTCTGGAGCATCAGAGCAGACCTGTGTTGTGACAATTTGTTTGGTCTTATTTTGCTATGACTATAGAGATTAATTATTGATTTATTCAATAAACATTCGAACGGGGCACCATCCTATTTATACAAAATAGGCAAAATTTTACTCCTTGATTAATTTATTGATCAGGTTAGTTTTAATTTTAGTGGACTAGAGTGAGTAATTCACACTCTATTCTCATCGACCTTAAATCTGAAGGGAAGAGCTTTCGTTACAGGGATGTCTGACTTTCAAAACACACTCCCAAAAACAGTACTTTAAATCTATGAAGAATTTATTTAAACGAAATGAAATAATAAACAGAATAATACACTCCCAAGGGAGAAAAAGGCATTAAAAGTACATTTGCATGATATGAAACTTAGGTGAGAAAATAATACTTCTTTGGTGAGGATTAGAATAACGTATAACTGTATTCGACCTGGTTATATTGAGTGATGAATTGAGGTAGGAATTTGATGGACTATTTTGTACGCGTTTTAAGGGGAAAAAGGGGGTTTTATCTGATTGAGCGAGCGAGACTAATTACACCAACCCGTCTGATACTGGACGTTCAGGAGAGGCCTTACTTTGAGTAGCGCTGGTCTGTCGCGAGTCCGAAGTCACCAGGGGTTGATGGATACAGCGGCCTGCTGGAGTGAAGGCAGTCTGGATCCGTCTGGTGCTTGAAGGGATCTCGGGAAAAGTTGCGCTGGGATGCAGATGGAGTTGGAGTCTTGGTGCTCTCGTCTGTTCAGCTGAGTACACGGCGTCGGCAGAAGTCTAGTCTCGTTCAGAAGTTTACTTTTATTAATTCAAAAATAAATGTTCGCTGGCCACACGAAATTACTTCTTAAATTAAATGAAGTGATGGTGGCAGAGTGTTCATTAAAAAGGAAGGGAACACTTTAAGAAAAATTGAATCAAGGCTAGAAAACGGCAAAAATTGCTGACTTTGCAAAATAGCGAAAAAGTCTTGTCAGCGGACAAATCTTGTCAGCGGGCAGGCGAAGATGCGGAACAAAGTGACGTCACAGAAGAGGATGACAGGAAAAGTGTCGGGAACAGAGCGGAAGAAGAAGAGCGGAAGTTTTAAAGTGCAGAGAAGAAGAAGTCGTAGAAAGTAGTAGAAGTAGCTCTAGGCTCCGCGCTCAGCTTTTTAAACTCTAGAAGTGGGTGTGGTTTTGACCACGCTGGGGCGGATATCTGTCTAAGTTTTCACAAACTTGATAAGCTTAAGTTTTACCAATAGGAAGTTATAATTTGGGAATCACTCAATATAACCGACACCAACAATAAGATAATCACATCCTGAATATTTTGATTCCAAACACTTACTATCAAAATAAAAGGAAGATTCAAAGGTTATATATTTATATATGTATACTAATGTAACAACACTACTAATAACTAGACTATTCAAGCTATATTGCCGAGACTTCCCTGATACTGATTATTTTGTCGGGAAGCTTCTAACATACAAACTCTACACAAGCATTGTCAAAAACAGTTCATTACATTTAAGTAACTTCAGTTACTTTTGCGAATGTTCGTTGCCAGTGCTTCCACAGGGTGGCACTGTTGGTCCATTGTAGTTTTCCTCCTGTGGGAAGATGGAATTTAGATTTGAAGGAAGTGATTCCAGTTTGGCTTATCTTGGGCCTAGAATCACCGGGATTGGACTCAGATAGCATACATTTCACAACACATCAGGTTATCATATTGTTCAGACATGTATACAAGGTTTTAGAGGAGTTTGGGGATGCTTGTAGAGAACTGGCTGAAGGAATGTCTTTAAGAAGGCAAATGTCCCAGGCTGATAAAGGGGTTAGTAGGTCACCTCTGGCCGGTTTGGTTAAAGTCATTAAACAGAGGGGGGTCTTGTCCTCCATCCTGTGAGTGTCCTTCTCCCCCGCTTTCAGACAAAAGGGAATAGTCTTTTATGGGCCTCTTTACGATTGTGAATCGCAGATCCTTCCGGTGAATGTCTTGTATTAAGCCCTATGTTTGACGTGTCCATCCTGTGCCCGGCACCAAATGGGTTTTTGATTGCGAATGTTGTAAACAGTGCGGGTGAAGGCTGAGATCGTGTTGACCCCAGACCCAAGGTGGCATTTCCTGGGAGAACTGTGTCTTCAGTTCACCAAGGATCATCTCACAACACCTGTGAGCGAAGGACAACCTACTTCACACACGAGGAGCAGGAGGCGGTTATGACAAAGTATGAAGAATTAAAACATGTAATAAACGTCAAAAGCTACTCCATCACCACTGCAAAAGCATGGAAGGAGTGTTAAATATTTCATTACCTTCACCTAAGAGCTAATGTTTTTGCCTGTCTGTCTGTTTGTATGCTGATTTGTTTGTTTGCCTGTAGATTACACAAAAACTACTGGATGCATTTACGTGATTTCTTTTTTTTTTTTTTTTTTTTTTTTTTTACCAAAAGGTCTGGTTTGGTCCAAGAAAAAAAAGCCATTACATTTTGGTGGTCATCCTCATATTTGTCTGGATGCTACAAATTCCTAACCTGACAAGCCAGACGGACAGCTCCGTATATCTGCCACAGAAATATTTCACTAGTCCATCTGGGTAGGAGCCCTTTGAATTTGTTTTCAGGGGCAAAACGTTTAAAAAAACAAGCTTGTGATTGGACAATCGTTTTGCTCGTCACCTTCATCACAGACCAATCCACATCAAGCAGGTTTGCCTCCTATAATGTAGCAATGTTTTCATTGAATTTGTCATTATTATTTTTTCTTTTATATATACATTTTATTTTATTATTTTGTTTACATTGGTTACTTATGCTGCTCAGTAGTTTTTGAAGAATGCATGATGCAAAATGTGCCTGTGTTACTTGAAAAAGCTGAATAAGGAATTGAAAAGAAAAGGTAGCATACATAGCGGCTAACTTAGCCGCTAACAGGTAACAACAGTTAATGACTGTTAGCTGTTAGCCGCTAATTTAGAGGCTAACAGCAAACGGCCTTATACTATCGTTTTACACTAAATTGTACCACACAGATGATTCATTTAACACTTATATGTGACATGAACCTCGTCAAAGACAATCCCTACAAGTAAACTTCTGAGGTGGGCAGATTTCGCCAAGTTTTACTAAGTATCTATGAGGACAATAGGCTAATCGGCATGTCCGTTCTAGACTTCCGGCTTTCAACTTCCAGTTGTCGTCACGTCTGCATTCTGCTGCTCCCGCCTCTCTTCCCTGATTGGGCTGTTAAGAATTCAGCCGAGTGAATTTGTTGGATAATGGAGGCTGGCAAGACGGACCTGCAGGATTTCAGAATCAGGCAGGTCTGTCTGCTCTGCAAGGCTAAAACATACCCCAATTTTATGAGAATCCTATTGGTTTAACATTAGACTGTATTTCAGAAAATCATATCCCTGACATCACTTCATGGATTCACTTCAAAATTTACTAGCTGCTTTGATGGTTCTGCCCCTTTATACCATGGTCTGGGTGAATACTCGATTCTGATTGGCTGCAGGGTGTCCATTAAAAGGTGATAATGGACACCTAGAAAAGAAGTTCCGGTCAAATAGCCTGATGGTTCTAAATTACTGCGCTGGATCAAACAGTAGTTGGTAACCGTGGCAACGGAAACTCTTAAAATCGCCTAGCTCATAGACAGTAGACAAAATGAACGATTTCATGGTTTCCTTCAACCTGTTTGGTGAATTTGATAATTTTGAAGACTGCAGCATAAGAAGAGAAGAGAAAAGAATATGAGAATAAGGAGATGCGACACAAGGAGGTGACACCGGAGGAATTGAACAATTTAGAGGAGGACAAAGACGAGGTGAACATCCTATTTATAAAAACTATGTAGGATAAACGTTCTTTCTTGACAGCACATTTAATGATCAGAATGAATGGTGGATATTTATAAAAACTATGTAGGATAAACGTACTTTGATAGCACATTTAATGATCAGAGTGAATGGTGGACAATATTTCTTGCAATAAAAACGAAATAGTAAACTATCTGTTGACTTTGATTCTTTGAAAAAAAAATCGCATCATCCTCTGGATACACAAACATGCATTTGCCCTCTGAAATCACACTTTTTTTCACGTAACATCCGTTAAGCAATCATCTCACTTTCCTCCACTGATTAGGCCTGAAAACAGCAGCGGCCGACAGAGCTGCAGGTTCTGTGGCCAGAGGAGGGTTACCTTAGCAACGTGTCACAACGAGCGATATTAAATAGTCCGCTCAGCCGCTTCTTGTTTGAAATGAATGATTTTAATGGTATAAAAACAACATTGACGTGTTAATAATTCATTAAATATGTATTTTTTTTATAAGTGACCATGGTATAAGCGGGATAACGCCCTCCGAGGTATCCATTATCAGAAATTAATGGACTTCGCGGTAGCAACCGTCCGAAGCGAAGCGGAGGACGGTTCACGCCTCCGCGTCGTCCATTAATTTCTGATAATGGACACCTCATCGGGCATTATCCCTTACTAACGTCATTATGGGACTTGTGGTTTAATTGAAAACTGACATCAACATTTTTCAAGACTATGTCACTACATTTTGCAGCTTCCCTTTCAATGCCAGCTGAGGAGTTCTCCACATGGACAGACATGAGTGACGACTCAGCCCTCCAATCAGAGCACATGGTGATCTAGAATTGTATCTTCTACAGGGGTTGTTGAAAAGCCACTGCCATAACTGAGCTGCTTGGGAAAATCTGCACTCTGAATGTTTTTTTTTTTATTTTATTTTAGTTGATCACTTATATTGAGTACAGCCAAGTAATTTTGTTTAAAGGCACATATTGGTGTCAACCTTGGGCATGTTGACCCAAAATGACACTAAATTGTTTTCATTTATCTTAAAATCAGCCCTTGTGAATATCTTATATTCTACGCTTGTAAAATATTCTACCGTTGAAAATTTGTCTTGTTCATGTTCTATAGCCTGTTTTTTAAAGACCCAAATATGTCTTAATGCCATCTGTATCAACACAATACATTCATCAAACTAAAACCCTGAAATCCAAGTTCAAAACACCATGTTATTTAAAAAAAAAAATTAAAAGACTTTACACATACTACATGTTGTTTTTTGAAACTTGAGCAAAAAGTAAATTCAACTACTTTATATGTGTCAATTTTGTATTGTAGGGACCTCTAGCTGACATTGGCCAACATTTGACAAATCACTTTTGGCTTCACAAAGTTCAGTGTTAAAGCGGCCTGTGAAGCAGCAGCATCCTGATCTGCCTCCCGGCACCTGGATGCTCACCTTTAAAAGTTCATAAAAAATAAAGAAGATGATTTAATGACAAATTAATGAGTACAACTGTCACTTCATGAACACTGTTGACTTTCATCTCCAGCAAAGTCAAGGTTTCTAAAGAACAAATGAAAAACATCCTGTGACCAGAAAGGGGAGCAGCTACACAATGTCACATGTGGTTGTTTCTTCGTTTTTTTTTTTTTCTTCTTTTAGTTTGAACTCTGGGTGGGATTTGACCGTTGGTGAGAGAGAAGAGCATGTAGAACAAACAGACAGCCCCAAAGTGAGCACCTCACTTTGTTTCCTCTGTAGATTCTATTTCCATTCAGCCAATCAAACGCACTGTGGTCTACAAAGAGAGCAGAAGCTGTCAGTTCTCCTTCAGTCAGTGAGCACAATGACATCTCCAACATTTGTCCTCGTCCTCACATGTTTGGTCCTGGGGGAAACTGGTGAGTTGAGTTTTTGTTGCTCTTTTTCAAAGTCTGCATATGTTCAATTTTCATTCAAATGTTTTAAATATTTCTGATGTTATAATGTTCCAAACTTTAAAACTTTTGTCTTTTATTTCAGCCCAGAGAGTTGATCTGAAATCACCCTCATCAGTTCATCATGAGAGACGACAAACTGGAGAGACTCTGACTTTAACATGTGATCATGGTGACTCCAAGTCAATTTATTGGTTTAAGCAAACTCTTGGAGAAGAACTAAAGCTCATCTCTGCCAGAAAGTACAATACTATTTATAGTTTGCTCGGTGACTTTAAGAATGATTCACGTTTAACACTAGATGCTCAAGATGGTAAAAGTCTCCTCACAATCTCAGATTTACAGCCGTCAGATTCAGCCACTTATCACTGCATAAGCTTTGAATCAGTCACGGTACAAATTCTGGAAACAGTAACTCTCAGTGTAGAAGGTTCTGGTTTGACCGTCCCAGCTTTGGTCCATCAGTCTGAATCTGAAGCCGTCCAGCATGGAGGCTCTGTGACTCTGAGCTGTACAGTCCACACTGGGGGCTGTGATGGAGAACACAGTGTTTACTGGTTCAAGGACTCTGAAGAATCTCATCCAGGACTCATTTACACCCATGGAGGCAGGAACCATCAGTGTGAGAGGAGACACAGCACAGAAACAAACACCTGTGTCTACAACTTACCTCTGAGGAGCCTGAATGTTTCTCATGCTGGGACGTATTACTGCGCTGTTGTCTCATGTGGACACATTCTGTTTGGAAATGGGACCAGGCTGGACTTTGGAGGTGAGTGTCCTCTTACCAACAATGTCCTCAATCATCAGAGGTGGACAAGGGGCACAACTTCAGTACTCCAGTAATAGAATGAATTGTTTAATTGGTTTAAGTCATAACTTAGTGGCAGTAAGTTTTATGTGAACTTAATGAACTGCCAGTCAGGACTGTACAATGTAAATTGCGGCTTTATTAATAAAAAAAATCATACTTCATTTTATTTTGAGGCACCTTTCAAGTCACCCAAAATCACCTTACAGACAATGATCTTTCACAGTTATGCTGATGATGCTCAGCTTCACATCTCTGTTCTCTTGAGGACACAGCGCCCATTGATGCCTTTTCATTCTATTTTAGTCATTGGTACAGGTCCTCAGAGAGAGAAACTGAACAGCAAACTCCATGTACTGTCTTTTAATCCGTGTCAGCAGGTCAGATTGTCACATCAGAGATGTAACAAATAAGTCATTTTATCATTTATAAAACATTTCCAGAGTGCACTGATTTCTCTCTCAGGCTAATGCAAAGAATCTTATTCATACTTTTATCACCTGTAGGATTTATTATTGTAGCATTTATCTTTCTGGTCTTCAAAAAAAAAAAGAACATCTCTCAGCTTAAATTGCTCCAAAAGTCAGCAGCATGCATGCTAACGAAGACCAGAAGGAGAGTCCATATTTCACCGATTTTAAAGTCTCTGTATTGGCTGCTTGTATCTTTGAGAATTTTTTAAAGGTTCTATTACTCTGTATCATTTATTGTATTCAGTTATCTAATTTTTATTCATTTTCTTTTGTTTTGCTTCTTCATTTCTATGTGAGGCACTTTGTGCGATAATATTTTGTATGAAAAGTGCCTAACACATAAAGTTTTATTGTTTTAAGTTTTAGCGAGTTTTTACTCGAGTAAAAATACCTGAGCTGAAATAATTTTCAACAATAACTTTATTGGTTTGGCACTTTTTCTAGCAAAGCTTTGAAAGTGCTGTGTAAAATGTTCATGCAGATAAATATAAAGACCTACGAACAATAACCCAGTGACAGAGGAAGCGCAGCGGTAACATACACTCAAACATTGAAAAAGTGAAAATGACAAAACCAAACCAATAAAATAACTCAAGCAGAATTATGACCTCTTTAATCTGTCACAAAATCTCAGGACATACAGGAACACTGCTTCATGAAATAAGACAAAACTTGAAGATAAAATTATAAAATTAAATAAAATCAAAAATGATTTAATACAATGAAACAAAATATATGAACCAGTGGGTGATAGCAGCTTGAAGAGGAAATCAAAACAGTAATGAGACATTTATAGTTAAAGACTGACATGTAAAAAGTAAGAACAAATAAAACTAAAAGAAATAGAAAACAAAAAATGTCAACACTTTGAAAAAGTCCTCTCTTTAGAAATGCATTATTAACATTTTTATGTATGCTTAAAAAGCTCGTAATAATATGAACTGTTGTCTATTTTACATTATCCTCATTATATAGTACATATGGAATTAGTTACATACATACTGATAGTCATTATGCGCATATATCCATTTGAAATAAAAAATACATTTTCTTTACAATAATTAATATGAACAAGCATTTCATAATGCTTTGCGTTTTAACTGATAATGTCAGAGTTCAAAACTCTAGATATGCCCTGAAAAAAATCAGAAACTGAGCGATATGTTTTTTTCTTTTTTGTTGACAACAACAAGCATTTTAGTATTTAACTTTTTTTTCTTTTCTTAATTTTATAGTTTATATATATTTAAAACTGTCTTTTTGATTCTCCTTTCAGATGCATAATATTAGCAGTAAAAAAATGATGTCTTCAATTTCAGCTACGTTTTGACAAGCTTATCGTTAAAACAAATGTCTTATAATGTTGTGATTTTGCTTTATTGCCCCTTTTGCAATTCTTATTTTTCCATAATTTTTTTTGGCTTCTAATGACCACTCAAGTGACTTAAAATTTACACTGGGTTATTTAAGTGTTTATAATGTGTGATTAACTGATTAAATGTATTACAAGAATAAAAGTCTCAATCAATTCCAGTTTTTAAACACAATGGATGACCTGTTTATATGTTTATTAACACCTAATAGTTAACTAATGATAAGTTAAATCATAACTTATGAACAGTTGTGATTTCTTCTACATCTAAGCATGACTCCAAGCATCATTAGAAACATTATCATAATGATTAATGATTACAATTGCTAAAAACTATGATTATATAGCATTATGAGTGCAGTATGAATCATAATATTCCCTAATAAACGTGCTTTTAATGCATTATGAAGACAAACGTCATACAAAGTGTCACTGAGAAGATAAATAAATAAAGGGAAGCAGTGCCTGAAATTTTTGTCTTAAATTCTTAACCAAGTTAAAAGTAGAGTCTTGCTATGATGACCAAGACTTTTAAATATTCCTGGATCTCCATCTGGATTCGTATTGAATTGTAATCACATTTCCGTTGTGTGATGACCAATATTCCCTGAACAATTCATCAAAATCTGAGAGAACTTTATGGAGAGACAGACAGATAAATAACACTGGCAATAACATAGCTTCTCAACAGATATATACATTTCTGGACCGACATACAGATTTGGAACGCCACTAAAATGTTTCCCATTTTGACATGGAAAATATCATCTTCAAATTAAGTAG
Source organism: Scarus forsteni (assembly GCA_036419115.1). Lineage (NCBI taxonomy): Eukaryota > Metazoa > Chordata > Actinopteri > Labriformes > Labridae > Scarus > Scarus forsteni. The sequence goes on along the minus strand of JAZDUH010000061.1, from coordinate 803,352 downwards.
AAAATCTGCCTTAAACTGTCGGGGTTATCAGCCCGAATGTGGGGAACAGCTCTAACTCTAACATTCTTGTTGTTTATTATTTCACTTTTTACTTCCTCTAAGGAAATCTTATTTTTGCCAGGATTTGTCGGTTTGTCCTCCAAGGAGATTATGTTAAGCCAGGGTGTGTTTGTATGTTTGTTTGTCTGATAGCAAGATAATGGAAAAAACTACTGGATGGATTTACTTGAAAATTTTATCAGAGATGTGGTTTGGTCCAAGGAGGGAGCCATGACATTTTGGTGGTGGTCTGCATATTGAGGATTGCGTCTATCAGATGAGCAAAATAGCACGCACAGTCTATTTAGCGTGTTTGCCTTCATGAATCTGCAGAGTACGTGCAGATTATCAGAAAAAAATACTGAGGGGAGGAAATTCAAATGTAATCATTTAGCACCCACAATGTGATTTATCAAACCAACAAGTGATTGTGCGCTGTGGTGTCATTGCATCTGAATTTAGAACGTTTGAAAAGCAGATGCAAAAAAGAGCACGGTGTTACGAACTGAGGACTACGATCATGGTGGCATCAGGGGTCACATTTAACAAATATTTTCCATCACTGACTGAATTTTTTGGTGAAAAATAGGAAGACTTGGAGGCTGTCTGTCATTATGATGGACTAAAGGGACAATCCAGTGTTCATGAAGACGCATGTGTAAAATAAACCCTCTCTGCTTTGCGCTCTACAACACAGAGGAGGTCATTTGATCAATGTAAAAAAATAAAAAATAAGGCCTTCATAGCCATACTCACTCTGTTTGTCACTTAGAACACACTGTCCACGCACTGACAGCGAGTTTAGAGGCTGTCAGTGCGTAAAAGGCAAGACTTAACACACGGTCTGTGTGTGTAAAAAAGAAAACGGAAAGAAAAGGAAAATCAAAAAAAGACAGATAGAAATATGGCATGAAGTAACATATAAAATCCTCTTTAAAGAGGGCGGTCCACACCACTTTTGCTCCTGTTTCAATTATGCATGCAGCGATAGTAGATCACCCGCAACATGCCTGCTAATGGCATGTGCAATTTTTTAGTTTTCGCATGCAATTTAGCACAGGTTATTTTGGTTCTTAGTGGATCAGGCCCTACATGTATGAAGATAAGTGCTCATGTCTCTGTCTCTTCTTTTTTACTTCACCAACAGACGAGCTGAACTCTGGTACCTTGGTGTATTCTCTGAGTGGACTTTTGATATTTGAGACCATCCTGATCGTCTTCATGGCCTTCTCATTGTTCAAGATGTACAAAAGAATCCTCCTCTTATCTCAAGGTATGATAACTAACACTGTCTGAATCTCTCTGTGGTCATTAAGGACTGATTTTTGATTAAAGACATTTTTATGTTTCATGTTCAGAGGCTCGAGCAGCTCCTTCTACAACAAACCTGGAGGTAAGATCACCTCCTCTGATCATTTTCTTTGCATCATTCAACTTTCCTCGAGGTCCACATCATGACAGACTTGTCCATATTTTTACAGGGTGATAGAGACGCAGAGGACGTCTGTTATGCTGCTCTGGACGTCAAAATGAAAAACACAACAAGAAGACAGAAAAGGACGACCAATGATGATTGTGTGTACTCCAGTGTAAAAGTGTAGATGTTAAAAGGTTTAACTTGACTTTAGTTTGATGGGATGTTGTACAACTTTTTTTAACAGCTTGATCTTCTTGATTTAAGTTTGGAGTGTTTACCTTCCTTCAAGGATTTAGGCTTTGTGAATAAATGTTTTGTGATTTTAAGTATTATATGAGTATTATTTTTCTGAAGTCCTCACAGTCCTGTCCCATATTGTGGTTTATACCACAAATATTAGTCCTACCTTTATTTCATGTAAATATTTAGATTCCTTGACCATAAAAACATACCATTATCAATTGGATTCATAATGATATCGATTTTAGTTCAGTAGTTACTCACGAAAATTGCAGTTTTCGTCATGGCGGATCCAGACGGTGAACCGGATCAACACCAAAATTGAATCACTTCTTCCATTTCCCCTGTTGAACATTTCCGGAAAATTTCATCAAAATCCATCCATAACTTTGAGTTATTTTGTTCACAGACAGACAGACGGACAAACTCTCCCGAAAACATAACCTCCTTGGCGGAGGTAATCATTTTGTTACAAGAGCTACAATATCAACCACTTTTATGCCATATGTTTACCCTGAGTACCCTCTCAGTAATAAGAAGGAGGTATGAAAGTTGATGAGAGTCTACATAAGGTTTTTTTTTCTTTTTCATCTTTTCTTCCTCAATTTCTGCACATGGTGAAATTTTCCATAGTAATTAAAATTTTAACATATATGTATAGATATATATATATATATATATATATATATACATATATATATACATATATGTATGTATGTGTATATATTTATATATATATATATATATATATATATATATATATATATATAGAAACACACACACACATATATATATATACATATATATATATATATATATATATACATATATATATATATATACATATATGTATGTATGTGTATATATTTATATATATATATATATATATATATATATATATATATATATATATATATATATATATAGAAACACACACACACATATATATATATATATAGATATATATATATATAGATATATATATGTATTCTGTGAAATATGAGTAGCAATGGTTACATTTTTAATCACATCCTTATGGGGATCTAATTAAAGCCATGAGGTTGGGCAGGTCTGAACAGTTTACTCTGACTCTGCCAACGAAATAGGGGAACATTTAAGTGGGAATGTCTTCATCTGTAAATAAGCATATCTTACAGTGCAATAGGCAGGACAATACATCATCATTTGTTTTATTACATTCTATGACATTGGTGTTTCGGCCTAACATAATTAAAATAAGCATGTCCGCTCTCATTCCCTTAAAATCATTTTGCATCAGGCGGCTGCTGTTTGAAGATTTACACAGCAGGTTTTGCTGTTTGGTCTTAATTTCAGATTGGCTATTTGATTCCTCCTTTTATTGTGCCACAGTAGTCAAAGAACAAAATCAGAACATTGTATGAAATATGTTAATGCTCAGATTAGAGTGCTTTTTTTTTTACTGAAGCATTCAGAACTTAAGAAATTATCCAAAAGACGAGTCAGAAACTTCATGCGTAAAACTTCTTTGATTATTTGAATATCTGGTCAAAACTGATGAGATCAGGCAGGTGAATGTTGTGATATGCCTCTTTACTGCACATCGGATAACTGTGGTTTTTAAGCAAACTATTTTCACATTTTACCCACAAGAAGCCTTGGCTAGAAGATTGTTTCAATAAAAGCTTCATAATTACCCCACTTTTTGAGAGAAACTACAGAAAAACCATTAGTTTATGCTACAGTAAGATTCTTTAGTGTTTCACTTTTCCTCAACAAAACCTGTCACTGGAACTTTTGTGTGATCCAACCGAAAGTTAGTCTATACTTCCACCAGCAAAACGCCACCTCTTTCTTATCAGCTGTTCAGGTTGTTGGTCTCCAGAAGAAAAAACAAAAACTAACTTCACTAAACCTGGAGGATCAAACAAGACAAGTGAATCAAGAAGCAGTGAAATGTGGCTTTAATTTGGCTGAATGTAACAGCAACTTGCAATCTGTAAAAGCAAAATGCAAACATGAAACTAATACCCTGAAATCAACGTTGGAAAGCACCATGTTGTTTTAAAAAGTTTTTTTAAAGGATTTTACAGATGCAAAAGATGCCGATATCTTACTCTTCTGTACCTTCAGCAAAATGTTTATGCGTGTATATGTGTTTCAAATGTCTTCACAATGACATGGCTTTCCACACTTGATAAAAGAAGGACTAGACCACACTTCAGGATTAAAGTTCTTCCTTTTCATTTAAATGAACCAACGGGAAATTCATATGATGTAAAATTTCTAATCACAAAAAATAAATTTCAATAAATTAAGCATTTTTCAAATAAGGTCAAAGTACATTTGATTGGTAACATTAGTACTTACAAAAACAAAATTATTTAATAAAAAAGCATTAGCTCAAAGGTGGGGATGGTAATCTTGGAAAACTAGCATGAATTTGAATGTAGCATCAGTATGTAGCATAGCTCAGGACTCTGCCTAGCTCCTCCTACCCCACTCTGGAGCTCCCCGTAAATGACGCCCCTGCTCACGTTACCGAGCATCACCGATTAGCGACCATATGACTGATTCAACTAGAAACCAGTCCTCAGCACATTTTACTTTTGCACTACACCAAGTCATGTCTCACTCAGCAATAAGAAAACACCAAATGATATATAGCAAAGTTAAAAAACAACAACAAAAAAACATGGAAGTTAGTTCGTACTCGCGACTTGTTGAAGACTCGCATTTTTGCCTTTGCGTTGTCCAAATTCCCTTTTTTTCAGCCTTTTCTGCTTCCGTCTTTCTTTTGTTTCTTTTGTTGCTCTGTTAAGTTGGAGCAGCAGTAATCGGGTATAGGTAGTTAGGTAGGTATAGCTATTCTCCACATAGCAACAACATTCCTCTGCCTCTCCAAACTGAACTCTGTCACCAGCCTAATGGGTGGGTAATGCTCCAAAATGATGGAGGCCAACCGCCGTAAAACTGAAGACGAAGACAAAGCCTCGTGAGAACTCCCACCTGCAGTATCCTGTGGAGCAGCTGTCAAGAGATTAGAGCCAACAACAGACCAAACCAAGATTCAATTTCTTGTACATCTGTCTTAAAATGTGAGGGATACTGGAGCTTAGTGTGGGTTGTGGGACGGCTCTCAGCAGGCTTCCTGATTGTCAAAACCAAAATTTGATAGGTAAGCATTCTCCAGCGGCCTTGGATCCCTCTTAGCTCGGCTTGTGCATTAAATCAGGGTCAGTGCACGCTCTGAGGGTGGACAGTGCGGCAGCAAGGAATTTGATTAGTTTAAAAATTTGGAGCAAATCGCGTGATTGGTTGGTGTTTTCCTGTTTTACTCCTGACGAGACAGCAGATATTTTTCACTCTCACCAGTTAGCATGATGTGGGCGTAGCTCCTGTTTGTTGTTCACGAGCCAGCTGTACAGTCTGACTCTCCATTCTTCTCTCATGGAGCTCCTCGTCCGTGTACTCAGACTCAAACCGGTCGTCGTAGTCTGACTCTTGACATCAGATAAATATTCTGCCATGTTGCTCAGCACTGCGGCTAAAAAGTAGGTCAGCTGTACCTGTGTCGGCTATGGCGTCATCAAAAAGTTTGTTTACCAGGTCAGCTGACCCACCTGAAGAATGGTAGATGAGAGACTTTATGATAACAGCTGGTGATGGAGAAAAAAAACAGGAGCCCACGACTTGCTAACATGTGGTGCGCTAGGACAGCATAGCAACAGAAGAGGAGTGCTCCAGAGTGGGACTTGAAACCGCTGACACGATGATCTATCCAGGAATATATGTCTGACTACTCTGGAGGATTTCTGCAATGACAAGCCGGGCTGTGGTAGAGACAGCGATTTTGCAGAGATTACGCCCCGCTGAAGCTCGCTTCATCGGTTGATCTAAATAACTTCTGAAGGACTCCAAGCGGCACGATGTTTGTCTGAGTGAGTATATGAGCATGCACAAACCTAAAAATAAGGTCCAGGTGTCAAAATACCGGAGTTTCCCTTTAACCAGTATAACAAAAAGTGTGTCTAGGCATCCCCCACTGAGGATTGGACCCCAAGGTCCCTGCCTTTTTGGGCTGTGCCCGACCTGGCCCCATGGGTACAGGAGCTCGCCATTGAGTCCTACATCAGGTCTGGCTCTAGAGTGGAGCCCCGGTGATCTGCATCCGGACAAGGGAAACTGGAAACCCCTACTGTCTCTCCATAGTGGTCTTGAGCCATGCTTTGTCTGGCCTCTCTCAAAGGCCTTGGGTGACCCTACCAGGGACATAAGGACCCTGACAAATTAGCTTCTGGGGTCATTGGGGCATGCAAACCCGCCCACCATGATATGGTGGTGCCTCCAGGAGAGGATGAAATCAAGTGTTTAAATCCATTTTGCTGAACAGTTTAACATTACCATTTTTGGGTTTCATCACTAGTGGGTCCTATACGACTCCTGGATTCTTCAATTCATTTAAATCATGAAGGAAAGTATGTGTCATTTCATTATACAAGCATGTATATTTTACAGACATTTATATTTTTATGCAAGTGTAATATAAGGAAGAGGGAAGTGTTTTTATTATCATGCTCATTTGCAAGCCATGTGTGTCGAACAGAGAAAGAAGGTTAGAAACTTTTGAGAGACGCTAGATCACTCAGAACAAATGAAGACAAGTGTTCACGCAAGAAAGATATTGTTTAATATAGAAAATAGTAACTGTAGAAATGTCATGCTTATCAGAAGAAGAGTTTGTCAGTTATGAGAGTAGCCAACACAGGAACGTGGGGTTACTAGAGGAGTAGGATTAGGAGGAGGTATATGGGTGTGTATCTAATATGTATCTATCAAATGGAGAGCCACACAAGGCCTCATGATTAGGTCCAGTAGTCAGTGCAGGAGAAAGAATAACCAATGGAAAGGAAATGATAACCAAAAAGAACCAATGAGGATGATTAGCACAGCCTGGAGGCTGGTGCAAATGAGGACTATGAAACTTCACATTTCAACATTATAGAACTGTTTTTAGCCCATATAAAAGGGTTCAGGGACAAATAGTCAGGGTTCAGACTTTGTGAACTGACCCTTATGTGTCTCCCAGAGTAAAGCGGAAGCGATCAGTGATCTTACTTTTATGCCGGACCAAGGACCTGGACTTTTTGGGCTTGAAACTCATTTGTGTCCAAGTAACGAGACGATCGAGACCTTACAGAAGCCATCTACATCCAGGCACTGATGTCGCTGTTACTGTGAGGTCATCCATGATTGCTCTAGCTGGGGGTTGTCGGGTGCCAGATCTTGATAAAGGGCCTCTGCACTCCACTTCTGCAGACTTTACGAGCATATTCATGGCCAAGGCAAACAGGGACACAGACATTGTGCAGCCAGTAATGATGCCTTTCTCTAGATGATGCCAATCTGATGTTGAATTTCCAGAGGACACCGTCAGACTGAAGTTGTTGTAGTAGTCCTGGATGAGATTGCGGACCTTCTCTGGGACGTGGTATCTTCTCAGAGACAATTCCATTAGCTTATGGGGGATTGATCCATAAGCGTTGGCAAGGTCCAGCCACAGCACAGCCAAGCCCCCCCTGCTTTCCTGCGCCTCCTGGATCAGTTGGGTTACCACTCCAGTGTGTTCTATGCACCCCCGGACCCCCAGGACTCCTCCCCTCTGCACCGAGGTGTCAATGTAGGTGTTCCTGAGGAGGAATATCTTGAGGCAGTTGGCAATGATTTTGAAGAAGGTCTTGCACTCAACACTGAGGAGGGAGATTGTCCTGAATTGCTTGATGTTTCTTGCATTCTCCTCCGTGGGAATCCACACTCCCTCTGCATACTTCCACTGCTGAGGCACTTTAGCCTTCTTTCAGAACCCTCTGAAGATCTTCCAAAGACGCTCCAACAGGCGAGGACAGTTTTTGAAGACCTCTTCCTGGAAGTCAATGACGTGGCCATACTGAGTTAGTACTATTATGCACCTCATGGTGCAACCTGGGCACATCGTCAGTGATGTACCTGGGTCAGTGGGTGTTTTGGGTCTTACATCAGACACCCTGACCCAGGCAACCCAGCAGCCCACCTCGATAGGCTCGCAGTGGGCCTTCCACCCATTCTTCCAACACTCAGCAACACGGTCTGCGTACTTTGCCCTCTTCCTCTCCTGTGCTTCCTCCATCCGGTCCTCCCAGGGGACGGTTAGCTCAAGGAGCACCACCTGCTTACTGGCCATGGATATCAGGATCATGTCCGGCCGGAGTGTTGTAGTGGCGATGATGTCCGGGAACCCAAACTGTCTCCCTAGCTCAACCAGTCCCTTGATGTTGTGTGAAAGCCCCCCTGGGTCTTCTTAGAGGGTTGCGGCTTTTCTCCTGCTTGGACAAAGGCAATCAAGCTCTTGGTTGGCTGCTGCAGTTTGCTGTTTTAATGCCAGTGCAGATGGTGTCTGCTATTGCCCGCAGGACCTGGCCAACGATACCTGCCATCTACTAGGGCCTTTGGGCAGCAGCTGAGGATATGTTCCAATGATCCTCTCTTCTGGCACAGCTGGCACACAGGTGAGTCTGTCAGGCCCTCGGTAAACAGGTTGCTAGGGGCTTGGGAGGACATCGTACACAAACTGTACCAAGAACTTAGAATGTTGTGGCTCCACCTTCCAGAGTTCAGTCCAGGTGATCTTCCGGCTGGCTATGTGCTCCCACTTGGTCCTGGCCCACCAGCTTACTGAAGCGGGCCTTCTCCACCTCAGCACGGACCTCCTCTTGGATAAGCTGACACCTATCCTTCCCTCTAGCCCAGCTCGTCCCATCACCATGTTTCCCACTAGGATGGTGTGCCGCAGCCTCGCCTCTGCTCACTCACACTACATTTTATCATCTTAAAAAATTCAACTCAATTTCTGGAAAGACTCTTAATCATTTTGTCCAAATATATAATAAAACCAGGGATCTTTTCTTTTTCTTTTTCTTTTTCTTTTTTTTTCCAGTCAGGGGACGTATTCCTACCAGTAGCCCTATTTGATCTAAAGTCCTTGTCCCTTGTATAAAGTGATATTCTTCAGTGACTGCTTCTGCCTTCCTCTGCTTCCCTTCTAGATGACTGGTTGAGGTTTGCCATAGCTGTGCTAACCCTCATGGGCATGGAGCATTACCACGGCTGTTGAATGAAGCAGGCGCACATCGAGGCAGAGCACTGCACTAATATCTGAAATGCTGATAACATAGTATTTTCTAGGGCCCTTGTCTGTCATGGGCTCTATGGATCCTTCAGAATCATCCAACCCTAAGAGCCCGAGAAGCAGCCTCCTGTTCTGCCTACAGAACCCTGAATGCTAGTCTTTAAAAGTTATAAACAATGAAGCAAAAACCTTTAATGTGAATTCAGTGAGTATATCTGTCACTTCATGAACATAGTTGACTTTCATCTCCAGCAAAGTCAAGAGTCTAAAGAGCAAACAGAAAACATCCTGTTACCAGAAAGGGGAGCAGATACACAATGTCACATGTGGTTGTTTCTTAGATTTTTTTTTTCTTTTAGTTTGATCTCTGAGTTGGACTTGGTCATTGGTGAGAGAGAAAAGCATGAAGAACAAACAGACAGCCCCAAAGTGAGCACCTCACTTTGTTTCCTCTGCAGATTCTGTTTCTTGTCAGCCAATCAAATGCACTGTGGTCTACAAAGAGAGCAGAAGCTGTCAGTTCTCCTTCAGTCAGTGAGCACAATGACATCTCCAACATTTGTCCTCGTCCTCACATGTTTGGTCCTAGGGGAAATTGGTGAGTTGACTTTCTGTTGCTCTGTTTCGAAGTCTGATTATGTTCATTTCTCTGTCAGTATTTTTAAGTGTATTTCTGATGTTAAAATGCTTCAACATTTTATTTCAGGCCAGAGAGTTGATCTGAAATCACCCTCATCAGTTCATCATGAGAGACGACAAACTGGAAAGACTCTGACTTTAACATGTGATCATGGTGACTTCACATGGATTTATTGGTTTAAGCAAACTCTTGGAGAGGAACTAAAGCTCATATCTGCTCTCAGAAATCAAATAAATTCTTATACATTACATGGTGATTTCAAGAACATTTCACGCTTTGCATTGGATGGTCAAAAAGGTAAAAGTCTCCTCACTATCTCAGATTTACAGCCGTCAGATTCAGCCACTTATCACTGCATAAGCTGTGATACGGTCAGGGTACAAATTCTGGCAACAGTAACTCTCAGTGTAGAAGGTTCTGGTCTGACCGTCCCAGCTTTGGTCCATCAGTCTGAATCTGAAGCCGTCCAGCATGGAGGCTCTGTGACTCTGAGCTGTACAGTCCACACTGGGGGCTGTGATGGAGAACACAGTGTTTACTGGTTCAAGGACTCTGAAGAATCTCATCCAGGACTCATTTACACCCATGGAGGCAGGAACCATCAGTGTGAGAGGAGACACAGCACAGAAACAAACACCTGTGTCTACAACTTACCTCTGAGGAGTCTGAATGTTTCTCATGCTGGGACGTATTACTGCGCTGTTGTCTCATGTGGACACATTCTGTTTGGAAATGGGACCAGGCTGGACTTTGGAGGTGAGTGTCTTCTTACTAAGAATGTCCTCAATGATCAGAGGTGGAATAGGGGCATGAGGTGAAATAATTTGAAATAATAACAATAATAATAATACAAATCTTTATTGCAGACACAGGTCCATATACAAAAAAAACAAACAAAAAAACAAAAAAACAAACAAATCAAACAACACAGACATAAAATTAGGTAAAAATATAAGAAGAAATGCGGCGATACAACAAGTATAGGATACAGAGCTGTATGTATCAGAGTTTATATAACCTATTCCACCAATGTCGCCTCAGCTTGGAAGTAAATCTATAGCAGCTTTTCTTTGGGCTGACTAGAGCATCTATTTTGTTGTTCTCAGACTGGTCAAGTCGACACATAACCTGAACATCATCTTTCTTAAAAGAGCCTCACACATTGGCACCCGATTGGACACAAATAACTGGCTGGCACTATGCCACCTTGGGACATGAAGCAGAAGCCTCAGTGCATCATTGGAGGCTACTTTAAACGGCTGCATACTCAGTGTCTTGAATTTAGACCATAACTGAGCAGTGTATAGTGGGGTAATGTAGGCCCTGAAAAGTGAGCACTTAACAGAGACAGAACACATTGAAAATTTCCTTAACAGCACGTTCGCCTGAGCATATAATTTACAACGCTGTCTATAGATGTCTTTGTCATCCATCCAGTCATTAGACAAGACATGACCAAGATATTTAATGTCCTCACACACATCAAGAGGGCTGTCCGACAGATAAAAGGTTGGAAACCTTGATTTCCTGTCTCCAGTGCTTCTGACTATCATAATGCGACTTTTCTTAGGGTTGTATTTAATATCGTGATCTATGCCGTATTGAGAGCACACCTTCAGCATCTGTTGCAACCCAACAGAGTATAGGCTAATTAGGACCAAAATAACTTTCAGCAATAGCTTTACTGGTTTTTACCAGCAAAGGTTAAAATGTCTATGAAAAACTGCACATGCAGACACAGAGGAAGCGCCCCAGCAACATATACAAAAATATTAAGAAACAAAACTGACAAACCAAAACAAAAAACTAACTAAAGTACAATTTTAACCTGTTTAATTTTTCACAAAATTCCATGAAATAGAAGAAACCAGCTACATAAAATGAGACATGGCTTATTGATAACAAATACATTTAAATAAAATAAAAAAGACAAAATAGAATAAAAATAAATATATCAAAGAGTTTGAGACAGTGAGTGATAACAGTGCTCAGAGGAAGTAAAAATAAAAGTAAGCTTAAGACTAAAAACAAAAAATGCAAACCAAATAAAACCAAAATAATGTTTCCTTCTTCGCTCATCATAGCATGTTTAAAAAATAAGAACATTAAAAAAATAATAAATGCAATGTAAAAAATCCATAATTTTTCAAACAATAAATATTGTTAAGTGTTCAAAAAGATATATTTATTGAACAACACTTTGGGCTTTGACTCAACAATCTATGGGAATATGTTCAGAGGTGAATTCATTACAATCAATCAATCAAACTTTATTTGTATAGCACTTTTCATACAGGACTTTGTAATACAAAGTGCTTTACATGGGAAAAAAAGAGCAGAAAATTGCATAATTGCATAAAATGAAAACATAAGACCCCTGCAACCCCCCCTCCCCCAAACCACATTAAATACACTCACTTACTCAAACATATGATGCATTACGTGTTTTTGGAAACTTATAATTCACTTGTGGACATTTTATTTTTCATTTGACTGTATTCAAATGTGCTTTTAGTAATGTCTTAAGATTAAACAAATGTAAAAGAGTTAAGTTACTTCTTTAAATACAACACTGCACTGAATCTTTGAAACTGATTAAATGTTTGGATTTGTAATAAAACATAATTCTATATTTAGCTTTGTTTTTGTTCACCATTTTCTTGTTTTCTCATTGCTTGAATATCTTTGTACTTGCCTTGTTGTTGAAAGATTCTATACAAATAATCTTTAGCCTTGAATTCCTGACAGTGATAATCCATGAATGTCCAAACAGTTCTTAATTCTCTTTATTATATTTCTCTGTTGGGAATTAAATTTATTAGAGTCAAGTTCTTTAAGGCCAAGAAGCTTACATCTTACAGGTCCTCCTCTCTATATGGCAGCAAAGGTAAATTTTAAGGTGGTATTATTAATAACAATCAGGAATAAAGAGATGATTTTGACAGTAACAGCTTTGTGATGTTGGTGGTCATGTCTACATTAACATATGAGTGATATACAAGGAAAGTTTATTTGTCATTGTGCAGCAGGTTGCACAGAAGACACAAATAAAGTCTATCTATGTCTTTGCCTCAAAGTGGACCACTCCTCACAAATAGTAGATGAAACACTGTTAGCTGATCTTTGATAATTGTTATAATTGTTGTAATAGAAGTTTGGGGCAACTTCGACATCATTTAAAAAGGCCAAAATCATCTATTATCCATTTTAAGTCTCCTAAAAGGTCAATAACATCTCTGTGTGTCTCTCCATCTGCAGATAAGAACTTTCTCCAATCACTTGTTCTTGTCTTAAGTGGAGGTTTGATGATCACCAGCACCCTGGTTGTCGCCCTGATCATCTCAGTGTGCATGAGTAACAACAAAAGTGGCAAATGTGCAGGTAAGTGTTCTTGATCTTGTCTTAAAGATGACATTTTGTTTTTTATAAATGCTCTTAAAGACGGAGCCCTCCTGTTTCATTACAGACTCTCAAAGAGAGGAAGCCTCCACCACAACAACTGCAGAGGTGAGAATTTTCACACATTCAGTTTTTAAAGTGTCGAAGTAACAAAAACAGGATCAAAAACGACAAACTGGGCAGAGAGGGTGAACATTTCACCTCATTATAATGTGTCAGTAAGAGGGTTATAGAGGAACAGTAGGCATCATGATGTTCGAGGCCCCAAATATTAGAATGACCTCATAAAATTATTTTTTTTTTTTTTTTCAGCACAAAACTCTTTATTAAACAGGTTTCTTAGTTGTGTAGTTGGGTGTTAGAATGTAAGAGGCAAAAGCAACGGTTCAAAGCTAAAATGAAGCTAGTCTGCTCCTTTCCGTTTTTGTTAAATTTTTTTAAGATACATTGCCAGTTTTAGAAAGTTTTTGATACCACACATCCAAAGAGACCCATGTTGTTATCCACAGTTTTTTAAAGCCAAAAATATTTTGCTAGCCAGCACAGGCTAATGTCCGGAGGATTGCTCGACTCCATCCAAGTCCTACCTACCAAAAAATATCCCCCTGTTTACAAACATGAAGGGGTTCATACTACAGCTGAGCAGCTGGGAGGACTCTGAATGTTTTTTTTTTTTTTTTTTTTTTGATATGTATAACTTTTATATAGAACAGCGGGGTATAACATCCAGTCATACACAGAAACATTAAACAGCAGTGTCCAAGTACATATATGAGTAAAATGAGTGAGTTTAGTTCAATAATAATAACACAGTAATACTATACAAATGCACATTCAGTTATCTTCCGTGGAGATTGCTTGAAACACATATTTGACTGTAGTAACAGACTGTTTTACAAATCACACATAGAAAGTACCCGATAATTCCTGACCTTAGAAAGATACAGTATGGACTCAGTTACCACCCACCTCAACTCAGAACTTAAACAAACACACACACACACACACACACACTGTGCCTCATTGTGAAGGGATAGATGCTATTGAGTACAGGACAAAACCTTTTCCTCCCATTCTGGTAGTACTCTTACTAATCAGAAGGTAAGCAGTGCATAGCATTGAAATAAGAAATAAAGCGTTGCCACATTAGAAAAAAATTCTGCCCTGGAGCCCCTAAGAGTGTACTTTATTTTCTCCAATTTAAGGAAGTACATGACCTCCCTAAGCCATTGGGAAAAGCATGGATTCTTGGGAGAGTTCCAATGTAACAATATTGTGCGTCGAGCTATAAGTGATGTGAATGCAATTCTTTGTTTCTGTTTAGCATTTAAAGCATTCAGAACAGTTTCAGTTGGGACGCCAAAGATGGCCACATGAGGACATGAATGCAGATTAAACTCGAGCACTGTGGACATAGTTTTAAAATATCTGTTCGAAAGTCTTGTAGCTTTGGGCATGAAAAGAACATGTGACTGAGGTTGCAGGGAGTATTATGGCATCTGCCACAGACATCTTGGACCTGTGGATATATAACTGATAACCTAGATTTAGAGAGGTGAGCCCTATGCAGTACTTGAAGCTGTATTAGGCTAAGCCTTGCACAGATAGTTGAGGTTTGGACTCTGTCAATGGCTGCCTCCCAGCATCCTGCACTTATTTCAGTTCCCAGCTCCTGTTCCCACTTAGCTTTAGCTTTGAAGGTTTCACTATCACTGAATGCGACAAGACAGTTATACATTTTGGAAATCAAAGCCCTTTGACACAGATTCAAAAAAAGCATATCAGTCCATGGAGGTTTAGAAGGAAGTGAAGGGAAACTGGGAAAGGTGGTAGAAATAAAATGCCTGATTTGGAAATATCTGAAGAGATGTGATTGGGGTAGCCCAAATAAAGATGACAAAGAGGAAAAAGTAGAAAATACTCCATCTATATATAAATCTTGAAACTTCTTTATACCTTTCTTGTTCCACTGGGAAAAAGTAGAGTCTAACAATGAAGGGGGAAATAAATGATTATTATATATTGGAGCCAATACTGATGCAGATAAAAACTTAAAGTGACATCTAAACTGCGGCCAAATTTTCGAAGTGTTAAAAACAACAGAATTGTTTGAGTAATAGCTATTTTTTAAAGGCATTGAGGATAACAGCAGAGCAGACAGGGAAGATGAGGTACAGGAGAGCACCTCCAATTTACACCAGGGAGCATTTGGGGATTGGAGCCAGTAAAGAGCCTTATGAATATGAGCAGCCCAATAATAAAGACGAAAATTGGGCAACGCTATACCTCCACTAATTTTGCGCCTCTTGAGTAAAGTTTTAGAGATTCTTGGAACTTTACCTCCCCATATAAATGACTTTATTAATTGGTCCAGTACTTAAAAAACTTTTGAGAGAGTAAAAGAGGAATATTTTGAAACAAAAAGAGGAATTTTGGCAGGACATTCATTTTTACTGCATTTACTCTGCTAATTAGTGAAAGTGGCAAGCTGCTCCATCTATCAAAATTAGTCTTGGTGTTGGAGATGAGGGGATCAAAATTAGCTGTATATAAACTGGGTAATTTGCGGGTAACATTAATGCCAAGATATTTTAAGCCAATTTAAAGGGCATATCTGTATATCTGAGATGGAGAGCGGGAGTATTGATTGGATAGCAGATACTTTTTTGAAGATTTAATTTGTAGCCTGAGAAAGAACTACAATTATCTAAAACAGATAAGACAGATTGCATGCTAGTTGTGGGGTCAGTTAAAAACAGTAGCATGTCATCCGCATACAAAAGAAGTCTATGTTCAACACCATTACGTTCAACCCCGGTGAACAAAGGGGAAGACCTTAACTTAATAGAAAGCGGTTCCATCGCCAGGGCAAACAATAAGGGTGAAAGTGGACATCCTTGGCGAGTTCCACGCGCTAAAGGAAAATAATCTGATCGTTTATCGTTTGTGTGTACACTGGCTTGTGGGGATGTATATAAAAGGCGAATCCAAGACACAAAATTATTTCCAAACCCAAATTTTCTAATACGGAAAAAAGATAATCCCATTCCACCCTGTCAAACGCTTTCTCAGCGTCAAGAGAGAGAGCAATTTCAGGGAGTTCAACATGATTTTCAGAGTAAATTAAGTCAAAAAGAGTACGAGTATTGAAAAAGAGGTGCCTTCCTTTTATAAATCCATTCTGTTCCTCTGATATTATATTTGGGAGAACATTTTCCAAACGAGTAGCAAGTAATTTTGACAGCACGTTAACATCCACATTTAAAAGAGATAAGGGTCTGTAAGAGCTACAGCATGTAGGATCCTTATCCTTTTTTAGAAGCAGTATTATTGATGCTTGCGTTAAAGTAGGAGGCAAAGTGCCATCTACAAGGGAATCGTTAAACACAGACAAAAGAATTGGAGCCAGCTTGTCAATAAATTTTCTATAAAATTCTACAGAGAAACCGTCTGGGCCGGGGGCTTTGTTTGTCTGCATTGCCTTAATTGCAGATTTTATTTCTGTGACTGTAAGAGGGGACTCAAGGTCCTGTACACATGAAGGGTCAACTTTTGGGGTCTCGATCTCGTCCATAAATTGTAGCATGTTTGAAATGTCTGAAGGAAACTCGTATTTGTAAAGGGACAAATAAAAGAATTTAAAAATATCATTGATTTGTGAGGGATCTGAAATAAGATTTGCAGAAGGGTCTGTGATTTGTGAGATTAAGTGGGATGCCGCACCTCGTTTTAATTGGTGGGCTAGTAATCCCCCTGGCTTGTCACCATGTTCGTAATAGGAACTGCGTGACTCAATTAGTGTCTACTCTGCATCACGAGTGGATATAAGGTCAAATTCAGATTGTAGATTAAGTCGTTGTTTGAATATTTCGGGGGAGGGGTCCAAAGAGTATTTTCGATCAAGTTGGAGTATCTTAGATGTTATCTCACCAAGCTTGGCTTTGTATATTTTGTTTGAGTGTGCTGAATAAGAAATAATTTGTCCTCGAAGATATGCCTCCCACAGTAGGGAAGAGGAAATAGAATCATTTTGATTTAAGGCAAGGAAGTCATCAATAGAATCCGAGATAAATTTACAGAAGTCATTATCAGAAAGGAGCAGCTGGTTGAATCTCCATAAAGGAGGATTTCTGATATTAGAGGAAAATTTGATATCCAAAGACAGAGGGGCGTGGTCTGATATAACAATGCTTAAATACTCAGAAGAGGATACATTTGAGTTTAAGGAATGATCAATAAAGAAATAGTCGGTCCTAGAGAAGGAGTGGTGTACATGGGAGAAAAAAGAAAATTCTTTGGTTGTAGGATTGCGAAATCGCCAGGGATCAACAGAACCGTTCTGGTTCATAAAATCAGAGAAAGATTTGGCCATATAGGATTGGGTGTGGATACGAGGACTGGAACGATCCAAAACAGGATTAATAACACAGTTTAAATCCCCTCGCAAAAATTAAAAAATGCGTATTTAGAAAAGGAAGCTTGCTCAGCATTGTATGAGCAAAATTGACGTCATCGAAATTTGGAGCATATACGTTAACTAACAGCACAGGGATTGAGTAAAGAACACCAACTACAATGATGTATCGACCATTTTTGTCGGAAATAACTTCAGAGGGCGAAAACTGAACTTTGTCTCTAATTACGATTGCAACACCTCTGGACTAAAAGTTAAATTCTGAATGACAGACCTGACTGATCCATGGACACTGAAGCCTGTAGTGATCTTTATTTTTTAAGTGTGCCTCCTGTAGGAAGATAATGTCTGCATCTAGTCTTTTTAAATGCGTGAAAACTTTTAACTTCTTTATTGGGCTACCCATACCTTTAATGTTCCAAGTTAAGAACCTAATTGGCGCACCTGTACCAGGATTTTTGTGATTAAAGGAGTGACCTACCATTTAAAAGTATTAACAATTTACAGTCCATACAGGAACATGAGTAAGAATAAGGGAGCAAAAACTTTTCGCCATTACACAAGAAGAGGCACACACATTCACACACAATTCCCCGAACCCCCCAACCCATAACCCACCCCGCCCGAACTTAAGCACCCACCCGAACTGTAGTTTCCCGTACCCAGCAGTGAAATCTGCTGTGTAAGTCCCGTAGGAAGTCATTTGCATACAAAAAATGCAAACGTCTTAAGACTAAGGTGAACTAGTGTGGTCCCACAGAGTAGAATGTATGAAATAAACTTGTGGTTAAATTCACATACCCAACTTAAGAAAAACCTGATATAACTTGTATAAACTTTAGAAACTTAGTAACAGAAAGAATAGTTGTAGATTGTCCAAAATTAAAATACCAGGAAGCCAGGTAACCTATCTTTAAGGTATTCTTCAGAAGAGTCAGTGCAATTGAACTAAAAAATTGGCTTCAATACAAAATGATGTGTATGTTAAATGACCATGAAAAATGAAAATAAACAAAATAAAACAAAACGGACAAACAGAAAAATAATAATAGCAAAAATGAAAATTAGTAAGCAAATAAAATAAATAAATATAAATGAGCATCCCCATAAAATGTGCAAATTATACTTAAGATGAACTCAAGTAGATTTTGGATCTTCTTAATAATTGCAGTAGGCCACAATTAAATTGTTTAGATTTAGAAAATAGCAAAAGGCTCATAAGATAGAACCAAAAAACTCAGGTCTAATCATTTACAGTGAATCCATTAAAACAACAAAAAGAAGCATCACAATTTAGGAGACTTGAGGATACTTAGAGTAGTGTATAATTAAATACACTAATTAGATATAGTGCAAAGGCACACAGTTTAGTGTTTCTCAAGTGTTACCAACATTTGCTCCACTGTGTATCTTCTTGATGAAGACCTGGGCCTCTTCTGGGCTCTGGAACACCTTCTCTGCTCCATCGTATGATACATGCAGACGAGCCGGGTGGATCAGTCCGTACCTCACGCCCTTCATCCCCCGTAGCTGACGACGTACATCATTAAAGGCAGCTCGTGCCCGGGCTACCTTAGCAGTATGGTCTGGGAAGATGGAGATCGCCATATTCCTGATGTTGATCCGGCCCTTTTCTCTCGCTCGCCGCAGAATTTCAATGCAGTCAGAGTGATAGTGAAGTCGTGCTATTATAACACAAGGTCGATCCCCGGCTTTTGGTTTGGGCTGAAGGGTCCTGTGGCATCTGTCCAGCAGCGGCTCCTTGTCCAGGCCGAGAGCTTCTTTAAGTAACGCCGCTACAAAGACGTTGGAGTTGTTAACCCCCTCCTCCGGCACACCGACAATCCTGACATTATTGTGGCATGATCTAGCCTCGAGATCTTCGCATTTATTCTCCAATTTGGCCATGCCAGCAGAGAGGGTAGCAATTTTATCTTGCATCTGTACAATATCGTCAGTGCAGGTGGATAAGCTTAGCTCCATCTCCTCCACTGTACCTTTCAACTTTCCCAACTCGGCGTCTGTGGCTGCTCTGTCGGTGGTTAACTGCGTCTTTACTGCTTGCAGCTCGGATCTAATTGCAGACAAGTCCTCGCCAAGGGCAGCACGTAGTTCGGTTTTGAAAATATCCGCTATCTCTTTTCGCACCTAGGCTAGCAGCTCAAGTTTCAGGGCTGAGATATCAACAGGCTGTTGAGGCGGGGTCGAGGTGCACTCTGAGCGGGGAGGGGTGCAACCCGGGGGCGAGGTCGCCACCTGGGGACAAGGCCGAAGCACGGTCTGAGTAGTCTGACATCCACCTTTGCTTCTATTTGCCATCTTTAGGTTCAGTCTCGAAATAAAAAAGGTAACTTTACATGACTCCAGGTCAAAGATAACAAAATAACGCACAAGATATACAAATTAAACCGTGTTTAAAGCGAAGTCTGTGGGAGCCTCCACGCCAGCGTCTTACTGCATCACTAGCTCAGCCGAAAGCCCCGACCTCATAAAATTCTTGACCTTTACTCAGATGATCCAGTCTAAAGTCTACATTAAGACTGTGCTGTTTGAAAGACAAATTCAAAGATTACTTTCGCTCAAACCCATTTGGTTCAAACACTGTACAGTGGATGAAAGAACTGAGCTCTGGTCCACCTAAATCTTGGTGAACTACATTTCTGTTTGTGAGTGTAAAAGTCATCTGAATCAAAAAAGAAACAAACAAGGTGCCCAAACAGAAAGCATTGCATTGTGGCTTGAATTTTGCCAAATATCACATCAGTAATCATGCTAATGTAGCATTCACTGACAATATCAAACAGAGTGTGGTTTACGTTAGCATAACTTGCACCGCAAGCCAGCAGTTCTATTAGGAACTAAAGGTCTGCAAGTCTGTAGACATCGCTCTAAAAAATATGCAAGTCTCACCTGAATGTCTGAACACAGTTTTGTCTTTATGTTTCATTGTCATGCCTGTCTAAGGGTGGCCAAGACACTACACTTACTTTGCTTTTTGCACAAATTAGCATCGAAGCAGCAGCAACCAAATCTCCTCAGGCCAGAATAAAGCAGCTGATATTCTCTTGAATCAACTTCAGATTCATGAAATAGGGGAACAAGGGCAATGTACCTGCGCACATCAAATGCTTGAGGGACAGAATGAACACTCTGGTCGACTGATACAGAGGTGGAGACTGGAGGTGCTCCTCACTCAAGCTCCAAGGTCCTGATTCTGAGGTGCATGACCTGTACCTGTAGCCTCTTGTTCTTGTGAAGCAGCAGCCTCCTCTGCTTTCGCCTCCTCTGCAGGTGATTGAGCCGATCAGAAACAGGAGGGAGCTGAGGTAGCACACTCTTCCTGACCAACTTGTCACAGAAAATCTGTTTGATTTCTGACTTTAGAGTGCTAGTCTCAACACAGCTGGTCTGAACATCGACAGAAGTGAAAAGAAAACTGTGCCAGGTCCAAAGGCATAACCCTGATGGAAACTAAAACAACTGAGTGAAGTTGAGCCAAGATGGGCTGATACCATGTCATGGAAAAGCCCCATAACATATCTGGTGGTCTCACTGGTGACAACACAAAACTCACCTTCTATGTGAAATTTCTGTCTGGTTTTTGTCCAGAAAACTTAACTTGAAATCTTACGTTTCGTCATATTTTTTGAAAGATGTGCTAGAACAGAACACCAGTCATCAACAATGAACTATTTTTTAAATTTGAAAACGGAACAAGAAAAAAAGTTTGACATTTTAGTAACTGGAATGTTTGTTTGTTCTTTGGTTTGTTCCAGGGTTTCCAAGAAGCAGACATCATTCAGTATGCCAATCTGAGATCAAGAAAACAGAGGGACAACACCTGGAGTGAATGTGTGTACTCCTCTGTCAGGAAGTAGAACTGAAATATTTTCTTCTCTTTTAAACTTGAGCTCTGTTTGCTGTTTGATTTCATTGTTGTTGTGAACAAACTTTTGAAATGAACATTCTGCTGTGACTTTTCTTTTTTATCTGACTGCAAATGTGTTAAACAAGTCCTCCTTTTTCTACTCCATGCAAAAGTTTTCATTCAATTTCAACTGGTTTCTTATGTACCTGTAAAATTATCGAGACATTATATTTTATGTAGTAAAATGATGAAATATTGTAATGCTTATTTAGTTAAGTCAAATAAAGGAAATAAAAAAAACATCTTTGTGTTTTTTTTATTTAAAGCAAGAGGATCATTATGTCTGCAGGGGCTGATTATTTTCAATCCTGCAGGAGGCGCCCCTGAGCAGTCTTGTCACTCACACTGATTAAATCAATGTAAATTATGTTGTTAATCTTTTCCTCATATGACTATCCAGTTTGATGAATGTAAATTAAGTCTAAGTCCTTCAAAAAATTATCTCCTGTTTGATGGCAAATGATTCCTCACCATGGCAACAGCATTACATGCAGCTAATTGAACTTTGCAGCGTTAATTTCCCAAATGCTGGAGAGGAGATTGAAGTCATATTGAGTTATATATTTTTATCATCCTACTTTTCATGGGCAAAAACATGTAAAAAGAAAAAAACCTACTACTTAGTGCCACGAAGAGACGCTACAATTTAGAGAAAAATGTCAAAGGACGAAATGTTCAGACGGACAAAATAATCTGGTTGCTATGTAGCTGAGTCATAGCACTATGGAATTTTCCTGTTAAATCTTGTCTGTTAAATCACATCACCAAGGAGACCCTGCTGATGAAAAAACACAATCTGATTTGTCTCCATCTGATCCAAGATTTAATTCTTGGATTCTTAATTCACTGTTGAGAAACTTAAAGTCATTTGAACTCTGATTGTGATTTTTTTAAAGCTCTGTGCTCCGATCATTGGACATCACATCACATACCTGTTCAACCTCTCAGTTACTTCTGGAGTAATCCCTCAGGTCTGGAAATCTGCTCACGTTGTCCCACTTCACAAGGGTGATGATAAATCAAACCTGAACAATTTCCAACCAATCTCTAAAACTGTCCTGTCTAGCCAAGGTTCTAAAATCACTTGTCAATAAACAGCTCAAGTCATTCTTATCACAAAATTCTGTATTATGTTCTACCCAGTCTAGTTTTAGAGCTAAACACAGCACCATCACTGCAGTCACATCATTTACAAATGACATTATGCATGCTCTGGACAAAGGGAAATATTGTGCTGCTCTTTATGTAGACCTTGCCAAGGCATTTGATACAGTCAACCATGATCTGCTCCTACGAAGACGAAGTGATATTGGCTTCAACCTCAACTCCTTTAACTGGTTTAAAGATTATTTATCCAACAGACAGCAATATGTTACATTAGGAAACATTCGGTCCACATTTTTACCAATAACAAAGGTCCTGTTCTGTTCACATCTATATCAACAACATTACATCCTCAATAACAAATTCTCAAGTACATCTTTATGCCGATGACACAGTTATGTACTGCATCTCTAACACTGCACACTCAGCCACTGAATCCCTCCAGCAAGACTTTGATAGACTACAACATTCACTCTTCAATCTGAAATTAGTTCTTAATGCAGACAAGACCAAATACAAGATATTCTCAAGATCCAGTAATATTACAGACGACCGCTTACATCACATCACCACTTTAACAGGACACAACATTGAAAGTGTTTCTGAATATAAATATCTGGGCATCTGGTTGGATCAGAAAGTAACATTTTAATTCCATGTCAACACTCTAGCAAGTAAACTGAAACAGAAAATTGGGTACCTATACAGAAATAAATTAAGTTTCCCTTTGCTTTGTAGGAAACAGATCATTGAGGCTGTGTTTTTATCTGTCTTAGATTACGGTGATGTTATCTACAGAAATACTTCTGCCCCCACTCTCACTTCTTTGGACGCTGTTTATCACTCTGCACTTAGATTCATCACCGGTTCAAGTTACTCCACCCATCACTGTGTCTTATAAGAGAAGGTGGGGTGTGCACCTTTATCTGTAAGAAGACAAAAGCATTGGCTGCTGTTTATTTATAAAGTTTTGAACGGAAACATGCCACCATACCTCAGCACTTTATTGAACTGGTCAAATAATGAGTATTCCACACATTCAACAGATTTTCTGATGCTTGATGTTCCTAAGACTAAAACTGAATTTGGTAAAGCTGCTTTTAGTTCCTCTGCAGCATCCTCCTGGAACATCTTGCAACGTACACTGAAACTCAACAAAATGGTTTCTATTGGTCAGTTTAAAACTATGATTATCAACTACTGTACCCTTTGAACGTAACTTTTTTAATGGTGTTTTATCAATGGTTTATTGGCTGTTTTTCTTGTGATTTTGTATTGTTGTTGTGCTCTCGACATCATTGTAAATTCCTCGAGATTTAAATAAAGGTTAAATAAAATGAAAAAGAAAATGAATTAAGTGAAGAAAACTTTGTCCCTCTCTGATGTCAAAGTCTCTGGAGTTATGATGGCTACGCCCTTTGAGTTAAAACACAAGGCAGAGATAAAAAAAAAATAAAAAAATGTTTTGATGAAAACCTTAGAAGGAGTTTGTCTAGATATGGCCCCTAGAATGTAACCTGACAAGCCAGATGGAAGGCTCTGTATATCTCCCATAGAAATACTGTTGTTAGCTGTTGGCTTTACATTTAGCTGAGATTTCATCCCAATAAAGCCCTACCTACCATGCAAGTCCTGTCTGTACAGAAGCATCCTATCTCCATCACTTTGGCTAATGTTAGTACTATTAGCATGAACCATATACAACCAAACATTAAAATTCCTAAACCAACCCTTGAATGCACATCCTATTAAGAACATTCTAAGGTTTAAAGAGCCTGAAAACATCAACTCTTGTCAGCACAGAGGCATAAACAGCATTGAATGAGGAGTTATATATCTGTAAAATTAGGAACATTGATGACTTTCATCTCAAACAAATCCAAGACTGCAAAAGCAGTAATGGAAAATCACCCTGCTACAAAAGATGCAAGCTCAAGTGGTACATGTTGTCAGGTACACGTGGTCATTTCTCAGTATTTTGACAGATTTACGCCCAGCGTCTCAGTATGTTTCCTCTGTAGGACCTATTTCTATTCAGCCAATCAAACACTACAAAGAGAGCAGAAGCTGTCAGTTCTCCTTCATTCTTCCAAAGCTGCTCCAACAGGCGAGGACAGTTTTTGAAGACCTCTTCCTGGAAGTCAATGACATTGCCATACTGAGTTAGCACTATTATGCACCTCATGGTGAAACCTGGGCACATCGTCAGTGATGTACCTGGGGTCAGTGGGTGTTTTGGGTCTTACATCAGACACCCTGACCCAGGCAACCCAGCAGCCCACCTCGATAGGCTCACAGTTGGCCTTCCACCCATTCCTCCAACACTCAGCAACAAGGTCTGCATACTTTGCCCTCTTCCTCTCCTATGCTTCCTCCATCCGGTCCTCCCAGGGGACGGTTAGCTCAAGGAGCACCACCTGCTTACTGGCCATGGATATCAGGATCATGTCCAGCCGGAGTGTTGTAGTGGCGATGATGTCCGGGAACCTTAACTGTCTCCCTAGCTCAACCAGTCCCTTGATGTTGTGAGAAGGCCCCCCTGGGTCTTCTTAGAGGGTTGTGGCTTTTCTCCTGCTCGGACAGAGGCAATCAAGCTCTTGGTTGGCTGCTGCAGTTTGCTGATTTAATGCCAGTGCAGATGGTGTCTGCTATTGCCCGCAGGACCTGGCCAACGATACCTGCCATCTACTAGGGCCTTTGGGCAGCAGCTGAGGACATGTTCCAATGATCCTCTCTTCTGGCACAGCTGGCACACAGGTGAGTCTGTCAGGCCCCAGGTAAACAGGTTGCTAGGGCTTGGGAGGACATCGTACACTGTATCAAGAACTTAGAATGTTGTGGCTCCACCTTCCAGAGTTCAGTCCAGGTGATCTTCCGGCTGGCTATGTGCTCCCACTTGGTCCAGGCCCACCTGCTTACTGCTTACTGAAGCACGGACCTCCTCCTGGATAAGCTTACACCTTTCCTTCCCTCTTGCTTCACTGATGCATGGTTTTGGGTTGCTACCTTGCCCAGCTCGTCCCGTCACCATGTTACCCACTAAGATGGTGTGCCGCAGCCTCGCCTATGCTCACTCCACTGCATCTTGGACCACTTCCGTCCTGCTCCTCCACGCCTGCTGAAGAGACCTTGTTGTCCACAGAATCTCTGTAGAGCAGGACTTCTCTGGCTGTGGAAACCTTGAACTCCTCCGTCAGGTTGCTAAAAGTAGCAGTACCTGCCTTGAAATCTGCCATGTAAACAGCCTTCACATCTTTGTTCGCCACCATAACTCTGGCGCCCGTCTAGTGTAAGCGTCTTAAAGTTTTCTTATAGCTCCTCCATAGACACCCCCATGTGGGTCCTAGCAAGCCAAGATAAATATCTCTTAACCATGTTCCTCTCTACTTTCAGTTCAAGGGACTAAATATTTTTCACCAACACTTTGAATACATTTTATCATCTTAAAAAATTCAACTCAATTTCTGAAAGACTCTTAATCATTTCTTCCAAATACACAATAAAACCAGTGATCTTTTTTTTTTTTTTTTTTTCCAGTGAGCAGACGTATTCCTACCAGTAGCCCTATTTGATCTAAAGTCCTTGTCCCTTGTATAAAGTGATATTCTTCAGTGACTGCTTCTGCCTTCCTCTGTTTCCCTTCTAAATGACTGGTTGAGGCTTGCCATAGCTGTGCTAACCCTCATGGATATGAAGCATTACCGTGGCTGTTGCATGAAGCAGGCGCTCATTGAGGCAGAGCACTGCACTAATATCTAAAATGCTGATAAGATTTTGTTTTCTAGGGCCCTTGTCTGTCATGGGCTCTATGGATCCTTCAGAATCATCCAACCCTAAGAGCCTGAGAAGCAGCCTCCTGTTCTGCCTTCAGACACCTGGATGCTAGTCTTTAAAAGTTATAAACAATGAAGCAAAAACCTGAATGTGAATTCAGTGAGTATATCTGTCACAACGTGAACATGGTTGACTTTTATCTCAAGCAAAGTCAAGGTTTCGAAAGAGCAAATGAAAAACATCCGCGACCAGAAGTGAGCAGCAGAGCTACGACGTCACATGTGGTTGTTGCGGAGTTTTTCTTTTAGTTTGATCTCTGGGTGGGATTGGGCCATTGGTGAGAGAGAAGAGCACGAAGAACAAACAGACAGCCCCAAAGTGAGCCCCTCACTTTGTTTCCTCTGTAGATTCTATTTCTATTCAGCCAATCAAATGCAGCGTGGTCTACAAAGAGAGCAGAAGCTGTCAGTTCTCCTTCAGTCAGTGAGCACAATGACATCTCCAACATTTGTCCTCGTCCTCACATGTTTGGTCCTAGGGGAAATTGGTGAGTTGACTTTCTGTTGCTCTGTTCCTAAGTCTGATTATGTTCATTTCTCTGTCAGTATTTTTTAGAATATTTCTGATGTTAAAATGTTTCAACATAAACTTTGTCTTTTATTTCAGCCCCGAGAGTTGATCTGAAATCACCCTCATCAGTTCATCATGAGAGACGACAAACTGGAGATACTCTGACTTTAACATGTGATCATGGTGACCCCATGTGGGTTTATTGGTTTAAGCAAACTCTTGGAGAGGAACTCAGCACAGAAACAAACACCTGTGTCTACAACTTACCTCTGAGGAGCCTGAATGTTTCTCATGCTGGGACGTATTACTGCGCTGTTGTCTCATGTGGACACATTCTGTTTGGAAATGGGACCAGGCAGGACTTTGGAGGTGAGTGTCTTCTTACCAACAATGTCCTCAATCATCAGAGGTGGACACGGGGCATGAGTGAAGAAACTTAAAATAACTTTGAGCGATAACTTTACTTTTACTTTGGACAACTACAGTACTTTAGTAAAAGTATAAATCCTGCTGGTCAAATATTGGTCCAAAATGTCTCAGTAAAGTTTTTCATTGAGCAAAAGAACTGGAGTTCAAATAACTTGCAGTAAAAACTTTATTGGTTTGACACTTTTACTGACAAGGGTTTAAAGGTGCTTTGAAAAGCTGTGCATGTAGATAAATAAAAAAAACTGAGCACCAATGAAAGTGCTAGAACATAAATCATATACATTAGTGTTGTGTTACTCAAGACCGATCACATTCTGAAGGTCTTGGTCTTGTCTTGGACTCGAGAGCATTTTTACTCGGTCTTGTCTCGATCTTGGACTGGCCGGACTCATGACTTTCCATCAAGAGCGATCAAGACCAGCACTGATCTGCTGTTCTTCAGATTCATTAATGTGAATGAAGAGAAACACTTGGTTAAACAAAAAGTTTAAATTCATGTTTTATTTCTCCTGTGATGACTGCAACCTTTCCAGTGTTGTGACTGAGGGACACCCCCTTAACTGTTCAACCTTGTCATGGTTTTGAAAATAGATTTTAATGGTCTTGGTCTTATCCCGGTCTCGGCTTGTCTCGGTCTTGGTCTCAACTCTGTCTCAACTCCCAAAAGTCTTGGTCTTGTCTTGGTCTCGGTGCATTCTGGTCTAGGGCAAGTCTTGGTCTCAGATAGTGTGGTCTTGAGCACAGCACTAATATACATGCTTTAAGGTCCGTTTTTTTCTTTTTTCTTTTCTATTTTCCTGTAAATAGATTTTAGCATTTCGAATATTTGTGTGTAATTTTATCCACTGGGTGCTCTATGTAAATTGAATTGAATTGAACTAAAAAAAAATCACAAAACATAAAAATAAAACCAAGTAAGGCACAATAATAACCTTTTATTTGTCACAGAATTCCAGAAAATACAAGATCCCCTCTATATAAAAGAGATAAGGCTTGACGATAACATTATAATAAAATAAAATATAATAAAATGTAATAAAACAAGATGGATTATAGAGTTTGAGACAATTGGTGATAGGAATAGTCCTGACAATTTCATTCAAATCTGTTGAGAACTTTTTGAGTTATCTTACTGAGAAACAGACTGAAAGACAGATAAATAACTCTGGCAAAAGCAAAACTTCTCGGTAGAAAAATACACATTGATGTGGATCACCACTGAATTCTATTTAATTTTCCATTATGCCAGGAACATTCTTCCTTTAAAATGGAATCAAAATCTGTCTGTGACTGAGAGCTATTAGCCAATATGTATCAAACTGACCTTATTCAAAAAAAATTATAAGTGGGGTGCTGGTTTGGCGGAGTGGTTAGCAACCAGGCACCCCATGTACTTGCTTCTGCCGGTCCAGGTTGGAATCCCACCTATGACCAGTTTGCAGAGTGTCTTCCCCTACTCTTTCACCCCCTTTCACAAGCCTATCCACTGTCTCTCTCCTATCAATAAAGGCACAAAATGCCCAAAAAATACATAAAAAAAAAAAAAAGTATAAGTAATTAAAAAAAAATAATAATTAAAAGGCCCACTTGGACTCAATGTCCCCCGCCTCCCCAGGAACAAGGTAGAAGCTCTCCTGGAGGTGGAAGTTGAAGCTCCTTTTGACTAAAAACTTTGCCAGATGTTACCAGCACAAGTCATTTGGGTTTGCCAGGTCTGACCAAACCCTTCCAAGCCCTGCTTCAGCTCAAACAGTGAATCAACTTTAAACTTCAGTTTGAAGCTCTGATAGGACCCTTATTTGTGTCCATACTAATTTAAGCCTCACACTGTCACTGACCTCATGACCACGTGTCCTCTCATTCTTAGAATAAGCATTTAGCTGAAAATACACCAGCGCTAATATTACATGCATGTATTCAGGATAACCTGCTGATTCTTCTCAAAGCACCACAGATAACTCCTTCACAAATTAAATATGAACACTGATGTAAAAGCTCATATCTCAATTTCTTCTGTTTTACTTCACCAACAGAAAAGCTGAGCTCTCTTATTCTGATGTATTCTCTGAGTGGACTTTTGATATTTGAGACCATCCTGATCGTCTTCATGGCCTTCTCATTGTCCAAGATGAACAAAAGAAACCGCCTCTTATCTCAAGGTATGATAACTAACACTGTCTGAATCTCTCTGTGGTCATTAAGGACTGATTTTTGCTTAGAGACATTTTTATGTTTCATGTTCAGAGGCACGAGCAGCTCCTTCCACAACAAACCTGGAGGTAAGATCACCTCCTCTGATCATTTTCTTCACATCATTTAACTTTCCTCAAATTCCACATCATGACAGACTTGTCCATATTTTCCAGGGTGATAGAGACACAGAGGACGTTTGTTATGCTGCTCTGGACATCAAAAAGAAAAATACATCAGGAAGACAGAAAAGGACGACCGATGATGATTGTGTGTACTCCAGTGTAATAGTGTAGATTTTTAAATGTTTTATTTGACTTTAGTTTGACGGGATGTTGTATGGTTGTGTGTACTCTAGTGTCAAACTTTAGATGTTTAAATATGTAATTCAATGGGATGTTGTTTCAATTTTTCAACAGCATGAGCTTCATGGATCAAGTTTGTCATCTGTTTACTTTCCTTAAATGGTTTGGGCTTTGTGAATAAATGCTTTGTGAATCATGTCAGAACATGTGTAATTTTGTTCTTCCCCCCCTTTTTTTAAATTTTTTAAATTTTTTTTTCCATTGCTCACGACCTAAATTGATGTGTTTTAAAAGCTAAATGAAATAGTAGTGGTGGTGATTTGCATTGAGTTCCCCTCCCAGAGGAATATAATTGGAAGCTTGCCACATAAATAAAGATGAGTTCTGCTATTGCTGGATGGACATATTCTCAATTGAGTAATGACATTATTGTGCTGTGTGCTTTTCACAGATGGCCTCCCAAATAGCTTTGCTGCTGGCAATGCAGAGATGTTTCTACTGGAATTCACCAGTGTGTTTATTTGCCTCAAACTCCATGGGCTCTAATTACGTAGACCAGGTGCAGGCCCGCTGCACCTGCCCTGTGCCGCGCCGTAAGAGTGTGTCCAGTGCACTTTGCAAGTTTCCTGCATGGTGCACATGGTGTGCAAGTGCCAGAAAGGGAGAAGACTTGAGTGGGTTTAACACAGCAAATTGTTGTCTTCACCAATCAAATGAACACCTTTCCTTGCTTTTAAATGCACTGCACTGGTGACAATTTCAATCTCTGCTGCATTGACTCCAGCCTTGGTAGGCTGGCGTATGTGGCCGTCCTCCCCTCGTCTGAATCCCTAGACTAGGGGAGAAATGGCTCTTCTCAGGCTCCCTCCTTCCTTCTCCAAGTAGCAGTCCAAGAGGAGAAAGAGGAGAGAGATGTGTTTAGATAAATTTTATTTTTCCCATGAATGATTTTGTGCTCCTTGAGCTTATGATATAAAAACAGCCTACAAGGAAGTTACTAATATTGCCAATCAAGTTTGCCCAAATATTTTGAGAATCGCTGTCCAATGTAAAAAAGGGTTTTAATGATGTAAGTAGAAGGACCAAAAGAAAGTCATCAGATCAAAGAAGGCACACAAGGCGGCCCCTTCACTGGCCTCATGACAAGCTCAGCAGAGGACATTGCATCCTCCACTCTCTCCATGATATGCATTGAGGCCTTTGGTGAGATTGAAGTTGATATTACGGTTAAGGCAAAACCTTTTTTTTTTAAAACAGGGAGGAACAGCTCTCCTCCGGCCCTCTCCTTCTCCAACCAGCAGTCTAAGTGCTGATATAATAATAACCGCTTCCTCTTCCAAGGAGGAAGAGGAAGGAGACACACTGAAATACATTTTTTTTTTCTCATGAATCTTTAATGTATCTTTAATGTGACTGAATAAATTGTGGCAAAAAAACATGTAAAAAAGGGAGGAATATAAACACAGTTAAGCCAGGGCTGTGACGCCAGGTTGTCTCTCCTCTCCCCCGTGCACTCTGCTGCTCTCCTTGCTGATACGGCACACGCAGTTTGGCTTCTCTCCGTCGTAAGTCCTGTAATGTCTCCTCCGTGAGGGCAAAGTCATATCCATGGTGTAAAGCTATGCTGTGTGGCATGCAGCAACGAATGCACAGACACTCCGGAGAGCTGCCTGTGAGGTTTTGGTGATGTGCACCTGTCACCAATTTAAAGCGGTGGAGGGTTAGCTTTGCCTGCGCAGAAAATACACCAGGTTGGAGCAGGCGAGCTTGCAGCGCCCCTTCCGCGCAGTTTTTTGGCACAAAATTGTCACTGCGTTACCTGAATCTGTCAGTACCTCCCCTTGGTGCGCCGTCACACCAGTCTTGTCGCACCAGGTCTACCAAATTGCCAAATAGGCTGTGCACTGGAATAAATTTACACTGCGACGGATGTGCCAGGCTCCGCCACCCTGCACTGAGCCACGAAATGAACACCCTAAGGCTTCAAACTTTATTTTTCTTTTCGACCACTCTGCTCTCCAAAACTCTCAATGGCAACAGCTGGTATAACATGCCAAATCCTCATTGAAGGAGGGTGGCTGACACCATTTTTGTGCCTCAATTTTGCACACAGTCATAGTAGATCCCCTGCAACATGCTCACTAACGGAACGCACAATTTTTTAGTTTGCACATGCAATGTAGTACTCCTTATTTGGGATCGTTGTACATCAGACCTTGTGTTTTTTTAACAGGTGAAAATCTACAAGTTTATGTGTAAATATCTCATTTTCATCTAAACAGCCTAAATATAGCTCTTTCTTTGTTCAATCAGTATACTGCAGAACTGCTTCGAGCTTCTTGTGATCTGTTGTTTATTTCCAGGTCAAATGCAACATTCTGCTACCAGAGAGGTGAGCAGTAGAGCTAATCAAGGTCACATGTGGTTGTTTCAGAGGTTTTTTTTTCCTTTTAGTTTAATCTCTGGGTAGCATTTGGCCATTGGTGAGAGAGAAGAGCACGAAGAAAAGCCAATTCAAAGTGAGCACCTCAGCATTTTTCCACTGTAGATTCTATTTCTATTCAGCCAATCAAACGCAGCGTGGTCTACGTTTTTTCTTCTTTTAGTTTGATCTCTGGGTGGGATTTGGCCATTGGTGAGAGAAGAGCACAAAGAACAAACAGCCAGCCCCACAGTGAGCACCTCACTTTGTTTCCACTGTAGATTCTGTTTCTTGACAGCTAATCAAACGCAGCGTGGTCCACAAAGACAGCAGAAGCTGTCAGTTCTCCTTCAGTCAGTGAGCACAATGACATCTCCAACATTTGTCCTCGTACTCACATTTGGTCCTGGGGGAAACTGGTGAGTTTAGTCTCTGTTGTTCACTTTTTATGCATTTGCCAATATTTCTGATGTTAAAATGTCAACATAAAGCTTTCGTATTATATTTCAGCCCAGAGAGTTGATCTGAAATCACCCTCATCAGTTCCTCCTGAGACACGACAAACTGGAGAGACTCTGACTTTGGACTTTAGAGGTGAGTGTCTTCTTACCAAGAATGACCTGACTGATCAGAGGTGGACGAGATGAACAACTACAATACTTCAGTAAAAGTATAAATCCTGTTGGTTGAATATTTGTATGAACTTGCTCAGTCAAGTTTTTACCAGTTTAAATAATCTACCGCAGTAACTTTATTGGTTTGTCATTTTTACCAGCAAATGTTTGAAAGTGCTTTAAAAAATTGTACATGTAGATAAATACCAGAAATTGAGCACAATAACCCAGACATAGAAGAAGCCTTCTGTAATATATTAAAAGTTAAAACTGACATTTAAGAAGTCAGAACAAACTAAACCAAAACATTTAGAAAAGCTAAAGCGGTAACGCTTTCTAAATGTTTCATGAACATATTATAATGTTAATAAAACTTACAATGCTGTTGTGTTAATTTATTTATATTATCATTACATACTACTAGATATAAAGAGTTACATACATACTTATAGTGAGCCACAATTTGCATATACCTATGTGCAATTGAATAAATACAAACACTTTATTACAATAAAGATGAATAATTGTTTCATAATGCTTTGTATTTGCATTGCTTACTGTGGGTTCACAATTCTAGATATACCCCCAAAAGACAATTTCAGAAAATGGGTCAATATCTTTTTAAAAAAATATATATTAATTTTTTTACAGCCACAAGCAGGTTAATATTGAACTCATTTTTCTCAGCTTCATCTCTCCTATCTGATATCTTTAACCGTAAATATCAATTTTGTCTTTTAAAGAAATTCTTTGGGAAACTCATGACAGGTATCTGATATTAGCAGATAATATGATGTTCTGAATTTCAGCAATAATCTGGCATGCTGATCTTGAAAAACTCAAATAAAATGTAATAACTTATTATTTAACTTTGAGCATCTAATGACCACTGAAATGACTTATAATCTAATTTTAATAGATTATTTGAGTGTCCATAAGGTGTTTTGAGTTGATTTTTTTTACAAGAATGAAGGTCTCAATGAAGTGAACGACCTTCATATATGTTTAATCTTTATCTAATACTTAACTGTGTTTCAACTTTTAAGTTATAAACCATGATGAACAGTGTTGATTTATTATAACTATAAGCCTGACTGTAGGTTAATATGCTATATGTGTGTTTATAACTCTTAACAAACACTATTATTTTAATAAATTATTAACACAATTGCTAAAACATATGATTTTACAGCATTATGAGTGCAGTGTGATTCGTAATAAAACCATATAAGAATATGTAATTCTTATAATGCATTATGAAGAGGGAATAGTGGATTGTGTCACCAATAAGATAATAAAAGAATAAAAGGGGAGCAAATCCTGAAAATAATAACCTTGAAGCACACCAAGAGCAAAAACATGTGCTGAGGCATTGCTAAAATTCAACATTAAATTATTATCCTGCCTTATCTCACTATGATGACTAATTATGTCAAAACTTTCCTAAATCTCCATTGAGCTTCAGACCACCATCAAAATGTAATCACCTTTCACTTGTGCAAAGATCCAACATTCCCTGAAAATCTCCTCGAAGTCCGTTAAGAACTTTTTGAGTTGTCTTGCAGAGCGACAGACACGCTGGTGAAAATGTAACTTCTTAGCAGATGTAAATTTCCTCAATCGACACACAGCCTTGGATCACCACTAAAATATATTCAGTTTACCATTTGATTCGAAAAATATTATCTTAAAATTAAATAGAAATCTGTCTTAAACTATCAGAGTTAGTGGCCAAAATGAGGGGAACTGCTCTAACTTGCAAACTTTAGAAATACTTCTTCCTTGTAACACAACCAGCATTCCCAGATAATTTCTTTCATATCTTTTGA
Organism: Scarus forsteni; assembly: GCA_036419115.1. Taxonomy (NCBI): domain Eukaryota; kingdom Metazoa; phylum Chordata; class Actinopteri; order Labriformes; family Labridae; genus Scarus; species Scarus forsteni. The sequence goes on along the minus strand of JAZDUH010000061.1, from coordinate 768,894 downwards.
GTACATTAGAGTTATTTTACACAGACAGAGAGAAAACTGACAAATGCTGGTAAAAATATTTTTTCCTTCGGAGAACTTGTGGGAGAAAATGGTTGGAAAATGTCTTCTATCACTATTAATCAATGGGTTTTACTTTACTCATACTCATAATATATTTTTCTCTTTATGTACCTCCACTGATGGAGTTTTGAATGTTGGTATGTTGGTGATTGTAATAAATTGAGTGTCTTTCTTTTAGCGTCAGCTGGAAGTATTAGTTATGAAGTATCAAACAAGCACAGCGTATGTAACATTGTTGATATTAATCATATATTTGGCCTTTAGTTTAGTTTAGTTTAGTTTATTGTTTATTGTTTCGTGGACAGTCCCCTTTAATTCACTTTGCAGTAAAAGAGGCAGCTTTAGCCTGTACGGCTAATTTCCAGCTGTAGTCCCCGGCCAGTTGTAAAATAGGCAGCCTACAATGTAATCATTAAAAGTTAAGATACAATTAAATACAAAGGAAAATACATAACATGTATGGTTATAAAAGGCCTAAAACAAAAGGAAGAAACATACAACTTAAAATACAAAAGAAAAAACACAAAGCAATTCATGCATTGAAGGCAAGACTGAGACAGCAAAGGTAAAAAAATATTCATAGAGGCCACATTCAAAGCACAGATAAGACATTACATTAAGACTTTACATTAAGGCAGACAGTAGCAATGACTATGTCACATCCAACACAGGTTTTCCCATTTGACCAGGATTAGTGTCTACACCTGTAGTTGTCTGTAAGCCACAATTTGAGACGGGATATAAAAGTGGAGTATTCATGTATGTCTTTAATTGCGTTGGGCATTGAATTCCAATGTTGTATTGCTCTGACAGAAAATGATTGCTGACCAAAAGTGCTCTTTCTGAATGGAATTAGAAGGTCACCTCTTGTGGTGCTTCTAGTAGTCTGTTTGCCTTTGTATTGGACTGTGAATGAGATTAGGGGAGGAGGAGCAGTATTATGTAGAATTTTGTAGACCAGGCAGATGTTTTTGTATTTGATGACATCATCCCAGCTCAGTAATTGACGGTTATTTAATATTATGCAATGATGTGAACTGTTGGGCTTCTGGTCCAACACTTTAAGTGTTTTCTTATAGAGAGTGGCTAATGGCTTTAATGACGAGCTGCAAGTTTGACCCCAGCTTGTCAAACAGTATGTTAGATGTGACATAATCATAGCATCCATAAACAATTTGGCAGCATTAAAAGTCAGTGCATTTCTGATAAATTTAAAATTGACTAGGCTAAATTTGACCCTGCTGCACACTTTCTTAATGTGTGCTTTAAATGAAAGATTTGAATCAACAACAACACCCAGATACTTGAGTTGTGACACAATCGTGATGTTTTGACCAGAAATTGTTATGTTTGGTGCAATGTTACATTTTCTTTTAGTAAAAAACATTCCTACAGTTTTATTTACATTGAGTTGTAGGCATGAGTTGTTTAACCAATTTGAAATTAAATTCATGGCTTCGGTGAGTTTAGCAGCAGCTAGATGTTTTGTTTTATGTTTGATTTTATAATAATCAAGGACAGTTTACCTGATGTGCTTGGCCTTTACTACACCTGTCTTCTATATTGTTTGTATCATCCATAATAAGAGTATTTAGAAATGAACAGTATGCATGACAGGCTTTGTGTTATACTTTTAGTAGTTTTGTATATGTGTCTAAATATAACTATCTCACACACTATTAACAGATCATTTCCTACACCATCGAGCCTAAAGACATACAAAGACCTTAGCAAAATATTAAAACCAAAAAAATGCTAGAATATGCATTTTGCACATTTGGACCTGATTGAGGTTTTACATAGAGCTACAGTATGCAAAAGCAAGAAGGGGGAGTGTGACAAAAAACAGAAAATGAACATTTGGAGCAGATTTTGGCTTAAATAGCCTGTGGTCATAAACTTCTGATCAGGTGATAAATAACCTATTTCAGTTTTTTTCTTTTATTTTATAATTACAAGTTCCAAATGTTTTTTGTCACACTCCCCCTTCTTGATTTTGCATATTGTAGCTTTATTTAAAACCTCATTAAGGTCCAAATGTGCAAAATGCATATTCTAGTAATTTTTCGAACTGGTCTTAAGATTTTGATCAGACCTGTATCTAATGGAGTCCATGGTTTAAAGTTGTAAATGTTAACTTGGACAAGTATTCAAATAAAGAACATAATGTACAGGACAACCTCACAGCATACTGATCATTCTGTACCCAGAGAGGGACAGGAAAACATGACCATATTTGGAACTAAATGGTAAAACATCTTGGATCAATTCAGGCATTTTAGGAAAACCATAAAATAAAGAATGGACAACTTTGTAATTAATTTAAGAATTAAAGAAAGTGATTGTTGAAAGGAGATGGGGAGGGATCCTTCTGGAACCTTCGAGAAGATGGGGTGATTCCTGTCCATTAGGCTGTATAACAAACATACAATAATTCAAGCTTCAGTTGTTTTGTAAATATTGCTTTTTTGTAAATGTTTCACATTTTGAAATGGGCTGTGTTTGTGCTTCCTTGAAGAGCAAGAGCACAGTTTTGAACTAAACCTTATTCACACCAGTGTTATCTTAGCTGACATTGACAGCTGAAGTTACAAGCCCACTTGTTCTATATTTACTTGAATTAAATTAACAAAATTAAAGAGTTTTCTCCTCTGTTGGATGTTTAAAAGGAATAATGACTTCAAAATTATCATTAGCACTATGCAACAAATAGAACTATAAACATTTAGAAGAGACAAAACTATGACACCTTAATAGCGGAGTAGAGCAAAAAACATTTTCAATTAAAGATAAAAGATGAAAAGCATGGGAAATGGATCAAACACAAGATTAAGAGAATAAGAGAAAAGCAACATAAAACAAATAACATCCAGCTCACAAATAGAAAAAAAGTGATTAGTCTGTTTAAAATAATAAAAGAATCCAACAATGGAAGAGATCAGATTAAGATAATTATGACCTAAAATGAATATCTCAAAAGTAATAACACTTTGGTAAAAAAATAAATAAATAAATAAAAAAACAACCTCTCGTACTGTCGTGAACTTTTGATCTTTTAGTCCCCTTTGGGACAACCAGACCCCTCATGTTCTGTCAAATAAATGCTCTTCATTTTAGTTTTTGTTTTAGCTAACCATTTGTGCTTGTTTTCTCTTCGTTTTCACTTATTTGTATTTACATTTATTGTTTTATTTATTCTTGATAACACTTTGAATTTTCTTATTGTTGAAGGGTGCTATACAAATGAATTTGTTTAGCCTTGAATTCATGATTATAATTATAAGTGTAATAGTTGAAGCGGCAGGTCCACAGCAGCGATCCTGAGCAGTCAACATTAAACCAGAGAGCACTTCGAGAGCACAGACCTCTGTCAAGATAGCTCACATACTGCCTTCCTGCCCTCCCTCTGGCAGGGAGGGCAGGAAGGGAGGCGTGGATGTGTGAGGTTTTGGTGAACTTTGCACACTGTGCGCCTGTCAGCCAAATTACCACAGCACCAATTGTGCTTCACCTGCACCGAAAACAGACCAGGTTGGGGCAGGCGAGCTTGCAGCACACCTTCCGCACAGTTTTTGTCAAGAAATTGTCACTGCACCAACCTGAATCTGCCAGCACCTCCCCCTGGTCCGCCTTCACAACCATCTCGGCGCAGCCGTTCTACGAAATTGCCAAATTGGCTGCGCACGGCAATTTGCCAATGAAATACACACTGTGCCGGGGGTGCCAGAACGCTCCACCCTGTGCTGTGCAACGAAATTAGGGCCCTTTATGTTATTTGGATGTCTGTGTATGTTAAAGCTGGGGTTGGCGATCTGATTTAGATACACTTTTTGAAATACTGGTTAAAATGGTCTTTATGACCCGATGGTAATCAACTCATAATGTGTTCTTAAAACAGAGCGAAAAATATCCGCTATCTACAGCAGGAGTAAAACAGGGAAAACACCAACCAATAATCTTGCCGGGATACCTTTTTTTACACCAATCAAATCCCGTCGCCATTCTATGGCGTGCTGGCGCTGCATATTTTACCGGCGTGCACAGACAGTGCGTGTGGCATGTAGCATGTAGCGTGTAGGGAACAGACTCCGCTGGAGAATGCTTACCTTTCAAGTTTTGTCTTTGAAAATAAGAGAAGTCCACTGTGAGCTGTCCCACAACACCAACCAAGCTCCAGTATCCCTCACATTTTCAGACAGATGTACAAGAAATCTGAAATAAACTCTTTATTTTTCTAAGTTTGTTCCGCTGTTGGCTCTAATCTCGCGAGAACTGCCATCCATGCTACTGCAGGTGGCAGTTCTCGCGAGACTTCTTCTTCGGTGGTCCGCATCCATCCTTTTGGAGCTTTACCGCCCCATTCTGGCTAGAGACAGAGTTCAGTTTGGAGAGGCAGAGGAATGTTTTTATTATTATATCGTCACACGGGAGATTTACAGGAGAATACTGATACAGGAGGATGGGAGAAAAGAGGAGAAAATACGGAAAATACGGTAGTTTTATGGTCAAAACAGGAGATTTGACAGCTATGTGGAGAATGTCAGAGGAACTACCTATACCCCGATCAACATCAGCTGTGAGTACTAACTAACTTTACATGTTTGTTTGGTGTTTTCTTCATGCTGACTGAGACATGACTTGGTGTAGTGTGAAACAAACACGTTGTGCTGAGGGTCTGGAGTCCAGAAGACTGCTTCTGGATAAAGCGGCTGCGCGCGTGCATGTGAGCGGGGGGTGGGGCTAGGCGGAGCCCTGAGGAGATGCTACTTTCAAATTCATGCTAGTTTTCCAAAATCGCCAACCCCAGCTTTAAGGCTGAATCAGTGACAGGACCCTCATCTGTCTCCCTCTGTCAGTGGCTTCATGAACACGTGTCCTCTCATGCTGGAAGCAGACATTTTAGCTGTTAATACACCAGCACTAATATTTCATGCATGTAGTCAGGATAACCTGTTGAACTTCTTAAAGCACCACAGATAACTCCTTTATTAACTGAACATGAACACTGATGTAAAGCTCATGTCTATGTTTTTTTTTTTTTTGTTTTACTTCACCAACAGACGAGATGAGCTCTCATGCCTTGCTGTATTCTATGAGCGGACTTTTGATAGTTGAGACCACCCTGATTGTCTTCATGGCCTTCTTATTGTACAAGATGTACAAAAGAATCCTCCTCTTATCTCAAGGTATGATAACTAACACTGTCTGAATCTCTCTGTGGTCATTAAGGACTGATTTTTGACAAGAGACATTTTTATCTTTCATGTTCAGAGACACTAGAAGCTTCTTCCACAGCAAACCTGGAGGTAAGATCACCTCCTCTGATCATTTTCTTTACATTATTCAACTTTCCTGGAGGTCAACATCATGACAGACTCGTCCATATTTTTTACAGGGTGATACAAACGCAGAGGACGTCTGTTACGCTGCTCTGGATGTCAAAAAGAAAAACACCTCAAGAAGACAGAAAGATAAGACAAATGATGATTGTGTGTACTCCAGTGTAAAACTGTAGATGCTCAAATGTTTAATTTGACTTTGGTTTAATGGGATGTTGTACCACTTTTTAACAGCATGAGCTTCATGACTTAAGTTTGTTATCTCATGTTTACTTTCCTCTGATTTTGTAAATAAATGTTCGATTTTACACTGGACGTGTTTTATTTCACTAAATTGAACCCTTTAGCTTAACTTTAGTCTCTACATTTACCATTAGTCTTACAAAAACTAGAGTATTTGAAGTTATTTTATCCCAGGTGTTTACTCTAAGTACCCCTTCTCAGGAATCAGAAGTTGGGATGTTATTTCATGCTTTGCCACAGCCATCAGATTGTCCAAATAATCTTTAAGCCATACTGTATTTTAAGTCTGAATTGCTTGCATGGTCATCTCCAATTTTATACTTTTCTTACAGATTAGAACCAACACAAGGACAATGAGCTGAGATTAGTGTTGGGGAAGAACATTATATCAATGGTACGGGTGTTCATCAGCAAGAATCTGGTGTTACAAATGATGTGAAGGTCGATGATAAAAAAATATCCAACTACAGATGCCGCCTCTTCAACTGTCCCTTTCCAACATAATGCCAGCCAAAATCCAGCTAGTTACCAACCTCCATGTCAGAGTTTGTACCCAAAACTAACAAAAACAAGGTGGAGGACCCAAGAGAAGATTAAACACAAAATGTTTTATGTTAAAGAAACAAGAAAAGGATCAGAACTGAAAATCCAGTCCAACATATAAAGTCAAAATATAAAACTAAACTGCAAAAAAGAGACAGTAAAGCAAAGTCTCGCAAGAAAGAAATCAACCAAATAACTGACACTACCTAAAAACTCAGGAGATCACACTGAGAACACTGGAGACTAAAGAAGGCTGAGGAACACGAGCACATGGTGAAACACGAAAGACGAACGACCCAACACTGAAGACAGGCAACACAGAGACTAAATACACAGAGGACACATCAAGCACAGGTGAGACAGTAACACAGGTGGAGGGAATCATCATCATGGAGACACAGAAGGGAGGGAAGGAAAACAACAACACAATTTTCAAAATAAAGCAGGAAAAATGAGAAACGACACAAAACTGGTAACTAAAATGAAGAACAAAATCAAGGAAAGGAAACATGATAACTAACCAAGGAACATTGTACACAATTAAACTGAATAATTAAAAAAGGGAGTATCATGACACTCCAACCTCCAACCAACAAAAGGTCAAAACAAGGCTTAGTGTTTGATTTTTTTTCCCCCGTAGTTTCTATATTTAGTGGAACTGTTTATTTTCACTGATCCGGAACATCAGAAATGATCCAAAAGACCAGTCAGAAGCTTCATACATAAATGAAACCTCTTTAACTATTTCGATGTCAAGTCAAAACCGATAAGATCAGGCATGTAAACATAATAAATGATTTCATCACTCAGATAACTGTGGTCTTTAATCAATCTGTTTTCTCATTTTCCCTGAGTCACCACCTTATCGTGGTGGGTGGGTTTGCATGTCCCAGTGACCCCAGGAGCTATGTTGTCTAGGGCTTTATGTCACTGGTAGGGTCTCACAAGGCAAACAGGTCCTGAGGGAGGGTCCAGACATAGCGTGGCTCTAAGACCATGATGAAAATGAAGACAGTTGGCTTCCAGTCTCACTTGACCTGAAGGGGGAGGATACCGCCCCCCCCCCCCCCACCTCCCGGAGCCGAGCCTGGGGGTGGGGCTTGCCGGCGAACCCCTGGTGGCCAGGCCTTTGCCCACAGGGCTGACAGGGCTAAAGCTGATTTAGGCTGCGTTTACATGGCACTGAAAGCGGTCAAACCCGATAAGTTTTTGTTGCGCTTAGATGAGAACGCGTTGCGTTTCCATCAAAAACGGAAACTTTTGAAAACGATCTCCAGAGTGGAAAGATTTGAATACAGTCTCCATTCAGCTCCGTGTAAACCCGTATCAGAGCGTTTCAGGGTGAAACGCTGACGTCACCACATGCGCAGTACTCTTTCACATGAAGGCTGTGCGTACATACCAGAGACCACAACAGCTTTGGCCGTCTGCCGAGTAATATGTGAGCGTCTTGTCCAAAAAAGAAACTCCTGTGTAACTGTGCGTCTGTTCGCCATAGTTGTTTGTGAAAAGTTTTTCTTCTTCGTTCGTGTGTTGTAGCATGAACGAAGAAGGTCTGCCTCTCTACAGACCTACACCGCCATCTACTGAACCGGCATGCATACTACAGCTGACTCATTTGTGTCTTGCTGGGTGGAGGACACATTTTAGCATTCAGCCTCCGCAACTTGTAGAGCCAGAGAAAGTTATTTTTCCAGAGGATTCAGAGTTTAACAAATAAATTTTTCCAGAGGATTCAGAGTTTAACTTTTTTAGCCTTCAGCTCACATTCTTCTTCCTTACTCTTTATGTCAGCTCTCTGTAGGTCCCTCAGCAGTAGCTGCCTTGAAAGCTGCCATGTACGCCGCCTCCACATCTTTGCTTATCTCAATAACTTTGGTGCCCGTCGAGTGTAAACTTCTTGAAGTTCTCTTGTAGCTCCTCCATAGACATCTCCATGTGGGTCCCTCTGATGCTATTAGCAAGATGAGAGTAATGTCTTTAAACTATGTTCCTCTCCTCTTTAGGATCATCAAGACTCAGTAATTTTAACCAATATTATGTATTTATTTTTATCATCCTAACTAAACAAATTCAAAACAAATTTCTAGAATGGCTCTACATCATTTTGCCTGAATACATAACAAAACCAGAGCTCTTTTTTTCCTTTGTTTTTTTTTTTTCCAGTGAGGAGATGTGATCTTCAGGTAGCCCTATTGAATGAACAGTCTTTTTCCCATGTATCGAGTGCTTATTTATAGCGGCTTCTTCTGCTGACTGGTGGCACATGCTGCTTTTAGTCTTGATTTCATTCACCTGTTTGAGGCACATGCGCTCACCCTCACGGGCATGGAGCATTTCTGCCTCTGTCAAGTGAAGCAGGCACTCATTCAGGCAGAGCACCAAAACAACGTGTAAGATACTTATAACATTGTATTTGGTGGGGCCCCTGTCTGTTATGGGCCCCAAGGATCCTTCGAAATTGACCTCCCCTGATGGCCAAAAAAGCAGCCTCCTGCTCTGCCTACAGAAACCTGGATGCCAGACATTAAAAGTTAGAAACAAAACAGCAAAGACTTCAATGAAAATTCAGTGAGTATAAATGTCACTTCATGAGCACTGTTGACTTTTACCTCAGAAAAGTCAAGATTTCTAAAGAGCAAACAAAAAACATCCTGTTACCAGAAGGTGAGCAGCTACACAGCGTCACATGTGGTTGTTTCTTGGTTGTTGTTTTTTTCTTTTAGTTTGAACTCTGGGTTGGATTTGGTCATTGGTGACAGAGAAGAGCAAGAACAAAGAGACAGCCCCAAAGTGAGCCCCTCAGTATATTTCCTCTGTAGATTCTGTTTCCATTCAGCCAATCAAACGCAGCCTGATCTACAAAGAGAGCAGAAGCTGTCAGTTCTCCTTCAGTCAGTGAGCACAATGACATCTCCAACATTTGTCCTCGTCCTCACATGTTTGGTCCTGGGGGAAACTGGTGAGTTGACTTTCTCTTGCTTTATTTCTAAGTCTACATATGTTCATTTTTCATTCAATATTTCTGATGTTAATATGTTTTAACATAAACTTTTGTCTTTTATTTCAGCCCAGAGAGCTGATCTGAAGTCACCCTCATCAGTTCATCATGAGAGACGACAAACTGGAGAGACTCTGACTTTAACATGTGATCATGGTGACTTCACGTGGATTTATTGGTTTCAGCAAACTCTTAGAGAGGAACTAAAGCCCATCTCTGCTCTTAGAAATCTTGGAAATTCTGATGGTTTGTTTGGTGATTTCAAGAACAATTCACGCTTTGCATTGGATGCTCAAAAAGGTAAAAGCCTCCTCACGATCTCAGATTTACAGCCGTCAGATTCAGCCACTTATCACTGCATAAGCTGTTATGTAGCCATTGTACAAATTCTGGCAACAGTAACTCTCAGTGTAGAAGGTTCTGGTTTGACCGTCCCAGCTTTGGTCCATCAGTCTGAATCTGAAGCCGTCCAGCATGGAGGCTCTGTGACTCTGAGCTGTACAGTCCACACTGGGGGCTGTGATGGAGAACACAGTGTTTACTGGTTCAAGGACTCTGAAGAATCTCATCCAGGACTCATTTACACCCATGGAGGCAGGAACCATCAGTGTGAGAGGAGACACAGCACAGAAACAAACACCTGTGTCTACAACTTACCTCTGAGGAGCCTGAATGTTTCTCATGCTGGGACGTATTACTGCGCTGTTGTCTCATGTGGACACATTCTGTTTGGAAATGGGACCAGGCTGGACTTTGGAGGTGAGTGTCTTCTTACCAACAATGTCCTCAATCATCAGAGGTGGAGTTAGAATAAATTATTCCAGCTTAACTGTATTGATTTGGCACTTTAACTAGACAAAGGTTTAAAAGACTTTAAAAACATGTACATGCACATAAATATAAAAACTAGGAACAATAACCCAAACACAGAGGAAGCGCTCTAAAATTACAATCTGGTTTATTTGCCACAAAATCCCAGAAAATACAAAAATCTCCCTGCATCAAATGAGACAAATCTTGAGAAAATAATACAGAAATTCAACAAAAAAATTATAAGCCATAACAATATATATATATACATATATATATAAAATAGTCTGAGACTGTGGATGATAGAAGCTTTTACCCGGGTAAATAAAAGCAATAAAAAGACATCAAAAGTCTTAAATCAATAAAACTAAACCAATTAAAAAAGATAAATACTAACATTTTCTCCAAAGCCTCTCTTTAAAATGTTTTATTGGCACATTATAAGCATGTTAATGACACTTGGTGATCCATCATTTGCACATATCTGTATGTGAAATATATTAAAAAAAAAAACATAATGCTATATCATAATAAATATGAAAGAGCATTGCTTAATGCTTGACATTTTATTTGCTAACTACCATTGTTCAAAATTCTAGATATACCCCCAAAATCAATTTTCAGAAACTGATCAATATGTTTTCTTTTTTTACTGCAACACTCATTTTACTGTTCAACTTGTTTTTAGTCAGATTGATCTCTATTTTCAAATCTTTTCTATCAGTCTAAATTTGATATTTGACTTAAAAAAATATTTGGGAATCTCATTGCAAGTGAATAATATTGGCGGACAATATATATTGTTTTGAATTGCAGCAATTATTTGACATGTTAATCATATGAAAATTAAATATAATACTTTCCCCATATTTCCAAAATGTATTTAAACCCATCCAGTGCCTACTTAAGTGACTTATCTCATTACAATGGATTATTTTAGTATTCACAATGTTTTATGAATTTATTAAATTTATTGCAACAATGAAAGTCTCAATAAATTTCAGTCTGTTAGTGACCTGCATATATGTTTGATCAACACCTAATGCTTAACCGAGTTTCAGCTTTAGTGTTAAGAAGGATTGTGAACAGTTTTGAGTTCTTATAGTTTAAAGCATAACAACAGTTTAATACACATGTGTGTTTATAACTCATTTCAAACTGTTATTTTAATGACTTATGATTGCAATTACTTAAACCTATGACTGTACAGCCTTGAAAAATGAAGCAGAAAACCATACAGGCCTAAACATGCTTATAACGTATTATGAAGAGAAACGTTTTAGACAGTGTTCCCAATAAGACAAGAAAAGAATAAAAGGGGAGCAGAGTCTAAAAACTAAAGAACTCATTTCTCTAATTCTTAGCCTAGTTATGATCAAAACTGCTGAGACTCACTATAATGACAAATTCCTTTAAAATTCCTGGATCTCCACCCAGATTCAGATCACCACCAAAATGTAGTCAACTGTCCCGTGTGTGATGACAAACATTCCCTGAACATTTCATCTAAATCTGACCCAACTTTTTATGTTATCTTGCTGAGAGACAGACAGACAGACAAATAAAGCTGGCAAAGCCATGACTTCACAGCATATATAGAAATTCCGATGTATTTCCATGTATGTTTCCGTAGGTGTTCCTTAGAGTAAAAAATGAAGTAATATAAAACATGATATTTATTAAAATCAAACATTTTTTTGTAAACTCACCCAGCAGAAAAGAATAAAAGCTCATGTCTCTGTTTCTTCTGTTTTACTTCACCAACAGACGAGCTGAACTTGGTGTATTCTCTGAGTGGACTTTTGATATTTGAGACCATCCTGATCGTCTTCATGGCCTTCTCATTGTACAAGATGTACAAAAGAATCCTCCTCTTATCTCAAGGTATGATAACTAACACTGTCTGAGTGTCTCTGTGGTCATTAAGGACTGATTTTTGATGAAAGACATTTTTATGTTTCATGTTCAGAGGCTCGAGCAGCTCCTTCCACAACAAACCTGGAGGTAAGATCACCTCCTCTGATCATTTTCTTTACATCATTCAATTTTCCTCGAGGTCCACATCATAACAGACTCGTCCATTTTTTTCAGGGTGATAGAGACACAGAGGACGTCTGTTACGCTGCTCTGGACGTCAAAATGAAAAACACAGGAAGACAAAAAAATAAGACCAATGATGATTGTCTGTACTCCAGTGTAAAACTGTAGATGTTTAAATGTTTTATTTGACTTTAGTTTGATGGGATGTTGCACATTTTTTTTTTCACAGCTGGAGCTTCATGAATAAAGGTTGTCTTCAAATGTTTACTTTCCTTGAAGGTTTTGGCTTTTCTGAATAAATGTGAGATTTGAGACAGAACATGTATTTTATTTTGCCAAAGTGAACCCGTAGCTATGCTCATTGATTTTACCCTGAGTACGCCCTCTAAGGAATCAGAAGGTTTATTGTAATTTGAAGCATGCCTCTGCCGTCAATTAGTCCAGATAATCTTTAAGCATGAGTGCCAATATGACTTTCATTGCTTTCAGATAGCTTGAGGACTCTCAAGTCTCAAATCTAAAGTAAAGACTGCAGGTGGTGCTGCCTATGGTGTCGTACTAACAGGAGCAGATGAGAGGAAGTAAACCAGGAAGACTTACATCCTTATTTTACACTTTTTTAAGTCACAAAAATGGAGACATTCAAAAACAACGTTTTACGTTTTTTAGCCAGAATTCCACCAAGAGTCGTCTCTAGAAAATTTAAGGTGTTTCATCTGTATTTCAACATTTATTACAAGGCTTAGAGCAGGGCAGTACACCATCTGTTTCAACTACATCATTTATTTTATGATATTGTTTTAATGTAAATCACATTTTATCAGTATGCATGGTGTCTAACACATGGATATAATTCATTTATCTGTCTCTGTGACAGTAACAGTAACAAGAAATGAAACAGTAAGACAGAGGGAAGCATGGTTTGTCTGAAGTTATTGGCTCAAGGAAGTTTGGACGTGTCGACTGATATTTTGCTGTTTTGACCATACAAATTTCTCGATGCAGGGCACAAAGGAGTTGTATTATGTGCCTTGGTCAAACATTGCTGTGTAAGTGATGATGACCTGCCTTCAGTTGAAGATACAAGAGGATATTTTTATGAACGAGACAAAAAGAGGATGAATTTTGCAGATGGAGTCACAGGTAGATGGAGGGATGGAAAAAACTGTTGTGTAAACTGAGGAGCAGGACGGATCACAAGTTACCTGGAGGTTCAGATGTTTGAACTGTGAGCCCATGACCACGACCCCAGAGGCCCATTGCTGGCACTGACAATATCAGCAGAGATTTCCTAAAGTTAGCATTGTGAGCACAGCCTGCCTTCTGTATTTTTTTTAAAGATCAAAATCTACGAGTCCATGTGTAAGTCTGCCATTTTCATCTGAACAGTCTAAATGCAGCTTTATCTTTGAGTCAGCAATCAAAATACTGCAGAACTGCTGACATAAACAACCCCATTTGTGACCTGTGGTAATGCAAACTACGTGAAAGGTTTGGGCCAATGAAAAGATATAATATCAGGCCATATCCTAAACCAGCTCTGGACAGTTTCTCAAATCAAAAATCTGCAGAGCACATTAAGAAAAAAAATATGAATATTAAATTATTTTTGTGTAACATGTATGCTACCCTTTCAAATCTAATTTAGGTTAATAAAGATAGCAACATTGTCATTATCTGGGTTTGTTCAGAAGATTATGCTAGACTCAAGGAGTGAAGAGGAAGACACCGAACACATCTCGAATTTTAGTGACATCATGTATTGTTATATTGTAGATATTCTAGATAACACAATACTGTATATACATGTATAAAATTGGATCAATCACATGTTGTGAGATAAGACCAGTACATTCATGATTCTAAATTGTCACAAAAACCAAGAGTTCACTTTCGCCTGGGAACAAAAAGAAAGAAATTATCAGGTGCAGGTCCAAACATAAGTACATAACAGCTACAACGACCATCTGATTTGCATATAAGGACATTACATGTAAAGTGCACTCTATTGAAAGTGCTTTTGTTCCAAAAGAAATATACACATTCATAAGGTCATTTTATAATCATGACATTTATATAATAGGACACATTCAGCAATGCAATCATTTAAGACTTGACTGACCGCACAGTCTATCAAAGGTGAGCAGGTAGGCTAGGCTACGCTATTCAATAACTCACCAATTCTATGATTCACTGTAGTTTAGTTAAAGAATATAAGACGGTAAAATGGAGCGAGCTAGGCAACGCCTACCTGCAGCAAACATTTCCTCTGCGTGCTCCTCTCACTGCACCAGCAACAAGCTGCAGCTGGCTGGCTCATATTAGCTAGATTGAGAGAACGCTTGATGTGATGACGTAACTGATGCTCGACGTGATGACGTGACGCAGTGACTAGCATTATAAAGGAAAAGAAGATAAATTGACAATTTTCCGCCCAGATTACATTTGCCAAGGAGCTAATGTTTTCGCCAGGGTATGTCTTTTTTTGTGTTTGTTTGTCTGTTAGCAAGATTACACAAAAATGACTGGATGGATTTACATGAAAGTTTTACCAGAGGTGTGGTTTGGTCCAAGAAGAAGACATTACATTTTGGTGGTGATCTTAATATTTCTCTGGATGCAAAAAAATCCCCAATTTTATGAAAAATCACATTAGTTCAACATAAGGCTGTATTAAAAAAAAAAAAATCATACCTCTGACATCACTTCATGGTTTCACTTCAAAATATACACAATATAAATACATATGTTTATATATATATATATATATATATATATATATATATATATATATATATATATATATATATATATATATATATATATATATATATATATATATATATATATATATATATATATATATATATATATATCTATATTTACAATCATCAGGGTAGATTTCATCTGGATCCGATCCAGATTGACATCACAAAACAACATTGAGGTTTTTAATGATGAATCCCATTCATGTCTCCTCGGCTGCTGTGAGGGTTTTGACCCTTTCCATCAGGGGTGTCAAACTCATTTTAGCTCAGGAGCAACATTTAGGAAAATCTATTCTCAAGAGGGTCGGACTGGACGGGTAAAATCATAGCATACAAACTTAAAAATAGGGACAAATTCAGTTTTGTTTTTTTGTTTTTTTACTTTGATCCAAACTAGAACATTCACATTCTGAAAATGTACAAATCACAAATAATCCACTTTACAAAACATTTCAAGTTGGTTAAAATTCTGAGGAAAAAATTGGTGCAATTTCAAGACCTCAGTGATTGTAACTTAGACTTCATCTCAGTGCATGCAAAGGGCTCTAATTTCGTAGACCAGACGCAGGCGCACCTGCCCTGCGCTGGCCTGCGATAAGCGGACAGGGTGTGATCAGCGCACATTGCAAGTTTCCTGCAGTGGAAGGGGAGGCGAACTGCAGGTGCAGAGAGGCACACCTTCTGCAGCTGTAATTTGGTGACCTGCGCACATGTGTATACGCGTCAACAAAGCCTCAGAGGCAGGTTTCCAGAGTGTCAGGAACATTTAAATGCAATAAACAATCACAGCAATCACTATTTAATGTAACAGTCTGAATCAGCATATACATTTGGATCTGTATTAATTGTCCTGTCACATCTGATGTCGGATTAAAGCCGTTTGTCATCATGGAAACTTAACCTGACGGCAGCTGGAAGTTTGATGAACATCTTACAAGTCAACAATAAACAGCCTTAACATCTGTTACGGAGTATATATCTGGCTTCTCTCATCTCATGAAATTCAATAAGTAAGGGATAATGCCCGACGAGGTGTCCATTATCAGAACTTAATGGACGACGCGGAGGCGTTCGCGTCGGACAGTTGCTTCCGCGAAGTCCATTAATTTCTGATAATGGACACCTCGGAGGGCATTATCCCGCTTATACCATGGTCACTTATAAAAAAAAATACATATTTAATGAATTATTAACACGTCAGTGTTGTTTTTATACCGTTAAAATCATTCGTTTTAAACAAGAAGCGACTGAGCGGACTATTTAATATCGCTCGTTGTGACACGTTGCTAAGGTAACCCTCCTCTGGCCACAGAACCTGCAGCTCTGTCGGCCGCAGCTGTTTTCAGGCCTAATCAGTGGAGGAAAGTGAGATGATTGCTTAACGTGATGTTACATGAAAAAAAGTGTGATTTCAGAGGGCAAGTGCACCTCTTATTGTTTGTGTATCCAGAGGATGATGCGATTTTTTTTTCAAAGAATCAAAGTCAACAGATAGTTTACTAAATCGTTTTTATTGCAAGACATATTGTCCACCATTCACTCTGATCATTAACTGTGCTGTCAAGACAGTAAGTCTATCCTACATAGTTTTTATAGCCTAAATATCCACCATTCACTCTGATCATTAAATTTGCTGTCAAGAAAGTACGTTTATCCTACATCGTTTTTATAAATATCCACCATTCACTCTGATCATTAAATGTGCTGTCAAGAAAGTAAGTCTATCCTACATCGTTTTTATAAATAGGATATTCACCTCGTCTTCGTCCTCCTCTAAATTGTTCAATTCCTCCGGTGTCACCTCCTTGTGTCCCATCTCCTTATTCTCATATTCTTTTCTCTTCTCTTTTTCTGCTGCATCCCAGTCTTCAAAATGATCAAATTCACCAAACAGGTTGAAGGAAACCATGAAATCGTTCATTTTGTCTACTGTCTATGAGCTTGGCGATGTTAAGAGTTTCCGTTGCCACGGTTACCAACTACTGTTTGATCCAGCGCAGTAATTTAGAACCATCAGGCTATTTTACCGGAACTTCTTTTCTAGGTGTCCATTATCACCTTTTAATGGACACCCTGCAGCAAATCAGAATCGAGTATTCACCCAGACCATGGTATAATAATAAATAATCCAGCCTGCGGGCCTTATATCTGACACCCCTGCTTTACATCATTATGGGACTTGTGTACCGTACCGCATTGTCTTCTCCCGCTTATCCGAGGTCGGGTCGTGGGGGCAGCAGGCTATGCAGGGAAGCCCAGACTTCCCTCTCCCTGGCCACCTCGTCCAGCTCTTCCCGGTGGATCCCGATGCATTCCCAGGCCAGATGGGGGACATAGTCTCTCCAGCATGTCCTGGGTCTTCCCCGAGGTCACCTACCGGTGGGACGTGCCCGGAACACCTCACCAGGGAGGCGTCCAGGAGGCATCCGGACCAGATGCCCGAGCCACCTCAACTGGCTCCTCTCAACGCGGAGCAGCAGCAGCTCTACTCCGAGCCCCTCCCAAATGACCAAACTTCTCACCCTATCTCTAAGGGAGAGCCCAGCCACCTTGCGAAGGAAACTCATTTCGGCCGCTTGTACTCTAGATCTCGTTTCCTCAGTCACGACCCACAACTCGTGACCGTAGTTGAGGATAGGGGTGAAGATCGACCGGTAAATCGATAGCTTCCTTTTTACCACGACAGACCGGTGCAGAGCCCGCATCACTGCTGACGCCTTTCGATCTCCCGATCCACGCTTCCTCCGCTTGTGAACAAGACCCCAAGATACTTGAACTCCTCCACTTGGGGCAGGACCTCATCCCCGACCCAGAGAGAGCACTCCATCCTCTCCCGGGTGAGGACCATGGACTCGGATTTGGAGGTGCTGATTCTTATCCCAGCCGCTTCACACTCAGCTGCGAACCGATCCAATGAGAGCTGAAGGTCACGGTCCGATGAAGCCAACAGGACCACATCATCTGCAAAAAGCAGAGACCCGATCCTGAGGTCACCAAACCAGAATCCCTCAACGCCCTGGCTGTGCCTAGAAATTCTGTCCATAAAAGTAATGAACAGAATCGGTGACAAAGGGCAGCCCTGGCGGAGTCCAACCCCCACCGGAAACGGCTCAGATGTACTGCCGGCAATGCGAACCAGACTCTGATACTGGTCATACAGGGAACGAACAGCCCATATCAGGGAACCCTCTACCACATACTCCCGGAGCACCCCCCACAGGACCCCACGAGGGACACACTTGAATGCCTTCTCCAGGTCCACAAAACACATGTGGACTGGTTGGGCAAACTCCCATGCACCCTCGAGCACCCTATGGAGGGTATAGAGCTGGTCCACAGTTCCACAACCAGGACGAAAACCACATTGCTCCTCCTGGATCTGAGGTTCGACAATCCGACGGACCCTGAATACTGACGTCAACATTTTTCAAGACTATGTCACTATATTTTGCAGCTTCCCTTGCAACACCAGGTGAGGAGTTCTCCACATGGACAGACATGAGTGACAACTCAGCCCTTCAATCAGAGCACATGGTGATCCAGAATTGTAACTTCTACAGGGGTTGTGGAAAAGCCACTGCTATAATTGAGCTGTTTGGCGAAATCTGCACTCCCTGAATGCTCTTTCTTTTTAGTTGATCACTTATATTGAGTACAGCCAAGTAATTTTGTTTGAAGGCATATATTTCTATCAACCTCGGGTGTTTTGACCCAAAATGGCACAAAATTGTTTTAATTTATCTTAAAATAAGCCCTTGTGAATATCTTATATTTTAACCTTGCAAAATATTCTAAACAGTTGAAAATACTTTTATGTTCTTCATTTATAACCTGTTTTTTAAAAGACACAAATATGTCTTAATGCTATCTGCATTAACAAAATGCATTTATGGAACTAAAGTCCTGAAATCAAAGTTAAAAAAACACCATGTTATTTAAAAAGAAAGTATTTAAAAGGATGTTACACATACTAAATGTTGTTTTTGCACCTTCAGCAGAAAGTAAGTTAATCTGCTGTACATGTGTAATCTTTGTATATTTGGGGCCTCTCACTGTCATGGGACCAACATTTGAAAAACCACTTTTGGCTTCACAAAGTTCAGTGTGAAAGCGGCCTGTGAAGCAGCAGCATCCTGATCTGCCTCCAGGCACCTGGATGCTTGGCTTTAAAAGTTTATAAAAAATAAAGAAGATAATTTAAAGAGTTTGACTGTCACTTCATAAACACTGTTGACTTCATATCCTGGAAAGTGAAGGTTTCTAAAGAGCAAATGAAAAACATCCTGTGACCAGAGATGAGCAGTAGAGCTACCACGTCACTTGTGGTTTTTTCAGAGTTTTTTTTTTCTTCTTTTAGCTTGATCTCTGTGTGGGATTTTGTTGTTGGTGAGAAAAGAGCATGAAGAACAAACAGACAGCCCCAAAGTGAGCACCTCAGCATGTTTCCTCTGTAGATTCTGTTTCCATTCAGCCAATCAAACACAGCCTGGTCTACAAAGAGAGCAGAAGCTGTCAGTTCTCCTTCAGTCAGTGAGCACAATGACATCTCCAACATTTGTCCTCGTCCTCACATGTTTGGTCCTGGGGGAAACTGGTGAGTTGATTTTTTTTGTTACTTAGTTTCTAAGTCTGCATATGTTCACTTGTCTTCAATATATTTCAATATTTCTGATCTTGTAATGTTCCAAACTTTAAAAATTTTGTCTTTCATTTCAGCCCAGAGAGTTGATCTGAAATCACCCTCATCAGTTCATCATGAGAGACGACAAACTGGAGAGACTCTGACTTTAACATGTGATCATGGTGGCTTCACATGGATTTATTGGTTTAAACAAACTCTTGGAGGGGAACTAAAGCTCATCTATTCCAGAAATGACAATACTTTTGATACTTTGGTTGGTGAATTTAAGAATAATCCACGCTTCACACTAGGTGCTCAAAATGGAAAAAGTCACCTCATAATCTCAGATTTACAGCCGTCAGATTCAGCCACTTATCACTGCATAAGCTGTGAAAAATCCATGTTGCAAATTCTGGCAACAGTATCTCTCAGTGTAGAAGGTTCTGGTTTGACCGTCCCAGCTTTGGTCCATCAGTCTGAATCTGAAGCCGTCCAGCATGGAGGCTCTGTGACTCTGAGCTGTACAGTCCACACTGGGGCCTGTGATGGAGAACACAGTGTTTACTGGTTCAAGGACTCTGAAGAACCTCATCCAGGACTCATTTACACCCATGGAGGCAGGAACCATCAGTGTGAGAGGAGACAAAGCACAGAAACAAACACCTGTGTCTACAACTTACCTCTGAGGAGCCTGAATGTTTCTCATGCTGGGACGTATTACTGCGCTGTTGTCTCATGTGGACACATTCTGTTTGGAAATGGGACCAGGCTGGACTTTGGAGGTGAGTGTCTTCTTACCAACAATGTCCTCAATCATCAGAGGTGGAGAACTTATGTACTTAAGTAAAATTACTCAAGAAAAGTTTTACTTGAGAAAAAACTGGAGTTCGAATGAATAATTCCAATTTAACTGTATTGGTTTGGCACTTTTACCAGGCAAAGGTTTAAAAGACTTTAAAACATGTACATGCACATAAATAAAAACATAGGCACAAGAACCCAAACACAAAGGAAGCGCTCCAAAACCATAAAAAAAACAACAAAAAAAAAAATCAAAACCCTAGAAAATCAAAACAATAAATTATCTAAGCACAATTATAATCTGGTGTGTTTGCCACAAAATCCCAGAAAATACAAAAAATTATCTGCATCAAATCAGACAAATCTTGAAAAAATAATTCAGAATGCAACAAAAAATTATAAACAAAACAAAATATATATAACAGTTTGAGACTCTGGTTGATAACAGATTCCGAGGTTTAAAACATTAATAGTAAGACAATAAAAGTTTAAAAACTTGAACAAATAAATCTAAGCCAATTAGAAAAGATGAAAAAGGAAAACTTTTATAAAGCCTCTTTTTAAGGGCACATTATAAGAATGTCAATAACACTTAAAGTTATGTAAACTGGTGTTAATTTATTATTTTTATCATTTTCTACTATTGGATATAATGAGTTGCGAACACATTTATTTTGATTCATTATGTGCATATACCTATGTGAAATATTATATACATATATATATATATACATACACATACATATATATATACATATATATATATATGTATAATATATATATATATATATATACAGTCATGGAAAAAATTATTAGACCACCCTTGTTTTCTTCAATTTCTTGTTAATTTTAATGCCTGGCTCAACTAAAGGTACATTTGTTTGGACAATTATAATGATAACAACAAAAATAGCTCATGAGAGTTTAATTTAAGAACTAAGAACTATTCATTTTCCATGGTTTTCTTGATAATAACCAAAATTACTTAAATTCTTACATCAATAGCTATGGCATTGTACCGCCAAAAACACTACTTTAAAGCATTCCATGTTTTCTTTTCTGTTTGCTTTAAACACATGATACACACAAGAGTTAATACTTGATTGCATAACCATTGTTTTTGATGACTGCAGCCATGCGTCTTGGCATGCTCTCCACCAGCTTCTGACATTGTTCTGCTGTCACAGCAGCCCATTCCTGTTGGACAAATTCATAGTCCTGCATGTTACGACCTGGTCTATCTGCCTTCACAATACTGCATTTGCCCTGTTCCACTCAGACTGAAACAACTCCTCAGATCATGACTGATCCAATTCCCCATGTTTCACTGTAGGCAGACAGTCTGGGTTGTAAGTTTCTTCCAGGCTTCCTCCTAACCAGTAAGTTGGCTGAGGGCATCAATTCAAAATTGGATTCATCACTGAAGAACTTTAGCCCAATCATCAACAGTCCTGTGTCTACAACTTACCCCTGAGGAGCTCAAAGAGTAACCGACATTGGCGCTTCTCATGTGTGACACACATTCTTTCATTGGAAATGGGACCAGGCTGGACTTTTTGAGGTGAGTGTCTTCTGTGACTTCAAACCAATGTTTCAATCATCAGTCGGATAACTTCAGTATTTAAGTAAAATGTCCTTGCTGAACAAGTTTTACTTGAGAAAAGAACTGAGCGGAATTCTATTGGTGGCCAATTTAACTCATTGATTTAAGGCACTTTAACCCTGGTTTAAAAAGAGCTTATCAACATGTACATGATCTAAAAATAAAAACTAGTAATAATGACACAGAGGAACGGCCAAAACCATATGATGATGTCTGGTTTATTTGCCATTCAAAATCCCAGAAAAATGAATTTCTGTACAAATCAGACAAATCTTGGAAAAATAGGCATCTCAGAAATGTCAACAAAAAAAAGAGCTAAAACCAACTTGAGTTGTGCTACGCTTGAGACTGTAAGCGGATGATAACCAGCTTCTGGAGGCCTTTGTAATAGTAAGACAAAAGTGTTGTTGTGACCAATTAGGAAAAGATGAAAAGGAAAACCTCTTATATAGCCTCTGGGAATGCTTAATTGCACATTATAAGAATGTCAACAGGACACTTAAAGTATGTAAACTGGTGACCAGCTGCATTTTTTGTTGTGTCTACTATTGATTTAATGAGTTACAAAACACACGCTATAGTGATTCATCATGTGCAAATACCTATGTGAAATTAAAAAAAAAAAATATGAACAAGAAATTGAAGAAAACAAGGGTGGTCTAATAATTTTTTCCATGACTGTATATATATATAATGCTATATCACATTAAAAATGAAAGAGCATTGCTGAATGCTTGACATTTGATTTGCTAACTACCATTGTTCAAAATTCTAGATATACTCCCAAAACGTTTTTCAGAAACTGATCAATATGTTTTCTTTTCTTTTACTGCAACACTCATTTTTTCTTTTTTTTCCAAATTTCTTCTAACAGTCTACATTTGATAGTTGAATTAAAAAAAAATATTTGGGAATCTAATTACAAGTGAATAATATTGGCAGACAATATATATTGTTTTGAATTGCAGCAATTTTTTGACATGTTAATCATATGAAAATTAAATATAATATTTTTCCAAAATGTATTTAAACCAATCCAGTGCCTGCTTAAGTGACTTGTTATCTCATTATGATGGATTATTTTAGTCTTCACAATGTGTTATGAGTTTATTAAATTTATCGCAACAGTGGAAGTCTCAATAAATTTCAGTCTGTTAGTGACCTGCATATATGTTTGATCAACACCTAATGCTTAACCGAGTTTCAGCTTTAGTGTTAAGAAGGACTGTGAACAGTTTTAAGTTCTTTTAGTTTAAAGCATAACAACAGTTTAATACACGTGTTTATAACTCATTTCAAACTATGATATTTTAATGACTTATGATTGCAGTTGCTTAAACCTATGACTATACAGCCTTGAAATATGAAGCAGAAAACCAAATAAACATGCTTATAACGTATTATGAAGAGAAACTTTTTAGACAGTGTCAACAATAAGATAATAAAAGAATAAAAGAGGAGCAGAGCCTAAAAACTAAAGAACTCATTTCTATAATTCTTAGCCTAGTTATTATCAAAACTGCTGAGACTCACTATAATGACAAATTCCATTAAAATTCCTGGATCTCCACCCAGATTCAGATCACCACCAAAAAAAAAAAAAAAACTACTTTACAGTTTATGTAGAAATTTCTTGATTGACATGCAAATTTGAATCACCATTAAAATCTATCAAGTTTTCTATTGCACCATGCACATTATTCTCTTACAGTGCAATCATAATCTGTCTATAACTTGTCAGAGGCATTGGCCAAAATGTGACTAACTGTTCAAACTCGCAAAAAAAACTTAATTTTTAGTGCTGTCAGAGGATTAAAAAAATTAATCTAATTAATTACCGGATTTACAATTAATTAATCTAATTAATCGCATTTTCATCTCATATCTGCTTAAAGTACCCAAATACAGAATTTGAATTCTAGGATATTATAAAATTGTCGTGCATGACTAATCAAATGAATACACTAAGAAGTGAAGATTTGTAAATCCACATTTTTATTGGTGGCAGAATAAAACCAAAGTCAGGGCAACTTGTCCAGAAAATTCTAAGCTCAATCAGGCAACTCAAATTACACTTTAAGTGTGTTTCATAAATCAAATTCAAAATAAGAAAAAGGTCGAGGACATCCAGCAAACCAATTAGGCCTGATGCATTATTAGATAATTCAGTAAATATAGATAAATGAATTCAAAAATAAAATAAGTCTAAGTCTTGAATATGCCATTCCTGTTGTCACCTGGGCTTTGTTTGGTTTGACTAGAGACGCATGTGTGAAGTGACGTGCCACTGCCATGTACGGGTCCTTCAGCTGGACAATATTAAAATGTTTGTGTGCTATGATTAATTTCGCGATTAATTTTTATAACGCATTAATTTGTGGTGTAATTAATTAATCTAATTTAATGCACTAAAGTGACAGCCTTAATGTTTTTTTTTTTCTTCTTTATTAAATCCAGGAACAGCATCCAGAATCTGATCACCACAAAAAATCTGAACACTTCTCTAACTAACGTGATTAACACTCCCAGATAACTTCAGCGAGATCTTTTTAGTACATTCAAGTGATCTGTCAGACAGAGAAATGGACAAATGACAGCAAACATAAAATTTCCTTCACAGTATTTCCATTAGATGTTCCTTAGAGTAAATGATGAAATCATATAAAACAATAGGATATTGATTAAAATAAAATAAAGTCCTTGTAAACTCACCCAGCATAAAAGAATAAAAGCTCATGTCTCTGTTTCTTCTGTTTTACTTCACCAACAGACGAGCTGAACTTGGTGTATTCTCTGAGTGGACTTTTGATATTTGAGACCATCCTGATCGTCTTCATGGCCTTCTCATTGTACAAGATGTACAAAAGAATCCTCCTCTTATCTCAAGGTATGATAACTAACACTGTCTGAATCTCTGTGGTCATTAAGGACTGATTTTTGATTAAAGACATTTTTATGTTTCATGTTCAGAGGCTCGAGCAGCTCCTTCAACAACAAACCTGGAGGTAAGATCACCTCCTCTGATCATTTTCTTTACATCATTCAACTTTCCTCGAGGTCCACATCATGACAGACTTGTCCATATTTTTTCAGGGTGATAGAGACGCAGAGGACGTCTGTTACGCTGCTCTGGACGTCAAAATGGAAAACACCTCAAGAAGACAGAAAAGACTGACTAATGATGATTGTCTGTACTCCAGTGTAAAACTGTAGATGTTTAAATGTTTAATTTGACTTTAGTTTGATGGGATGTTGCACCGTTCTTTTATAACAGTGTGAGCTTCATGAATAAAGGTTGTCATCAAATGTTTACTTTTCTCAAAGGTTTTGGCTTTTCTGAATAAAGTTGCGATTTAACCAGAACATGTATTTTATTTTGCCAAAGTGAACCCTTAGCTGTGCTCATTGATTTTGCCTTGGGTACCCCCACTCAGGAATCAGAAGGTAATATGAAGCTTGTTCCTGCCGTCAATTGGTCCAGATCATCTGTAAGCATTACTGCCAAGATGACTGTTTCACTACTTCCAGATAGCGTGGGGCGTCTCAGGTCTCAAATCTAAAGTAAAGACTGCAGGTGGTGCTGCCCATGGTGTCATACTAACAAAAACAGATAAGAGGAAGTACACCAGAAAGCCTCACATCCTTATTTTACACTTTTAAAGACACAAACATGGAAACATTAAAAAAAAACAGTTTTACTGTCTTTTTAGCCAGAAAGCCACCAAGAGTCATTTCTAGAAAATGTAAGTGGTTTCATCTGTATTTCGGCATGTATTAGGCTACATGACACCGAGGCAGTTGAGACCCAGAAGCAAGACAGATTTTGCAGTTTTCAATAACCAGCTGTATTGAACAGACACAGGAACAGTTGAGTCGAGCGGGGATCAAACCCACCATCCTTGGAACACGAGGCAGTGACGTAGTCCACTCAGCCACACAGGAGCCACATGCTCAAACTGCCAAACAGAGTCTATAAGGTGAAGCAGGTTAGGACTCACTTTATCTTTCAGAACAGGAAATGGTTCAGATTCCCAGAGATCAGGCTGGCACCACTGATTCAGGCTCACAGACGGGTACTCGGCGTCAGGCCGAAAGGTCAAATACCGGAGAACAGATGGCCTCCTCAGATCAGGATTCACAAACAGGTACTCGGCGTCAGGAACAGAAGGCGAGGTCGGCAACCGGGGATCAGGCAGCTAGGTAGGTGCAGGACAGAACGGGTCGGTACCTTGTAGTCTAGCAGAGGATCAGGCGATAAAGGCGGAAACAGGAACAGAACAGGTCGGCAATGAGTGGTCAGTCCGGATAGCAGGTCTGGTGTTCTTTGCATGAGAGCTAAGACGATCTGACGCCGAGTGAGTGTGGAGCTGGGGTTTAAAGCTATGGTCTACGATTTGGAAGCTTTGTACATCTTAATAACACCGTTTATAAGGCTGTTATGGTCCTATGGTCCTATCTACACAGTATAAAGACCAAAAAGAATGAAAAAAATCCATTCAGTATATCTGCTGAAAAGCTGCATACTAGCTGACCAATCAAACCTAAGAACCTGCGACTATTAATTGGTCCGTGAGTTGGTCCGTGAGTCCATCCAATCCCCTGTCTCTCTCACTACGCAGCGTCATGCGTAGTGCGTCATGGTCCCGTCTCCTCCCCTCTACCTCCGGTGAGCAGCTAGCAGCGTTAGCTACTGAACTATCATGGAGCCGGAAAAGCCTAGCGCCGAGACCGAAGCCGCCTCCCTCTCCCGCGGGGCCCAACGGAGCTCTGCCCACGGGTTGAGGCCTGTTAGCGGGCTAACGGCTAACGGCTAACGGCTAACGAATAGCCTCAGCCGGCCGTCAGACCTTCAGCATCGACTGTTTCGCCCCTGGTTGATCAGGTAATGGCTTTGTTTACTACAGTGGGAGATGTCTGCTGAATAACTCTGGTTAGTTTGTGCCTGCACGGGCTAATAACTTGTAGGGGAGTGGGTTAGCCTGTTAGCCGCTAATCGTTTGCACTGTAAGCTGAGCTGGGGAGGACAGGCTGAGAAAGATAAATCCTCCCCCACACTCGGCTCCGCTCTGGCGGCGCCAGACCCGCATTGCCGCCGGTCCAATTGAAATGGCTACTGCTGTGTGTTACAAGGGAGATGTCTGTCGTGTTTGATACTTTCAGTTGAGCTGAGCTGTTTTTGATTGAGTTTGCTGCTGATATATTGTGCTAGTCGCTCGTAGCTCAGTCCGAGGGGGCTTTATGAGGCGACACGAGCTGGGGGCGGGATCTTGGAACACGGGAGGGGGAGAGGTGAGGGAAGGGGGGGCAGGCTGCGGTTTCAAATCGTAGACCACAGCTTTAAATAGGTGGCTTGATTGCAGCAGATGAGATGTTGGTGTGAGCAGGAGCGCAGGTGACAGGAGTTGAGCTGATTAGGCTGAGACTGAGGTTGTGACACTACAAGGCTTAGAGCAGGAAAGTGCGTCATCTGTCTTAACTACAAAATTTCATTTATGATATTGTTTTAATATAAAACACACTTGATCAGTGAGCATGGTGTCCAACACAATGATATAATTTATTTATCTGTCCCTGTAACAGTCCTGGGAGAGGGACGTCTGGGCTTCTCTGCTCAGGCTGCTGCCTCTGTGACCTAACCACGGATAAGTGGAAGATGATGGTACGGTACATCCACAACATTACATATTATCGACAAGATGGCTGAAAAACTTCATACATAAAAGGAAACCTCTTTAGCTGTTTAAATCTCAAGTCAAAACTTAAAAGATCAGGTAGGCGAATATTGTGTTCTTTGTTTAGACATTAGACATAGACCCATTTAATGCTATTTTTTGTGTCTTGTCTTTTGTTTCCTGTTAAATGTTGAAATCCTTCTGTCCTCCATGTGGTGTTTCCCTCCCTTGAGTGTGCCTCTCATTATGATTCCCTCCACCTGTGTGATTGTCTCACCTGTGTTTGATCACTCTCCAGCGTATTTAGTCTTCATGTTCCCCCTTGTCTTTGTGGGTTTGTTCATCTGCCTGTCACAGCCTCTGCGTAAGTCTCCTGTGTTACTTGTGTTGCCTTTCATTTTTAGTTGGTCTGTTTTTGTTGAAGTTTTCAGGGACTTTGGTTTGTAGTTTTTGAGTTTAGCTCTTTGTGTTTTTCTTACTTCATTTGGTTGATTTGATTTGATACTTTTTTGCGTGTTTTGTGTTGTGTTTTTTTGTAAAGGAAGTGTTTTTTTTTTTTTATAAATCTGTTTTTTAGTTTAAATTAAACCATTAATTAAACTATTTGATCCTGTGTTGTACATCAGATAACTGTGGTCTTTAAGCACAAGAATAATTTCCTCTATTGTCTGGAGATGGTTCCACTAAAAGCCTCATAAATGTAAAACTTTTGAGGTAAAGCTACGGAAAAAACATTAGCTTGATTAGATGCTACAGTAAGACTCTTTGTAGTGTTTCAATTTTTCTTGACTACACCCCTGTGACTGGAACTTTTGAGTGATGCCACATGAAGATTGTGTATCGTTGCACCAGCAAAACACCATTCCAGAACGTCATCATTTCCAACAGTCATCTCTTTAAACCCTTCTTACTGGACCCAGTGTTTCAGGAATGGTGGAGACTGGGTAATGAGTGCCTCAGAGGTCTCTTCACAGATATTAGTTTGTATCGTTTGAGCAACTGATTGAAAAGGTTGTTCTCCCAAAGTCTATCTGTATTAGGTATCTGCAAGTAAGACACTTCCTCTGCTGTCAGATACCAAAGTTCCCTCAGACACCTGATGTGAACATTGCTGATGCACTTCTAAATTTGCAACCAACATGCAAAGATTTGATTTCCACTATCTACAATACACAGCTAGGCATAAAGCAGGCCCTACTCAACAACATTAAAATCCCATTGCAGCAAGAACTGAATCTGATCTTGTGTGAGGACATGTAGAACACCATTTTTAAGTTGATAGCTAAACTTCTCTTTGTGCCCAACACTGCTTGTTGCAATTCAAAGTTGTACACAAGACCCATATATCCAAATCCAAATTGTCCCATTGTTACAGAGATGTAGATCCCTGTCGCGAAAAATGTAAGAGAAAAGAGGCTTTACATATTCATTTGTTATGGACGTTTCCTAACTTGGAGACATAATGGAGGGAAGTCTTCCAAACTGTGTCCAGTCCAATATGCATGAATGTAAATTAGAGAATATTCATAAATTCAGCGCATAAATTGCCTCCTTCCTATGCAAATGAGCCTCATTGTGAATACCACCTAATCTACACAGATCATTGCTATTTGCCACAGGCAGTAAAGCGGTGCTTATTAATATGTGGCTCGGTAATATTGGGTTAGGGCTGGGTGGGTTAGATAAGGTCTTGTGTTTTGTGTTGTGTTTTCATTTCAATCCTACTGTGCATGAGCAGGATTATTTGTCTTGACTTGCGTTGACTGTGTATTTACAGGTCCTGTCAACATTTTACATCTGAACCACATGATAATAAAAAATCTTATAAAAAGTATATGAGGAACCAAACCACTGCCTCCCTCCCATCAGCTCTTCAGGTTGTTCGTCTCCAGAGGAAACAACAAACTTCACTTAAGTTGAGCTAAAACTGATTTTGACTCAAGTGATGATGGCATGCATTCAGTTGTCGATACAAGAGGATATTTTTTAGGAACCAGAAAAAAGTAGATCTTTTACCAATGGAGTCATGAGTAGTCGAAGGGATGGAAAAACTGTTGTGTAAACTAAGGAGCAGGACGGATCACAAGTTACCTGGTGGTGCAGATGCATGAACTGTGAGCCCATGACCACGACCCCAGAGGCCCATTGCTGGTACTGACAATATCAGCAGAGACTTCCTAAAGTTAGCATTTCTAGCACGGCCTTCCTTCTGTGTTTTTTAATGATCAAAATCTACATGTCCATGTGTAAGTCTGCCACTTTCACCTGAACAGCCTAAATGCAGCTTTTTCTCTGTGTCAGCAATCAAAATACTGCAGAACTGCTTCAAACTAAACATCACTATTTGAGATCTGTTGTATATTTACATGCCTAAGTGCAACAATAGTCCGGATGGCAGGAACAAACACTACACAGCCTCAACTGGTGACAATATTCACACTACCTGAAAGAATTAGGCCCAAAAAAAGATATAATATTGGGCCATATCCTAAACTAGCTCTAGACAGTATCTCAAGGCAAGAATCGGCAATGAACATAAACAGGTAATTATAAATATTTAGTTACCTCCACCAAGGAGCTCATGTTTTTGCCAGAGTCTGTCTGTTTGTGAGTTAATTTGTTTGTTTGCCTGTTTGTTTGTAAGATTACACAAAAAAGCCATGGCATTTTGGTGGCGATCTGCATATTTGTATGGATGCAAAAAATTCCCCAATTTTATGAAAGTCCCATTAGTTTAACATAAGGCTGTACTTAAAAAATCATATCTCACTATACATCACTTCATGGATTCACTTCAAAATTTACATAATATTTATATAAATACATAAATATATATCTATATCTATATCTATATCGCTATATATATATATATATCTATATATATATATATACACATATACATATATATATATATATATATATATATATATATATATACACATATATACATATATATATATATATATATATATATATATATATATATATATATATATATATATATATATATATATATATATATATATATATATATATATATATATATATATATATATATATATAATATACACCTCAGCCATCAAGGTAGTTTCCATCCAGATTGATGTCACAAAACAATATTGAAGTTTATAATAGAAATAATCCCTTTAATTTCTCCTCAGTTTCTGTGAAGGTTTTGCCGCCTTTATGTCATTTTGGGACTTGTAGTTTATTTGAAAATTGATGTCAACATTTTTCAAGACTATGTCACTACATTTTGCAGCTTCCCTTTCAATGCCAGCTGAGGAGTTCTCCACATGGACAAACATGAGTGACGACTCAGCCCTCCAATCAGAGCACATGGTGATCCAGAATTGTAACTTCTACAGGGGTTGTGGAAAAGTCACTGCTATAATTGAGCTGTTTGGCGAAACCTGCACTCTGATGCTTTTTTTTTCTTTTTAGTCGATCACTTATTTTGAGTACAGCCAAGTTATTTTGTTTGAAGGCACAAACTGGCGTCAACTTCTGACATTTTGACCCAAAATGGCACTAAATTGTTTTCATTTATCTTAAAATCAGCACTTGTGAATATCTCATATTTTACGCTTGTAAAATATTCTACAGTTGAAAATATTGTCTTGTTCATGTTCTAGAGCCTGTTTTTTTAAAGACCCAAATATGTCTTAATGCTATCTGTATAAACAAAATCCATTCATGGAACTAAAACCATGAAATCCATGTCAAAAAGCACTATGTTATTTTAAAAAAAGCTTTTCAAAGGACATTACACATAAAAGATACCTAGATGTGTTTTTTTTTCACCTTCAGCAAAAAGTAAATTAATCTGCTGTATATGTGTAAATTTTGTATTTTAGGGGCCTCTCACTGTCATGGGCCAACATTTGAAAAACCACTTTTGGCTTCACAAAGTTCAGTGTTAAAGCGGCCTGTGAAGCAGCAGCATCCTGATCTGCCTCCAGGCACCTGGATGCTCACCTTTAAAAAATGTATAATCAATAAAGAAGATAATTTAATGAGAATTCAATGATTATGACTGTAACTTCATAAACATTTTTGACTTTCACCTCCAGCAACATCAAGGTTTCTAAAGAGCAAATGAAAAACATCCTGTTACCAGAAAGGGGAGCAGCTACACAACATCACATGTGGTTGTTTCTTCTTTTTTTCTTCTTCTTTTAGTTTGAACTCTGGGTGGGATTTGGCCGTTGGTGAGAAAAGAGCATGAAGAACAAACAGACAGCCCCAAAGTGAGCACCTCACTTTGTTTCCTCTGTAGATTCTGTTTCCATTCAGCCAATCAAACGCAGCGTGGTCGACAAAGAGAGCAGAAGCTGTCAGTTCTCCTTCAGTCAGTGAGCACAATGACATCTCCAACGTTTGTCCTCGTCCTCACATGTTTGGTCCTGGGGGAAACTGGTGAGTTGAGTTTCTGTTGCTCTTTCTCTAAGTCTGCATATGTCCAGTTGTCATTGAATGTTTTTCAGTATTTCTGAAATTATAATGTTCCAAACTTGAAACTTTTGTCTTTTATTTCAGCCCAGAGAGTTGATCTGAAATCACCCTCATCAGTTCATCATGAGAGACGACAAACTGGAGAGACTCTGACTTTAACATGTGTTCATGATGGCCCCATGTGGACTTATTGGTTGAAACAAACTCTTGGAGAGGAACTAAAGCTCGTCTCTGCCAGAAATTACAATAGTTTTTATAGTTTGTCTGGTGAATTTAAGAATGATTCACGTTTAACACTAGATGCTCAAGATGGTAAAAGTCTCCTCACAATCTCAGATTTACAGCCGTTAGATTCAGTCACTTATCACTGCATAAGCTTTGAATCAGTCACGGTACAAATTCTGGCAACAGTAACTCTCAGTGTAGAAGGTTCTGGTCTGACCGTCCCAGCTTTGGTCCATCAGTCTGAATCTGAAGCCGTCCAGCATGGAGGCTCTGTGACTCTGAGCTGTACAGTCCACACTGGGGGCTGTGATGGAGAACACAGTGTTTACTGGTTCAAGGACTCTGAAGAATCTCATCCAGGACTCATTTACACCCATGGAGGCAGGAACCATCAGTGTGAGAGGAGACACAGCACAGAAACAAAGACCTGTGTCTACAACTTACCTCTGAGGAGCCTGAATGTTTCTCATGCTGGGACGTATTACTGCGCTGTTGTCTCATGTGGACACATTCTGTTTGGAAATGGGACCAGGCTGGACTTTGGAGGTGAGTGTCTTCTTACCAACAATGTCCTCAATCATCAGAGGTGGACAACTACAGTACCTAAATAATAGTAAAAGTTGGTTAATTTGTTTAAATCATATCTCACCAACAGTAAGTTTTATGTGAACACGGGGGAAGGCCAGTCAGGACTGTACAATGTCAACTCCGGCATCCCTCAGGGTTCAATTTAAGGTTCTACACTTTATAATGTTGATATGTTACCTTGGCGATGTCATCAGGAAACATGGCATCAACTTTAATAATAAAAATAATACTGTATTTTATTTGGAGGTGCCTTTCAAGTCACCTAAGTTCACCTTACAGAGAATAAACTTTCACAGCTATGCTGATGATGCTCAGCTTCACGTCTTTGTGTCTCCTGAGGACACAGAACCCATTGATGCTTTTTAATTCTATTTCAGACGTCAGATCTTGGATGGCAGGTCCTCATGTCTTTTAATTCATGTCAGCAGGTCAAAATTTCCACACCACAGATGTAACAAAAGAGTCATTTTATCATTTAAAAAACATTTCCAGAGTGCACTGATTTCTCTCTCAGGCCAATGCAGAGAATCATTTTCATGCTTTTATCACCTGTAGGATTTATTATTGTAGCATTTATCTTTCTGGTCTTCCTAAAAAAAAGAACATCTCTCAGCTTAAATTGCTCCGAAAGTCAGCAGCACGCATGCTAACGAAGACCAGAAGGAGAGTCCATATTTTAAAGTCTCTGTATTGGCTGCCTGTATCTTTGAGAATTTTTTAAGGTTCTATTACTCTTTATCATTTATTGTATTCAGTTATCTACTTTTTATTCATTTCATGTGTTTTGCGTCTTCATTTCTATGTTAGGCACTTTGTGCTATAATATTTTGTATGAAAAGTGCTTTACACATAAAGTTTTATTGTTTTAAGTTTTATCGAGTAAAAATACCTGAGCTGAAATAATTTTCAACAATAACTTTATTGGTTTGGCACTTTTTCTAGCAAAGCTTTGAAAGTGCTGTGTAAAATGTGCATGCAGATAAATGTAAAGACCTACGAACAATAACCCAGTGACAGAGGAAGCGCAGCGGTAACATACACTCAAACATTGAAAAAGTAAAAATGACAAAACCAAACCAATAAAATAACTCAAGCAGAATTATGACCTCTTTAATCTGTCACAAAATCTCAGGACATACAGGAACCCTTCTACATAAAATAAGACAAAACTTGAAGATAAAATTATAAAATTAAATAAAATCAAAAATGATTTAATACAATGAAACAAAATATATGAACCAGTGGGTGATAGCAGCTTGAAGAGGAAATCAAAACAGTAATGAGACAATTATGGTTAAAGACTGACATGTAAAAAGTAAGAACAAATAAAACTAAAAGAAATAGAAAAGAAAAAATGTCAACACTTTCAATAAATCCTCTCTTTATAAATGCATTATTAACATTTTTATGTATGCTTTAAAAGCTCGTAATAATATGAACTGTTGTTTATTTTACATTATCCTCATTATATATTACATATGGAATAAGTTACATACATACTGATAGTAATTATGCGCATATATACATTTGAAATAAAAATACATTTTCTTTACAATAATTAATATGAACAAGCATTTCAGAATGCTTTGCATTTTAACTGATAATGTCAGTGTTCAAATTTGTAGATACGCCCTGAAAAAGTCAGAAACTGATCAACATTTTTTCTTTTCTTGTTAACAGGCATTTTAGCATTCATTCATTTAGTATTCTTTTCTCAATTTATATTTTACATATATTTAAAAAAATGTCTTTTTGATTCTCTTTTCAGATGCATAATATTAGCAGTAAAAAAATGATGTCTTGAAATTCAGCTACGTTTTGACAAGCTTTAATACACCACATCTGTGTTTAAGTATCATTAGAAACATTATCAAAATTAATAATGATTACAATTACTAAAAACTATGATTATATAGCATTATGAGTGCAGTATGAATCATAATATTCCCTAATAAACGTGCTTTTAATGCATTATGAAGACAAACGCCATACAAAGTGTCACTGAGAAGATAAATAAATAAAGGGGAGCAGTGCCTGAAATTTTCCTCTCAAATTCTGAACCAAGTTAAAAGCAGAGTCTTGCTATGATGACCAAGACTTTGAAATATTCCTGGATCTCCATCCAGATTCAGATTGAATTGTAATCACATTTCCGTTGTGCGGTGACCAATATTTCCTGAACTTTTCGTCAAAATCTAGAGAACTTTTTGGAGAGACAGACAGATAAATAACACTGGCAAAAGCATAACTTCTCAACAGATATATATTTCTGGACTGACAGATTTTGATCACCACTAAAATGATTCCCATTTGAAATGAAAAATATTATCTTAAAATTAAGTAGAAATCCGTCTGAAACTGCCAGTTATCAGCCCGAATGTGGGGAACAGCTCTAACTCTAACATTCTTGTTGTTTATTATTTCACCTTTTACTTCCTCGAAGGAGATTATGTTTACGCCAGGATGTGTTTGTATGTTTGTTTGTCTGACAGAAGGATAACACAAAAAACTACTGGATGGATTTACATGAAATTTTACCAGAGATGTGGTTTGGTCCAAGGAGGGAGCCATTACATTTTGGTGGTGGTCTGCATATTTGTCTGAATGTAAAAATAAAATCCCAAATTTTGCTACAACTCCCATAAGTTTAGATTGGGCTGTAGTTTAAAAAGTCTTATCTCTTCATATTTCACTTATGATACACACATATCTCTTATGATATCACTTCATAGACTCACTAAAAACATTACATGATAATATTCAGAATATAACTCTATCATTATGATCAATGGTCAGTTTTATCTGGATCTGAATTGTAGTTCATTTGCAAACTCACGTCAACATTCAAGCCCATGTCACTACTAGGGATGTAACGATATTAAAATTCTGTATCACGGTTATTGTGACCAAAATTATCACGGTTATCATTATTATCGCGGTATTGTTGCAGTGTGCTCAAAATGTTCAAAATGTACTTTTACACAAAATTGAAATCATTAACCCCTTTAATATTATAAGTTTAATAGTTCTTTTTTGTCTTTTTTAATCAATAAATGTGTCTAGAAATGCCATTTGAGTACATTTTTTACCCTTCTTTCATGAGAAATAAAAGTAAACAATTCTCGCAAGTATTTGTCATTATTATGTAATAAATGCTTAAACTGTGTAATTACAAGAAAAGAAAACAACAAATTTGAACTTTATACAGGATTCTCTTTATAGAAATTGAAAATGAACAACATTTAACCTATTTTACATGCACTCACAGATTTTAGTTTGCCTGCAGCATTAGTGTCCATGTTACAGCTCATCATATTAGGCCATGTCATGGCCTTTTTTTTTTTTTTAACTGACGATAGTCCCTGTCAGCCCCCTTCATGACTCTTCTCTGGTCTCCTCCTCCTCTCCCTGGCAGATCTCCTTGAATTTTTTTTTCCAGAGTACGATCGATTAAATCCATAAAGCACAAACTTTGACAGAAAAAGACGATCAATTTCAAAATACGGCAAAAACACCGCAAAAGAACGGCAAGAACACACTCCAGAATGATACTAATGCTATTATTTACAAGATTTATACATTATTTAGACAGAGAATACTGACAAACCTCCTGTAGTTCACTCGGGTATGGCTCATTGAATCTTTACTCTCTCTCTCTCTCTCTCTCCATCTCTACGGCTCGATCAGTTCATTTACTCGAGGAGTTACGGCAGTTATAACCGTGCACGTCTTTTTCTTTCGCCACAGCTTCATGTTTGGACATGGTGACTTTCTTCTATCAGTTTCCCCTTGGCATCCTTGTAAAATCCAAAATTTAACCAGACTTAAGAGTCCGTTTCCAGAGGGAAATCTCCACTGTCTCTGACTTCCGCTGAGGCCAAACAATGTAAACTGTGCATGCGCGCTTCCCATGAGGCGGCTTCATCCAGGAAGAGCCTCACAGTTCAGGCATTTCTAGGCAAAGAGCAGCATCACCGTGCGTTATTGTGGTTATTAAACACGATAAAACGGTCATTTTTATAGGACGCGGTAATGATTACCATGGGAAATTTTACCGCGGTTTACCATTTTACTGGTAACCGTTACATCCCTAGTCACTACATTACCAGTGTCCCTTAACAAAAGACCTTCACAAACTCACTAAGGGCCCAGTCTACTAAAGGTCTGCATGTATTAAAACACGCCTAAATCTGATCTACTGACTGGATGCACTGAGTATTGCGTCTCTCAGATGAGCAAAATAGCATGTGCAGTCCATTTAGCGTGTTTGCCTTTCATGAGTCTGCAGAATACATGCAGATTATCAGAAAAAAAAATACTGGGGTGAGGTGATGCAAATGTAATCATTTAGCATCCGCAATGTGATTCATCAAACCTGCAAGTAATTGCGCGCTGTGGTGTTATTGCATCTGAATTTAGCACGTTTGAAATGCAGATGCAAAAAAGAGCACAGTGTTAAGAACTGAGGACTACAATCATGGTGGCATCAGGGGTCACATTTAACAAGTATTTTCCATCACTGACTGAATTTTTTGGTGTAAAACAGAAAGACTTGGAGGCTGTCTGTCATTATGATGGACTAAAGGGACAATCCAGTGTTCATGAAGACACATGTGTAAAATAAACCCTCCCTGCTTTGCGCTCTGCAACACAGAGGAGGTCATTTGATCAATGTAAAAAAAAAAAAAAAAAAAGGCCATCATAGCCATACTCACTCCGTTTGTCACTCAGAACACACTCTCCACGCACTGACAGCGAGTTTAGAGGCTGTCAGTGTGTAAAAGGCAAGACATAATGCGCGGTCTGTGTTTGTAACTGTCAGACCGCTCTCCACATGATGGGTTATTGATGATGAAGCTGGGCAACTATGTGAATGCTACCATTAATATTATGTTTCAATAAAATCAGAAAAGGAAAATCAAAAAAGACAGATACAAATATGGCATGAAGGAAAAGTGAAGATCTTGTCTGTCAAAATGACATGCAGCGATAAAAGTGTGTTTGCCTCAAACTCCATGGCTTCAAACTTCATTTCTCATTTATGGCCTTTTAGCGCTCCTAAACTCTCCATGGAGACAGCCAATAGCACACGTAAAATCCTCTTTAAAGAGGGTGGTCCACACCACTTTTGCTCCTGTTTCAATTATGCATGCAGCGATAGTTGGTCATTCGCAACATGTCTGCCAATGGCATGTGCAATTTTTTAGTTTTCAAATGCAATTTAGCACCGGTAATTTTGGTTCTTCGTGGATCAGGACCTAAATGTATGAAGATAAATGCTCATGTCTCTGTTTCTTCTGTTTTACTTCACCAACAGACGAGCTGAACTTGGTGTATTCTCTGAGTGGACTTTTGATATTTGAGACCATCCTGATCGTCTTCATGGCCTTCTCATTGTACAAGATGTACAAAAGAATCCTCCTCTTATCTCAAGGTATGATAACTAACACTGTCTGAATCTCTCTGTGGTCATTAAGGACTGATTTTTGATTAAAGACATTTTTATGTTTCATGTTCAGAGGCTCGAGCAGCTCCTTCAACAACAAACCTGGAGGTAAGATCACCTCCTCTGATCATTTTCTTTTCATTATTCAACTTTCCTGGAGGTCCACGTCATGACAGACTTGTCCATATTTTTCAGGGTGATAGAGACGCAGAGGACGTCTGTTACGCTGCTCTGGATGTCAAAATGAAAAACACAACAAGAAGACAAAAAAGGACGATGAATGATGATTGTGTGTACTCCAGTGTAAAACTGTAGATGTTAAAAGGTTTCGCTTGACTTTAGTTTGACAGGGTGTTGTACAAATTTTTTTAACAGCTTGATCTTCTTGATTTAAGTTTGTAGTGTTTACCTTCCTTCAAGGGTTTGGGCTTTGTGAATAAATGTTTTGTAATTTTAAACATTATATGAGTATTATTTTTCTGAAGTGGCCCTTTGGTCACTATTTCAACTAGGAAAGCACTCGGAGAGTGCAGACCTCCGCCAGCACCACAGTCCTGTCCCACGTTGTGATTTTCACCATAAATATTACTCCTACCTTTATTTCATCTAAATATTTAGATTCCTTGACCATGAAAACATACCATTAGCAGTTGGATTCATAATGAGATCTATTTTAGTTCAGTCGTTATTCACGAAAATCACATTTTTCGTCATGGCTGATCCAGACGGTGATCCGGATCAACACCAAAATTGAATCACTTCTTCCATTTCTCATGCTGAACATTTCCTGAAATTTTCAGTAAAATCCATCCTTAACTTTTTGAGTTATTTTGTTCACAGACAGACAGACAGACAGACAAACTCTCCCGAAAACATAACCTCCTTGGCGGAGGTAATCATTTTGTTACAAGAGCTACAATATTAACCACTTCTAGGCCATTTTTTTTACCCTGAGTACCCTCTCAGTAATAAGAAGGAGGTATGTAAGTTGATGGTCTTTTTTTCCCTCAATTTCTGCACATGGTGAAATTTTCCATAGTAATTAAAATTTTCATATATATATATATATATATATATATATATATATATATATATATATATACATATATATGTATATATATGTATATATATATATGTGTGTGTGTGTGTGTGTGTGTGTATATATATATATATATATATATATATATATATATATATATAAATGTATATATATATATATAGAGAGAGAGATAATATATATATTGTAAAATATAAGTAGCAATGGTTACATTTTTAATCACATCCTTATGGGGATCTAATTAAAGCCATGAGGGTGGGCAGGTCTGAACAGTTTACTCTGACTCTGCCAACGAAATAGGGGAACATTTAAGTGGGAATGTCTTCATCTGTAAATAAGCATATCTTACAGTGCGATAGGCAGGACAATACATCATCATTTGTTTTATTAAATTTTTTGACATTGGTGTTTCGGCCTAACATAATTAAAATAAGCTTGTCCGCTCTCATTCCCTTTAAATCATTTTGAATCAGGCGGCTGCTGTTTGAAGATTTACACAGCAGGTTTTGCTGTTTGGTCTTAATTTCAGATTGGCTGTTTGATTCCTCCTTTTATTGTGCCACAGTAGTCAAAGAACAAAATCAGAACACTATATGAAATATGTTAATGCTCAGATTAGAGTGCTTTTTTTTTTTACTGAAGCATTCAGAACTTAAGAAATGATCCAAAAGACGAGTCAGAAACTTCATGCGTAAAACTTCTTTGATTATTTAAATATCTGGTCAAAACTGACGAGATCAGGCAGGTGAATGTTGTGATATGCCTCTTTACTGCACATCGGATAACTGTGGTTTTTAAGCAAACTATTTTCACATTTTACCCACAAGAAGCCTTGGCTCTATTTGTAGAAGATGGTTTCAATAAAGGCTTCATAATTACCCCACTTTTTGAGAGAAACTACAGAAAAACCATTAGTTTGTGCTACAGTAAGATTCTTTACAATGTTCCACTTTTCCTCAACAAAACCTGTCACTGGAACTTTTGTGTGATCCAACCTAAAGTTAGTCTATACTTCCACCAGCAAAACACCACCTCTTTCTTATCAGCTGTTCAGGTCGTTGGTCTCCAGAAGAAAAAACAAATACTAACTTCACTAAACCTGGAGGATCAAACGAGACAAGTGAATCAAGAAGCAGTGAAATGTGGCTTTAATTTGGCTGAATGTAACAGCAACTTGCAATCTGTAAAAGCAAAATGCAAACATGAAACTAATACCCTGAAATCAACGTTGGAAAGCACCATGTTGTTTTAAAAAGTTTTTTTAAAGGATTTTACAGATGCAAAAGATGCCGATATCTTACTCTTCTGTACCTTCAGCAAAATGTTTATGCGTGTATATGTGTTTCAAATGTCTTCATAATGACATGGCTTTCCACACTTGATAAAAGAAGGACTAGACCACACTTCAGGATTAAAGTTCTTCCTTTTCATTTAAATGAACCAACGGGAAATTCATATGATGTAAAATTTATAATCACAAAAAATAAATTTAAATAAATTAAGCATTTTTCAAATAAGGTCAAAGTACATTTGATTGGTAACATTAGTATTTACAAAAATAAAATGATTTAATAAAAAAGCATTAGCTCAAAGGTGGGGTTGGTAATCTTGGAAAACTAGCATGAATTTGAATGTAGCATCTCCTCAGGACTCTGCCTAGCCCCTCCCACCCCTCTCTGGAGCTCCTCGTAAATGACGCCCCTGCTCACGTTACCGAGCATCACCGATTAGCGACCATATGACTGATTCAACTAGAAACCAGTCCTCAGCACATTTTACTTTTGCACTACACCAAGTCATGTCTCACTCAGCAGAAAGAAAACACCAGATGATATCATAGCAAAGTTAAAAAACAACAACAAAAAAACATGGAAGTCAGTTCGTACTCGCGACTTGATGAAGACTCGCATTTTTGCCTTTGCGTTGTCCAAATTCCCTTTTTTTCAGCCTTTTCTGCTTCCGTCTTTCTTTTGTTTCTTTTGTTGCTCTGTTAAGTTGGAGCAGCAGTAATCGGGTATAGGTAGTTAGGTAGGTATAGCTATTCTCCACATAGCAACAACATTCCTCTGCCTCTCCAAACTGAACTCTGTCACCAGCCTAATGGGTGGGTAATGCTTCAAAATGATGGAGGCCAACCGCCGTAAAACTGAAGACGAAGACAAAGCCTCGTGAGAACTCCCACCTGCAGTATCCTGTGGAGCAGCTGTCAAGAGATTAGCGCCAACAACAGACCAAACCAAGATTCAATTTCTTGTACATCTGTCTTAAAATGTGAGGGATACTGGAGCTTAGTTTGGGTTGTGGGACGGCTCTCAGCAGGCTTCCCTGATTGTCAAAACCAAAATTTGATAGGTAAGCATTCTCCAGCGGCCTTGGATCCCTCTTAGCTTGGCTTGTGCATTGAATCAGGGTCAGTGCACGCTCTGAGGGTGGACAGTGCGGCAGCAAGGAATTTGATTAGTTTAAAAATTTGGAGCAAATCGCGTGTGATTGGTCGGTGTTTTCCCTGTTTTACTCCTGACATAGACAGCAGATATTTTTCACTCTCTTTAACTATTATTTTAACCAGTATAACAAAAAGTGTGTCTAGGCATCCCCCACTGAGGATTGGACCCCAAGGTCCCTGCCTTTTTGTGCTGTGCCCGACCTGGCCCCATAGGCACAGGAGCTGGCCATTGAGTCCTACATCAGGTCTGGCTCCAGGGTGGAGCCCGGTTATCTGCATCCGGACAAGGGAAACTGGAAACCCCTACTGTCTCTCCATAGTGGTCTTGAGCCATGCTTTGTCTGGCCTCTCTCAAAGGCCTTGGGTGACCCTACCAGGGACATAAGAACCCTGACAAATTAGCTTCTGGGGTCAATGGGGCATGCAAACCTGCCCACCATGATATGGTGGTGGCTCCAGGAGAGGATGAAATCAAGTGTTTAAATCCATTTTGCTGAACAGTTTAACATTGCAATTTTTGGGTTTCATCACTAGTGGGTCCTATACGACTCCTGCATTCTTCAATTCATTTAAAAAGACATTTCATTATACAAGCATGTATTTTTTACAGACATTTATATTTTTATGCAAGTGTAATATAAGGAAGAGGGAAGTGTTTTTATTATCATGCTCATTTGCAAGCCATGTGTGTAGAACAGAGAAAGAAGGCTAGAAACTTTTGAGAGACGCTAGATCACTCAAAACAGTTATTGCTTAATATAGAAAATAGTAACTGTAGAAATGTCATGGTTATCA
This sequence comes from Scarus forsteni, assembly GCA_036419115.1. Taxonomy (NCBI): domain Eukaryota; kingdom Metazoa; phylum Chordata; class Actinopteri; order Labriformes; family Labridae; genus Scarus; species Scarus forsteni. The sequence goes on along the minus strand of JAZDUH010000061.1, from coordinate 726,381 downwards.
GAAGACGAGTTTGTCATTTATGAGAGTAGCCAACACAGGAACGTGGGGTTACTAGAGGAGTCAGATTAGCGCTTGAGGTAGATGGGTGTGTATCTAACATGTATCTATCAAATGGAGAGCCACACAAGGCCTCATGATTAGGTCGACCTGGTGGTCAGTGTAGGAGAAAGAATAACCAATGGAAAGGAAATGATAACCAAAAAGAACCAATGAGGATGATTAGCACAGCCTGGAGGCTGGTGAAAATGAGGAGTATGAACCAATGAGGAACCAACAACACCTGAACACTCACACTTCAGTTTTGGAAAACCACTGTTAGCCCATATAAAAGGGTTCAGGGACAGATAGTCAGGGTTCAGACTTTGTGAACTGACCCCAGCAGTGTATGCTTGTCAGGGAAATGTAATTTGAACCCAGAGCCTCTGTATAGCACATTCTTGACTCAAATTGTAATTAATGCACTGGATAACTGAGACCAGTTCGTCTGCTGCCTCTTCCACCTCAGCACGGGCCTCCTCCTGGATAAGTTTACACCTTTCCTTCCCTCTTTCTTTACTGATGCATGGTTTTGGGTTGCTACCTAGTCCAGCTCGTCCCGTCTCCACGTTGCCCACTAGGATGGTGTGCCGCGGCCTCTCCTCTGCTGTGCTCCACTGCATCTTGGGGGCACAACTTCCATCCTGTTCGTACCTCCACACCTGCTAAAGAGATCTTATTGTCCGCAGAATCTCTGTTGAGCAGGACTTCTCTGGCTCCGGAAACCTTGAACTCCTCTGTCAGGCTGCTGAAGGGTAGCTGCAGCTTGGTGTTGTGCCCAAACAAAGCAATGCCAATTATGCTCCTTGGCAGGCCCAAACACCTGCGCAGGGCCTGGCTAATCTTCCTCTCAAAGCCTTCCACGATGGTAATTGGGATTTCTGGATTAACAGTGGCCAGAGGAGACGAGGCAGGATGCAGTGCTGGTATTACAGACCTTAAACTTCTCAGGAAGTCCCGACTTATCCACCGCTACGAGCCATGTGTCAAGGTCATCGCTGGTTGCTTAGCGTGCAGTGGCATCCCTCAGGTCACAAGTAAAAATCTTGCCCAGGCTCTTCACTGGCTTTTCCGACGCATTGGGGATTTTTGTGTCTCCCAGAGTAAAGCGGAAGCGGCCGATGACCTTGCCTTTATGCAGGACCAAGGACCTGGACTTTTCGGGCTTGAAACTCATTCGTGATTGCTCTAGTTGGGGGTTGTCGGGTGCCAGATCTTGGTAAAGGGCCTCTGCACTCCACTTCTGCAGACTTTACGAGACTTTAATGATGCCTCTCGACGATGCTGTCCTGGCAGATTTAATAACTTCTTTCACCTCCTTCAGAGTGGGCATGTTGATGTTAAACAATGTGTGGGGTTCTGGTGGGCTTATGAGTAGTGGCCAAGGTCTTGCTCTCTCAGGTCATGCCGTCGCTGTAGGTGTTTTTGATGTGGCGGTTGATGTCCTCCTCGGGACATGAGAGCTGACCACTGCGCTTTTCGTCGCAAATACAAATGGGTTTTCAATGAATGCACTGCGCTTACGGACCCTCTCCTTTCCCCTCCTCCTGTGCCATTCAGCCCGTCGCACTCCTCAGTTCTGCCAAGGCTGCCTTTTCTGCATTGTTTGCCTTCTTGTACTGACTCCTGAGTGCCCTCAGCTCTTGTCTGAGTTGGGAGATCTTGATCTCTCGTAAGTTTGGTTCTGCCATTGTTTGGTGTCGTGTTGATCCTTGACACCAAATCTGTCTGATGCAATGCTGATTATGAAAGTGCTCACTTTCCGGAACCTCTGATCCACATCACCCTTGGCTGACTATTGAATATAATGAGTTACAAACACACCTATAGTGACTCATCATATGCATATACCTATGTGAAATTTAAAAAATACATAGTACTATATCACAATAAATATGAAAGAGCATTGCTTAATGCTTGACATTTGATTTGCTAACTACCATTGTTCAAAATTTCAAATATACTCCAAAAACGATTTTCAGAAACTGATCAATACATTTTTTGATTGTTTGTTGTTTTACTGCAAAACTCATTTTACTTACAACTTGTTTTTAGTCAGATTGATCTCTATTTTCAAACAGTCTAAATTTGATATTTGAATTAAAAAATTCTTTGGGAATATCATTACAAGTGAATAATATTGGCAGACCATATACTGTTTCAGCAATGATTTGACATGTTAACCATTTGAAAATTTAATGTAATATTTTTTCCTGTTTTTCAAAAATTTACTGAGGCCCATGTAGTGACCACTTAAGTGATTTATAATCTCATTACAATGGATTATTTCAGTCTTCCCAATCTGTAATGAATTTATTAAATTTGCTGCATCAATGAAAGTCTCAATAAATTTCAGTCTGTTAGTGACCTGCATATATGTTTGATCAACACCTAATGCTTAACCGAGTTTCAGCTTTAGTGTTAAGAATGATTGTGAACAGTTTTGAGTTCTTATAGTTTAAAGCATAACAACAGTTTAATACACCTGTGTGTTTATAACTCATTTCAAACAGTTATTTTAATGACTTATGATTGAAATTGCTTAAACCTATGACTATACAGCCTTGAAATATGAAGCAGAAAACCATATAAACATGCTTATAATGTATAATGAAGAGAAACTTTTTAGACAGATTTCCCAATAAGACAAGAAAAGAATAAAAGAGGAGCAGAGTCTAAAAGCTAAAGAACTAATTTCTATAATTCTCAGCCTCGTTATGAAAACTGCTGAGACTCGCTATGATGACAAATTCCATTAAAATTCCTGAATCTCCACCCAGATTCAGATCACCACCAAAATGTAGTCAACTGTCCCGTGTGTGATGACCAACATTCCCTGAACATTTCATCTAACTTTTTTGTGTTATCTTGCTGTGAGACAGATGGACTTACAAACAAATAAAGCTGGCAAAACCATAACTTCACAGCTTATGTAGAAATTTCTAATAAAAATTTAATAAAAATCCGTCTATAACTTGTCATGAGAAGTTGGCCAAACTGTGAATAACTGTCCCAACTCGCAAAAAACTAAAAAAAAAAAAATGCTTTAAAAATCCAGCAACAGCATCCGGATCACCACCAAAATCTTAACACTTCTTCTAAATAACATGACCAACATTCCCAGATAATTCAGCTCGATCTTTTGAGTACGTTCAAGTGATCGGTCAGACAGACAAAAGGACAAATGACAGCAAACATAATTTCCTTCAGTGTACTTCCATGTATGTTTCTTTAGATGTTCCTTAGAGTAAATGATGAAATTATATAAACCATCATTAATAGACTGAAATTTATTGAGACTTTCATTGTTGCAATAAAATCTTTATAAATTCACCCAGCATAAAAGAATTAAAGCTCATGTCTGCTTCTTCTGTTTTACTTCACCAACAGACGAGCTGAGCTTGGTGTATTCTCTGAGTGGACTTTTGATATTTGAGACCATCCTGATCGTCTTCATGGCCTTCTCATTGTACAAGATGTACAAAAGAATCCTCCTCTTATCTCAAAGTATGATAACTATCACTGTCCGAATCTCTCTGTGGTCATTAAGGACTGATTTTTGATTAAAGACATTTTTATGTTTCATGTTCAGAGGCTCGAGCAGCTCCTTCTACAACAAACCTGGAGGTAAGATCACCTCCTCTGATCATTTTATTTTTATTAAACTTTCCTGGAGGTCCACATCATGACAGACTTGTCCATGTTTTTCAGGGTGATAGAGACACAGAGGACGTCTGTTACGCTGCTCTGGACGTCAAAATGAAAAACACAAGAAGAAGACAGAAAAATAAGACCAATGATGATTGTGTGTACTCCAGTGTAAAACTGTAGATGTTTAAATATTTTATTTGACTTTAGTTTGATGGGATGTTGCACCGTTTTCTTTTTTTTAACAGCATGAGCTTCATGAATCAAGGTTGTCATCAAATGTTTACTTTCTTTAAAGGTTTTGGCTTTTCTGAATAAAGTTGCGATTTAATCAGAACATGTATTTTATTTTGCCAAAGTGAACCCTTTGCTATGCTCATTGATTTTGCCTTGGGTACCCCCACTCAGGAATCAGAAGGTTTGGTGTAATATGAAGCTTGTCCCTGCCGTCAATTAGTCAAAATAATCTGTAAGTCTTACTGCCAAGATGACTGTTTCACTACTTCCAGATAGCATGGTCTCAGGTCTCAAATCTAAAGTAAAGACTGCAGGTGGTGCTGCCTATGGTGTCATACTAACAGGAGCAGATGAGAGGAAGTAAACCAGGAAGCCTCACATCCTTATTTTACACTTTTAAAGACACAAACATGGAAACACTCATAAACACAGTTTTACGGTCTTTTAGCCAGAATTCCACCAAGAGTCATCTCTAGAAAATTTAAGTGGTTTCATCTGCATTTCGGCATTTATTACAAGGCTTAGAGCAGGGCAGTACACCATCTGTTTTCACTACATAGTTTATTTTATGATATTGTTTTAATATAAATGACATTTTATCAGTATGAATGGTGTCTAACACGTGGATATAATTCATTTATCTGTCCCTGTGACAGTAACAGTAACAAGAAATTAAACAGTAAGACAGAGGGAAGCATGGTTTGTCTGAAGCCAGTAGCTCAAGGAGGTTTGGACCTGTTGATTGATATTTTGCTGTTTTGATCATGCAAAATTCTCAGTCTACAGCCAGGTGCAGGGCACAAAGAGGTTGGATTATGTGCCTTGGTCGTACATTTCTGTGTTTTGTAACATAAGTCAAACTATTCAAAATTTCAGCTCATTCAAAACTGATTTTGACTCAAGTGATGATCACCTGCCTTCAGTTGTAGATACAAGAGGATATTTTTATGAATGAAAAAAAGAGAGTCACAGGTAGTAAGAGGAATGGAAAAAACTGTTGTGTAAACTGAGGAGCAGGGCAGATCTTGAGTTACCTGGTGGTTCAGATGTATGAACTGTGAGCCCATGACCTCGACCCCGGAGGTTCATTGCTGGCACTGCCAATATCAAGCAGGGACCTCCTAAAGTTAGCATTGCTAGCACAGCCTGCCTTCTGTGTTTTTTAAAGATCAAAATCTACGAGTCCATGTGTAAGTCTGCCATTTTCATCTGAACAGCCTAAATGCAGCTTTATCTTTGAGTCAGCAATCAAAATACTGCAGAACTGCTGTGACATAAACAACCCCATTTGTGACCTGTGGTAATGCAGACTACATGAAAGGTTTGGGCTAATGAAAAGATATAATATCAGGCCATATCCTAAACCAGCTCTGGACAGTTTCTCAAATCAAGTATCTGCAAAGCACATTAAGAAAAAAAAATATGAATATTAAATTATGTTTGTGTAACATGTATGCTACCCTTTCAAATCTAATTTAGGTTAATAAAGATAGCAACATTGTCATTATCTGGGTTTGTTTAGAAGATCAGGCTAGACTCAAGGAGTGAAGAGGAACACACCGAACACATCTCGAATTTTAGTGACACCATATATTGTTATATTGTAGATATTTTAGATAACACAATACTGTATATACATGTATACAATTGGATCAATCACATGTTGTGAGATAAGTCCAGTACATTCATGATTCTAAATTGTCACAAAAACCAAGAGTTCACTTTTGCCTGGGAACAAAAAGAAAAAAATCAGGTGCAAACACTCTTCAACAGCCCAGCGATTGAGTGTCCAGTAGGAGGGGGAAAAAGTCTAAATATTGGGGAGTGAATGTGTGTAGTAAGTTGGGCCGTAAGTGACTTGAAGGGCAAAAAATGAGGAAAAAACAAAAAAAGAGCGGCTGCAAAGGAGCCTCCTACCAGCCTGACCAGAGCAGTGGAGGTTCAGTTGATTCAACGGGCACAATCTTCAGGCTTTGTGCCCAGGCTAGGCTTTGTAGCTCGCCATCATTTTGACCTGTATAAAAAACAGGTTCAATCATATTTCTTGCGTGCACACATTAACCCAAATAACACAGACTGTGTGAAATAAATAACGTATCAATCAATATCGAACAATATATTCTAATCAAATCATAGTATTCATAAGATATAAATCAATCTGAATTGCTGTATTGAAGATATTCAATACAGTGTTTTTATGTACTCTGTGCAGAAACATCCAAACATAAGTGCATAACAGCTACAACGACCATCTGATGTGCATATAAGTACATTGCATGTAAAGTGCATTCTATTTAAAGTGCTTTTGTTCCAAAAGAAATATACACATTCATAAGGTCATTTTATAATCATGACATTTATATAACAGGACACATTCAGAGATGCAATCATTTAAGACTTGACTAACTGCACAGTCTATCAAAGGTGAGCGGCTAGGACTACGCTATTCAATAACTCACCAATAGGGTTGCCAGCCGTCCCTTAAAAAACGGAATCGTCTCGTATTTGGACTCGAGCATACGCGTCCCGTGCTGAACCGTTACGGGACGCACTTTGTCCCGTATTTCTCTGAGGGTCAAACATAAACTGCTATATATTTATGGTTTCAATGAACAACAGGGCGATTTATATGAGAAATTACAGTCATTCCATCCCATTCCCCTCTCCTGTTCTGTGACCAATGAGCTGACCAAACACTCACACTGCTATGACATGACCAATGAGCTGACCGTACACTCACACGTTGCTATGACGCCACAGAATGTAGCTCGCCTCATTGGGTGAAGCGCTGTCACTTCGTGTTGTTTGGGAAGAAGACTCATAAAAACACTGCAGCAAGGATGTCACCGGCATGGAGGCACAGCCCTTGGATGCAACTGAAGGTACTACTCCCCTGCGGAAAAAGCTGAAAAGGCTGCAGCTTTTTCCGCGGGGTGAAGAAGAAAAACACATGGCTGCGAAAAGGCGCAGGATAGTGGGTACAAAGCGGACTGCACTTTGTGCCGATGGAATTTTCTGTAGCCCATGGCAGACTCTTTGGGCTCTAATTTCGTAGACCAGGCACAAGCGCAGGCGCACCTGCCTGCGCCGGCCTTCGCCGCGCGGACTGGGTGTGACCTGCGCACTTTGCAAGTTTCCTGCAGTGCCAAGAGAGGCGCACTCATGGCGCAGAGAGGGCGCAGAGGTTCGCGTCCACGCCCACGTCTCTGCCTCTACGCGCAAATGTCAGAGTAGGAGGAGAATAGACGTGAGTGGGATTTTCACAGCCGATCGCTGTCTTCACCAATCAAATGAGCGCCTCTCCTCGCCTTTAAATGCGCTGCGGCTGAGGTGCAGCGTCTGATTGGTCTGAATGATCCCCGCTGCTGGAGACGGTCAGAGCTGCTGTCATCCAGCAGGAGAATAGCGCGTCACCGTGTGGGCCAGCTCCCGGGACAGATGTAATCTGTTCCTTTGTCATTAATGGTAGTAAAAAAAATAAGAGACAGTTTCACACCCGCTGGCTTATCCATTCATAATACTTGTGATCCACCTGCACTCCTGGTTTGTCATCGCCAAATAGCAGAGCCTTTAGTGATATACTGTATACTCTCCCGGTGTCTCCTCCTCATCCTCCTTGCAATGATGTACTCCATCTTTTTAGATCACGTTAAAAATAAAGACTAAAATAGAGGAATATGGGAAATCACGGGTAAATCCTGAGTGACAGAAATTTATTTTCTCTCCTTTTTCTTCGTCTTTTTTCTCCCTCTTTTCTTTGAATTTAATGAAATGAGAGAAGCCAGATATTTACTCAGTATCAGATGTTAAGGCTGTTTATTGTTGACTTGTAAGATGTGCATCAAACTTCCAGGTGCCGTCAGGTTAAGTTTACATGATGACAAACGGCTTTAATCCGACATCAGATGTGACGGGACAATTAATATAGATACAAACGTATATGCTGGTTCAGACGGTTACATTAAATAGTGATTGCTGTGATTGTTTATTGCATTAAAATGTGCCTGTCACTCTGGAAACCAGCCTCTGAGGCGTGCGCACATGTGCGCTTGTCACCAAATTACAGCTGCGGAGGGTGCGCTCCGCCCTGCGCCGAAGATAGACCAGGTTGGAGCTGGCGTGCTTTCAGCGCACTTTCTGCACTGTTTCTTGGCACGAAATTGTCACTGTGCCACTCGAATCTGTCGACACCTCCCCCAGGTGCACCTTCAACTCCCCCTGGTGCGCCGTCACACCCATCTCTGCACAGACGGTCTACCAAATTGTCAAATTGGCAGCGCACGGCGGTGCGCCGCACGAAATTAACACTGCGTGGGGTGCGCCAGGCTTGCGCCCCCTGCGCTGCGCCACGAAATTAGAGCCCTCTGATGTAAAACAGCATTCTTCTGGTGGTGGACACGCAAAGAGCGCGGGGGACAGCAAGACCAAGCTGTCACTGGATAGGTTCTTTGTCCACCAAGCATCGCCAGAGACAGACATGGTGTGTTAAAAAGTATTTAACATTAAAAGAAAGGTTAATACTTTAGTGTACAACAATTTTAGGCTTTTTATGGCCAAAATACTACAATATAACTGCTGTAGATAGATAGATAGATACACACACAGATAGATAGATAGATAGATAGATAGATAGATAGATAGATAGATAGATAGATAGATAGATTTTGTATTGTTTTATAACACTTGATGTTAAGCAGGACAGAGCTCTGATAAAAAAAAGAAAAGGTGCTTTGCATAAGAAAATAAATTGTTAAATGACATTTTGTTTTTTATCTATTTGTATTACTCAAAACCATTTATCCAATTAAAATTAAGTGTAAGTGTCTTAGTGTTTGGGATTATTATAGATACAGGTCTGGTAAATGTTTGGAGCCATAGCATTAATTTATTATTATTGTAATAGTATGGAATGGATAGGACATATTACAGCCTTGCAATTTTATTAGTTTAAAAAAGCTGCCCGCAAAAATACCCAATTCCTTCAGACGTCTGGTTGGCTGGCCTGGCCCACTATGTGCCCCTTATTTTTTTCTCAGAGAGTTGGCAACCCTACTCACCAATTCTATGATTCACTGTAGTTTAGTTAAAGAATATTTGACGGTAAAATAGAGCGAGCAAGGCAACGCCTACCTGCAGCAAACATTTCCTCTGCGTGCTCCTCTCGCTGCACCAGCATCACGCTGCAGCTGGCTGGCTCATATTACATAGATTGAGAGAACGCTTGCTGTGATGACATAACTGACTCTCAATGTGATGTCGTGTGATGCAGTGAGTACCATTATAAAGGAAAATCCAAAAATCTCGTCCTCCATTTGCACTCTGCACTTTCTCTCTGAACTTTGTCACAACTGCTTTTTTTCCCAACCATTGAGGGTGCACCATCTGTAGCCAGGCTGGCAGTGCGTGACCAGTCCACTGGGACCCTGTCCAGGGCGCCCACGAGTGAAAACATCAGTTGCTGTTGCCGTGTCCGTCATTGGCACCAACTCCACAAACTCCTTGGTGATGGTCAGAGTGTCATCAACTCTGCAGATGAATATTGCCAGTTGCACAACATCAGTAATATCAGTGCTGTTGTCAATTGCAACTGAAAAAAAATGAATGACTTTACTTTGAGCTTCAATTGGCTGTCCACGTCCGCTGAAAGATCAGAAATCCTGTCTGCAACTGTGTTTGTTGTCAGGCTGATGTTTGCACATGCATTGTGCTTTTCAGGGCACACAGTCTCCTCAGCCTTCAGCATACATGTTTTCACAAATTGCCCCTCAATAAATGGCCTTGAAGCTGCTGCAATCTCATTAGCAATAATGTAGCTGGCTTTAACTGCAGCGTCACTGATATCTCGGCTGCGAGTAAACACAGACTGCTGTTTCTTCAGGTCCGCAACAATTCATTCATCTTCTCTCTTCTCTGTTCATGAAATTTGTTGTATTTGTCAGCATGAAAACTCTCATAGTGGTGACGTACCTTATATTCTTTAAGCCAGACAATTGGACTCCAGTTACAGGGACTCGGACTCAAGTCGTTTTGAGATACTATTGAAATGACATGCAACTCGACTCGGACTCGGGAGGTAAAAACTCGAGACTCGACTCGGGAGAAAATGTCTCCAGACTTGACCTGACTTGAGACAACATGATTTGGAAAAAATTGCAAGCACTCAGGCTATATATGAAGAGCTAGACAGGAGATATATGCCGCTCTTTCCTTTAAGGTTCACTTTATTAATGCTCCATTCACAGTACACTTGTCCGTCACCTATTATTGTCCCCCACACAACACAGGACTACACACATACATTCCTACCATACACCCGCTTCTGCTACAATGAATATCAGTGGGCAGGGTGCGCAGGACGCAGGTTTCAAATTGGGAACCGCTATGTCTTCTGTGCCCAAAGTTATTTTCTTTGCAAATAAAGAATTTCAATTTGATGGAAAACAAAGACACGCCAAGTGCATGACCTGCAGGGCTTTGATAAGCGAAAAAGAGAGCACAACATCGAACTTTATCCACCACCTGAGGATACATGAGGCCAAGTAAGTGAAACCTGCAAAGGTTAGCCAGGTAGCTAACGTTCCTGCCATGGGTCAATATGGCAGGAACGTTAGCCCGACCTGTGGTTAATATGAAGCTAGCAAAGCTAACATTAGTAAAGAGGGTGCACGTGTGTTGTCTGTGTGGGAAGAAAAGGTTTCTGTCTTCAAGATAAAAATCTGAGTTCTTTTTGGGTGGAATGGGGAACAGTGGTGAGGGACTCGATCCGTCATAACCTGCGACTCGACTCGACTTGTCTTTACAAAACCTGTGACACAACAGAAAAAACTTGGGACTTACTTGAGACTCGGAACAAATGACTCGAGACTTGCTTGGGACTCGGATTGGAGGGACTTCGGCAATTGTCTGCTTTAAACACTGAAACATGCTGGGAACGCCAAACACACAGCTTTCCCATTCACTTCCACGAATAAATAGGAGGATGTCCATTTTTCTTTGAAAACTCTGCACTCTGCATCCACGTTTCTCTTTGTTGACGGAGACATTTCAGCGTGATGAGGTACGTAATGTAACTAGCAGCGGACTAGCTGTAGCCTACTTGTTCAGCCCCAGTATAAACAGTCTGCTTGCTTATCAGGATTGCTATTGTGACAGTGGACACATGTAGAACAACAATTTCATTTATCAAAAAATTTCAGCGCATTTTAATGCTTTGGAAAAATCGTCTCGCGGGCCAGATCAAACCCGTTCATGGGCCTAATGCAGTCCGTGGGCCGTATGTCTGACATCCCTGCTTTACATCATTATGAGACTCGTGGTTTATCTGAATATTGACGTCAACATTTTTCAAGACTATGTCACTACATTTTGCAGCTTCTCTTGCAATGCCAGCTGAGGAGTTCTCCACATGGACAGACATGAGTGGAGACTCAGCCCTCCAATCAGAGCACATGGTGATCCAGAATTGTAACTTATACAGAGGTTGTGGAAAAGCCACTGCCATAACTGAGCTGCTTGGCGAAATCTGCACTCTGAATGTTTTTTCTTTTTAGTTGATCACTTATGTTGATTACAGCCTTGCAAAATATTCCAAACAGTTGAAAATAATTCCATGCTCTTGTTCTATAACCTGTTTTTGTAAAGACCCAAATACTGTATGTCTTACTGCTATCTGAATTAACAAAATGAATTCATCAATCTAAAAATCTGAAATCAAAGTTAAAAAAACGCAATGTCATTTCAAAGAAAGTATTTAAAAGGATGTTACACATACTAAATGTTGTTTTTTTCACCTTGAGCAAAAAGTGAATTTATCTACTGTATATGTGTACAGTTTGTATTTTAGGGACCTCTAGCTGTCATGGACCAACATTTGACAAACCACTTTTGGCTTCACAAAGTTCAGAGTGAAAGCGGCCTGTGAAGCAGCAGCATCCTGATCTGCCGCCAGGCACCTGGATGCTCACCTTTAAAAGGTTATTAAAAAATAAAGAAGATAATTTAATGATAATTTAAAGAGTTTGACTGTCACTTCATAAACACTGTTGACTTCATATCCTGGAAAGTGAAGGTTTCTTAAGAGCAAATGAAAAACATCCTGTGACCAGAGATGAGCAGTAGAGCTACGACGTCACTTGTGGTTTTTTCAGAGTTTTATTTTTCCTTTTAGTTTGATCTCTGTGTGGGATTTTGTTGTTGGTGAGAAAAGAGCATGAAGAACAAACAGACAGCCCCAAAGTGAGCACCTCAGCATGTTTCCTCTGTAGATTCTGTTTCCATTCAGCCAATCAAACGCAGCCTGGTCTACAAAGAGAGCAGAAGCTGTCAGTTCTCCTTCAGTCAGTGAGCACAATGACATCTCCAACATTTGTCCTCGTCTTCACATGTTTGGTCCTGGGGGAAACTGGTGAGTCAAGTTTCTGTTGCTTTGTTTTTAATTTGTCTCTCAAAATGTTAAAAATGTTTTAACATAAACTTTTGTCTTTTATTTCAGCCCAGAGAGTTGATCTGAAATCACCCTCATCAGTTCATCATGAGAGACGACAAACTGGAGAGACTCTGACTTTAACATGTGATCATGGTGGCTTCACATGGATTTATTGGTTCAAGCAAACTCTTGGAGAGGAACTAAAGCTCATCTGTGTTCTCAGAAACCATGGAAATTCTTATACATTGGAGAGCGGGTTTAAAGAAGATTCACGCTCCACACTGTATGTTCAAAATGGAAAAATTCACCTCATAATCTCAGATTTACAGCCGTCAGATTCAGCCACTTATCACTGCATAAGCTGTGAAGGATCCATGTTACAAATTCTGGCAACAGTAACTCTCAGTGTAGAAGGTTCTGGTTTGACCGTCCCAGCTTTGGTCCATCAGTCTGAATCTGAAGCCGTCCAGCATGGAGGCTCTGTGACTCTGAGCTGTACAGTCCACACTGGGGGCTGTGATGGAGAACACAGTGTTTACTGGTTCAAGGACTCTGAAGAATCTCATCCAGGACTCATTTACACCCATGGAGGCAGGAACCATCAGTGTGAGAGGAGACACAGCACAGAAACAAACACCTGTGTCTACAACTTACCTCTGAGGAGCCTGAATGTTTCTCATGCTGGGACGTATTACTGCGCTGTTGTCTCATGTGGACACATTCTGTTTGGAAATGGGACCAGGCTGGACTTTGGAGGTGAGTGTCTTCTTACCAACAATGTCCTCAATCATCAGAGGTGGATAACTTATGAACTTAATTAAAATTACTCAGACAAGTTTTACTTGAGAAAAGAACTGGAGTTAGAATGAATAATTCCAATTTAACTGTATTGATTTGGCACTTTTACTAGGCAAAGTTTTCAAAGACTTTAAAACATGTACATGCACATAAATAAAAAAACTAGGCACAATAACCCAAACACAGAGGAAGCGCTCCAGAACAATATGAAAAAAAATAAAAATAAAAATAAAAAAATAAAAACCCCAGAAAAACAAAACAATATACTATCATGGCACAATTATAATCTGGTGTGTTTGCCACAAAATCCCAGAAAATAAAAAAAAACTATCTGCGTCAAATCAGACAAATCTTGAAAAAATAATTCAGAAATTCAACAAGAAATGATAAACCAAACAAAATATATATAACAGTTTGAGACTGTGGATGATAACAGCTTCTGAGGTTAAAAACATTAATAGTAAGACAATAAAAGTTAAAAACTTGAACTAATAAATCTAAACCAATTAGATAAGATGAAAAGGAAAACTTTTATAAAGCCTCTTTTAAAATGCTTTATGGGCACATTATAAGAATGTCAATAACACTTAAAATTATGTACACTGGGGTTAATTTATTATTTTTATCATTTTCTACTATTGGATTTAATGAGTTACAAACACACCTATAGTGATTCATCATGTGCATATACCTATGTGAAATTTATATCTATATCTATATCTCTCTCTCTCTCTCTCTCTCTCTCTCTCTCTCTATATATATATATATATATATATATATATATATATATATATATATATATATATATATATATATATATATATATATATATATATATATATGAATATATATAATGCTATATCACATTAAAAATGAAAGCATTGCTTAATGCTTGACTTTTGATTTGCTAACTACCATTGTTCAAAACTCTAGATATACTCCCAAAATGTTTTTCAGAAACTGATCAATATGTTTTCTTTTCTTTTTTTACTGCAACACTCATTTTACTGTTCAACTTGTTTTTAGTCAGATTGATCCCTATTTTCAAATTTCTTCTAACAGTCTAAATTTGATATTTGAATTTAAAAAAATCTTTGGGAATCTCATTACAAGTGAATAATATTGGCAGACAATATATATTGTTTTGAATTGCAGCAATTATTTGACATGTTAATCATATGAAAATTAAATGCAACATTGTTCCCTATTTTTCCAAAATGTATTTAAACCAATCTATTGCTACTTAAGTGACTTGTGATCTCATTATGATGGATTATTTTAGTCTTCACAATGTGTTATGTGTTTATAAAATTTATTGCAACACGAAAGTCTCAATAAATTTCAGTCTGTTAGTGACCTGCATATATGTTTGATCAACACCTAATGCTTAACCGAGTTTCAGCTTTAGTGTTAAGAAGGACTGTGAACAGTTTTGAGTTCTTATAGTTTAAAGCATAACAACAGTTTAATACACGTGTGTTTATAACTCATTTCAAACTGATATTTTAATGACTTATGATTGCAATTGCTTAAACCTATGACTGTACAGCCTTGAAATATGAAGCAGAAAACCATATAAACATGCTTATGACGTATTATGAAGAGAAACTTTTTAGACAGTGTCAACAATAAGACAAGAAAAGAATAAAAGAGGAGAAGAGCCTAAAAGCTAAAGAACTCATTTCTATTAATTCTTTTAAAATTCCTGGATCTCCACCCAGATTCAGATCACCACCAAAAAAAAAACTACTTCACAGTTTTTGTAGAAATTTCTTGATTGACATGCAAATTTCAATCACCATTAAAATCTATCCAGTTTTCTATTGCACCATGCACAATATTCTCTAAAATCTGTCTATAACTTGTCAGAGGCATTGGCCAAAATGTGATGAACTGTTCAAACTCGCAAAAAAAAAATTAATTTTTAGTGCTGTCAGAGGATTAAAGAAAATAATCTAATTAATTACAGGATTTATAATTAATTAATCTAATTAATCGCATTTTCATCTCATATCTGCTTAAAGTACCCAAATACAGAATTTGAATTCTAGAATATTATAAAACTGTAGTGCATGACTAATCAAATGAATACACTAAGAAGTGAAGATTTGTAAATCCACATTTTTATTGGTGACTAAATAAAACCAAAGTCAGGGCAACTTGTCCAGAAAATTCTAAGCTTAATCAGGCAACTCAAATTACACTTTAAGTGTGTTTCATAAATCAAATTCAAAATAAGAAAAAGGTCGAGGACATCCAGCAAAACAATTAGGCCTGATGCATTATTAAAGAATGTAGTACAAATAAAGATAAATCAATTCAAAAATAAAATAAGTCTAAGTCTTGAATATGCCATTCCTGTTGTCACCTGGGCTTTGTTCGGTTTGACTAGAGACGCATGTGTGAAGTGACGTGCCACTGCCATGTACGGGTCCTCCAGCTGGACAATATTAAAATGTTTGTGCGATATGATTAATCATGGGATTAATTTTTATAACGCATTAATTTGCGACAGACAAATGACAGCAAACATAAAATTTCCTTCAATGTATTTCCATGTGTGTTTTTTTAGATGTTCCTGAGAGTAAATGATGAAATTATATAAAACAATACGATATTGATTAAAATAAAGTCTGTGTAAACTCACCCAGCATAAAAGAATGAAAGCTCATGTCTGTTTCTTCTGTTTTACTTCACCAACAGACAAGCTGAGCTTGGTGTATTCTCTGAGTGGACTTTTGATCTTTGAGACCATCCTGATCGTCTTCATGGCCTTCTCATTGTACAAGATGTACAAAAGAATCCTCCTCTTATCTCAAAGTATGATAACTAACACTGTCTGAATCTCTCTGTGGTCATTAAGGACTGATTTTTGATTTAAGACATTTTTATGTTTCATGTTCAGAGGCTCGAGCAGCTCCTTCTACAACAAACCTGGAGGTAAGATCACCTCCTCTGATCATTTTCTTTACATCATTCAACTTTCCTCGAGGTCCACATCATGACAGATTTGTTCATACTTCTTCAGGGTGATAGAGACGCAGAGGACATCTGTTACGCTGCTCTGGATGTCAAAATGGAAAACACCTCAAGAAGACAGAAAAGACTGACTAATGATGATTGTCTGTACTCCAGTGTAAATGTTTAATTTGACTTTAATTTGATGGTGATGTTGCACCGTTTTTTTTTTTTTTTTTAACAGCATAAGCTTCATGAATAAAGGTTTTCATCAAATGTTTACTTTTCTCGAAGGTTTTGGCTTTTCTGAATAAAGTTGCGATTTAACCAGAACATGTATTTTATTTTGCCAAAGTGAACCCTTAGCTATGCTCATTGATTTTGCCTTGGGTACCCCCACTCAGGAATCAGAAGGTTTGGTGTAATATGAAGCTTGTTCCTGCCGTCAATTGGTCCAGATCATCTGTAAGCATTACTGCCAAGATGACTGTTTCACTGCTTCCAGATAGCGTGGGGCGTCTCAGGTCTCAAATCTAAAGTAAAGACTGCAGGTGGTGCTGCCTATGGTGTCATACTAACAAAAACAGATAAGAGGAAGTACACCAGGAAGCTTCACATCCTTATTTTACACTTTTAAAGACACAAACATGGAAACATTAAAAAAAACAGTTTTACTGTCTTTTTAGCCAGAAAGCCACCATGAGTCATTTCTAGAAAATGTAAGTGGTTTCATCTGTATTTCGGCATGTATTAGGCTACATGACACCGAGGCAGTTGAGACCCAGAAGCGAGACAGATTTTGCAGTTTTCAATAACCAGCTGTATTGAACAGACACAGGAAGAGTTGAGTAGAGAGCGGGGATCAAACCCACTATCCTTCGAACACGAGGCAGTGACGTAGTCCACTCAGCCACACAGGAGCCACACGCTCAAACTGCCACTCAAAGTCAATAAGGTGAAGCAGGTTAGAACTCACTTTGTCTTTCAGAACAGGAAACGGTTCATATTGCCAGAGATCAGGCTGGCACCACTGATTCAGGCTCACAGACGGGTACTCGGCGTCAGGCCGAAAGGTCAAATACCGGAGAACAGATGGCCTCCTCAGATCAGGATTCACAAACAGGTACTCGGCGTCAGGAACAGAAGGCGAGGTCGGCAACAGGGGAACAGGCAGGCAGGCAGGTAGGTGCAGGACAGAAACGGGTCGGTACCTTGTAGTCTAGCCGAGGATCAGGCGATAAAGGCGGAAACAGGAACAGAACAGGTCGGCAACGAGTGGTCAGTCCGGATAGCAGGTCTGGTGTTCTTTGCGTGAGAGCTAAGACGATCTGACGCCGAGTGAGTGTGGGGGGTTTAAATAGGTGGCTTGATCGCAGCAGATGAGATGGTGGTGTGAGCAGGAGTGCAGGTGACAGGAGTTGAGTTGATTAGGCTGAGACTGAGGTTGTGACACTTCAAGGCTTAGAGCAGGGAAGTGCGTCATCTGTCTTAACTACAAAATTTCATTTATGATATTGTTTTAATATAAAACACACTTGATCAGTGAGCATGGTGTCCAACACAATGATATAATTTATTTATCTGTCCCTGTAACAGTCCTGGGAGAGGGACGTCTGGGCTTCTCTGCTTAGGCTGCTGCCTCTGTGACCTTCCAGAGAAATGTGGAAGATGATGGTACGGTACATCCACAACATTATTAATTATCGACACAATGACTGAAAAACTTCATACATAAAAGGAAACCTCTTTAACTGTTTAATTCTCAAGTCAAAACTTAAAAGATCAGGCAGGCGAATATTGTGTTCTTTGTTTAGACCTTTTGTCTCTTGTTTTCTGTTTTACCGTCATGATCCTGCTCTTTGTTTTAGCTGAGTTACCCATTTAATGCTATTTTTTGTGTCTTGTCTTTTGTTTCCTGTTTAATGTTAAAATCCCTCTGTCCTCCATGTGGTGTTTCCCTCCCTTGAGTGTGCCTCTCATTATGATTCTGTCCACCTGTGTGATTGTCTCACCTGTGTTTGATTACTCCCCAGTGTATTAAGTCTTCATGTTCCCCCTTGTCTTTGTGGGTTTGTTCATCTGCCTGTCACAGCCTCTGCGTAAGTCTCCTGTGTTGCTTGTGTTGCCTTACATTTTTAGTTGGTCTGTTTTTGTTGAAGTTTTCAGGGATTTTGGTTTGTAGTATTTGAGTTTAGTTCTTTGTGTTTTTCTTACTTTATTTGGTTGATTTGGTTTGATACTTTTTTGCGTTGTTTTGTGTTGTGTTTTTTTGTAAAGGAAGTGTTTTTTTTTTTTATAAATCTGTTTTTTAGTTTAAATTAAACCATTAATTAAACCATTTGATCCTGTATTGTACATCAGATAACTGTGGTCTTTAAGCACAAGAATACTTTCCTTTATTGTTTGGAGTTGGTTCCACCAAAAGCCTCATGAATACTCAACTTTTGAGGTAAAGCTACTGAAACAACATTAGCTCGATTAGATGCTACAGTAAGACTCTTTGTAGTATTTCACTTTTTCTTGACTACACCCCTGTGACTGGAACTTTTGAGTGATGCCACATGAAGATTGTGTATTCTTGCACCGGCAAAACACTTCCTCCCTTTCCATTCCAGAACGTCATCATTTCCTCCAATCATCTCTTTGAACCCTTCTTACTGGACCCAGTGTTTCAGGAACTGCGGAGACTGGGTAATGAGTGCTTCAGAGGTCTTTTCACAGATAATAGTTTGTATCGTTTGAGCAACTGATTGAAAAGGTTATTCTCCCAAAGTCTCACTATTTTAGGTATCTACAAGTAAGACACTTCCTCTGCTGTCAGATACCAAAGTTCCCTCAGACACCTGATGTGAACATTGCTGATGCACTTCTAGATTTGCAACCATCGTGCAAAGATTTGATTTCCACTATCTACAATACACAGCTAGGCATAAAGCAGACCCTACTCAACATCAAAATCGCACTGGACCAAGAGCTGAATCTGATCTTGTGTGAGGACATGTAGAACACCATTTTTAAGTTGATAGCTAAACTTCTCTTTGTGTCCAACACTGCTTGTTGCGATTCAAAGTTGTACACAGGACCCCTATATCCAAGTCAATCTTGTCTCATTGTTACTGTAGATCCCTGTTGCAAAAAATGTAACAGAAAAGGGGCTTCACGTATTCATTTGTTTGGGACATTTCCTAACTTGGAGAAATAATGGAGGGAAGTCTTCCAAACCGTGTGCCTAACCCCAGCCAAACACAGAACTCAGGGCCAGATCCTCAAAAGGATTGCATGCGCGTCTAATTTGCATGCATGTAAATTAGGGAATATTCATAAATTCAGTGCTAAATTGCCCCCTTCCTATGCAAATAAGCGTCATTGCAAATACTACCTAATCCTCAAAGACCAGCGCTTTTGCCACAGGCAGTAAAGCGGTGCTATTTAACCCCAGTGAGACCCCTGTACTAAATCCACACAATTTCTCTTTCTCTCTCTCGCTTTCTCTCTCACTTTCTCTCTCGCTCAAAATGATTGCAAATTGCACTGAGTTGGTGGTAACTGTAGAGCAGAGCCTATATAAGGTCTTTCATGCCAGGACTCTCCTGTAATTATGGCAGCAGTGATTGTAGCCAGACGAAGGCACCGTGCACTCTAAAAAGTCCTACAGCCCTGATGCTGATTCCAAATACTTTTTTCCATTGGTTAAGCTAAAACTAACTAAATTTGACATCTAATCTATTTTTTTTTGCTTTGGTCAAAGGGAAATAATTAATCAGAACCTAAAGAATAAATTCTTCATCAATCTAAATTAAAAAAATCACATTCAGGTCTCCTTGCATCGGCTACGCCCCTTTCTGACGTAAGGAAAAAGAAACTTAAGGAAAGTGAAGCTCACAGCCATTTTGAGAGGTTGTACTGGCGGCACTTCATGCTCCTCCTGACCGAGTCGTCTTTTCATTCAAGTTTTCAAGGTAAGAATTTATACCAGCCCAATGAGTAGCCTCTCAAGTAACGCTGTTGTTGTTTATAAGTTTGACTGTTCTGTATGGTGGGTGCAAAATCTAAATATTATTGCTAATATGATTTAGCTGGTTAGCTGTCTGCTTGAGGCCCGCCAAGCATTTTTTTTGCTGTCAGGTAAGCCAAAGACACTGGCACGCCAAGCTGTGTGGTGTAAAGTTACTTGCATATTTAGGTCAAATTTATGTGCCGAATAAGCATGTTATTGTTAACCATGTTCTGATATTACAGTCTCTGCTAGTGCTATATTCACGTGCGGGGCTGCACTGTTACACGTGCTTGCTCTTTTTCTTCCAGGATGCTGTCATGTCGGTTCATTTAAGGCTACGTTCACACTGCAGCCCTTAATGCTCAATTCCGATTCTTTGCTCAAATCCATTTTTTTTGACTGTTCAGATTACACGTTTAATTGTGGCCTGCTGCAGGCTGCGACATGAACCGCTCAGGCTCCATGGTGACGCACATGCTCAGTTTAACATTTAGACATTACGCACAGAGCGGTGTGTGATGAGGGGCAGCAAACACAGACCTGCTTCATGATGCTGGAGAAGTTTGCTCCCATAAAGCAGAACCTGGTGATACAGCAGCACCTTGAGTGAGGTCTCATTAAAGTAATTATGAGTATATTTTATGTCTTGTGAACCTACAGGCGGACGCTTTTTCCCGTTGACCTTGCCGATCTCGTTGCTGGAGAGCAAAACAGCTCAGCCATAGCGCGTGAAACAGGTGAGCAAAGAGGAGAAAACTTAGTTTTATCATCTGTTCTGATGTTTGTTAGTTTGTCTGAGAGCAGATCAGACAGTAGCAGACTGATTACATACTGACGCTGTCTCACAGAAACACACAGCAGCGCGCAAATGCGCACGGATGAGATGGACAGCGTGGATATTCAGTCTTTCCGCGTCCTGTAAACTGTTATTTTAGGCTGATAAATTCATTACAAATGTCGGTGCACTGTTAATAAATCAGGTTTATCAGACATCATGGTAGTTGCAGTGCAAGACGTTTGATTCATGCACGTTTACTGTTGTGCTGTTCAGGATAAACTTATAAATGACATGTTTCATGTTGTGGTGACAGGGGAATCAAAAATTTAGTTTTAGATGCAGTGTTGGATTAAAAGTGACTCTAATAAAGATTACTAATGATTATTATTTATTATTGTTATTATTTTGTGAAGAACCATATTTAATTTGACTGTTCAAAGTCTTCATGCTCCAAGTCAAACCAAGGTCTGTCCAGAAATACATGAGTGAAAAACTATAAAGATGATATTTTTTGGAAAATAAAAAGTGTAAGAGCTATGCTGGTAATCAGTGAGATGTACATGTATTTTTTTGACGTGACACTTTCATCCATATGTTTTTTGAAAAACATTAAAACTTTTTCATCTTTTTAACTTTCTTCCCCAGTTGTCAGTGGTCCCCTGTCAAAGCTGCTCCCTCAGGTAAGATCCATCTTTATAATATATGATAGAGGCATTGACTGTGAGAAAGGTATACTTATTTATTTTAGGTATGTCCTGCTATCAACCAAATATCCAGAGCTTCAACAGTGATGTACATGGGTCAGTGACGTGATACATTTTTTTGTGTTCCAGTGGTTGACTTTAAGTTGAAAAGGTTACAGTTTGAAAATATTCACTTTTTTCAACTTACTTGAATACATTCTCTTATTTTGAAGACTTTGTCTTAAATTTCTGCATTTCACCACTTTTGAGAGACTTTTCAGGTCATAATAGCAAAACATTTCAGTGGTGTAACCAAAAAACTCGATACCACATTTTTTAACTTGCTCAGAAAATATTAAATTCTCAATATAATGTATTATCAACTATTCGGCCATAATTTTACATTTGTCTGGTTTAATAGTGAATAAAATGAATGGAATACTTTTGTTCTGAATATTATGGTAAATTTGGGGAATTTGTGGACTATTTAAATTATCAATGCCAACATTCAAGGAGCCATTTTTTTCATTTTTGTAGAAGACCATTTGACAGGAAATTATATCACAATGAAGGACCTCTGATTAACCTAACAGCTGAATGCATGTGCCATTTGATGTTGGCAAATAACAGATTTTGATGCTGATTAAAGATGTAAAATGAACTTAGTTACTATGTGGAACTACTTTTATGTGTAAAGTTTTATTTTTCGTATAAAAAGTGATTTATCCACAACTCTATAATCAAATCTTTGAAGGGTTAGTGTAGCATCATTATTTTGCATGGCTTTATAATTTTTGCTTTAATACACATTAAATATAAAATGAATACACATTAGTATTCCTTTCACTTTTATCTTTAAGCTCTATGTACAAGAATATAATGTCATAAATAAAGCAGCAGTAGATGAACAATGACGGTGTTGAAAATGACAGCAGCTCTAAAAAGATATGACTCTCAAAAACCTGTAAAATATTTGTCAACGATTTAAATTTAGATCTGTAAAATTACATCAATTAACTTTTTATTGTCTCATGATTATTGCAGACACAGAGCCTAAGTTCATGCAGATCCTGCAGCAAGGGCCATTTATTAATTCTTGAACTAATTAATAGAAAACTACCAATTCTTGTTGTGGGTGTTTTTTTCTTCATTGAAAATAATTAAAAGCATAGGTTCAATTGAAACTGTTCACTGTCACGCATGAATTTAGAGTCATTTCCTTCTGTAAGAGTGTGGTCAGGCGGTCTTTTTTTGTTACTGGTATTTTTCATTAAAAAATATAATTTACAGGAAAATTCATGGTGAATTGGACTCAACTGTCTTTTGCAATGTACTAAAACATTTTTAACAGGTTATACCGGCACAAAATGAGTCAAATGGTATTTAGGAAATGCAGTGGTTTTTCACTATTTGTCCTGCTCTGTATATAATTGTATTTTAAAATATTTCCTAAATGTATATTCAAGTAATAAATTAAAATTGAGGCACTGTTTTTATAGATACACTTGCATATACTCTAGGTGGAATTTAATATTTGATATCTATCGTTTTGTTGTGGTACCACCACTTGACATTTCCAGGAGAAATCCATCTGTTTTGTTGAAAAAATGATTAAAAAGCAATTTGAAATTACATGAAACCACCAGGAATACAAAGCACGCATCTTTGCAAACTTGATGCAAGCTTTTCAAACAACTTATTTCAACATTTTTGAATTGCTCATCATGCAACTCTTATTTGTCACTGACCCATATATTTCCTGTGCCCCTAGTGAATGTGGAACTGCAGAGACTGTGGCCAGTCATTTACAAGAAGATCTCATCTTCTGCAACATTTCAGGCTTGATCACAGGCATTTTGGACGTGGCCATTCTTACCCATGTACTTACTCTAACTGCCCTTGCACGTTCAAAACCTGGAATGCTCTGCTGAGTCACTTGTCCAGATGCCATCCTTCTGTGTCATCAAATACTCAACAGGAACTTTTGTTTAAATGCCAGATCTGTGAGGACAATCAGCAGTCCACAGAATCAGACTTTTTCCATCATATTGCACAACATTTAAAGAACTTTGAGACAGTCACTTGTCCCTATGTAGGTTGCTCCTACAAAACAAATGTTTATGGGAGTTTTAAAACTCACAAATGGAGAAAGCATAAAACTGAAACTGTGAAGAATTTCAAACCTGGGATAGTATCAAATCCAGTTGCTGATGCAGATGACAATTCAAATGACTGTGTTATTGAACAATTGGATGAAGAGTTATCAGATATAAGTCAAGATTCAGGGGATATTTTGATTGATATTGAGCGCAAAGTTGCCTCTGTGTTGTTAAAGCTAGAAAATATCTTTTTGGTATCAAGTGCAGCTGTTAATGAGTTGCTTAATGAGCTACAATATTTGATTGGCAAAGTATCTGTGCCTGCATTCCAAAAAACTTTACTTGAATTGCTACAAAGTCACAACTGTGAAATAGATCAGTCTGTTGTCAGAGAAATAGCAGCTGCACTGTGCACATCCAGTCCTGTTCAGGCTGCAATAAGCAGCAGTGGTCCATTGTCCACTGCATGGAAGAGAAAAGCATACTATAAAAAGCACTTCAGTGTAGTCGAACCAATTGAATATGAAATAGATGCTAAGAACAGAAGGTCTCTTCAGTATGTCCCGATACTAAAATCCCTTCAGCAAATTCTGAATTGTCCAGAAATATTACAGAATACAGTCAATTTGGGTGTTGAATACCAACAAAAAGGAGGTGAATACAGATCTATTTTTGATGGACTTTATTTCAAAGAAAATTCCTTTTTCTCAAATAACTGTGCTATATCCTTGATCTTATATTTTGATGATTTTGAGATCTGTAACCCACTTGGAACATCAAGAAAGAAACATAAGGTTTGTGCTGTGTATTGGACATTAGGAAATCTCTCTCCTGGTTACCAGTCCTCTTTATCATCAATTTATTTGGCTGCCCTGATTAACAGTAATGATGTGAAGAGTTATGGCTTTGAGAGAGTATTGGAGCCATTAATTAATGATCTGTGTACACTGGAAAAACATGGAGTTTTCATCGCAGAATTAGGTAAAACCTTAAAAGGAACAGTACAGTGTGTGGTGGCAGACAACCTTGCAGCTCACAGTTTAGGGGGGTTTGTTGAGAGTTTTAATGGAACATATGTATGCAGATACTGTACTGGGGAAAAGCAGAAATTTAAGGAAAGGGCAGTCTCTACTGGATCATTTTGTTTAAGAACTGAGGCAGTTCATTCAGATCACTTGAAAACTCTTGCTGAAACTCAATCAGGGAGTTACTTCGGTGTTAAACAAACTTGTATTCTTTCAGAAAAGCTTTCACACTTCAAAGTGACCACTGGCTTCCCGGCAGATATTGTACACGATTTATTTGAAGGAGTTGTTCCTGTAGAGATTGCTCTCTGCCTTAAAGTGTTCATTTCAAAAAAATATTTTACTTTATCTGATTTAAATACAGCTATTTTGAAGTTTGATTATAAGTGGTCTGACAAAGTTAACCGCCCACATACTGTTCCAGTTACTTACGCCTGTAAGGGAACAATCGGGGGTAATGCTCATGAAAATTGGAGTTTGTTAAGGTTTTTACCATTTTTAATCGGTCATAGAGTTCCAACTGATGAGCCAGCCTGGCAAATTCTGACTGACTTAAAAGATATAGCAGAGATTGCTGTTTCACCTTTACAAACTGAAGAGTCCA
Organism: Scarus forsteni; assembly: GCA_036419115.1. Classification (NCBI taxonomy): domain Eukaryota; kingdom Metazoa; phylum Chordata; class Actinopteri; order Labriformes; family Labridae; genus Scarus; species Scarus forsteni. The sequence continues at coordinate 701,093 of JAZDUH010000061.1, read as the reverse complement.
TAGCTTATTTGGAGTTTAAAATAACAGAGCACAGAGTAAAATATCTGGAGCTGTTTCCAGATTCAAACCTCATCCCTAAGCAACATTTCATAGAGCATTACCCCCAGCTGATCCGTAACTTTGGACCACTAGTATCATTATGGACGATGAGGTTTGAAGCAAAACATAGCTTCTTTAAAAGGGTTGTAAGGCACACACATTGTTTTAAAAATGTGCTCCGTTCTATGTCAGAGCGACATCAGTTCCAGATGGCTCATCATATTTACACATGCAGCTTCCGAAGACCTACTGTTGAAGTATCACATGTAACAACACTGCCTGTTGACCTTTTAAAAGATGATATTGTAACTACTGTTAAGCAGAAGTATCCAGATTTGGAACATGTTTGTTTGGCAAAGAGTGTTGTGCACAATGGACATTACTATCGGACTGGCATGATTGCAGCCCATGGCTCACTTGCAGGACTACCTGAGTTTGTTGAAATCGTCCAAATGATGGTTTTTGAAGAGAAGTTAAATTTCATTGTAAGGTATCTCTCTGGCTGGTACATTGAACATTACAGGTCATATGAACTTAAACCAACCTCCACAAAGAAAATGGGACTTCTTGAAGTAACGGAACTGACGGATCCATACCCTCTCATTGACTACAAAATTGGGGGAAAGCGGCTGGTCACTGTTAAAAGATACATACATGTATAAGGTCAGTTGATGACTAAGATTGATGATAATACATGAACATAATAAGGGGTCCTAAAACGGGTACTTCACCCAGAAATTAAAAATTAACTCATATATTCTCCACTATGCTGAAGTAGGAGTGGTTGACATTTTTGCTAACAGACAACACTGCAAAAGTTTTAGGGGTAAACGGCATTTTCCCAAAATTAAATAATTTGAAGCAGCTGCTGACCACGTAAACTAAGATCAAAAAACCCATTAAAACATTGGCCATGCTGGTTTTGTCCTTGGATTTTACCTCCATCAGTATAGTGAAGTGTTTAGTTAGTTAACTCCGATATGATAATTATCACTGTAGTGCTGGTGCCGTTTTATAGGATAGTGTCGTGGTGGCCATTTCAATAGGGATGGGTTAGGGCCCTATTGAATTTATGCTTGTTCTTTCTTTCACCTCTTCAAACCCAGATTTGAGCCCAAGGAACTCACCAAAAGTTTAATGTGCATCTAGTCATATGTAATGCTTCCAGCTTTTTTTTTTTTTTTTTTTGCTTTTTAATGGCATTTCCCCCAATATCTTAATTTATTTTCAACTTTGACGAACAGAAAATATATAAATGAACAAACAAAGATTTTTTAAAATACTATTCTGAAAAAAATGAGAAGTATATACACATGACCCATTTGTGGGTACATGTTAAAATGGCCTAATAAAAGGTTACAGCAACCAGGCCTACACATGGACCCAGTGTGAGGTCCCAATTAAGGTGCTTGTAGCTCTAATTTGTCTTTTAATGTTACTAAATGAGCATGCTCCTCAACAGTGATTTATTGATGACCTCAACTTTTAAAAATTGTTTTAACAATAGTTTTTAATGTGTGTTTCAGTGTATTCGTCAGCATGACTGGGAGAACATCTGCAAGGCTTCTAGTTGTTTTGGGTGAAGACAACTACATTCAAATGGTTCTTCCGGGTGGAATTCCTGATTCCCTGGAGGACCTCATCAGTGACATCAAACAAACATGTGCATTGTCTGGAAGGATAAGGCTCCAATACCAAGACACTGACTTTGGGGACATGTTTGTCAATTTGACCTCTACCGCTGAAATTAAGGACCTCAGTACTGTCAAAGTAATTCAGATGGACAAACAACCCTTTGGTTCTCCTAGTTGTGCCCTGGAGATCAGCTCTTGTTCATCCAGCCAGAGTGATGAGGCTAGTTCTTCAGGATCTTCTGGATCAGACAGTACCATAATTCTGGACAGGTCACCTTCAACTCTGAGAACAATGCAGTGGCCAAAAGAGTTCCCCATTCCACGCTTTTCCCTTGAGACTGAGATGCAATTGCAAAAAGGAAATGCAGAATACAATGCAAAAAAACTTAGACTAACAGTTGGCCCAAAGATGTTGTCAGATGTACTGGAAAAACTGGCAGAGGAAATCTTCAAGTACAAAGCCTATCCTATGGATGTGGACTTTTGTGAGGTAGCAGAAGCTTTAATTAAGAAGCATCCTTGTCTTAGTGAGCCAGGCTCATTCAACGGCTGCTACGGCTGGAAGCAGAGGCTCAAATATAAGATGGCTAACTACAGAACACTACTCAAAGCACATGGGACCCCTGAAGTAGTCGTGAATACCCTGAAAGTTAGGACCCCACAGAATGCCATTCCTGCAAAGAAGGTCAAGCGACCAAGACGTGCAGAGGTAAACTACTACCCGTCGCTGCCATGTGATGCATCTCCAGAAACCATGGAAAAAGAGAGAGAGTCACTACTTACAGAAGTGAAGAAAAGAGGAAATAGAGCAGTTGTTGCTCAAAAAATGGAGCAGACATTTGCCTACCGAAGACAGGAAGTGATTGATCAGGAGCCTACAGTGGATGAAGTCCAGAAGAGGTGGCCTGCACTATTTAAAATACCAGAGGTATGCTGATAGAAATGTAACCCTCAGATAACCTCTTATGTTTTGGCCTGTGATCCTTAATGTGAACAATAATGTGCTTTTATTGTAAAGTTTGATTTTCTTCAAAGCATTTTGTGGTGCCTCATGGGATCAAGTTATTATCCTTTCTTGCATTGCAAAAGTCCTTTCGAGAATAAATAAAGGTTTGAAATGACCCCAATATAGTGTCCCTAACACAACTACTACTGTCATTCCAGGTCAATGCAGAGTTCCTGCGAATCACTACAGTTCCTCTTGAAACAAAATTCATGGCTCAGTTGGACACGCGGTAGGCTGGTGGAGATCATTGGAAGCAAGACGGGAGCTGTGCAGCAGAAGTCCAGCAAGTTCTTGAAGGCTTTCAACCAGGTAAAATATTGAAGGGATATTATCACCATATGCTCACAAGATAGCAGCTTTCATGTAGGTGCAAAACAAAGAAACAAGTTCAATTCAAAATTCTGTGAAAATTAGACTACACTGCACGTCGTACTGGTTAATCACAAGTAAATATTAGTGTGTGTATATGCACATTATGATTGGATTATTTGATGTTTATTTGAATATTTGATGTTGATGTTAACACAAGTTTGATTTTCTGATCAGCACAAATTTAATCAGACTGAAGAAATACTGTTCATGTAACTGTAGCTATGTTTTTGCAGACTGTTGACATCAACACCCGAAGAGAGAACCTCCTGAAATCCCTGACCATCTACTTTGGTGAAGATTTTGAATGCCTCTTCAAAGAGTACCTGGTAATTATAACTATGTTTATATAGACTGAGCTCAACATACTACTGGTCACATTTTGAAGTTGGATGCATATTCCTAGCCTGGTAAAACCATTCTAATCACAGTCCTTGAATTTCATATCATTCTTTTGTTCAATCCGGCTTTTTCCCTACCTTGCTCCAAATCTTGAAATTACAGTATCCAATAGCCAGACTAAGTTTTGATTGATGGGTTAACTCAGCCAATCAGGGACTGTCTTATCAGATACAGAATATTGCAGCCATAGTTTTTTAATACAGAAACAAGTGGTAAAGCTGCCTCTTGTTCAAGAACTGTTGTTGACAACTAGGGAAATGCTTGAAAGCAGGGAAGTGTGACAGCTAAAGCTAAAAACTATGGTAATGCTAACTTATACTTTTCCATAATTACAGGATGCGAACGGAGTTGAAGCTGAAGAAGAACTGGAGCAGCAGTCCATGGCCATTTTTGTCATCCGTTCAGAAGGTGACCCTGATGCTTCACCTGCAGACATAGGTATTGTCATAGATGGTGTCACAGTGCTGAATGACTTACCCTCTGTTGCATCTGCCTGCGCCTTACTGTTTGGGTTAATTTATGCCCTCAACCTGCAATACCCAAAGGGACTTGAACGCACCTTTGAGTTTTTCCAAAAAGTACTAATGCAGCTTGAACCAGGTAGGATGAGTGGCAAAGTGCGGGGACTGAAGACAAAGCTCTACCCTGAATAAGGAGTGTCGTTGTCGAAAGTCATAATGTTGTCATGGCAGGAAATGTTTGGAATTCTGTATTCAGAGAAGGATCGGAAATCTTTAAGATAGAGTTCAGTAACTTAAGCTGCCATGTTGAGAGAAACTGTTTTCAAGGAACCAAGTTCTTGAAGTTTCATTTTTTGTGTTTTCTGTAAAAGTGATTGTGTAGAGTACAGTCTACAGATACAAAAGTTGTGAAACATACTTGTTTGATCATACTTCTATTAGAGATGTCTCGATCCGATATTGATATTGGTCAAAAAAACAAATGTCTGGTTATTAGCATAAAATCTCCTTTATCAGCATTCCCATGCAAGCAGTCCATTCTATTTTATCTTTGATTTATTTAATTCAGTTGTAGAATTTGCTTATGTTTTAAACACAGTGGCAATTTTGCAATTTAAAAATATGTATGGCTTTGATTTTATTGGATTTACTGAGGTTACTTTTCAGGGTCTTCTAATTTATTTTTTACTCTTTTTATTTTTATTGTAGTATAATCTTTGGTTAAAATTTATTTAACCCATTGTTAACAACAAATGGGTCAGTTTTTCTCATGCTATTGCTGACTACTGTTCTCTGAGTAATTTCACTTGATTAAGCCTTTTCTTACAGTCCATACTACAAAATAAGGAACAAAAGTGTGTTTGATTGCTGCTATCTTATTGGATCAATAACGTTATCGGCCAATACTCAAGGCTGAAATATCGGTATGGTATCGGAGGTGAAAAAGTTGTATTGGGACACCCCCAACTTGCATCAGAAATGTTTGATTATTATGTTTGATTATTATGTAGGGCTGAACGATTTTAGGAAAAGATTGATTGCGATTTTTCTGGCAGACATTGCGATTTCAATTCGATTCACGATTTTCTTCAAATCAAGCTTTGGGATATTCACATGTAGGGCTGAACGATTTTAGGAAAAGATCTAATTTCAATTTTTTTGGCAGATATTGCAATTCACGATTTTTTTTTTCAAATCAAACTTCAGTGCAAAATTCACTTTGTTTACAGTACAGACCACAGTAAGGAAATAAATGATGAAAAACACTTAACACATTATTCACCTTCAGTAGTGATGATAAATAATCTGTTTTCATCAACTTCTACTCCTAAACAGAGGCTTTGTGTTGTTGACCTGCTTACCAGCACTTCTAACATTTAGATTGTCTACAAATTTGTAAAACAGTATGTGTATAATCCTTGACACCACAGATCCTGAGTCAGTCAGGAGCGCTGCAAAAAATTGCTGCTTTGGCGATCACAAAATTGCATTGTCTAAAATTGCAATTTCCATCTGAAAACGATAAATCGTTCAGCCCTATTTTTATGAATGTTGGATTATTGTGTTCACTGGTTACTAGTCACCTTTTTTGTATGGCCAAATTTTTTTGGGAAAACTGCCAGTTGTCAAAAAGTGACCTGTTCACACAACCTTCACGCTGTATGGCCTATAAGGCCAGTTGTTATTAGATGGTCTGGTTTTATGGCAGAAACTGTCAATTCTCAAATTGTCACTGGTTGCGAGTTAGCTTTGATGTATGGCAAAATTTTGGAAAACTGCTAATAGTTAAAAAAATGACCTGTTCCACAAAAATGTCCCCATGTATGGGCTGCAAGACCATCTGCTGTTTGATCTGATTTATGGCAGAAAGTTTTATCTGCAGTATTCTTACACTTTGCAAAAATAAAGTTGAATTTTGCATTTCCTCAATAACAATGTGCACTTGTTTCTTTTTTTTTTGTTTGTTTTTTTACAGTATGAACAAGTTGAAGCAAATAAGTTAACATTTTCCATACATTTTTCTTCATTGAACAGGGATCATATGCAAAAAATACATCTGAAAGACTTAAGTTCATTGGAAATATAAGATTTGCTATTATATGGATCTATACAATAAAAAAGTTACATGGATTGTTACCTGTGTTGTTTTAAAAATGAAATAGGTCATATTAAAGTGAAAAAAATGAGAGAATTTGAAGTAACATGTTACATCAAGTTAAAAAAAATATATTTAATCATTAGTCTCATAAATAAAAATAAGTTGATCTGAACAGAAACTTTTAAGTTTCACTGATTAACTAAAAATAAGTTAGATGGCATTAAAAATAACACTTTCATTAGATCCAGTTTTCTGTAGTTTATTAAGTTGTTCTGAATCATATTTTTCAATTTTCCCCAATTAAATAAAAATGAGTTCAGTTGAATTAAAAATAATGAATTAATTGAATTAAAGTTTATTTAGTTCTCTTAACTTAATTTTATTAGATGTGACCAATTGAAGAACTTTTTTACGTTGGTTCAATGTTTTGCTTTTTACAGTGTGGCAGGCGAGATGGCAGGCATGCACAAGAAAGTATCACATTTTGATTTGAGTGACAATAAAATCATTTGCAGGTAGTGGTTGCCAGGTTGCATGATCCTTGCGCGACTAGATGACAGTAATATAGCCTACTATGTTCGTCTCTGCGACCATTCCACCATTTTTAGGTTAATATGAATAATTTATCTAAATACAGTCTGTTAAAAACCCCTATGACCCCCTTGACCATTTTTTGGTCATTTGAGTTGTATTTTCTGCATTTAGTATGGCTGTTTTAATGACAAAGGCCAAAAAATATTTAAAAATTAAAATGTAATGCCATTCAGTGTTAATGGGTATTGACCTTGTGCCGTTGTTTGATTTTCCTGCTCAGTGAAAAGGAGACGCTCAATCTTCTTGAAGTTTGCCGGGACAAAGCCACCTACAGTACATGCCACCCAGCAGAGAGGCGCAAAGTGCGCTCAGCTGCCAAACTGTGTGGACATGGTTGCACCAGCATATGATTAGAGCAAATTCTTTTGAGGATAAGGTGCTTAAAGAGGGCAGATTGTGTGAGCTAATTCTGCACAAATAATGGCACTATTAGCAGGAACAATTCATACTTTGTGGATCAGGTGGCCCTCTGTCTTTTTTACCAGACATGAAATTTTGCAGGAGTGAAGGGATGTTTCACCCATGCTCAGTGGTTTAGAGATGTTGTGACTTGTTTAAACCCTGAAATATACTTTACTTAATTTGTAACTCCAAAGAAAAGTTTCAAAACAGCATTGAAAGTGTTTTGGCATTTAAGTGAGAAGCCTGGGGTTCTTCTGATTTTGCATGGTTTTGTTCAGGCACTGCTGGGGCAGCTTGGTGTCCTAAAAGTTGTCGTGAGAGCAGAGATTACCAGTCACATCTTCAGAGAAATCTTTAAAGTATCATTAAGCTGGCTGTGATGTGTTCTTGAAGATGACGTGCACTGTTAGATGGCAGGTTATATTTGATGAGTTTATTCTATATGAACGTCTCAGGTGTTGCATGGTTGCTGTTGTTGTTTATGTGACAGAGAGGAGCATTCTCTTTTATATTACACTGCTTATACCACTTATATAGCAAGATGAAAGCTGAAGTTATGTCAGACATTTTTCCTGATTTGTGATTTCTGCTTATTTTTATATGACTTGGTAATATTGGGTTAGGGCTGAGTGGGTTAGACAAGGTCTTGTGGTTTGTGTCGTGTTTTTATTTTCATCCTATTCTGCATTGGCAGGACTATCTTTCTTGACTTGTGTTGAGTGTATTTTTAACAATTCCTGTCAACATTTTGTACAAATCTATGTGGGAACAAACCGCTGCCTCCCTCCCATCAGCTCTTCAGGTTGTTTGTCTCCAGAGGAAACAACAGACACAAACTTCACTTAAGTTGAGCTAAAACTTTTTTTGACTCAAGTGATGATGGCATGCATTTAGTTGTCGATACAAGAGGATATTTTTTAGGAACCAGAAAAAAGTAGATCTTTTGCCGATGGAGTCATGAGTAGTCGAAGGGATGGAAAAACTGTTGTGTAAACTAAGGAGCAGGACGGATCACAAGTTACCTGGTGGTGCAGATGCATGAACTGTGAGCCCATGACCACGACCACAGAGGCCCATTGCTGGTACTGACAATATCAGCAGAGACTTCTTAAAGTTAGCATTGCTAGCACAGCCTGCCTTCTGAGTTTTTGAATGTCAAAGTCTATATGTCTATGTCTAAGTCTGCCATTTTCATCTGAACAGCCTAAATGCAGTTTTATCTTTGAGTCAGCAATCAAAATACTGCAGAATTGCTCTGAGAAAAACATCACCCTTTGCAACCTGTTGTATATTTCTATGTCAAAGTACAACAATAGGCCAGATGGCAGGAACAAACACTGCACAGCTCAACTGATGACAACATTCAAACTACTTGAAAGGTTTTGGCCCATGAAAAGATATAATATTGGGCCATATCCTAAACTAGCTCTGGACAGTTTCTCAAATCAAGCATCAGCAGAGCACAAAAACAGATAAATATAAATATTACATTACCTTCACCTAGGAGCTAATGTTTTTACCACAGTCTGTCTGTTTGTGTGTTGATTTGTTTGTTTGCCTGTAGATTTCACAAAAACTGCCAGATGGATTTACGGGATTTTATTTTTACCAAAAGGTCTGGTTTGGTCCAAGAAAAAAAGCCATTACATTTTGGTGGTGATCTTCATATTTGTCTGGATGCTAAAAATTCCCCAATATTATGAGAATCCCATTGGTTTAACATTAGACTGTATATCAAAAAATCATATCTCTGACATCACTTCATAATTTACAAAAGATATATGATACACCTCAATCATCAAGGTAGATTTCATCTGGATCTCATCCAGACTGAAATCACAAAACAACATAATGGTTAATCCCTTTCATTTTTCCTCAGCTGCTATGATGGTTCTGCCCATTTACGTCATTATGGGACTTGTGGTTTGATTGAAAACTGGCATCAACATTTTTCAAGACTATGTCACTACATTTTGCAGCTTCCCTTTCAATGCCAGCTGAGGAGTTCTCCACATGGACAGACATGAGTGGAGACTCAGCCCTCCAATCAGAGCACATGGTGATCCAGAATTGTAACTTCTACAGGGGTTGTGGAAAAGCCACTGCCATAATTGAGCTGCTTGGGAAAATCTGCACTCTGAATGTTTATTTTTTATTTTAGTTGATCACTTATATTGAGTACAGCCAAGTAATTTTGTTTAAAGGCATATATTTCTATCAACCTCGGGTGTTTTGACCCAAAATGGCACTAAATTGTTTTCATTTATCTTAAAATCAGCCCTTGTGAATATCTTTTATTTTAACCTTGTAAAATATTCTACCGTTGAAAATTTGTCTTGTTCATGTTCTATAGCCTGTTTTTTTTAAAAGACCCAGACATGTCTTAATGCCATCTGTATCAACAAAATGCATTCATCAAACTAAAACCCTGAAATCAAAGTTAAAAACACCATGTTATTTAAAAAAAAAAAATAATAATTAAAGACTTTACAAATACTACAGGTTGTTTTTTGAAACTTGAGCAAAAAGTAAATTCATCTACTTTATATTGTTAATTTTGTATTTTAGGGACCTCTAGCTGTCATTGGCCAACATTTGACAAACCACTTTTGGCTTCACAAAGTTCAGTGTGAAAGCGGCCTGTGAAGCAGCAGCATCCTGATCTGCCTCCAGGCACCTGGATGCTCGCCTTTAAAAGTTTATAATCAATAAAGAAGATAATTTAATTATTAATTAATGAGTACAACTGTCACTTCATAAACACTGTTGACTTTCTTCTCCAGCAAAGTCAAGGTTTCGAAAGAGCAAATGAAAAACATCCTGTGACCAGAGATGAGCAGCAGAGCTACAACGTCACTTGTGGTTTTTTCAGAGTTTTTTGTTTTTCTTCTTTTAGTTTGATCTCTGGGTGGGATTTGGCCGTTGGTGAGAGAGAAGAGCATGAAGAACAAACAGACAGCCCCAAAGTGAGCACCTCAGCATATTTCCTCTGTAGATTCTGTTTCCATTCAGCCAATCAAATGCAGCGTGGTCTACAAAGAGAGCAGAAGCTGTCAGTTCTCCTTCAGTCAGTGAGCACAATGACATCTCCAACATTTGTCCTCGTCCTCACATGTTTGGTCCTGGGGGAAACTGGTGAGTCAAGTTTCTGTTGCTTTGTTTTTAATTTGTCTCTCAAAATGTTAAAAATGTTTTAACATAAACTTTTGTCTTTTATTTCAGCCCAGAGAGTTGATCTGAAATCACCCTCATCAGTTCATCATGAGAGACGACAAACTGGAGAGACTCTGACTTTAACATGTGATCATGGTGACTTCACATGGATTTATTGGTTTAAGCAAACTCTTGGAGAGGAACTAAAGCTCGTCTCTGCCAGAAATTACAATAGTTTTAAAAGTTTATCTGGTGAATTTAAGAATGATTCACGCTTCACGCTAGGTCCTCAAGATGGAAAAACTCTTATCACAATCTCAGATTTACAGCCGTCAGATTCAGCCACTTATCACTGCATAAGCTTTGAATCAGTCACGGTACAAATTCTGGCAACAGTAACTCTCAGTGTAGAAGGTTCTGGTTTGACCATCTCAGCTTTGGTCCATCAGTCTGAATCTGAAGCCGTCCAGCATGGAGGCTCTGTGACTCTGAGCTGTACAGTCCACACTGGGGGCTGTGATGGAGAACACAGTGTTTACTGGTTCAAGGACTCTGAAGAATCTCATCCAGGACTCATTTACACCCATGGAGGCAGGAACCATCAGTGTGAGAGGAGACACAGCACAGAAACAAACACCTGTGTCTACAACTTACCTCTGAGGAGCCTGAATGTTTCTCATGCTGGGACGTATTACTGCGCTGTTGTCTCATGTGGACACATTCTGTTTGGAAATGGGACCAGGCTGGACTTTGGAGGTGAGTGTTTTCTTTCCAATAATGTCCTCAATCATCAGAGGTGGACGAGGTGGACAACTACAGTACTTCAGCAACAGTGAAAATTGGTTAATTGGTTTAAATCAGATCTCACCAACAGTAAGTTTTATGTGAACATGGGGGAATGCCATTCAGGACTGTACGATGTCAATTGCGGTGCCCCTCAGGGTTCAATTTTAGGTCCTACACTTTTTAATTATATTTTACTTTTGGGCAATGTCATCAGGAGACATGACATCAACTTTAATAATAAAAATAATAATACATTTTATTTGGAGGCACCTTTCAGGTCATCCAATGTCACTTTACAGAGAATAAACTTTCACAGCTATGCTGATGATGCTCAGCTTCACATCTCTGTTCTCTTGAGGACACAGGGCCCATTGATGCCTTTTTAATTCTATTTCAGACGTCAGGTCTTGGATGGCAGAAAACTTTCTGCAGCTCAAACAGAACTAAACTCAGGTTTTAGTCATTGGTACAGGTCCTCAGAGAGAGAAACTGAACAGCAAACTCCAAGTACTGTCTTTTAATCCGCGTCAGCAGGTCTAAATTTCCACATCACAGATGTAACAAATAAGTCATTTTATCATTTAAAAAACATCCCCAGAGTGCACTGATTTCTCTCTCAGGCCAATGCAGAGAATCATGTTCATGCTTTTATCACCTGTAGGATTTATTATTGTAATGTTCATCTTTCTGGTCTTCCTAAAAACAGAACATCTCTCAGCTTCAACTGCTCCGAAAGTCAGCAGCACGCAAGGAGAGTCCATATTACACTGATTTTAAAGTATCTGTATTGGCTGCCTGTATCTATCTGTTCCATTACTTGCTATCATTGATTGTTTTCAATAATCTACTTTTTATTGATTTCATTTGTTTTGCTTCTTCATTTCTATGTGAGGCACTTTGTGGTAAAATATTTTGTATGAAAAGTGCTTAACACATAAAGTTTTATTGTTTGATTGGTTGATAAATCCTGCTGGTCAGATATTGGTCCAAAATTGCTCGGTCAAGTTTTTACTTGAGTAAAAGTACCTGAGTTAAAATAACTTTCAACAACAACTTTATTGATTTGACTCTTTTCTAGCAAACTTCAAGTGCTGCAAAAATGTTCATGCTGATAAATATAAAGAACTAAGAACAATAACCCAGTCACAGAGGAAGCGCACCAATAACATACACTAAAACATTGAAAAAGCAAAACAGACAAAACCAAAGCAATAAACTAAAGCAGAATTATGACCTATTTAATCTGTCACAAAATCTCTGGGCATACAGGAACCTTGCTACATAAAATGAAAAAAAAAAAAAAAATCAAATAAATTAAAATAAAAAAATGATTGAATACAATGAAACAAAATATATGGAACTGTGGTCATAGCAGCCAGAAGAAGAAATTAAAACAGAAGTGAGACATTAATAGTCAAAGACTGACGTGTAAAAAGTAAGAACAAATAAAACTAAAGAATAAGAAAAGAAAAAAATGTCAACACTTTCAGTAAATCCTCTCTTTATAAATGCATTATTAACATTTTTATGTATGCTTTAAAAGCTCGTAATAATATGAACTGTTGTTTATTTTACTTTATCCTCATTATATATTACATATGGAATAAGTTACATACATACTGATGGTAATTATGCGCATATATCCATTTGAAATAAAAAATACATTTTCTTTACAATAATTAATATGAACAAGCATTTCAGAATGCTTTGCATTTTAACTGATAATGTCAGAGTTCAAAACTCTAGATATGCCCTGAAAAAAAATCAGAAACTGAGCAATATTTTTTTTCTTTTTGTTAACAACAACAAGCATTTTAGTATTGAACTTTTTTTTTTTCTTTTCTCAATTTGATATTTTGCATATATTTAAAACTGTCTTTTGGATTCTCCTTTCAGATGCATAATATTAGCAGTAAAAAAAAAATATGCCTTGAAATTCAGCTACGTTTTGACATGCTACTCATATAAAAAAGTCATATAATGTTGTGATTTTGCTTTATTGCCTCTTTTGCAAATTTTATTTTTCCATAATTTACTTGGGCTTCTCATGACCACTCAAGTGACTTAAAATTTACACTGGGTTATTTAAGTGGTTATTATGTGTGATGAACTGATTAAATGTATTACAAGAATAAAAGTCTCAATCAATTCCAGTTTTTTAAACACGGTGGATGACCTGCATATATGTTTATTAACACCTAATAGTTAACTAATGATAAGTTAAATCATAACTTATGAACAGTTGTGATTTCTTCTACATCTAAGCATGACTGCAGTTTAATACACCACATATGTGTTTAAGTATCATGAGAAACATTATCAAAATTAATAATGATTACAATTACTAAAAACTATGATTATATAGCATTATGAGTGCAGTATGAATCATAATATTCTCTTATAAACGTGCTTATAATGCATTATGAAGACAAACGCCATACAAAGTGTCACTGAGAAGATGATAAATAAATAAAGCGGAGCAGTGCCTGAAATTTTTCTCTTAAATTCTTAACCAAGTTAAAAGCAGAGTCTTGCTATGATGACCAAGACTTTGAAATATTCCTGGATCTCCATCCAGATTCAGATTGAATTGTAATCACATTTCCGTTGTGCAGTGACCAATATTCCTTGAACATTTCATTAAAATCTGAGAGAACTTTTTGGAGAGACAGACAGATAAATAACACTGGCAATAACATAGCTTCTCAACAGATATATACATTTATGGACCGACATAAAGATTTGGAGCACCAGTAAAATGTTTCCCATTTTGACATGGAAAATATTATCTTAAAATTAAGAAGAAAATCTGCCTTAAACTGTCGGGGTTATCAGCCCGAATGTGGGGAACAGCTCTAACTCCAACACTCTTGTTGTTTATTATTTCACCTTTTACTTCCTCTAAGGAAATCTTATTTTTGCCAGGATTTGTCAATTTTTCCTCCGAAGAGATTATATTTAAGCCAAGGTGTATGTTTGTATGTTTGTTTGTCTGATAGCAAGATAATGGAAAAAACTACTGGATGGACTAACTTGAAAATTTTATCAGAGATGTGGTTTGGTCCAATGAGGGAGCCATTACATTTTGGTGGTGGTCTGCATATTGAGTATTGCGTCTCTCAGATGAGCAAAATAGAACGCACAGTCTATTTAGCGTGTTTGCCTTCATGAATCTGCAGAGTACATGCAGGTTATCAGAAAAAAATACTGAGGGAAGGAGATTCAAATGTAATCATTTAGCATACGCAATGTGATTTATCAAACCTGCAAGCGATTGCGCGCTGTGGTGTCATTGCATCTGAATTTAGCACGTCTGAAAAGCAGATGCAAAAAAGAGCACAGTGTTACAAACTGAGGACTACGATCATGGTGGTATCAGGGGTCACATTTAACAAATATTTTCCATCACTGACTGAATTTTTTGGTGAAAAACAGAAAGACTTGGAGGCTGTCTGTCATTATGATGGACTGAAACAAGAGGGACAATCCAGTGAGCCATGAATACATATGTGTAAAGTAAACCCTCGCTGCTTTTCGCTCTACAACACAGAGGAGGTAATTTGATCAATGTAAAAAAAAAAATAATGCCTTCATAGCCATACTCACTCTGTCACTCAGAACACACTCTCCACGCACTGACAGCGAGTTTCGAGGCTGTCAGTGCGTAAAAGGCAAGACTTAACACGTGGTCTGTGTGTGTAAAAAAGAAATAGGAAAGAAAAGGAAAATCAAAAAAAGACAGAAATATGGCATGAAGAAACATATAAAATCCTCTTTAAAGAGGGTGGTCCCCACCACTTTTGCTCCTGTTTCAATTGCCCATGCAGCGATAGTAGATCACCCGCAACATGCCTGCTAATGGCATGTGCAATTTTTTAGTTTTCGCATGCAATTTAGCACCGGTTATTTTGGTTCTTGGTGGATCAGGCCCTACATGTATGAAGATAAGTGCTCATGTCTCTGTGTCTTCTTTTTTACTTCACCAACAGACGAGCTCAACTTGGTGTTTTCTCTGAGTGGACTTTTGATATTTGAGACCATCCTGATCATCTTCATGGCCTTCTCATTGTACAAGATGTACAAAAGAAACCTCCTCTTATCTCAAGGTATGATAACTAACACTGTCTGAATCTCTCTGTGGTCATGAAGGACTGATTTTTGAGTAAAGACATTTTTATGTTTCATGTTCAGAGGCTCGAGCAGCTCCTTCCACAACAAACCTGGAGGTAAGATCACCTCCTCTGATCATTTTCTTTACGTCATTTAACTTTCCTCGAGGTCCACATCATTACAGACTTGTCCATATTTTTCAGGGTGATAGAGACGCAGAGGACGTCTGTTACGCTGCTCTGGACGTCAAAATGAAAAACACAACAAGAAGACAGAAAAGGACGACCAATGATGATTGTGTGTACTCCAGTGTAAAACTGTAGATGTTAAAAGGTTTAACTTGACTTCAGTTTGATGGGATGTTGTACAACTTTTTTTAACAGCTTGAGCTCCTTGATTTGATCTGGAGTGTTTACCTTCCTTCAAGGGTTTGGGCTTTTGTGAATAAATGTTTTGTGATTTTAAACATTATATGAGTATTATCTTTCTGAAGTGGCCCTTTGGTCACTATTACAACTAGAGAAGCACTCGGAGAGCGCAGACCTCCACCAGCCCACAGTCCTGTCCCACATTGTGATTTTTACCATAAATATTAGTCCTTCCTTTTTTTCATGTAAATATTTGGATTCCTTGACCATGAAAACATACCATTAGCAATTATAGCAATTTTAGTTCAGTCGTTATTCACGAAAATCGCATTTTTCGTCATGGCGGATCAAGACAGTGATCCGGATCAACACCAAAATTGAATCACTTCTTCCTTTTCCCATGCTGAACATTTCCTGAACATTTCATCAAAATCCATCCATTACTTTGAGTTATTTTGTTCACAGACAGACAGACAAACAAACTCTCCCGAAAACATAACCTCCTCGGCGGAGGTAATCATTTTGTTACAAGAGCTACAATATCAACCACTTTTATGCCATATGTTTACCCTGAGTACCCTCTCAGTAATAAGAAGGAGGTATGTAAGTTGATGAGAGCCTAATTAAGTTTTTTTTTTCTTTTTCATCTTTTCTTCCTCAATTTCTGCACATGGTGAAATTTTCCATAGTAATTAAAATTTATATATATATATATATGTGTATATATATATATATATATACATATATATATATATATATATATATATATATATATATATATTCTGTGAAATATTAGTAGCAATGGTTGCATGTTAATCACATCCTTATGGGGATCAAATTAAAGCCATGAGGGTGGGCAGATCTTAACAGTTTACTCTGACTCTGCCAATGAAATAGGGGAATATTTCAATAAGTGGGAATGACATTTTATGACATTGGTGTTTTGACCTAACATAATTAAAATAAGCATGTCCACTCTCATTCCCTTTGAATCATTTTGCATCAGGCGGCTGCTGTTTGAAGATTTACACAGCAGGTTTTACTGTTTGGTCTTAATTTCAGATGGCTATTTGATTCCTCCTTTTATTGTGCCACAGTACTCAAAGAACAAAAACAGAACGCTATGAAATATGTTAATGCTCAGATTTCAGTTCTTATTTTCACTGAAACACCCAGAACATAAGAAATGATCCAAAAGATGAGTCAGAAACTTCATGCGTAAACTTCTTTGATTATTTAAATATCTGGTCAAAACTGATGAGATCAGGCAGGTGAATGTTGTGATATGCCTCTTTACTGCACATCATTTAACTGTGGTCTTTAAGCAAACTATTTTCACATTTTACCCACAAGAAGACTTGGCTAGAAGATGGTTTCAATAAAAGCTTCTTAATTACCCACTTTTTGAGAGAAACTACAGAAAAATCATTAGTTTATGCTACAGTAAGATTCTTTACAGTGTTCCACTTTTCCTCAACAAAACCTGTCACTGGAACTTTTGTGTGATCCAACAGAAAGTTAGTCTATACTAACCTGACACGCCAGATGGATAGTTTCATACGTACGCCACGGAAATATTTCACAAGTCCATCTGGGTAGCTGCTCTTCTGATTAGCTTTCAGAGGCGGGACCTTCAAAACAATCAGTAGCTGGCGATTGGACGACCGTTCGAACCAAAGAAGAAGAGGATTGGACGACCGTTCTGATTGACACACTCACCACAGGCCAATCCACATCAAGCCCCGGTATGACGTAGCTTATGTGTGTAGCGGCTAAAGTTAGCCGTTAGCTGCTAACTTAGCTGCTAACAGCTAACGGCCTTATACTATCCTCTTACATGAAAACTAAACCTCTGAGGAGGGCAGATTTCGCCAAGTTTTACTAAGTATCTATGACAGGAGTCACTACCCGATCCATACGTATTTCTACGTCTGAATCCATCGCGTATATATCTATATCTTTTTTTTATACACATCACGGCTCGATAGGAAGTGATGCAGTTTTCGCGCATGCGCAGTACAAATTGGGTAGCCGTCTGCTGACGTCACGCCTTTTCGTCACATCCGCTCTTCCCGCAGCTCCCGCCTCTTTTCCCTGATTGGGCCGTTGAAATTTTAGCCGAGTGAATCCATTGGTCTACGGTGCGCTGCAAGATGGGGATCTGCAGAATTTCAGGAACTGAATCAGGCAGGCCCATCTGCTATGCAAGGTTAAGTCTATACTTCCACCAGCAAATAGCCACCTCTTTCTTTTCAGCTGTTCAGGATGTTGGTCTCCAGAAGAAAAAAACAAAAACTAACTTCACTAAATCTGTAGGATCAAACGAGACAAGTGAATCAAGAAGCAGTGAAATGTGGCTTTAATTTGGCTGAATGTAACAGCAACTTGCAATCTGTAAAAACAAAATGGAACTAATACTCTGAAATCAATGTTGTAAAGCACCATGTTATTTTGAAAAGTTTTTTTAAAGGATTTTACAGATGCAAAAGATGCCTATATCTTACTCTTCTGTACCTTCAGCAAAATGTTTATACGTATATATGTGTTTCAAATGTCTTCACAATTGAAATGGCTTTCCACACTTGATAAAGGAAGGACTAGACCACACTTTAGGATTAAAGTTCTTCCTTTTCATTTAAATGAACCAACGGGAAATTCATATGATGTAAAATTTATAATCACAAAAAATAAATTTAAATAAATTAAGCATTTTTCAAATAAGGTCAAAGTACATTTGATTGGTAACATTAGTACTTACAAAAACAAAATTATTTAATAAAAAAGTATTAGCTCAAAGGTGGGGTTGGTAATCTTGGAAAACTAGCATGAATTTGAATGTAGCATCAGTATGTAGCATAGCTCAGGACTCTGCCTAGCCCCTCCTACCCCACTCTGGAGCTCCTCGTAAATGACACCCCTGCTCACGTTACCGAGCATCACCGATTAGCGACCATATGACTGATTCAACTAGAAACCAGTCCTCAGCACATTTTACTTTTGCACTACACCAAGTCATGTCTCACTCAGCAGTAAGAAAACACCAGATGATATCATAGCAAAGTTAAAAAAAACAACAACAAACATGGAAGTTAGTTCGTACTCGCGACTTGTTGAAGACTCGCATTTTTGCCTTTGGGTTGTCCAAATTCCCTTTTTTTCAGCCTTTTCTGCTTCCGTCTTTCTTTTGTTTCTTTTGTTGCTCTGTTAAGTCAGAGCAGCAGTAATCGGGTATAGGTAGTTAGGTAGGTATAGCTATTCTCCACATAGCAACAACATTTCTCTGCCTCTCCAAACTGAACTCTGTCACCAGCCTAATGGGTGGGTAATGCTCCAAAATGATGGAGGTCAACTGCTGTAAAACTGTAGATGAAGACAAAGCCAGTGAGAACTCCCACCTGCAGTATCCTGTGGAGCAGCTGTCAAGAGATTAGCGCCAACAACAGAACAAACCAAGATTCAATTTCTTGTACATCTGTCTTAAAATGTGAGGGATACTGGAGCTTAGTTTGGGTTGTGGGACGGCTCTCAGCAGGCTTCCCTGATTGTCAAAACCAAAATTTGATAGGTAAGCATTCTCCAGCTGCCTTGGATCCCTCTTAGCTTGACTTGTGCATTGAATCAAGGTCAGTGCATGCTCTGAGGGTGGACAGTGCGGCAGCAAGGACTTTGATTGGTTTAAAAATTTGGAACAAATCGTGTGTGATTGGTCGGTGTTTTCTATTTTACTCCTGACGTAGACAGCAGATATTTTTCACTCTCTTTAACTATTATTTTAACCAGTATAACAAAAAGTGTGTCTAGGCATCCCTCACTGAGGATTGGACCCCAAGGTCCCTGCCTTTTTGGGCTGTGCTCAACCTGGCCCCATGGGCACAGGAGCTCGCCATTGAGTCCTACATCAGCTCTGGCTCCAGGGTGGAGCCCCGGTAATCTGCATCCGGACAAGGGAAACTGGAAACCCCTACTGTCTCTTCATAGTGGTCTTGAGCCATGCTTTGTCTGGCCTCTCTCAAAGGCCTTGGGTGACCCTACCAGGGACATAAGGACCCTGACAAATTAGCTTCTGGGGTCATTGGGGCACGCAAACCCGCCCACCATGATATAGTGGTGCCTCCAGGAGAGGATGAAATCAAGTGTTTAAATCCATTTTGCTGAACAGTTTAACATTACCATTTTTGGGTTTCGTCACTCGTGGGTCCTATACGACTCCTGCATTCTTCAATTCATTTAAATCATGAAGGAAGGTATGTGTCATTTCATTATACAAGCATGTATATTTTACAGACATTTATATTTTTATGCAAGTGTAATATAAGGAAGAGGGAAGTGTTTTTATTATCATGCTCATTTGCAAGCCATGTGTGTAGAACAGAGAAAGAAGGCAAGAAACTTTTGAGAGACGCTAGATCGCTCAGAACAAATGAAGACAAGTGTTCACGCAAGAAAGTTATTGTTTAATATAGAAAATAGTAACTGTAGAAATGTCATGGTTATCAGAAGAGGATTTTGTCAGTTATGAGAGTAGCCAACACAGGAATGTGGAGTTACAAGAGGAGTAGGATTAGGAGGAGGTAGATGGGTGTGTATCTAATATGTATCTATCAAATGGAGAGCCACACAAGGCCTCATGATTAGGTCCACCTGGTGGTCAGTGTAGGAGAAAGAATAACCAATGGAAAGGAAATGATAACCAAAAAGAACCAATGAGGATGATTAGCACAGCCTGGAGGCTGGTGCAAATTAGGGCTAAGAACCAATGAGAAATCAACAACACCCGAAAACTTGACATTTCAATATTATAGAACTGTTTATATAAAAGGGTTCAGGGACAGATAGTCAGGGTTCAGACTTTGTGAACTGACCCCAGCAGTGTATGCTTGTCAGGGAAATGCAATTTGAACCCAGAGCCTCTGTATAGCACATTCTTGACTCAAATTGTAATTAATGCGCTGGATAACTGAGACCAGTTCGTCTGCTGCCTCTTCATTCCTCAGTACGGACCTCCTCCTGGATAAGCTTACGCCTTTCCTTCCCTCTTGCTTTACTGATGCATAATTTTGGGTTGCTACCTAGCCCAGCTCGTCCCGTCTCCACGTTGCCCACTAGGATTGTGTGCCGCAGTCTCGCCTCTGCTCGCTCCACTGCATCTTGGGTGCACCACTTCCGTCCTGTTTGTACCTCGATGCCTGCTGAAGAGACCTTGTTGTCCACAGAATCTCTGTAGAGCAGGACTTCTCTGGCTCTGAAAACCTTGAACTCCTCTGTCAGGCTGCTGAAGGGTAGCTGCAGCTTGGTGTTGTGCCCAAACAAAGCAATGCTGCTTAGGCTCCTTGGCAGGCCCAACCACCTGCACAGGGCCTGGCTAATCTTCCTCTCAAAGCCTTCCACGATGGTAATTGGGATTTCATAGATTAACAGTGGCCGGAGGAGACGAGGCAGGATGCAGTGCTGGTATATTCAGGCCTTAAGTTTCCCAGGAAGTCCCGACTTATCCACCGCTGCGAGCCCTGTGTCAAGGTCATCGCTGGTTGCTCGGCATGCAGCGGTATCCCTCAGGTCACAAATGAAAATCTTGCCCAGGCTCTTCACTGGCTTTTCCCAAGCAGTGGGGATTTTTGTGTCTCCCAGAGTAAAGCAGAGGCGGCCGGTGACCTTGCCTTTACGCAGGACCAAGGACCTGGACTTTTCGGGCTTGAAACTCATTTGTGTCCAAGTAACGAGACGATCGAGACCTCACAGAAGCCATCTGCATCCAGGCACTGATGTTGCTGTTACCGTGAGGTTGTCCATGATTGCTCTAGCTGGGGGTTGTCAGGTGCCAGATCTTGATAAAGGGCCTCTGCACTCCACTTCTGCAGACTTTACGAGCATATTCATAGCCAAGGCAAACAGGGACACACAGATTGTGCAGCCAGTAATGATGCCTTTCTCTTGATGATGCCAATCTGATGTTGAAGTTCCAGAGGACACCTTCAGACTGAAGTTGTTGTAGTAGTCCTGGATGAGATTGCGGACCTTCTCTGGGTCGTGGTATCTTCTCAGATACAATTCCATTAGCAAATGGGGGATTGATCCATAAGTGTTGGCAAGGTCCAGCCACAGCACAGCCAAGCCCCCCCTGCTTTCCCGCGCCTCCCGGATCAGTTGGGTTACCACTCCAGTGTGTTCTATGCACCCTGGGACCCCCAGGACTCCTCCCCTCTGCACCGAGGTGTCAGTGTAGGTGTTCCTGAGGAGGAATACCTTGAGGCGGTTGGCAATGATTTTGAAGAAGGTCTTGCACTCAACACTGAGGAGGGAGATTGTCCTGAATTGCTTGATGTTTCTTGCATTCTCCTCCTTGGGAATCCACACTCCCTCTGCATACTTCCACTGCTGAGGCACGTTTTTCTTTCAGAACCCTATGAAGATCTTCCAAAGACGCCCCAACAGGCGAGGACAGTTTTTGAAGACCTCTTCCTGGAAGTCAATGACGTTGCCATACTGAGTTAGCACTATTATGCACCTCATGGTGCAACCTGGGCACATTGTCAGTGATGTACCTGGGGTCAGTGGGTGTTTTGGGTCTTACATCAGACACCCTGAACCAGGCAACCCAGCAGCCCACCACAATAGGCTCGCAGTTGGCCTTCCACCCATTCCTCCAACACTCAGCAACAAGGTCTCCATACTTTGCCCTCTTCCTCTCCTGTGCTTCCTCCATCTGGTCCTCCCAGGGGACGGTTAGCTCAAGGAGCACCACCTGCTTACTGGACATGGATATCAGGATCATGTCCGGCCAGAGTGTTGTAGTGGCGATGATGTCCAGGAACCTAAACTGTCTCCCTAGCTCAACCAGTCCCTTGATGTTGTGAGAAGGCTCCCCTGGGTCTTCTTAGAGGGTTGCGGCTTTTCTCCTGCTTGGACAAAGGCAATCAAGCTCTTGATTGGCTGCTGCAGTTTGCTGTTTTAATGCCAGTGCAGATGGTGTCTGCTATTGCCCGCAGGACCTGGCCAACGATACCTGCCATCTACTAGGGCCTTTGGGCAGCAGCTGAGGATATGTTCCAATGATCCTCTCTTCTGGCACAGCTGGCACACAGGTGAGTCTGTCAGGCCCCAGGTAAACAGGTTGCTAGGGCTAAGGAGGACATCATACACTGTATCAAGAACTTAGAATGTTGTGGCTCCACCTTCCAGAGTTCAGTCCAGGTGATCTCCCGGCTGGCTATGTGCTCCCACTTGGTCCAGGCCCACCTGCTTACTGCTTACTGAAGCACAGACCTCCTCCTGAATAAGCTTACACCTTTCCTTCCCTTTTGCTTTACTGATGCATGGTTTTGGGTTGCTACCTAGCCCAGCTCATCCCGTCACCACGTTACCCACTAGGATGGTGTGCCGCAGCCTCGCCTATGCTCGCTCCACTGCATCTTGGGCGCACCATCTCCATCCTGGTCATACCTCCACGCCTGCTGAAGAGACCTTGTTGTCCACAGAATCTCTGTAGAGCAGGACTTCTCTGGCTCTGGAAACCTTGAACTCCTCCGTCAGGCTGCTGAAAGTAGCAGTAGCTGCCTTGAAATCTGCCAAGTAAACAGCCTTCACATCTTTGTTCACTTCTATAATTCTGGTGCCCGTCTAATGTAAGCTTCTTTAAGTTTTCTTTTAGCTCCTTCATAGACATCCCCATGTGGGTCCTATTAAATCTCTACTTTCAGTTCAAGGGACTGAATATTTTTAACCAACACTTTGAATACATTTTATCATCTTAAAAAATTCAACTCAATTTCTGGAAAGACTCTTAAACATTTTGTCCAAATACATAATAAAACCAGGGATCTTTTTTTTTTCTTTTTTTCCAGTGAGCAGACATATTCCTGCCAGTAGCCCTATTTGATCTAAAGTCCTTGTCCCTCGTATGAAGGGATATTCTTCAGTGACTGCTTCTGCCTTCCTCTGCTTCCCCTCACCCCAACTAAATGACTGGTTGAGGCTTGCCATAGCTGTGCTAACCCTCATGGGCATGGAGCATTACTGCAGCTGTTGCAGGAAGCACTCACGCATTGAGGTAGGGCACTGCACTAATATCTAAAATGCTGATAAGATTGTATTTTCTGGGGCCCTTGTCTGTCATGGGCTCTATGGATCCTTCAGAATCAACCTCCCCTTAGAGCCCGAGAAGCAGCCTCCTGTTCTGCCTACAGAACCCTGAATGCTAGCCTTTAAAAGTTACAAACAATGAAGCAAAAACTTTAATGTGAATTCAGTGCGTATATTTATAACTACGTGAACATAGTTGACTTTCATCTCCAGCAACGTCAAGATTTCTAAAGAGCAAACAAGAAACATCCTGTTACCAGAAAGGGGAGCAGCTACACAACGTGACATGTGGTTGTTTCTAAGTTGATGTTTTTTTTTTCTTTTAGTTTGATCTCTGGGTGGGATTTGGTCATTGGTGAGAGAGAAGAGCATGAAGAACAAACAGACAGCCCCAAAGTGAGCCCCTCACTTTGTTTCCTCTGTAGATTCTGTTTCCATTCAGCCAATCAAACGCAGCGTGGTCTACAAAGAGAGCAGAAGCTGTCAGTTCTCCTTCAGTCAGTGAGCACAATGACATCTCCAACATTTGTCCTCGTCCTCACATGTTTGGTCCTGGGGGAAATTGGTGAGTTTAGTTTTTGTTGCTCTGTTTCAAAGTCTGCATATCTTGTTGTTTAATATTTGCCAATATTTCTGATGTTGAAATGTTTCAAAATAAAACTTTTGTCTTTTATTTCAGCCCAGAGAGTTGATCTGAAATCACCCTCATCAGTTCATCATGAGAGACGACAAACTGGAGAGACTCTGACTTTAACATGTGATCATGGTGGCTCCACATGGATTTACTGGTTTCAGCAAACTTTTGGAGAGGAACTAAAGCCCATCTGTAGAAGAAATCACAAAAGCATTAATGTTTCGTTTGGTGATTTCAAGAACAGTTCACGGTTCATTCCAGATGCTCAGGAGGGTAAAAGTCTCCTGACCATCTCAGATTTACAGCCATCAGATTCAGCCACTTATCACTGCATAAGCTGTGAAGGATCTATGGTACAAATTCTGGCAACAGTTACTGTCAGTGTAGAAGGTTCTGGTTTGACCGTCCCAGCTTTGGTCCATCAGTCTGAATCTGAATCCGTCCAGCATGGAGGCTCTGTGACTCTGAACTGTTCAGTCCACACTGGGGGCTGTGATGGAGAACACAGTGTTTACTGGTTCAAGGACTCTGAAGAATCTCATCCAGGACTCATTTACACCCATGGAGGCAGGAACCATCAGTGTGAGAGGAGACACAGCACAGAAACAAACACCTGTGTCTACAACTTACCTCTGAGGAGCCTGAATGTTTCTCATGCTGGGACGTATTACTGCGCTGTTGTCTCATGTGGACACATTCTGTTTGGAAATGGGACCAGGCTGGACTTTGGAGGTGAGTGTCTTCTTACCAACAATGTCCTCAATCATCAGAGGTGGACAGAGGCATGAGATGAAGAAACTTAAAATAACTTTCAGCAATAACTTTACTGGTTTTTATAACCTGTTTTATTTTTCACAAAATTCCATGAAATAGAAGAAACCAGCTACATAAAATGAGACGTCTTAATGTTAACAAATACATTTAAATAAAATAATAAAGGCAAAATAGAATAAAATAAAATATATTAAAGTGTTATAGACAGTGAGTGATAACAGTGCCAGGACGAAGTAAAAACAAATGTAAGTTAAAGACTAAAAATTAAAAACCCAGAACAAATAAATAAAACTATTAATAAAAAAAAATGGTATCACTTTATAAAAGCCTCTGTTTTTAATGCCTTCTTAGCCCATTGTAGCATGTCTGAAGATAATAACATTTAAAAAAAAAATTAAATGCAATTAAAAAAAAATCCATAATTCTTGAAACAATAAATATTGCAAACAGTGTTCAAAATTATATATTTATTGAACAACATTTTGGGCTTTGACTTAGCAAAGATGAAACAAATTGAGACCCACAATCTATGGGAAGATGTTCAGAGGTGAATTAATTACAGGTTTCATCATAATTAGGCAACACCAATCTGAGGATCTTTGTCCAGCAGGACAGTAAGACTTTGTTTTAGGGACTGTAAAGCAGTGAAGTGTGCTTACTTAATACAGAGTCAACATCATTATAATCACCAGAAGTTTATTTTCATTATGCATTTGTTTATTTTGTTTACCACTAAAAAGTGTGGATGCAAGAAGTTAGCTTCAGTAAAGATTAAAAAAAGAAATACTTCAATAACTATTTTAATTAAAACACTACACTGTAACAATCACAGTTCCAACGGTCTTATTTAAAATTGCTTTTGGTAAAATGGTAAATGGACTTGAGTTTATAAAGCATCTCTCAGTTGTCTTTGACGACTCTATACAGCCTCACAGTGCAGGTCACATCTACAAACTCACATTCATTCACTCTCACATTTACTCTGTGATGGTTCCAGTTTCTTAGTACGTGGTCCGTCAGTATGAGCAAACACAGTCACATTTCATACCCGTTTACACACCACTGATCAAACTTTATTTGTATAGCACTTTTCATACAGGACTTTGCAATACAATGCTTTACATGGAAAAAAAAGATAAATGAAATAACAATAAGTGAAATAAAAAGCAGAAAATTGCGTCATTGCATAAAATGAAAATATAAGACCCCTGCAACCCCCCCTCCCCCAAACCTTTGAAGACACACAGTCACTTATTTAAAAATATGATGCATTATATGTTTTTGGAAACTTATAATTCACTTGTGGACATTTTGTTTTTCATTTGACTGTATTCAAATGTTTTTTTAGTAATGTCTTAAGATTGAACGACCGTAAAAGAGTTAAGTCACTTCTTTAAATACAACACCGCACTGAATCTTTGAAACTGATTAAATGTTTGGATTTGTAATATAATTCTATATTTCAGCTTTTGTTTTGGCTCACCATTTTCTTGTTTTCTCATTGTATGATTATTTTTTACTTGCCTTGTTGTTGAATGATTCTATACAAATAATCTTTAGTCTTGAATTCCTGACAGTCAAGTTCCTTAAGGCCAAGAAGCTTACATCTTCCAGGTCCTCCTCTCTATATGGCAGTAAAGGTAAATTTTAAGGTGGTATTATAAATAACAACCAGGAATAAAGAGATGATTTTGACAGTAACAGCTTTGTGATGTTTGTGGTCATGTCTACATTAACATATGAGTGATATACAATGAAAGTTTATTTGTCATTGTGCAGCAGGTTGCACAGAAGACACAAATAAAGTCTATCTATGTCTTTGCCTCAAAGTGGACCACTCCTCACAAATAGTTGATGAAACACTGTTAGCTGATCTTTGATGATAAATGTTATAATTGTTGTAATAGAAGTTTGGGGAAATTCAACATCATTTAAAAAAGGCAAAATCATCTATTTTTCATTTTAAGTCTCTAAAAGGTCAATAACATCTCTGTGTGTCTCTCCATCTGCAGATAAGAACTTTCTCCAATCACTTGTTCTTGTCTTAAGTGGAGGTTTGGTGATCACCAGCACCCTGGTTGTCGCCCTGATCATCTCAGTGTGCATGAGTAACAACAGATGCTGCAAATGTGGAGGTAAGTGTTCTTGATCTTGTCTTAGAGATGACATTTTGTTTTTTTTTATGACAGCTCTTTAATGAGGAGCCTTTCCTGTTTCACAGCAGACTCTCAAAGAGAGGAAGCCTCCACCACAACAACTGCAGAGGTGAGAATTTTCACACATTCAGATTTTAAAGTGTCAAAGTAACAAAAACAGGATCAAAAACGACAAACTGGGCAGAGAGGTTGAACATTTCACCTCATTATAATGTGTCAGTAAGAGGGTTATAGAGGAACAATAGGCATCATGATGTTTGAGGCCACAAATATTAGAATGACCTCATAAAATTCTTGACCTCTACTCAGATGATCCAGTCTAAAGTCTACATTAAGACTGTGCTGTTTGAAAGACAAATTCAAAGTTTACTTTCACTCAAACCCATTTGGTTCAAACACTGTACAGTGGATGAAATAACTGAGTTCTGGTCAACCTAAATCAGGGGTCTTAGTGAACTACATTTCTGTTTGTGTGTGTAAAAGTCATCTGAATCAAAAAGCAACAAACAAGGTGCCCAAACAGAAAGCATTGCATTGTGGCTTGAATTTTGCCAAATATCCCATCAGTAATCATGCTAATGTAGCTTTCACTGACAATATCAAACAGGGTGTGGCTTACGTTAGCATAACTTGCACCGCAAGCGTGCAGTTCTATTAAGGACTAAAAGACTCAAGTCTCTAGACATCGCTCTAGAAAATATGCAAGTCTCACCTGAATGTCTGAACACAGTTTTGTCTTTATGTCTCATTGTTGTGCCTGTCTAAGGGTGGCTAAGACACTACACTCCTTTTGCTTTACCGCAAATTAGCATCGAAGCAGCAGTGACCAAATCTCCTCAGGCCAGAATAAAGCAGCATTTTAATAACTAAACATTTGGTTTGTTCCAGGGTTTCCAAGAAGCAGACATCGTTCAGTATGCCACTCTGAGATCAAGAAAACAGAGGGACAACCCCTGGAGTGAATGTGTGTACTCCTCTGTCAGGAAGTAAAACTGAAATACGTTGGTCTCTTTTAAATTATGATTGTTTTCATATAGTCTACGTTCATTTTCGGCAAGAGCGAAGGACGTGCCACCTACATGGAGCAGTCAAGCAGCAATCTATCAGAGGACCTAGTAGCCAAAAAAATACCGTCTCCATTGTTTGGGCATATTTGGATTCTTTGCAGAGGACATCAAGCAGAAAGAAATTAAGTGTAAATACTGCATAAAGACCGTGTCGGTGACCATTGGTATCACCACTAATATGTTCAAGCATTGCATAAAATAATCATTTGTTAATCGTAACTATATCGTATCTGTATCATCAACTAATTTTGATATTGAGATTAGGTAATATTGCTCAGCCCTAGTAAGGAATTAGAACTGAAATATTTTCTTCTCTTTTAAACTTGAGCTCTGTTCGCTGTTTGATTTTATTGTCGATGTCAAGAAACTTTTGAAAGGAACATTCTGCTCTGACTTTACTTTTTTTTATCTGACTGCAAATGTGCTAAACAAGTCCTCCTTTTTCTACTTTGCATTTCAACTGGTTTCTTATGTACCTGTAAAACTATTAAGACATGTTGTATGTTGTAAAATGATGAAATATTGTAATGCTTATTCAGTTAATTCAAATAAAGGAAATAAAAAAAAAAACCTCTTTGTGTTTTTTTTTTTTATTTAAAGCAAGAGGAACATGATGTCTGCAGGGGCTGATTATTTTCAATCCTGCAGGAGGCGCCCCTGAGCAGTCTTGTCACTCACACTGATTAAATCAATGTAAATTGTGTAATTAATATTTTCTGACTATCTGGTTTGATGAATGTAAATTAAGTCTAAGTACTTCAAAAATGACCTCCTGTTTGATGGCAAGTGATTCCTCACCATGGCAACAGCATTACATGCAGCTAATTGAACTTTGCAGCATTGATTTCCCAAATGCTGGAGAGGAGATTGAAGTTATATTGAGTTACATATTTTTATCATCCTACTTTTCATAGGCAAAGACATGTAAAAAAAGAAAAAACCTACTACTTAGTGCCACTAAGAGGCGCTACATTTTAGAGAAACATGTCAAAGGACAAAATGTTCAGACAGACAAAATAATCTGGTCAATAGTTAACTGAGTCATGGCACTATGAATTCTTATGTCAACTCTTGACTGATAAATCACATCACCAAGGAGACCCCTGTTGATGAATAAACAAAATCTGATTTGTCTCCATCTGATCTGTTTATCCAAGGTTTAATTCACTGTTAGAAACTTAAAGTCATTTGAACTCTGAATGTGAATAAAGTTAAGGAAACTTTGTCACTCTCAAGGGGAGATGTCAAAGTCTCTGGAGTTATGACGGCTACACCCTTTGAGTTAAAATAAAAGGCAGAGATAATAAAAAAAAAAAAAAAGGTAGATGAAAACCTTAGGAGTTTTTCGAGATATGGCCCCTAGAATGAGCCAAAAAATGTTTTTGCAGGCATTAGGTTGTGCGTTTGTCGATCAACAAAAGATTTTAATAATCTAAAACATCAGTAATCACTAATCATGGCACCAAGAAGAAGTGTTACAATTTTAGCAATGAATAAAAATCTAGATATAAATGGGTTAACAGAGTTGTTCATGTCCTTTTGAAGCCAGAGCTTCTACTGTAAACTCTGATATTTCTGGTCACCAGTAGGGGGGGCTTTCATATTAACAAAACGTAAAATAATCATATGACTACATAAATGGTAAATGGACTTGAGACTACTGGAAAGTTAAGCCACGTTTTGGTAAACTTTAGAAAGGACAGCAGCGGTTACTCACATGAGCCGTGTGATTTGTTCGTCATTGTTCGGTTGAATTTGGAAGCAGTCAGAATACTCGCTGTTTATAAAAGCTGTTGCTGCAGAGAATTGTGGGACAGAATAATCTCCTCTCCTTTTGTAAGGGATGGTCCGGTGTATCCTATGCTAAAGGAGATAATAATGGAAGCATTGAGCCACCTTTCCTATGCATTTAAACTATTTGAAAAGCTCTAATCATGAAATACTTCCAGTTTTTTTCACTCTGTTAGGAACCTTCCTAAGCAAAAAGGACTATTCGACCGCAGCCTTTGACCACTCAAAGCTGCTTCACACACTTAACCATTCACACTCTTTCACTCTCACATTCACTCACTGATGGTTCTGAGTCTCTATGTTAGTTATCCATCAGTATCACTAACACACTCTCGACATTCATGCCCATTTCCACGCCATTGACATTCAGTGGGAGTGACTTGGGTTCGTCTTGCTCAAGGGCACATCGCCATGTGTCGCCCGGGGCTGGGCTTGAACCTGCAACTTCCCGATCAC
This sequence comes from Scarus forsteni, assembly GCA_036419115.1. Lineage (NCBI taxonomy): Eukaryota > Metazoa > Chordata > Actinopteri > Labriformes > Labridae > Scarus > Scarus forsteni. Next base: position 670,714 of record JAZDUH010000061.1, on the reverse strand, counting down.
TGACCAAAAGCTCTACGCAACTGTGCCATGGACGCCCCATAAAGACCCTTACATAAAGAGACACAACCTCAAATTAAAGACTGTTGAATTGCAACTTCAGTACAATAAAAGCAATCTAGTGATTACAATTTTTTTGCTCAAAAATGAGACAATTGAGGGTTTGTTGTGGCTACGCCCTGAGTAAGGAAAAAGTTTTCCATAACTTCTCATCATCAGGGTCTCTTCTAGCAAAGATGGAGATGAGTGGATGAAGACCAACGATCCAGTTTGCTCAAGTATGACAAAAATGACCCATTTGGGGTATTAATTAAAAATGGCAGCTCTCCTGTAGGATTTAGAAAAATGATTTCTGATTTCTTTTTTAGGTCTCAAAAAGCCACATCTGGTCACCAGATTCTTCTTTCCACTTAAAACCTACTTCTCGTGTTTTTTTTCAATAAACATAGAAGGTCTTTATTGAGAAAATTCCTAACACTCCCTTCTGGAAACTACATAAACCCCCCAGATAACACAACTCTTTTTATCTGATGATTTTTATACACTTTGGAGCAGGTCCAAAAATATACAGATGGTAAAGTTGTGGTTGTCAAAAGTGAGGTTGTCAATGAAGAGTTTCCAAAGTGACTGAGATCAGCTCTGCCTCTGGACTATAAAGGCTGGGTCAGAAACTGGGGCTTTGTGTTGTTACAGATGGGGCCACCGACTCTTCATCATTTACAGGATTTTACAAGAAGTCACAAAACAGAAGGACTGCATGCTTCATTTCATTCTTTACAACAACTTACTTTTCCACTAGTAGAAGTACCAAAACTTTCTCTATTGTGGTACTTCAGCCATTATTGTGGCTCATCTTCACCAAAAGATCTTTACATTTAGCTGAGATTTCATCCCAATAAAGCCCTACCTTCCATGCCAGTTCTGTCTGTACAGAAGCATCCTATCTCCATCACTTTGGCTAATGGTAGTACGATTAGCATGAACCATATACAACCAAACTTTAAAATTCCTTTGAAGAACATTCTAAAGTTTAAAGACCTGAGAACATAAACTCTTGTTAGCACAGAGGCATAAACAGCATTGAGTGAGGAGTTATATATCTGTAAAATCAAAAATATTGATGACTTTCATCTCAAATAAACCCAAGACTGCAAAAAGAGTAATGGAAAATCACCCTGCTACAAAAGATGCAAGCTCAAGAGGTACATGTTGTCAGGTACATGTGGTCGTTTCTCAGTATTTTGACAGATTTAGGCCCAGTATGTTTCCTCTGTAGATCCTATTTCTATTCAGCCAATCAAATGCAGCGTGGTCGACAGAGAGAGCAGAAGCTGTCAGTTCTCCTTCAGTCAGTGAGCACAATGACATCTCCAACATTTGTCCTCATCCTCACATGTTTGGTCCTGGGGGAAATTGGTGAGTTTAGTTTCTGTTGTTGTTTTGAAGTCTGTATCTGTTCACTTGACCTCAATATCTTTCAATATTGAGTAATATATGAAGATAAAATGTTTCAACATAAACTTTTGTCTTTTATTTCAGCCCAGAGAGTTGATCTGAAATCACCCTCATCAGTTCATCATAAGAGACGACAAACTGGAGAGACTCTGACTTTAACATGTGATCATGGTGACTCCAAGAGGGTTTATTTGGTTCTTGGAGAGGAACTCAGCACAGAAACAAACAGCTGTGTCTACAACTTACCTCTGAGGAGCCTGAATGTTTCTCATGCTGAGACGTATTACTGCGCTGTTGTCTCATGTGGACACATTCTGTATGGTAATGGGACCAGGCTGGACTTTGGAGGTGAGTGTCTTCTTACCAACAATGTCCTCAATCATCAGAGGTGGACAAGGGGCATGAGGAGAAGAAACTTAAAATAACTTTGAGCGATAACTTTACTTTTAGTTTGGACAGCTACAGTACTTTAGTAAAAGTATAAATCCTGCTGGTCAAATATTATATATATCCAAAATGTCTCAGTAAAGTTTTTCATTGAGCAAAAGAACTGGAGTTCAAATAACTTACAGTAAAAACTTTCTTGGTTTGACACTTTTACTGACAAGGGTTTAAAGGTGCTTTGAAAAGCTGTGCAGGTAGATAAATACAAAAAACTGAGCACCAATGAAAGTGCTAGAACATAAATCATATACATTAGTGTTGTGTTACTCAAGACCGATCACATTCTGAAGGTCTTGGTCTTGTCTCGGACTCGAGAGCATTTTTACTCGGTCTTGTCTCGATCTTGGACTGGCCGGACTTGAGATTTTCCATCAAGATCAATCAAGACCAGCACTGATCACTGTTCTTCAAGTTCATTCGATGATGACTGCAACCTTTCCAGTGTTGTGACTGAGGGACACCCCCCCCCTTAACTGTTCAACCTTGTCATGGTTTTGAAAAAAGATTTTAATGGTCTTGGTCTTGTCCCGGTCTCGGCTTGTCTTGGTCTTGATCTCGACTCGGTCTCAACTCCCAAAAGTCCTGGTCTTGTTGCATTCTGGTCTCGGGCAAGTCTTGGTCTCAGATAGTGTGGTCTTGAGCACAACACTAATATACATGCTTAAAGGTCTGTTTTTTCTTTTTATTTTCTATTTTCCTGTAACTAAATTTTAGCATTTCTAATATATGTGTGTAATTTTATCCACTGGGTGCTCTATGTAAATTGAATTGAATTGAACTCAAAAAAATTCTAAAAACATAGAAATAAAACCAAGTAAAGCACAATGATAACCTCTTTTATTTGTCACAAAATTCCAGAAAATACAAGATCCCCTCTATATAAAAGAGATAAGGCTTGAGGATAACATTAAAATAAAATAAAATATAATAAAATGTAATTAAACAAGATGGATTATAGTGTTTGAGACAATTGGTGATAGGAATAGCCCTGACAATTTCATTCAAATCTGTTGAGAACTTTTTGAGGTATCTTACTGAGAAACAGACTGACAGACAGATAAATAACTCTGGCAAAAGCAAAACTTCTTTGTGGACATGCATGTAGAATGGATTGACACACAGATGTGGATCACCACTGAACTCTATTTAATTTCCCATTATGCGAGGAACATTCTTCCCTTAAAATGTAATCAAAACCTCTCTGTGACTGAGAGCTTTTATGAGCCAATATGTATCAAACTGACCTTATTTAAAAAATGTAATTATAAAAGTAATTTAAAAAAAACGAATTAAAAGGCCCACTTGGATTCGATGTCCCCCGCCTCCCCAGGAACATGGTAGAAGCTCTCTTGGAGGTGGAAGTTGAAGCTCCTTCTGACTGAAAACTTAACAAATGTTACCAGCACAAGTCATTTGGGTTTGCCAGGTCAGATCAAACCCTTCCAAGCCCTGCTTCAGCTCAAACAGTGAATCAACTTTAAACCTCAGTTTGAAGCACTGATAAGATTATTATTTGTGTCCATACTAATTTAAGCCTCACACTGTCACTGACCTCATGACCATGGATAACCTGTTGACTCTTCTCAAAGCACCACAGATAACTCCTTCACAAATTAAACATGAACACTGATGTAAAAGCTCAGATCTCCATTTCTTCTGTTTTACTTCACCAACAGGAAAACTGAGCTCTCTTATTCTGGTGTATTCTCTGAGTGGACTTTTGATATTTGAGACCATCCTGATCGTCTTCATGACCTTCTCATTGTCCAAGATGAACAAAAGAATCCTCCTCTTATCTCAAGGTATGATAATTAACACTGTCTGAATCTCTCTGTGGTCATTAAGGACTGATTTTTGATGAAAGAGATTTTTATGTTTCATGTTCAGAGGCTCCAGCAGCTCCTTCCACAAAAAGTGTGAGGTGATGCAAGATGGCTGCTGCTGCACGTTTATGAGAGACACTTTGAGACAGACATCCATTGCATGGAGTTTGCAAGCTGTTTGAGCTGTTCCCACTTTATTATTGTGAGTGTGGCTGCTTCTTGGGTTTTTTATTATAAAGATACATTTGCTAGTACTTTGTTGACTTGTTAGAGAATATTATGCCTTTATAATCCTGAGATCAGCCTGTAATTTTTTGTTGTTTATTTTACTGCAGGGCTTCTTCATCTCTGTCATTAAAACTTATATTGGCATTGAGGAGTGTATTTCTTCATGAAGAAGCCATGGTTGTCGTCGAATGCTCCATGCCTGACTGCGCTTTCAAGACTAATGACGTGTCAGAGGCTCTCACCATTGCTCTGTTGACAAATCATGGACTTGCCCATCAAAGTGCGCCAGTTGTCATGGCTCCAGCCCAGGCTCCAGCCCCTCAGGGCCCGAAACTGGACCGGCCGAGGATTGACGTTGGTGTGTCCATTGAGGAATGGAATGTATTCCTCCGTCGTTGGGAAGTTTTCCGCGCTGGCTCAGGTGTAGGTGCTGCCCAGGCCCCTTTCCAGCTCTTCCAGTGCGCTGGGCCTGAACTTGGTGACAGCCTGCTGAAAGCCAATCCCACCATCGCCTCGGGGACTCTGCCAGATCTCATCGCCGCCGTGCAGTCTCTAGCAGTTATTCCAGTCGCCACGTGTACCGCGCACCGAACTGCTTCAGCTGCGCCAGGAGCGCGATGAGACCTTCCGTGCCTTTTATGCCAAAGTGCGGGGGAGAGCAGAGACATGTGCCTATGTTGCAGCATGTGAGTGTGGCAAGGCAGTGGACTATACTGACCACATTATCCGTGACGTTCTGATTAATGGGATTTATGACTCGGACATACGCCGCGAGGTGCTGGGAACACCTGACATCCTGAAAAAAACAGCTAATGACGTAGTTGCACTTGTTGAGAACAAAGAGATGGCTCGCAATGCTCTCCCATCCTCAGCCCTGTCGGCTGTGTCGTCATTCCAGCGCTTGAAGAAAGGCCCACATGTGAACCCCGCCCCGACCCCAGGCCCAACCGACAAGACTAGAGTGGCCTCATGCCCGGAGTGCAAGGGCACCTTTAACATCTTCACAGAGGGGCCTCGTGGTTGGAATGCCAAGCCTCATCAGCTGTGTATTGTCTGTTATAGAGCCCACCGACGGAAGAGGCGACTACAGCCGTCTGCCAGCAGTCAGCAGGCTGCCATGGACTTAGACCCGATCTCCCAAAATGCATCTATTCAGTCTGATGCCCGCCCTAGCCGGCGTCTCAGGGGCCATGTTGACATACCTATCGTTCTTGAGCACCACATCTTCTCAAAGGGAGAATGGAGGCGCGCAAAGACAAGAGACCATCCTCGAGCACTGATCGCCATCTCAGTTGACAGGCCAGGCTCTGATGGCCAGGGCATGGCCAACGTGGCGAGAGTATCTGCTATTGCGGACGCTGGTGCACAGTCAGACCTCTGGTCTCTTAAGGAGTTCCTGGCCTGTGGTTTTTCGCGTGACGACCTGCGTCCCGTCCGCCTCAGCATGTCAGCTGCCAACCACTCCCCCATAGCTGTCGAGGGTGCCTTCTTCGCTAGGCTCTCCACTACCTCCGACAGTGGCGATGTAGCATCCTGCCGTTCCATGGTGTATGTGAGCAGCTCGGTCCAGGCCATGTATCTCTCCTACGATTCTTTGCTCAACCTTGGCCTCTTACCTGAGAACTTTCCATCGAGTGAAATCGGCAGGGGACCCGGGGATGGGTCTGGACCCAACATTTCACACTCACCTGGCCACCCTTTATCCATATCTGCTGTAAGATCCACTAGCGGCGGCTGCACTGACCAGAATTATCCTTATGGTCCCCAGTGTTCGTGTCCCCAGCGCACGGTTCCCCCAGCACGCCCTGTGACCCTACCATTCCCGTGCACACCAGAGAACAACAGCAGAATGAAGGATTGGCTGCTCCAGAGGTACGCCTCATCCACCTTCAACACTTGCCCACATCGAGCATTGCCGTGTATGGAAGGGCCTCCTATAGAAATACATGTGGATCCCACAGCCACGCCGAAAGCATGCCACACTGCGGCCACAGTGCCTCTACACTGGCAGCAGAGAGTCCATGATGACCTTCTGTGTGACGAGGCCCTTGGTGTCATTGAACGTGTGCCGTATGGCGAACCAGTAACGTGGTGTCATCGTATGGTGGTCACTCGGAAGCATGACGGTTCCCCACGTAGGACTGTAGACCTCTCACCTCTCAACAAGTTCTGCCGGCGGGAGACCTTCGCTTTTGAATCTCCATTCCACCTCACACGGCGGATCCCGAAAGGCACCTGGAAGACTGTTACAGATGCCTGGAACGGCTACCACAGTGTGCCCCTGCGTGAGTCCGATCGTCATCTGACCACCTTTATTACACCCTTCGGCCGCTGGCGCTACACAAGAGCGCTGCAAGGTTTCTTGTCATCTGGGGATGGCTATAACCGCCGTATTGATGCTGTTCTCTCCGACTTTGAGCGTAAGGAACATTGTGTGGATGATACTGTTCACTACGACACCGACTTGGAACGACACTGGTGGAGGACGATTGACTTCCTGACACGTGTTGGTCGCCCAGGCATTGTGCTGGGCCCAGATAAGTTCCAGTTTGCCAAGAGGGATGTTGATTTTGCTGGCTTCAGGGTGTCGGACGCTACCATTGAACCACTCCCTAAGTACCTGGATGCTATCCGGGATTTCCCTGCCCCAGAGTCTACGACAGATATCAGGAGCTGGTTTGGCCTCGTCAACCAGGTGTCAAACTATGCTCAGTTGCGCGACATGATGGCTCCATTCAAGCCGTTCCTCAGCCCGCGCTGTCAGTTTTCATGGTCACCAGAATTGGAGGAGGCCTTCCAGTTGTCCAAACGGGCTATCGTTGAGGCCATCTGTGAGGGCGTGGAGATCTATGACATGCGGAGGCGTACCTGTCTCCGTCCCGACTGGTCTTGGCGTGGTATCGGTTACTTTCTTCTCCAGCAGCATTGCGGCTGCACCTCAGGCGTGCCAGACTGTTGCCCAGGGGGATGGAGGATTACCCTCGCCGGTTCACGCTTCCTGTCCTCGGCGGAGCAGCGTTATGCAGCCATAGAGGGAGAGGCCCTGGCTGTGGCCTGGGGTCTGGAACAGACGCGTTACTTCACACAGGGATGCGATGACCTCGTTGTGGTTACTGACCATAAGCCTTTGGTGAAGATTTTTGGCGACCGCACACTGGATGAGATAACGAATTCTCGCCTGTTTAGACTCAAGCAGCGCACCCTCCCATGGCGCTTCGACATTGTGCACCTGCCGGGCAAGAGCAATCATGCTGCTGATGCAACCTCCAGGCATCCTTCCCCCTTCAGGCTCAGTGGACGGCCTCCCGCTGGGATTGCCGGGCATCTCCGATGACGTGGAGTCTGCACATATGGCCTCCATCCGCAACGATGCTGAGGAGCTCGGTGCCATCTCCTGGTCCCTCCTCGCACGTGAGACTGCAGCCGACGCATGCCTTGGCCGCCTTCTGCATTTGCTTGAGCACGAAGACAGAGTCGACGGGAACAACCCCGCCCTGGCCAGTCTGACGCAGGTCTGCGGCTCCGTTTACGCACAGGATGGGGTCCTGCTGTATTGTGACCGCGTTGTGGTCCCTCCGTCCCTTCGAGACAGGGTCCTCCGGAACCTCCACGCAGCTCACCAGGGGATTTCGGCAATGGAGCGATGCGCTCGTGCCATAGTCTACTGGCCTGGGATGTCGGAGGACATCCGGGCCACCAGGCACAGGTGTGCAGACTGTAACCGCAACGCGCTGTCACAGGCGGCCACACCCCCTATGCCGTCCTCTCCACCGTCCACCCCATTTGAGGCGGTGTTTGCTGACTTCTTCGACTATGGGGGCCGCCACTACCTAGTTGTTGGGGATCATCTGTCAGGTTGGGTGGAGGTCCTGTGTTCCACAGCGGGCACTGATATGGGAGGCTCAGCTGGCCTTGTTCGCCACCTTCGTTCGTTCTTTGGCACCTTTGGCGTCCCGGAAGAACTTTCAAGTGATGGTGGCCCTGAGTTCATGGCGGGCCAGACACAGAACTTCCTCCGCTTGTGGGACGTTGAGCATCGTGTGTCTTCCGTCGCTTTCCCACAGTCGAACGGGAGGGCAGAGGTCGCAGTGAAGACAGCAAAGCGCCTCCTGATGTCCAACACCAGCCCAACTGGTAGCCTCGACCACGACCGCTTTCTGCGTGCCATGATACAGTTGCGCAACACGCCTGACCCTGACTGCAACCTCTCGCCGGCACAGATTATCTATGGTCGCCCTCTTCATGGTTCGCTTTCCTTCATGAACAAGCTTGAGAAGTTCTCAGACTCTCGTGAACGCCCGCTCTGGCGCCAGGCGTGGGCGGCGAAGGAGGTTGCCCTTCGGACCCGGATGTCCCGGACCACTGAGTCTCTGAGGACTCACTCGAGGCCGCTCCGTCCGTTGGCACCTCGTGCAAGGGCGTTTCTCCAGAATCAGCAGGGCCCGAGCCCTAACAAATGGGACAGGTCGGGTGTAGTGGTGGAGTCGCTGGGTCATGACCAGTATCGAGTTAAGGTGGATGGATCGGGCCGCTTGACTTTACGCAACCGGCGGTTCCTCTGTGGATATACGCCGGCCACCCACTATGCCCCACACCGGCCTGTGGCACCGCTGCCACCAACTGTGACACCACTGCCACCACCTGTGGCCCACGAATGTCAGCCCCTGCCTGTCCACCTGGGCCCGGCAACGCATCATGATGTTGATTTGGGCTCCTCCATTCCGCTGCCGTCCGCTGGACCGCCTTCTAGCCTCAGATCCGGCTCCTCGCTTCTGCCGCCCTCTGATGAGGTGGCCTCCGACCTCGGTTCCCGGTGCGACTCCCTTCCCTCTGGCGCCATTCTGCCCATGTCGCCTGGGGTTGCAAAGTCACCGCCACCGCCACCACCCCAGTCTGCGCGGTCTTGCCGCACTAGGAGACCGCCTAAGCGCTACGAGCCTGAGACTGGCCATTGGGAGTTGGACTGAGTCCTTTGACCTATTCTAGCTCACGGACTGGGGGGGATGAAGGGTTTTCTGCCAGCCACCAGGGGGCAGCGTTATATTAAGTTCCTTGCCTTGCCATGCAGAGTTAGGTGAGAAAAAGTGTGAGGTGATGCAAGATGGCTGCTGCTGCACGTTTATGAGAGACACTTTGAGACAGACATCCATTGCATGGAGTTTGCAAGCTGTTTGAGCTGTTCCCACTTTATTATTGTGAGTGTGGCTGCTTCTTGGGTTTTTTATTATATTATGCAGCATAGTATTTGCTAGTTTACTTTGCTGACTCTTGTTAGAGAATATTATGCCTTTATAATCCTTTTGAGATCAGCCTGTAATTTTTGTTGTTTTACGTTTTACTGCAGGGCTTCTTCATCTCTGTCATTAAAACTCATATTGGCATTGAGGAGTGTATTTCTTCACTCTCCATCGTAAGTCCTGTACGGTCTCCTCCGTGAGGGCAAAGTCATATCCATGGTGTAAAGCTATGCTGTGTGGCATGCAGCAACGAATGCACAGACACTCCGGAGAGCTGCCTGTGAGGTTTTGGTGATGTGCACCTGTCACCAATTTAAAGCGGTGGAGGGTTAGCTTTGCCTGTGCAGAAAATACACCAGGTTGGAGCAGGCGAGCTTGCAGCGCCCCTTCCGCACAGTTTTTTGGCACAAAATTGTCACTGCGTTAGCCTGAATCTGTCAGTACCTCCACTTGGTGTGCCGTCACACCTGTCTTGTCGCACCAGGTCTACCAAATTGCCAAATAGGCTGTGCGCTGGAATAAATTTACACTGCGACGGACGTGCCAGGCTCCGCCACCCTGCACTGAACCACGAAATGAACACCCTAAGGCTTCAAACTTTATTTTTCTTTTCGGCCACTCTGTTCTCCAAAACTCTCCATGGCAACAGCTGGTATAACATGCCAAATCCTCATTGAAGGAGGACGGCTGACACCATTTTTGTGCCTCAATTTTGCACACAGTCAAAGTAGATCCCCTGTAACATGCTCACTAACGGAACGCACAAATTTTTAGTTTGCACATGCAATTTAGTACTCCTTATTTGGGATCTTTGTAGATCAGACCTTGTGTTTTTTTAACAGGTGAAAATCTACAAGTTTATGTGTAAATATCTCATTTTCATCTAAACAGTCTAAATATAGCTCTTTCTTTGTTCAATCAGTATACTGCAGAACTGCTTCGAGCTTCTTGTGATCTGTTGTTTATTTCCAGGTCAAATGCAACATTCTGCTACCAGAGAGGTGAGCAGTAGAGCTAATCAAGGTCACATGTGGTTGTTTCAGAGGTTTTTTTTTCCTTTTAGTTTAATCTCTGGGTAGCATTTGGCCACTGGTGAGAGAGAAGAGTATGAAGAAAAATTCAAAGTGAGCACCTCAGCATGTTTCCACTCTAGATTCTATTTCTATTCAGCCAATCAAACGCAGCGTGGTCTACGTTTTTTCTTATTTTAGTTTGATCTCTGGGTGGGATTTGGCCATTGGTGAGAGAAGAGCACAAAGAACAAACAGCCAGCCCCAAAGTGAGTGCTTCACTTTATTTCCACTGTAGATTCTGTTTCTTGACAGTTAATCAAACGCAGCCTGGTCTACAAAGAGAGCAGAAGCTGTCAGTTCTCCTTCAGTCAGTGAGCACAATGACATCTCCAACATTTGTCCTCGTCCTCACATTTGGTCCTGGGGGAAAATGGTGAGTTTAGTCTCTGTTGTTCACTTGTTATGCATTTGCCAATATTTCTGATGTTAAAATTGTCAACATAAAGCTTTCGTATTATATTTCAGCCCAGAGAGTTGATCTGAAATCACCCTCATCAGTTCCTCCTGAGACACAACAAACTGGAGAGACTCTGACTTTGGACTTTAGAGGTGAGTGACTTCTTACCAAGAATGACCTGACTGATCAGAGGTGGACAAGATGAACAACTACAATACTTCAGTAAAGGTATAAATCCTGTTGGTTGAATATTTGTATGAACTTGCTCAGTCAAGTTTTTACCAGTTTAAATAATCTACAGCAGTAACTTTATTGGTTCAGCATTTTTACCAGCAAATGTTTGAAAGTGCTTTAAAAAATTGTACATGTAGATAAATACCAGAAATTGAGCACAATAACCCAGACATAGAAGAAGCCTTCTGTAATATATTAAAAGTTAAAACTGACATTTAAGAAGTCAGAACAAACTAAACCAAAATTTAAACCAAAACATTTAGAAAAGCTAAAGCGGTAACGATTTCTAAATGTTTCATGAACATATTATAATGTTAATAACACTTACAATGCTGTTAACTTGTGTTAATTTATTAATATTATCGTTACGTACTACTAGATATAAAGAGTTACATATATACTTGTGTCACAATTTGCATATACCTATGTGCAATTGAATAAAATACAAACACTTTATTACAATAAAGATGAATACTTGTTTCATAATGCTTTGTATTTGCATTGCTTACTGTGGGTTCACAGTTCTAGATATACCCCCAAAAGACAATTTCAGAAAATGGGTCAATATCTTTTTTGAAAAAAATATTATTTTTTTAACAGCAACAAGCAGGTTAATAAAAACAATCCAACATTCCCTGAAAATCTCCTCGAAATCCGTTAAGAACTTTTTGAGTTGTCTTGCCAAGAGACAGACACGCCGGTGAAAATATAACTTCTCAGCAGATGTAAATTTCCTCAATCGACACACAGCCTTGGATCACCACTAAAATATATTCAGTTTACCATTTTGATTTGAAAAATATTATCTTAAAATTAAATAGAAATCTGTCTTAAACTATCAGAGTTAGTGGCCAAAATGAGGGGAACCGCTCTTATTTGCAAACTTTAGAAATACTTCTTCCTTGTAACACAACCAGCATTCCCAGATAATATCTTTCATATCTTTTGAGTACATTAGAGTTATCTTACACAGACAGAGAGAAAACTGACAAATGCTGGTAAAAATAATTTTTCCTTCGGGGAACCTGTGGGAGAAAATGGTCGGAAAATGTCTTTAGATATCACTATTAATCAATGGGTTTTACTTTACTCATACTCATATTTTTCTCTTCCTTTACGTCCCTCCACTGATGGAGTTTTGAATGTTGTTATATTGGTGATTGTAATAACTCGAGTGTCTTTTTAACTTTAGCTGGAAGTATTAGTTATGAATTATCAGACAAATACAGCGTATGTAACATTGTTGATATTAATCATATACTTTGCCTTATGTTGGACTTTATTTTAGTCAAGGAGAGTTTACCTGATGTGCTTTGCTTTAACTACACCTAAGTCTTCTATATTGTTTATATCATCCATAATAATTTTATTTACATTTTATCATGTTTATATATTCTCTTGGACATTTAGTCACATTTATTTAACACCACAAATTAATGTTTCTGAGAGGTCCTTCATGAATGTAAAAACGGGTAAAGAATGTATTTTACTTTTCAGGGTCTTACAGTAGTTAGAGATGAGCAGTATGCATGACAGGCTTTGTGTTATACTTTTAGTAGTTTTGTATATGTGTCTTAATATAACAATCTCACACACTATTAACAGATCATTTCCTATACCATAGAGCCTGAAGACATACAAAGACCTGAGCAAAATATTAAAACCAAAAAATTGCTAGAATATGCATTTTGCACATTTGGACCTTATTGAGGTTTTAAACAGAGCTACAATATGCAAAAACAAGATGGGAGAGTGTGGCAAAAAAACAGAAAATGACCATTTTGAGCAGATTTTAGCTTAAATAGCCTGTGGTCATAAACTTTTGATCAGGTGATAAACAGCCTATTTCATTTTTTTTTACTTTTTTTTAATTACAAGTTCCAAATGTTTTTTATCACACTCCCCTTGTTGCTTTTGTATTGTAGCTCTATTTAAAACCTCATTAAGGTCCAAATGTGCAAAATGCATATTCTAGCAATTTTTCAACTGGTCTTAAGATTTTGATCAGGTCTGTATCTAATGGAGCCCATGGTTAAAAGTTGTAAAAATTTAACTTGGACAAGTATTCAGATAAAGAACATTATGTACAGGACAACATCACAGAATACTGATTATTTTGTACCCAGAGAGGGACAGGAAAACATGACCATATTTGGAACTAAATAATAAATCACTTAGTCTGTTTATAAGAACAAAAAATCCAACAATGGAAGAAATCAGATTGAGATAATAATGACCTAAAATGATGAATATCTCAAACGTAATAACACTTTGATAATTAAATAAAAACAAAACTGTCGTGAACTTTTGATCAGTCGGGACAACCAGATCAGTTCTGTCAAAAATGCTCTTCATTTTAGTTGTTTAGCTAACCAGTGCTTGTTTTCTTGCACATTTGTAACAATTGAATTCTTGATAACACTGAACCTTATTGTTGAAGGGTGCTATACAAATGAAGGAGCCTTGAACATGATTATAATTATAAGTGTAATAGTTGAAGCTGAGGTCCACAGCAGTCTTTGAGCAGTCAACATTAAACCAGAGACACTGGAGCACAGACCTCTGTCAAAGTTTGTCGCAGGGAGGGCAGGAAAATGTGTGAGGTTTTGGTGAACTTGTGCACACTGTGTGTCAGCCAAATTACCACAGCACCAATTGTGCTTTTTGAAAAACAGACCAGTGGCAGGCTGCTGTGACAGCACACAAGCAGTGTGAAATTGTCACTGCACCAACCTGAATCTGCCAGCACCTTGGTCCGCCACATGAGTGAGATTTTCGCTGTGATTTGCCATTACACACTGTGCCGGAGGTGCCAGAAGTCCATCAGCTGCAACTCCCTTTATGTTATTTGGATGTCTGTGATGTTAAAGTGATACATTTAGATAATTTTTTGAAATACTGGTTAAAATGGATTATGACTATGGTAATCAACCATAATGTGCTTAAACAGAGCAAAAAATAGCTATCTACAGCAGGAGTGGGCACCAACCAATAATCTTGTGAACACACCTCAAATTGGATCTTAAGTCAGGTCATTGGCCTGAGCAGGCCTGCAAGCATGTAGGAAAGCTTGGTGAAAAAGCTGTCACTGAAGTTTTGTCTTTGATGGAAGTCCACTGTGAACTGACAACACCAACCAAGCTCCAGTGATCACTTTCAGACAGATGTACAAGAAATCTGATAAACTCTTTACAAGTTTGTTCGCTGTTGCAGAGAACTGCCATCCATGCTACTGCAGGTGGCAGTTCTGGACTTCTTTTGTGGTCCGTGATCCATCCTTTGGAGCTTTGATTCTGGCTAGAGACAGAGTTCAGTTTGGAGAGGCAGAGGAATGTTTTTATTATTATATCACCTGTGTTTCAGAGAATACTGATACAGGAGGTTGGGGCAGGAGAAAATACGGAAACACCTTGGTAGTTTTATGTCAAATTTGTCACTGCAGAATCTGTCAGAGCTACCTATACCTCAACATCAGCTGTGAGCTAACTAACTTACATGGTTTGGTGCCATGCACTGAGACATGACTTGGTGTAGTGTGAAACAACACACTGTGCTGGGGGTGCCAGAAGACTGCTCCACCCTGTGCTGCATGTGCCTAGGCGACCCTGTAGGAGATGCTACTTTAAATTAGGGCCCTTTATGTTATTTGGATGTCTGTGTATGTTAAGGCAGAATCAGTGACAGGACCCTCATCTGTCTCCCTCTGTCAGTGGCCTCATGAACACGTGTCCTCTCATGCTGGAAGCAGACATTTTAGCTGTTAATACACCAGCACTAATATTTCATGCATGTAGTCAGGATAACCTGTTGAACTTCTCAAAGCACCACAGGTAACTCCTTTATGAACTGAACATGAACACTGATGTAAAGCTCATGTCTGTGTTTTTTTTTTTTGTTTTACTTCACCAACAGACGAGATGAGCCCTCGAGATGCGTTGCTGCATTCTATGAGTGGACTTTTGATAGTTGAGACCATCCTGATCGTCTTCATGGCCTTCTCATTGTACAAGATGTACAAAAGAAACTTCCTCTTATCTCAAGGTATGATAACTAACACTGTCTGAATCTCTCTGTGGTCATTAAGGACTGATTTTTGACAAGAGACATTTTTATCTTTCATGTTCAGAGACACTAGAAGCTTCTTCCACAGCAAACCTGGAGGTAAGATCACCTCCTCTATTATTTTCTTTTCATTATTTAACTTTTCTGGAGGTCCACATCATGATAGACTCGTCCATATTTTTACAGGGTGATAGAGACACAGAGGACGTCTGTTATGCTACTGTGGACATCAAAAAGAAAAACAGCTCAAGAAGACAGAAAGATAAGACAAATGGTGATTGTGTGTACTCCAGTGTAAAACTGTAGATGCTCAAATGTTTTATTTGACTTTAGTTTGTAGGGGTGTTGTACCACTTTTTAACAGCATGAGCTTCATGACTTAAGTTTGTCATCTAATGTTTACTTTCCTTTAACAGTTTCAGCTATTGTAAATAAATGTTCAATTTTACACTGGATGTGTTTTAGTCACTGCATTTACAATTAGTCTTACAAAAACTAGAGTATTTGAAGTTATTTCATCCCAGATTTTAACTGTAAGTACCCCTTCTCAGGAATCAGAAGGTGGGATGTTATTTCATGCCTTGCCACAGCCATCAGATTGTCCAAATAATCTTTAAGCCATACTGTATTTTAAGTCTGAATTCCTCCCATGGTCATCTCCAATTTTATACTTTTCTTACAAATCAGAACCAACACAAGGACAATGAGCTGAGATTAGTGTTGGGCAGGAACATTATATCAATGGTGGGGGTGTTTATCAGCAGTAATCTGGTGTTACAAATGATGTGAAGGTCGATGATAAAAAAATATCAAACTACAGATGCAACCGCTTTAACTGTCCCCTTCCAACATAATGCCAGCCAAAATCCAGTTAGTTACCAACCTCCATGTCAGGGTTCGTACCCAAAACTAACAAAAACAAGGTGGAGGACCCAAGAGAAGATTAAACACGAAAATGCTTTATGTTAAAGAAACAAAAAAAGGATCAGAACTGAAAATCCAGTCAAAATATAAAACTAAACTGGAACAAAGAGACAATAAAGCAAAGTCTTGCAAAAAAGAAATCAACCAAATAACTGACACTACCTAAAAACTCTGGAGATCACACTGAGAACACTGGAGACTCTGAAGAAGGCTGAGGAACACGAGCACATGGTGAAACACGAAAGACGAACGACCCAACACTGAAGACAGGCAACACTGAGACTAAATACACAGGGGAAACATCAAGCACAGGTGAAACAATCACACAGGTGGAGGGAATCAGCATCATGGAGACACAGAAGGGAGGGAAGGAAAACGACACAAGGAACACAAGGATTTTCAAAATAAAGCAGGAAACATGAGGGACAAGACAAAACCGGTAACTTAACTAAAATGAAGAACAAAATCAAGAGAGCAAAAGGAAACATGATATCTAACCAAGGAACATTATAAAAGATGAAACTAAATAATTAAAAAAAAGTGAGTATCATGACACTCCAACCAACAAAAGGTCAAAACAAGACTTACTGTTTGATTTTTTTTTTAATTTTGTTTTTGTTTTTTTGCCCGTAGTTTCTATATTTAGTGGGACTTTTCATAATTACTAGTAATTAAAATTTCTATTCATATATTCTATAAAATATAAGCAGCAATGGTATCATGTGTATCACATCCTTGTGGGGATCTCTTTAAAGCCATGAGGATGGGCAGGTCGTAGCACTTTACTGTCACAGACCAGCGTAGACTCTGCCAAAGAAATAGGGGAACGTTTATGTTGCTTGATCTGTATACAAGCACATATTACAATGCTTGGGTGAAATATGTCATCATTTGTTCTTATTACATTTCATGACATTGGTGCATCTTGGGACAAATATATATCAAAGTCACATGTATCAGAGCATCAGCTCTCATTCTCTTTAAATCAGTGTGCACCACCAGGAGGCTGCTGTTTCAATATTAGCAAAAATAACACAGAAATCTATATGAAATATGGTAATGCTCAAATTTAAGTGCTTATTTCCACTGATCCAGAACATAAGGAATGATCCAAAAGGCCAGTCAGAAACTTCATATATAAATAAAACCTCTTCAACTATTTCGATGTCAAGTCAAAACCGACAAGATGACTGTGGTCTTTAATAAATCTGTTTTCTCATTTTCCCTGACCCACCACCTTATCGTGGTGGGTGGGTTTGCATGTCCCAGTGACCCCAGGAACTATGTTGTCTGGGGCTTTATGTCACTGGTAGGGTCTCACAAGGCAAACAGGTCCTGAGGGAGGGTCCAGACATAGCGTGGCTCAAAGACCATGATGAAAATGAAGACAGTTGGCTTCCAGTCTCATTTGACCTGAAGGGGGAGGATACCCCCCCCCCCCCCCCTCCCCCGGAGCCGGGCCTGGGGGTGGGGCTTGCCGGCGAACCCCTGGTGGCCAGGCCTTTGCCCACAGGGCTGACAGGGCTAAAGCTGATTTAGGCTGCGTTTACATGGCACTGAAAGCGGTCAAACCCGATAAGTTTTTGTTGCATTTTGGACTTGCGTTTAGATGAGAACGCGTTGCGTTTCCATCAAAAACGGAAACTCTTGAAAACGATCTCCAGAGTGGAAAGATTTGAATACACTCTCCATTCAGCTCCGTGTAAACCCGTATCAGAGCGTTTCAGGGTGAAACACTGACATCACCACATGCGCAGTACTCTTTCACATGAAGGCTGTGCATGCATACCAGAAACAACAACAGCTTCGGCCGTCTGCCGAGTAACATGTGAGCGTCTTACAATGCTCGGTTTGTTATCCAGACAAAACTATCCAGACTGATTTACTGTCCAGACTGATTTGTTGTCCAGAAAAGAAACTCCTGTGTCACTGTGCGTCTAGTGGAGCTTTAAGCAGAGTTTCAGGAGGGGACCATACCTCAACCACACCTCAACCACGCCTCTTCCCGTGTTCCTATAAATTCTAACCGTTCACTTCCCTCTTGTTTCGCACACTCGACGCATGGCACGGCGCCGGAAAAGACGCTTAAACTTCAGATGTCTATTTCAAGGTATTTCTCCATCATACTCATCAACAACTCGTGAATCGGCATCACTAAACTACTGAGCAGACCCACACCCGATGTTCAACCAGCCTTGAGGCACTCTTCAGCCGAAATGTGCCTCGCCGCTTCAGAGCCGAAACCACGCCGACCACCATCCGAGCCGAGCCGAAACCACGCCATCCACCATCTGCGCTGAGCCAAAACCACGCCGTCCACCATCCGAGCCGAGCCGAGCCGAAACCACGCCGTCCACCATCCGAGCCGAGCCGAAACCACGCCGTCCACCATCCGAGCCGACCAGACAGAGTGAGTCCGAAACAAAAGCCGCCATCAAAAAGTGAGTCCAGCACAGCAAGTTTCCTCTCTGGTCTTCATTCAGGCTCTCTTCATCAAACCAAATCCATCCGACTAATCCTCGTATGTCCATGAAGTTCTGAAGCCTGATGATGATGAAGTCCAATCAGCTCATCGTGGTTACTGGGATTCCCCCACCCCGTCCTCCCCCATCGCCACCGGACATGCTCTGGCTCCGGCCCCGCGTAGCCGCGTAGAGCCCCGCAGAGCCCAACACACCGATCATTACTCCCATCCTTCACATGCTCTCAGGCTATCCCCCAGTCTCACGACCAACAGAAACGCTGTTTTCTTGAACTGCTTAGAACAAAAACAAACTTTTCTTTCATTAGCCTTAGCCCAGTCAATAACGCGCTTCCGGATGACGTCATCACGCATCAACCGCGCGTCAATGATCCCTGTTAAAGGTAAAGTAAGTTGTCTAAGAAACTAAAGATGAAAAGCTGTAAACAATTACTAATTTAAATACAAAAATGTATGATGAGTAAATAAGCAAATAATACTAAATCAATAAAACGACTCATAAAGATGAAAATAAATAAATATACAAATATAAAATAAAATAAATAAATAATAATAATAAACATCAAGCTTCTTAAGCACAATTCGGGCCTCCACACAAACTCTGGACAGAAGCGATAGACATTTCAAAGTCTGCTTAATTGTCATATCTAATCATGTCTAACCTAATCATATCGCTCTCTATATATTGTATCATACATCATCAGATCTAATCCGATATCATTCAGCTATACCGTATCTCCGTTTCAATGTAACATGATGTCATATCTTCCATCTCATATAAAATGTCATCGCATCTAATCAACTCATATCGTATTGTATCATCATACCATAAAGTATTGCTTCATTCTCGTATAATATAAAATTATATATTGATTATTAATCAATACTAATCAGCATGTCACATTGTTTCATTGTATCACGAGGTTCTACATAATGCTAGATCATGTTGAATCAAATCTTACCGCTCTACATTTTATGTTATCATGCCTCATCGGTAAATTCAAACCATGTTACATTATATCCTTCCTCATAAATGGCATTGTTTCGTATCAATCAGCGTCATTCATTGTTTCATCATAACACATCGTTCTGTATAAAATTAAACATTATTGAATCAAATCATATTGCCCCACTTATATTTTATTATTATTTATCAAATTATTTAAATCGATTCGCATTTTTTATCCTTATTAAATGAAACAGCATCTTTTCAACCGTACTTCTTGGTTTCATCATACCGCATGGTTCTGTTTTACATTGATTGGCATCATATCTCTTCATTAATGACTTACTATATTATACATCTTACATTGTTTCTCCTTATTACACGTTGCTATATAACACTAAGGGGCCATTTACACAGGGCTGAATACAGTCAGATCTGAAAAGTTTTCATTGCGTTTTGGCCTTATGTTAACATGAAAACTCTTGCGGTTTGTCCGAAACAAAAATTTGGAATCTTTTGAAAACAGGCTCCAGAGTGGAGAGTTTTCAAAACGCTCCTCATGCAGCTTCATGTAAACCTGAATCAGAGCACTTCAGGTTGAAATGCTGTCGTTACCAAATGTGCCGTACTCTTTCACATGAAGGTTGCATGCGCTTAACAGGAACAATAACTTGTGCTCGGTTCGTTCTCCAGACAAAACTGTCCAGTCAGATTTGTTGTCCAAGCTGATTTGTTGTCCAGAGAAGAATCTCCAGCGTCCTCGTGTCCTTGTTGTTCGTGAACGTTTCCTTCATCATACTTGTATTGTGGCAGCGCTGCCTCTCATGTAAACCTACACTGCCATCTACTGAACTGACATGTTTACTGCAGCATTCTTCAGCGTCTCCATCTGAATGCGGAACGACTTGAATACACCAAAGGAAAAATGTTTGCATTTTTAAGTCAGAATGTCCCTGTTAAATCAAGGTGCATCATTTCTTTTATTTTATGGCATTCTTATGCAATTGTACTTACAACATTATTTCATCGTATCACACTTTCTGTGTAACACTAAATTACATCAATTCAGATTGCTCTGTTTTATTGTATGGTAACTCATCAAATCACATCAAATCATGGTGCATAAATGCTTGTATTAAATGGCATTGTATGTAACTCTGCATATTACATCATTTCATCGTATCACATGGCTCCATTTAACACCAAAGTTTATTGATTCCAGTATTCTATATAGTTAATCCTATAGAGGCTCATCAAATCACGTCAAATTGTCATGCATAATATCGTGTTGTACCTCACCTCGGCTTATACTTACCTGCGCCAAGGAGGCTATGTTTTCGGGAGAGTTTGTCTGTCTGTCTGTCTGTCTGTCTGTACATCCGTCTGTCCGTGAGCAAAATAACTCAAAAAATAATGGATGTATTTGGATGAAATTTTCAGGAAATGTTCAGCATGGGAAAAGTAAGAACTGATCCGATTTTGGTCTTGATCCGGATCAGCGTCTGGCCGCCATGGCAAAAAATGTGATTTCTGTGAATAACTACTGAACTAAAATAGATATCATTCTTAATCCAGTTGCTAATGGTATGTTTTCATGGTCAAGGAATCTAAATATTTCAATGAACTAAAGCTAGGAGTAATATTTATGGTCAAAATGACAATATGCCTGAGGACTGTGGCGCTGGCGGAGGTCTGCGCTCTCCGAGTGCTTTCTAGATGTTAAGTAAATCATGTCGCTTCACATAATATTCAATTATACCGCTTCATTCCACTTTCGTATCATATCCTGGCACCGAGATGTTAGTACCTTTGCTAGCCTCTTTCATCAACAACACAGGGTAATACGAGTATGAGTACCCGGCACTAGAGCGTCAGTGCCAGTGCTGGCTACAACAACAAATATAAAGGATCAACCAGCGGAAGATCCAGGATCAAGAACATCATCATCGGCCATCAAAGGTCATATGAGTTGGGGCACCTGGCACCAGGATGCCAGTGCCTTTGCCATCCACCATCATCACCCACACAGGGTAATGCAAGTACGAGCACTTGGCACCGGGTGGTTGGTGCCAGTGCTGGCTATATCAACAGATATAAAGGATCAACCATCTGAAGATCCAGGAACCAGAATGTCATCATCGGCCATCAAAGGTCATTTTAGTTGGGGCACCTGGCACTGGGATGACAGCGCCTTTGCCAGCCACCATCATCATCCATACAGGATAATACAAGTATGAGCATCTGGCACCAGAGCGTCAGTGCCAGAGCTGGCTACATCAACAAATATAAAGGATCAACCAGAGGAGGCTTCAGGAACCAGAACGTCATCATCGGCCATCAAAGGTGATATCAGTTGAGGCACCTGGCACCGGGATGCCAGCGCCTTTGCCATCCACCATCATCAACCACACAGGGTAATGCAAGTACGAGCACCTGGCACTGGGATGCCAGCACCTTTTCCAGCCACTTTTGTCAACTATTCAGCTCCTTTTTCCTTCCCTTAGATTTCGACAACAGTTCAAGTCATGCCGAGGTCCTCGTTGATCAGATAAGTTTCACCTTCCCCATGAATGATAAACACATGCACAGGTTTTTTCGTTTCTAAAACTCCTACTGTTTTTTCAGCATTTTTGGGGGTTCTAAAACAATCAGCATCTCGGTTTAGAAAACCAATTCGTCAGATGGTCACGCCGGTTTTCAAAAGTGCTATTGTCTTAGCTGAAATAATTCCTTAATTTTGGCACTTTACTGACATTTATCCAAATCAATCAATTTTGATTGTGTACAAATATTTTACTGCATTCTACAAGTCAGTTAACAAGGTTAATCAATTTTCACTGCAAGCCCTTGGCTGCCTCTCAGTCATTCATGTTGTTTTCATAACAACATCAGCCTCTAGAACTCTGTTAAAATTGTCATTCGGTTCAGGTTTACTTTATGCAGCATCAGGCTATTCTCCCACTCAGCCGCCTTCAATAACAAGTAATGTTGCATTCACACCACAAGCGACTCTGCAATCAAAATCGCATCGCCCACTGAAGTGAGGTCGCGTATCCATAAATATCTCATTGTGGTCACCGTTGCCGCCGTTGTTTCAGGACGCCACGACGCCGAGTATCACCGCTCAGTATCATATATCATATTATAGGATGTATAAGGGAACTTTTCCAACTGTATCCTTTTCACTCAATTACCAAACACAAAACACTGCAGCTGATGCCCTGCAGCAGCATCATCTGAGTTTTCTGTGGTCGGTTATGCGGAACTAATGTTCTCACCAACTAATGTTTCCCACACGGACACAAATTGTTCCTCTGTAGTCCAAATAAAAACTGTTTGTCACAGGTACCGTCACACGTGCTTTTACTGCTAATTGGCTGTTAACACACAGCCAAACACGACATCGCCTGAAAAGATCAACTTTTTCTTTTAACTTTGACATCGCACTACGTGTGAAGGGATTGTCTTGTACGCAGCAAAGGCATCGCAGGAGGGTTAGCCCCGCCTCATCGCAGTTGTAAGTTGACTTGCATAGAGAGTTACTGCGAGGTGGAACAAGTAGCGTCCGGTGTGTAAGAATACTTAAATTGAGCTCAGACTACGCGCTTGTTACAATCTCATCTATCCAATTCGGTTGCTCTCTTGTCATCTCGGTATCTTTTAAACTGGAAGCTTTTTGGGGGTTTGTTGTGCCCGGGAGCTATGACGAATTCCCCGAGAAGTTTCCCCAAACCGTCATACGCTTCACGTACCCACTATGTTGTTTGTTATCCACTGTATGCGACAAATAATTGTCAAATTCATCCTTTTGATGGTGTGGTTCTTACTCGTGAAGTGGAGCTTTAAGCAGAGTTTCAGGAGGGGACCACACCTCAACCACGCCTCTTCCCGTGTTCCTATAAATTCTAACCGTTCACTTCCCTCTTGTCTCGCACACTCGACGCACCCCTCCCTCCCTCCCCTTATCTAAAACTTCTTTCTTCCTTCATCAGGGCCTTAAAGAGGGGGTTTGTTGTGCCTGGGAGCTACGACGAATTCCCCGTGAAGTTTCCCCAAACCGTCATACGCTTCACGTACCCACTATGTTGTTTGTTATCCACTGTACGCAATAAATAATTGTCAGGATTCAGAGTTTAACATTTTTAGCCTTCAGCTCACATTCTTCTTCCTTACTCTTTATGTCAGCTCTCTGTAGGTCCCTCAGCAGTAGCTGCCTTGAAATCTGCCATGTACGCCGCCTCCACATCTTTGCTTATCTCAATAACTTTGGTGCCCGTCTAGTGTAAACTTCTTGAAGTTCTCTTGTAGCTCCTCCATAGACATCTCCATGTTGGTCCTTCTGATGCTATTAGCAAGATGAGAGCAATGTCTTTTAACTATGTTCTTCTCCTCTTTAGGATCATCAAGTGACTCAGTAATTTTAATCAATATTATGTATTTATTTTTATCATCCTAACTAAACAAATTCAAAACAAATTTCTAGAATGGCTCTACATCATTTTGCCTAAATACATAACAAAACCAGAGCTCTTTTTTTTATTTTTGTTTTTTATTTTTGTTTCCAGTGAGGAGATGTGATCTTCGGGTAGCCCTATTGAATGAAAAGTCCTTTTCCCATGTATCAAGTGCTTATTTATAGCGGCTTCTTCTGCTGACTGGTGCACTGCTTTTACTGTCTGAGATCATGGCACATGCTGCTATTAGTCTTGATTTCTTTCACCTGTTTGAGGCACATGCGCTCACCCTCATGGGCATGGAGCATTTCTGCCTCTGTCAAGTGAAGCAGGCACTCATTCAGGTATGGCACTAAAACAAAGTGTAAGATACTTATAACATTGTATTTTGTGGGACCCCTGTCTGTTATGGGCCCAAAGGATCCTTCAAAATTGACCTCCCCTTATGGCCAAAAAAGCAGCCTCCTGCTCTGCCTACAGAAACCCGGATGCCAGACATTAAAAGTTATAAACAAAACAGCAAAAACTTCAATGCAAATTCAGTGAGTATAAATGTCACTTCATGAGCACTGTTGACTTTTACCTCAGAAAAGTCAAGATTTCTAAAGAGCAAACAAAAAACATCCTGTTACCAGAAGGTGAGCAGCTACACAGCGTCACATGTGGTTGTTTCTTAGTTGTTGTTTTTTTCTTTTAGTGTGAACTCTGGGTTGGATTTGGTCATTGGTGACAGAGAAGAGCATGAAGAACAAACAGACAGCCCCAAAGTGAGCACCTCAGCATATTTCCTCTGTAGATTCTGTTTCCATTCAGCCAATCAAACGCACCGTGGTCTACAAAGAGAGCAGAAGCTGTCAGTTCTCCTTCAGTCAGTGAGCACAATGACATCTCCAACATTTGTCCTTGTCCTCACATGTTTGGTCCTGGGGGAAACT
The DNA here is from genome assembly GCA_036419115.1 of Scarus forsteni. Taxonomy (NCBI): domain Eukaryota; kingdom Metazoa; phylum Chordata; class Actinopteri; order Labriformes; family Labridae; genus Scarus; species Scarus forsteni. Next base: position 646,023 of record JAZDUH010000061.1, on the reverse strand, counting down.
GGTGAGTTGACTTTCTCTTGCTTTATGTCTAAGTCTACAAATGTTCTTTTTTCATTCAATATTTCTGATGTTAATATGTTTTAACATAAACTTTTGTCTTTTATTTCAGCCCTGAGAGCTGATCTGAAATCACCCTCATCAGTTCGTCATGAGAGACGACAAACTGGAGAGACTCTGACTTTAACATGTGATCATGCTGACTTCACGTGGATTTATTGGTTTCAGCAAACTCTTGGAGAGGAACTAAAGCTCATCACTGCTCTCAGAAATCTTGGAAATTCTGATGGTTTGTTTGGTGATTTCAAGAACAATTCACGCTTTGCAATGGATGCTCAAAAAGGTAAAAGCCTCCTCACGATCTCAGATTTACAGCCGTCAGATTCAGCCACTTATCACTGCATAAGCTGTTATGTAGCCATTGTACAAATTCTGGCAACAGTAACTCTCAGTGTAGAAGGTTCTGGTTTGACCGTCCCAGCTTTGGTCCATCAGTCTGAATCTGAAGCCGTCCAGCATGGAGGCTCTGTGACTCTGAGCTGTACAGTCCACACTGGGGGCTGTGATGGAGAACACAGTGTTTACTGGTTCAAGGACTCTGAAGAATCTCATCCAGGACTCATTTACACCCATGGAGGCAGGAACCATCAGTGTGAGAGGAGACACAGCACAGAAACAAACACCTGTGTCTACAACTTACCTCTGAGGAGCCTGAATGTTTCTCATGCTGGGACGTATTACTGCGCTGTTGTCTCATGTGGACACATTCTGTTTGGAAATGGGACCAGGCTGGACTTTGGAGGTGAGTGTCTTCTTACCAACAATGTCCTCAATCATCAGAGGTGGAGTTAGAATAAATTATTCCAGCTTAACTGTATTGATTTGGCACTTTAACTAGACAAAGGTTTAAAAGACTTTAAAAACATGTACATGCACATAAATATAAAGAACTAGGAACAATAACCCAAACACAGAGGAAGCACTCCAAAATTATAATCTGGTTTATTTGCCACAAAATCCCAAAAAATACAAAAGTCTCTCTGCATCAAATGAGAGACAAATCTCGAGGAAATAATAGAGAAATTCAACAAAAAAAGTATAAGCCATAACAAAATTATATAGATATATAGTCTGAGACTGTGTATGATAGAAGCTTTTACCCGGGTAAATAAAAGCAATAAAAAGACATCAAAAGTTAACGACTTAAATCAATAAACCTAAACCAATTAAAAAAGATAAATACTAACATTTTCTCCAAAGCCTCTCTTTAAAATGTTTTATTGGCGCATTATAAGCATGTTAATGACACTTGGTGATCCATCATTTGCACATATCTGTATGTGAAATATAAAAAAAAACATAATGCTATATCTTAATAAATATGAAAGAGCATTGCTTAATGCTTGACATTTCATTTGCTAACTACCATTGTTCAAAATTCTAGATATACTCCCAAAACTTTTTTCAGAAACTGATCAATATGTTTTTTTTTTTTTTACTGCAACACTCATTTTACTGTTCAACTTGTTTTTAGTCAGATTGATCTTTATTTTCAAATATTTTCTATCAGTCTAAATTTGATATTTGACTAAAAAAATATTTTGGGAATCTCATTGCAAGTGAATAATATTGGCAGACAAAATATAGTTTTGAATTTCACTGACGTATTGACATGTTAATCATATGAAAATCAATTTTAAAATTTTCCCCATTTTTTCAAAATGTATTTAAACCAATCTAGTGCCTACTTAAGTGACTTTTTATCTCATTACAATTAATTATTTTCGTCTAAACAATGTGTTATGTGTTTATTAAATTTATTGCAACAATGAAAGTCTCAATAAATTTCAGTCTGTTAGTGACCTGCATATATGTTTGATCAACACCTAATGCTTAACCGAGTTTCAGCTTTAGTGTTAAGAAGGACTGTGAACAGTTTTAAGTTCTTATAGTTTAAAGCATAACAACAGTTTAATACACATGTGTGTTTGTAACTCATTTCAAACTGTTATTTTAATGACTTATGATTGCAATTGCTTAAACCTATGACTGTACAGACTGTAAATATGAAGCAGAAAACTATACAGGCCTAAACATGCTTATAACATAGACACTTTTTAGACAGTGTTCCCAATAAGACAAGAAAAGAATAAAAGAGGAGCAGAGTCTAAAAAATAATGAAATAATTTCTCTAATTCTTAGCCGAGTTATTATCAAAACTGCCGAGACTCGCTATAATGACAAATTCCTTTAAAATTCCTGGATCTCCACCCAGATTCAGATCACCACCAAAATGTAGTCAACTGTCCCGTGTGTGATGACCAACATTCCCTGAACATTTCATCTAAATCTGACCCAACTTTTGTGTTATCTTGCTGAGAGACAGATAGACAGACAGATAAAGCTGGCAAAGCCATAACTTCCCAGCATATGTAGAAATTGTATGTTTCCATAGATGTTCCTTAGCGTAAAAAAATGAAGTAATATAAAACATGATATTTATTCAAATCAAACATTTTTTTGTAAACTCACCCAGCAGAAAAGAATGAAAGCTCATGTCTGTGTTTCTTCTGTTTTACTTCACCAACAGATGAGCTGAACTTGGTGTATTCTCTGAGTGGACTTTTGATATTTGAGACCATCCTGATCGTCTTCATGGCCTTCTCATTGTTCAAGATGTACAAAAGAATCCTCCTCTTATCTCAAGGTATGATAACTAACACTGTCTGAATCTGTCTGTGGTCATTAAGGACTGATTTTTGATTAAAGACATTTTTATGTTTCATGTTCAGAGGCTCGAGCAGCTCCTTCAACAACAAACCTGGAGGTAAGATCACCTCCTCTGATCATTTTCTTTACATCATTCAATTTTCCTCGAGGTCCACATCATAACAGACTTGTCCATGTTTTTCAGGGTGATAGAGACACAGAGGACGTCTGTTACGCTGCTCTGGACGTCAAAATGAAAAACACCTCAAGAAGACAGAAAAATAAGACCAATGATGATTGTGTGTACTCCAGTGTAAAACTGTAGATGTTTAAATGTTTTATTTGACTTTAGTTTGATGGGATATTGCACCGTTTTTTTTAGCATGTGCTTCATGAATCAAGGTTGTCATGAAATGTTTACTTTCCTTGAAGGTTTTGGCTTTTCTGAATAAATGTGTGATTTGAGACATGTATTTTATTTTGCCAAAGTGAACCCTTAGCTATACTCACTGATTTTGCCCTTAGTCCCCCCTCTCAGGAATCAGAAGGTTTGAAGTAATTTGAATTTGAAGCATGCCCCTGCCGTCAATTGGTCCAGATAATCTTCAAGCATTAGTGCAAATATGACTGTTTCATTGCTTTCAATCTAATGTAAAGACTGCAGGTGGTGCTGCCTATGGTGTCATACTAACAAAAGCAGATAAGAGGAAGTAAACCAGGAAGCCTCACATTCTTAATTTACACTTTTAAAGTCACAAACATGGAAATATTCAAAAACACAGTTTCACGGTCTTTTAGTCAGAAATCCACCAAGAGTGCAAGGCCAGGTGCAGGGCACAAAGGGGTTGGATTGTGTGCCTTGGTCATACATCGCTGTGTTTTGTAACATAAGTCAAACTATTCAAAATTTCAGCTCATTCAAAACTGATTTTGACTCAAGTGATGATCACCTGCCTTCAGTTGTAGATACAAGAGGATATTTTTATGAATGAGAAAAAAAGAGGATGAATTTTGCAAATGGAGTCACAGGTAGTAGGAGGGATGGAAAAAACTGTTGTGTAAACTGAGGAGCAGGGCAGATCTCGAGTTACCTGGTGGTTCAGATGTTTGATCTGTGAGCCCATGACCCCAGAGGTTCATTGCTGGCACTGACAATCTCAAGCAGGGACCTCCTAAAGTTAGCATTGCTAGCACTGCCTGCCTTCTGTGTTTTTTAAAGATCAAAATCCAAGAGTCCATGTGTAAGTCTGCCATTTTCATCTGAACAGCCTAAATGCAGCTTTATCTTTGAGACAGCAATCAAAATACAGCAGAATTGCTCTGGTATAAACAACCCCATTTGTGACCTGTAGTAATGCAGACTACGTGAAAGGTTTGGGCTAATGAAAAAATATAACATCGGGCCATATCCTATACCAGCTCTGGACAGTTTCTCAAATCAAAAATCTGCAGAGCACATTAAGAAAAAAAATATGAATATTAAATTATTTTTGTGTAACATGTATGCTACCCTTTCAAATCTAATTTAGGTTAATAAAGAAAGCAACATTGTCATTATCTGGGTTTGTTCTGAATATTATGCTAGACTCAAGGAGTGAAGAGGAAGACACCGAACACATCTCGAATTTTAGTGACACCATATATTGTTATATTGTAGATATTCTAGATAACACAATACTGTATATACACGTATACAATTGGATCAATCACATGTTGTGAGATAAGACCAGTACATTCATGATTCTAAATTGTCACAAAAACCAAGAGTTCACTTTCGCCTGGGAACAAAAAGAAAGAAATTATCAGGTGCAGGTCCAAACATAAGCGTATAACAGCTACAACGACCATCTGATTTGCATATAAGGACATTACATGTAAAGTGCATTCTATTTAAAGTGCTTTTGTTCTAAAAGAAATATACACATTCATAAGGTCATTTTATAATCATGACATTTATTTAATAGGACACATTCAGAGTTGCAATCATTTAAGACTTGACTGACCGCACAGTCTATCAAAGGTGAGCAGCTAGGCTAGGCTACGCTATTCAATAACTCAACAATTCTATGATTTACTGTAGTTTAGTTAAAGAATATAAGACGGTAAAATAGAGCGAGCGAGGCAACGCCTACCTGCAGCAAACATTTCCTCCGTGTGTTCCTCTCACTGCACCAGCATCACGCTGCAGCTGGCTGGCTCATATTATTTAGATTGAGAGAACGCTTGACAAGATGACGTAACTGACGCTCGACGTGATGACATGTGACGCAGTGAGTAGCATTATTTAGGAAAAGAAGATTAATTGACAATTTTCCGCCCAGATTACATTTGCCAAGGAGCTAATGTTTTCACCAGGGTCTGTCTGTTTTTGTGTTTGTCTGTTAGCAAGATTACACAAAAATTTTACCAGAGGTCTGGTTTGGTCCAAGAAAAAGACATTGCATTTTGGTGGTGATCTTAATATTTCTCTGGATGCAAAAAATCCCCAATTTTTTGAAAAATCACATTAGTTTAACATTAGGCTGTATTCAAAAAAAATCATATCTCTGACATCACTTCATGGTTTCACTTCAAAATATACACAATATATATATTTTATATACCTCAATCATCAGGGTAGATTTCATCTGGATCCCATCCAGATTGACGTCACAAAACAACATTGAAGTTTATATGATAAATCCCATTCATGTCTCCTCTGCTGCTGTGATGGTTTTGCACCCTTTCCATCAGGGGTGTAAAACTCATTTTAGCTCAGGGGCATGTAGGAAAATTTATCCTCAAGAGGGTCGGACTGGACTGCTAAAATCATAGCATAAAAACTTAAAAATAAGGACAACTTCAGGTTTTTGTTTTTGTTTTGTTTTTTTACTTTGATCCTAACTAGAACATTCACATTCTGAAAATGTACAAATCACAAATAATCCACTTTACAAAACACTTCAAGTTGGTTAAAATTCTGAGGAAAAAATTGGTGCAATTTCAAGAACACAATGCCTCAGTGATAGTAACTTAGACTTCATCTCAGTGCATACAAAGGGCTCTAATTTCGTAGACCAGACGCAGACGCACCCGCCCTGCGCAGGGAGTGACCAGCGCACATTGCAACTTTCCTGCAGTGGGGAGAGAGTTGCGCTGCAGGCACACCCACGCCTCCGTCCCTGCCCCTCCGCGCAAGTGCCAGAGAGGGAGGAGAAAGGCATGAGTGGGTTAAACACAGCCGAGTGCTGTCTTCACCAATCAAATGGTGAAGACGGCCCTAATTTAGTGGCGCAGTGCCAGGGGTGCAAGCCTGGCGCACCCCGCGCAGTGTTAATTTCGTCCGGCGCTCCACTGTGCGCTGCTAATTTTACAATTTGGTAGACCGATTGCGCAGAGATGGGTGTTACGGCACACCGGGGGGAGGTGTCAGCAAATTCATGTTGGTGCAGTGACAATTAAGTGCCAAAAAAAAATGTGCGGAAGGTGCGCTGAAAGCTCGCCAGCTCCAACCTGGTCTATTCTTGGCGCAAATGAAGCACACCTTCCGCAGCTGTAATTTGGTGTCATGCGCACATGTGTACACACGTCAACAAAGGCTCAGAGGCAGGTTTCCAGAGTGTCAGGAACATTTCAATGCAATAAACACTGTCTACCAGAATTCTGCCACTACTAGAACTATCATGGCAGTCATTTTGACTGCTCAGTGATTTTTTGAAAAAATTTGGATAATCAATAAAAATTTCAAATAATTATTTGATGAAAAGGGTTAAGAATGTACCAGGACACAAAATAAAAATTAAAATGAATAATATTTTTATTAATTTAATGGACACCAACATAACTTCTGAACTTACACATGCAAACTTGGACCGAATTCCTTCTCTCTTTTTCAAATACAATCAAATTCCTTCTGTCTTCAAAATAGGTTGATGTTATCTTAAGACACTGTGACTGTAACAGAGAACTGATTAACAATCATAAATGCTCTTGTGTTTGGCACAGTAGTTGCTGCTACAGTTTTAGGATGTTGCCCTGTCAGCAAAACGGTAAAGCCTTAAAAGTTTTATTTCATGGAATACTCCTCCTATTAGGTCATTTCCAATTCATGGCACACTTGATAGACCCAAAAGCTATATACTGTATATAAGAAACCAAACTATTATGTAAACTAGAAAAGCACGCAGAGAGCGCAGACCTCTGCCAACCAGCTCAGCTCAGTGGCTTTTCTGCTGATTGGACAGTCGAGTGTCCGCTCATATCTCTCCATGTGGAGAATGCTGCATTCCATTTACATTGGAAGGGGGGAGAGGGGATTGTAAATGATGTGATCTTCAAGTTATCACCATTTTAGTTACCAACTTGGAAAAAATGTGCCAATCTACAGGCTATTGTTAGCCATTGTGTTAGTAGAAGTCCTCCTGGCATTGCAAGGGAAGCCAGGAAATGTAGTGTGGCATAGCCTTGAAAAACATTCATGTCAGTTTGCAAATAAAGTACAATTTCCATAATGATGTAAATGAATGGGATTTGCCATTATAAACTTCAGTGTTCTGTGTCATCAACCTGGATCTGATCAGCACCTGGTACATTTTTTAATGTAAATCTATTTAGTAGTTGCATAATCTTGCTAACAAACAAACAGACAGACCCCGGCGAAAACATTACTTCATTGGTTGAGGTCATTATTTCAAAGGCCACGTGTAGCATCTTTGCAGGCCACCAGTGGGTCCTGGACCACAGGTTGTTAACCAATGGTCTATATATAGACTAAGAAACTCTCAACACATAAAACTAATACAAGCTTACATAACAGGATGAGAATAAGGATTCCTACTGTAGACTTCATACCTTGAAAATCTGCATATGAGATGTCAGTAAATATATAATTTGATGTTTCCAGTCATCTTTTTTTTTTCTGAGTCACTCCCTGAGCTAGATGAACCTTCTTCCAAGCACCAAGAGACATTACTCTCTGAACCTGCTCTGGTTCTTCCTTGTCAAGGCTGTGAAGCAAGAGTAAAGCCTCTGTATTTGTAATTGGCCTTATCACTTTTGCCTTTCTTGTAAGCTAGATTTTAGCATTACTATAAATTCTGCAGAAGGAAAACCACCCAGTAGCTTCAATGAGTATAAAAAACAAACAAACAATAGAGCAGAAGAAAGAGCTGCTAAATGTAACAAGTGAAAAATCGTACCCCTTGTAAATTGCATGCAGTCAATTTGACTGCCAGTGGTAGTTCGAGGTAGTAATGCTCACAATCCTTGTGTGTTTTTGAATTTTAATGATGGAACAATTTCAGAAGAAAATACACCCACATTTAGGAAAAGTCAGGGTCCTATGGGTATGTAGATATAAATCAAAGTTATGACATTGCAAATTTTGAAAGCAGTCAAAATGACTGCCTTGGTAGTTCTAGTGTCAACAATCACAGCAATCACTATTTAATGTAACCCTCTGAACCAGCATATACATTTGGATCTGTATTAATTGTCCTGTCACATTTGATGTCAGATTAAAGCTGTTTGTCATAATGGAAACTTAACCTGAAGGCAGCTGGAAGTTTGATGAACATCTTACAAGTCAACAATTAACAGCCTTAACATCTGATACTGAGTATATATCTGGCTTCTCTCATCTCATGAAATTCAATAATAATAAATAATCCAGCCCGCGGGCCGTATGTCTGACACCCCTGCTTTACATCATTATGGGACTTGGGTACTGTACCGCATCGTCTTCTCCTTATCCGTGGTCGGGTCGCGGGGGCAGCAGCCTATGCAGGGTAGCCCAGACTTCCCTCTCACCGGCCACCTCGTCCAGCTCTTCCCGGGGGATCCCGAGGCATTCCCAGGCCAGATGGGGGACATAGTCTCTCCAGCATGTCCTGGGTCTTCCCTGAGGTCACCTACCAGTGGGAGGTGCCCGGAACACTTCACCAGGGAGGTGTCCAGGAGGCATCCGGACCAAATGCCCGAGCCACCTCAACTGGCTCCTCTCAACGTGAAGCAGCAGCGGCTCTACTCTGAGCTCCTCCCGAATGACCAAACTTCTCACCCAATCTCTAAGGGAGAGCCCAGCCACCCTGCAAAGGAAACTCATTTCGGCCGCTTGTACTCTCGATCTCGTTTCCTCAGTCACAACCCACAACTCGTGACCGTAGTTGAGGATAGGGGTGAAGATCGACCGGTAAATCGAGCGCTTCGCCTTTCGGCTCAGCTCCCTTTTTACCACGACAGACCGGTGCAGAGCCCGCATCACTGCTGACGCCTATCGATCTCCCGATCCACGCTTCCTCCGCTTGTGAACAAGATCCTAGGATACTTGAACTCCTCGACTTAGGGCAGGACCTCATCCCCGACCCGGAGAGAGCACTCCATCCTCTCCCGGGTGAGGACCATGGACTCGGATTTGGAGGTGCTGATTCTCATCCCAGCCGCTTCACACTCAGCTGCGAACCGATCCAATGAGAGCTGAAGGTCACGGTCCGATGAAGCCAACAGGACCACATCATCTGCAAAAAGCAGAGACCCGATCCTGAGGTCACAAAACCAGAACCCCTCAACGCCCTGGCTGTGCCTAGAAATTCTGTCCATAAAAGTAATGAACAGAATCGGTGACAAAGGGCAGCCCTGGCGGAGTCCAACCCCCACCGGAAACGGCTCAGATGTACTGCCGGCAATGCGAACCAGACTCTGACACCGGTCATACAGGGAACCCTCTACCCCATACTCCCGGAGCACCCCCCACAGGACCCCACGAGGGACACACTCGAATGCCTTCTCCAGGTCCACAAAACACATGTGGACTGGTTGGGCAAACTCTCATGCGCCCTCGAGCACCCTATGGAGGGTATAGAGCTGGTCCACAGTTCCACAACCAGGACGAAAACCACATTGCTCCTCCTGGATCTGAGGTTCGACAATCCGACGGACCCTGAATACTGAAGTCAACATTTTTCAAGACTATGTCACTATATTTTGCAGCTTCCCTTGCAACGCCAGGTGAGGAGTTCTCCACATGGATAGACATGAGAGACGACTCAGCCCTCCAATCAGAGCACATGGTGATCCAGAATTGTAACTTCTACAGGGGTTGTGGAAAAGCCACTGCTATAATTGAGCTGTTTGGCGAAATCTGCACTCCCTGAAAGCTCTTTCTTCTTTAGTTGATCACTTATATTGAGTAGAGCCAAGTCATTTTGTTTAAAGGCATATATTTCTATCAACCTCGGGTGTTTTGACCCAAAATGGCACAAATTGTTTTCATTTATCTTAAAATCAGCCCTTGTGAATATCTTATATTTTAACCTTGTAAAATATTCTAAACAGTTGAAAATAATTTTATGTTATTCTTTTATAACCTGTTTTTTAAAAGACACAAATATGTCTTAATGCTATCTGCATTAACAAAATGCATTCATGGAACTAAAGTCTTGTTATTTTAAAAAGAAAGTATTTAAAAGGATGTTACACATACTAAATGTTGTTTTTGCACCTTCAGCAGAAAGTAAGTTAATCTGCTGTACATGTGTAATCTTTGTATTTTTGGGGCCTCTCACTGTCATGGGCCCAACATTTGACAAACAACTTTTGGCTTCACAAAGTTCAGTGTTAACGCGGCCTGTGAAGCAGCAGCATCCTGATCTGCCTCCAGGTACCAGGATGCTCGGCTTTCAAAGTTCATAAAAAATAAAGAGGATTATGTAATGATAATTTAAAGAGTTTGACTGTCACTTCATAAACACTGTTGACTTCATATCCTGGAAAGTGAAGGTTTCTAAAGAGCAAATGAAAAACATCCTGTGACCAGAGATGAGCAGTAGAGCTACCACGTCACTTGTGGTTTTTTCAGAGTTTTTTTTTTCTTCTTTTAGTTTGATCTCTGGGTGGGATTTTGTTGTTGGTGAGAAAAGAGCATGAAGAACAAACAGACAGCCCCAAAGTGAGCACCTCAGCATGTTTCCTCTGTAGATTCTGTTTCCATTCAGCCAATCAAACACAGCCTGGTCTACAAAGAGAGCAGAAGCTGTCAGTTCTCCTTCAGTCAGTGAGCACAATGACATCTCCAACATTTGTCCTCGTCCTCACATGTTTGGTCCTGGGGGAAATTGGTGAGTTGATTTTTTTGTTACTTAGTTTCTAAGTCTGTTCATTTCTCAATCAATTTATTACAATATTTCTGATCTTATAATGTTCCAAACTATAAAAATTTTGTCTTTTATTTCAGCCCAGAGAGTTGATCTGAAATCACCCTCATCAGTTCATCATGAGAGACGACAAACTGGAGAGACTCTGACTTTAACATGTGATCATGGTGGCTTCACATTGATTTATTGGGTTAAGCAAACTCTTGGAGAGGAACTAAAGCTTGTCTCTTTCAGAAATGACAATACTTTTGATACTTTGTTTGGTGATTTCAAGAATGATTCACGCTTTGCACTAGGTGCTCAAAATGGAAAAAGTCACCTCATAATCTCAAATTTACAGCTGTCAGATTCAGCCACTTATCACTGCATAAGCTGTGAAGGATCCATGTTACAAATTCTGGAAACAGTATCTCTCAGTGTAGAAGGTTCTGGTCTGACCGTCCCAGCTTTGGTCCATCAGTCTGAATCTGAAGCCGTCCAGCATGGAGGCTCTGTGACTCTGAGGTGTACAGTCCACACTGGGGGCTGTGATGGAGAACACAGTGTTTACTGGTTCAAGGACTCTGAAGAATCTCATCCAGGACTCATTTACACCCATGGAGGCAGGAACCATCAGTGTGAGAGGAGACACAGCACAGAAACAAAGACCTGTGTCTACAACTTACCTCTGAGGAGCCTGAATGTTTCTCATGCTGGGACGTATTACTGCGCTGTTGTCTCATGTGGACACATTCTGTTTGGAAATGGGACCAGGCTGGACTTTGGAGGTGAGTGTCTTCTTACCAACAATGTCCTCAATCATCAGAGGTGGATAACTTCAGTATTTAAGTAAAATTATTCAGACAAGTTTTACTTGAGAAAAGAACTGGAGTTAGAATGAATAATTCCAATTTAACTGTATTGATTTGGCACTTTAACCAGGCAAGGTTTAAAAGAGTTTATCAACATGTACATGCACATAAATAAAAATAAAAAAACTAGGCACAATAACCCAAACACAGAGGAAGCGCTCCAAAACCATATGAAAAACATAAAAAAATCATCTGGTTTATTTGCCACAAAATCCCAGAAAATGAAAAAAACTATCTGCGTCAAATCAGACAAATCTTGAAAAAATAATTCAGAAATTCAACAAAAAAAGATAAACCAAACAAAATATATATAATAGCTTGAGACTGTGGATGATAACAGCTTCTGAGGTTAAAAACATTAATAGTAAGACAAAAGTTAAAAACTTGAACTAATAAATCTAAACCAATTAGAAAAGATGAAAAAGGAAAACTTTTATAAAGCCTCTTTTTAAAATGCTTTATTGACACATTATAAGAATGTCAATAACACTTAAAATTATGTAAACTGGTGTTAATTTGTTATTTTTATCATTTTCTACTATTGGATTTAATGAGTTACAAACACACCTATAGTGATTCATCATGTGCAAATACCTATGTGAAATTAAAAAAAAAAAAAAAAATATATATATATATATATATATATATATATATATATATATATATATATATATATATATATATATATATATATATATATATATATAATGCTATATCACATTAAATATGAAAGAGCATTGCTTAATGCTTGACTTTTGATTTGCTAACTACCATTGTTCAAAACTCTAGATATACTCCCAAAACGTTTTTCAGAAACTGATCAATATGTTTTCTTTTTTTTTTTTTACTGCAACACTCATTTTACCTACAACTTGTTTTTTAGTCAGATTGATCTCTATTTTCAAATTTCTTCTAACAGTCTAAATTTGATAGTTGAATTTCAAAAAATTCTTTGGGAATCTCATTACAAGTGAATAATATTGGCAGACAATATATATTGTTTTGAATTGCAGCAATTATTTGACATGTTAATCATATGAAAATTTAATGCAACATTGTTCCCTATTTTTCCAAAATGTATTTAAACCCATCTAGTGCCTGCTTAAGTGACTTGTTATCTCATTACAATGGATTATTTTAGTCTTCACAATGTGTAATGAGTTTATTAAATTTATTGCAACACGAAAGTCTCAATAAATTTCAGTCTGTGAATGACCTGCATATATGTTTGATCAACACCTAATGCTTAACCGAGTTTCAGCTTCAGTGTTAAGAAGGACTGTGAACAGTTTTAAGTTCTTATAGTTTAAAGCATAACTACAGTTTAATACACGTGTTTATAACTCATTTCAAACTATGATATTTTAATGACTTATGATTGCAGTTGCTTAAACCTATGACTATACAGCCTTGAAATATGAAGCAGAAAACCATATAAACATGCTTATAACGTATTATGAAGAGAAACTTTTTAGACAGTGTCAACAATAAGCAAAGAGAAGAATAAAAGAGGATCAGAGTCTAAAAACTAAAGAACTCATTTCTATAATTCTTAGCCAAGTTATTATCAAAACTACTGAGACTCACTATGATGACAAATTCCATTAAAATTCCTGGATCTCCACCCAGATTCAGATCACCACCAAAAAAAAAAAAAAAAACTACTTTACAGTTTATGTAGAAATTTCTTGATTGACATGCAAATTTGAATCACCATTAAAATCTATCAAGTTTTCTATTGCACCATGCACATTATTCTCTTACAGTGCAATCATAATCTGTCTATAACTTGTCAGAAGCATTGGCCAAAATGTGACTAACTGTTCAAACTGGCAAAAAAACCCCTTAATTTTTAGTGCTGTCAGAGGATTAAAGAAAATAATCTAATTAATTACCGGATTTATAATTAATTAATCTAATTGATCCCATTTTAATCTCATATCTGCTTAAAGTACCCAAATACAGAATTTTAATTCTAGAATATTATAAAATTGTAGTGCATGACTAATCAAATGAATACACTAAGAAGTGAAGATTTGTAAATCCACATTTTTATTGGTGGCAGAATAAAAACCAAAGTCAGGGCATCTTGTACAGAAAATTCTAAGCTTAATCAGGCAACTCAAATTACACTTTAAGTGTGTTTCATAAATCAAATTCAAAATAAGAAAAAGGTCGAGGACATCCAGCAAACCAATTAGGCCTGATGCATTATTAGATAATTCAGTAAATATAGATAAATGAATTCAAAAATAAAATAAGTCTAAGTCTTGAATATGCCATTCCTGTTGTCACCTGGGCTTTGTTTGGTTTGACTAGAGACGCATGTGTGAAGTGACGTGCCACTGCCATGTACGGGTCCTTCAGCTGGACAATATTAAAATGTTTGTGTGCTATGATTAATTTCGCGATTAATTTTTATAACGCATTAATTTGTGGTGTAATTAATTAATCTAATTAATGCACTACTGTGACAGCCTTAATGTTTTTTTTTTCTTCTTTATTAAATCCAGGAACAGCATCCAGAATCTGATCACCACAAAAATCTTAACACTTCTCTAACTAACGTGATTAACACTCCCAGATAACTTCAGCGAGATCTTTTTAGTACGTTCAAGTGATCTGTCAGACAGAGAAATGGACAAATGACAGCAAACATAAAATTTCCTTCACAGTATTTCCATTAGATGTTCCTTAGAGTAAATGATGAAATCATATAAAACAATAGGATATTGATTAAAATAAAATAAAGTCTTTGTAAACTCACCCAGCATAAAAGAATAAAAGCTCATGTCTCTGTTTCTTCTGTTTTACTTCACCAACAGACAAGCTGAACTTGGTGTATTCTCTGAGTGGACTTTTGATATTTGAGACCATCCTGATCGTCTTCATGGCCTTCTCATTGTACAAGATGTACAAAAGAATCCTCCTCTTATCTCAAAGTATGATAACTAACACTGTCTGAATCTCTCTGTGGTCATTAAGGACTGATTTTTGATTAAACACATTTTTATGTTTCATGTTCAGAGGCTCGAGCAGCTCCTTCTACAACAAACCTGGAGGTAAGATCACCTCCTCTGATCATTTTCTTTACATCATTCAACTTTCCTCGAGGTCCACATCATGACAGACTTGTCCATATTTTTTCAGGGTGATAGAGACGCAGAGGACATCTGTTACACTGCTCTGGACGTCAAAATGGAAAACACCTCAAGAAGACAGAAAAGACTGACTAATGATGATTGTCTGTACTCCAGTGTAAAACTGTAGATGTTTAAATGTTTAATTTGACTTTAGTTTGATGGGATGTTGCACCGTTCTTTTATAACAGCGTGAGCTTCATGAATAAAGGTTGTCATCAAATGTTTACTTTTCTCAAAGGTTTTGGCTTTTCTGAATAAAGTTGCGATTTAACCAGAACATGTATTTTATTTTGCCAAAGTGAACCCTTAGCTGTGCTCATTGATTTTGCCTTGGGTACCCCCACTCAGGAATCAGAAGGTTTGATGTAATATGAAGCTTGTTCCTGCCGTCAATTGGTCCAGATCATCTGTAAGCATTACTGCCAAGATGACTGTTTCACTACTTCCAGATAGCGTGGGGCGTCTCAGGTCTCAAATCTAAAGTAAAGACTGCAGGTGGTGCTGCCTATGGTGTCATACTAACAAAAACAGATAAGAGGAAGTACACCAGAAAGCCTCACATCCTTATTTTACACTTTTAAAGACACAAACATGGAAACATTAAAAAAAAACAGTTTTACTGTCTTTTTAGCCAGAAAGCCACCAAGAGTCATTTCTAGAAAATGTAAGTGGTTTCATCTGTATTTCGGCATGTATTAGGCTACATGACACCGAGGCAGTTGAGACCCAGAAGCAAGACAGATTTTGCAGTTTTCAATAACCAGCTGTATTGAACAGACACAGGAACAGTTGAGTCGAGCGGGGATCAAACCCACCATCCTTGGAACACGAGGCAGTGACGGAGTCCACTCAGCCACACAGGAGCCACATGCTCAAACTGCCAAACAGAGTCTATAAGGTGAAGCAGGTTAGGACTCACTTTATCTTTCAGAACAGGAAATGGTTCAGATTCCCAGAGATCAGGCTGGCACCACTGATTCAGGCTCACAGACGGGTACTCGGCGTCAGGCCGAAAGGTCAAATACCGGAGAACAGATGGCCTCCTCAGATCAGGATTCACAAACAGGTACTCGGCGTCAGGAACAGAAGGCGAGGTCGGCAACCGGGGATCAGGCAGCTAGGTAGGTGCAGGACAGAAACGGGTCGGTACCTTGTAGTCTAGCAGAGGATCAGGCGATAAAGGCGGAAACAGGAACAGAACAGGTCGGCAACGAGTGGTCAGTCCGGATAGCAGGTCTGGTGTTCTTTGCATGAGAGCTAAGACGATCTGAAGACGATCTGACGCCGAGTGAGTGTGGAGCTGGGGTTTAAAGCTATGGTCTACGATTTGGAAGCTTTGTACATCTTAATAACACCGTTTATAAGGCTGTTATGGTCCTATGGTCCTATCTACACAGTATAAAGACCAAAAAGAATGAAAAAAATCCATTCAGTATATCTGCTGAAAAGCTGCATACTAGCTGACCAATCAAACCTAAGAACCTGCGACTATTAATTGGTCCGTGAGTTGGTCCGTGAGTCCATCCAATCCCCTGTCTCTCTCACTACGCAGCGTCATGCGTAGTGCGTCATGGTCCCTGCCTCTCCCTCTACCTCCGGTGAGCAGCTAGCAGCGTTAGCTACTGAACTATCATGGAGCCGGAAAAGCCTAGCGCCGAGACCGAAGCCGCCTCCCTCTCCCGCGGGGCCCAACGGAGCTCTGCCCACGGGTTGAGGCCTGTTAGCGGGCTAACGGCTAACGGCTAACGGCTAACGAATAGCCTCAGCCGGCCGTCAGACCTTCAGCATCGACCGTTTCGCCCCTGGTTGATCAGGTAATGGCTTTGTTTACTACAGTGGGAGATGTCTGCTGAATAACTCTGGTTAGTTTGTGCCTGCACGGGCTAATAACTTGTAGGGGAGCGGGTTAGCCTGTTAGCCGCTAATCGTTTGCACTGTAAGCTGAGCTGGGGAGGACAGGCTGAGAAAGATAAATCCTCCCCCACACTCGGCTCCGCTCTGGCGGCGCCAGACCCGCATTGCCGCCGGTCCAATTGAAATGGCTACTGCTGTGTGTTACAAGGGGATGTCTGTCGTGTTTGATACTTTCAGTTGAGCTGAGCTGTTTTTGATTGAGTTTGCTGCTGATATATTGTGCTAGTCGCTCGTAGCTCAGTCCGAGGGGGCTTTATGAGGCGAGCACGAGCTGGGGGCGGGATCTTGGAACACGGGAGGGGAGAGAGGGAGGGGGGGGCAGGCTGCGGTTTCAAATCGTAGACCACAGCTTTAAATAGGTGGCTTGATTGCAGCAGATGAGATGCTGGTGTGAGCAGGAGCGCAGGTGACAGGAGTTGAGCTGATTAGGCTGAGACTGAGGTTGTGACACTACAAGGCTTAGAGCAGGGAAGTGCGTCATCTGTCTTAACTACTAAATTTCATTTATGATATTGTTTTAATATAAAACACACTTGATCAGTGAGCATGGTGTCCAACACAATGATATAATTTATTTATCTGTCCCTGTAACAGTCCTGGGAGAGGGACGTCTGGGCTTCTCTGCTCAGGCTGCTGCCTCTGTGACCTAACCACGGATAAGTGGAAGATGATGGTACGGTACATCCACAACATTACATATTATCGACAAGATGGCTGAAAAACTTCATACATAAAAGGAAACCTCTTTAGCTGTTTAAATCTCAAGTCAAAACTTAAAAGATCAGGTAGGCGAATATTGTGTTCTTTGTTTAGACATTAGACATAGACCCATTTAATGCTATTTTTTGTGTCTTGTCTTTTGTTTCCTGTTAAATGTTGAAATCCTTCTGTCCTCCATGTGGTGTTTCCCTCCCTTGAGTGTGCCTCTCATTATGATTCCCTCCACCTGTGTGATTGTCTCACCTGTGTTTGATCACTCTCCAGTGTATTTAGTCTTCATGTTCCCCCTTGTCTTTGTGGGTTTGTTCATCTGCCTGTCACAGCCTCTGCGTAAGTCTCCTGTGTTACTTGTGTTGCCTTTCATTTTTAGTTGGTCTGTTTTTGTTGAAGTTTTCATGGACTTTGGTTTGTAGTTTGTATTTGGTTGATTTGATTTGATACTTTTTTGCGTGTTTTGTGTTGTGTTTTTTTGTAAAGGAAGTGTTTTTTTTTTTTTAATAAATCTGTTTTTTAGTTTAAATTAAACCATTAATCAAACCATTTGATCCTGTATTGTACATCAGATAACTGTGATCTTTAAACACAAGAATAATTTCCTCTATTGTCTGGAGATGGTTCCACTAAAAGCCTCATAAATGTAAAACTTTTGAGGTAAAGCTACGGAAAAAACATTAGCTTGATTAGATGCTACAGTAAGACTCTTTGTAGTGTTTCAATTTTTCTTGACTACACCCCTGTGACTGGAACTTTTGAGTGATGTCACATGAAGATTGTGTATCCTTGCACCAGCAAAACACCATTCCAGAACGTCATCATTTCCAACAGTCATCTCTTTAAACCCTTGTTACTGGACCCAGTGTTTCAGGAATGGTGGAGACTGGGTAATGAGTGCTTCAGAGGTCTCTTCACAGATATTAGTTTGTATCGTTTGAGCAACTGATTGAAAAGGTTGTTCTCCCAAAGTCTATCTGTATTAGGTATCTGCAAGTAAGGCACTTCCTCTGCTGTCAGATACCAAAGTTCTCTCAGATACCTGATGTGAACATTGCTGATGCACTTCTAAATTTGCAACCAACATGCAAAGATTTGATTTCCACTATCTACAATACACAGCTAGGCATAAAGCAGGCCCTACTCAACAACATTAAAATCCCATTGCAGCAAGAACTGAATCTGATCTTGTGTGAGGACATGTAGAACACCATTTTTAAGTTGATAGCTAAACTTCTCTTTGTGCCCAACACTGCTTGTTGCAATTCAAAGTTGTACACAAGACCCATATATCCAAATCCAAATTGTCCCATTGTTACAGAGATGTAGATCCCTGTTGCGAAAAATGTAAGAGAAAAGAGGCTTCACATATTCATTTGTTATGGACGTTTCCTAACTTGGAGACATAATGGAGGGAAGTCTTCCAAACTGTGTCCAGTCCAATATGCATGAATGTAAATTAGAGAATATTCATAAATTCAGCGCAAAATTGCCTCCTTCCTATGCAAATGAGCCTCATTGCGAATACCACCTAATCTACACAGATCATTGCTATTTGCCACAGGCAGTAAAGCGGTGCTTATTAATATGTGGCTCGGTAATATTGGGTTAGGGCTGGGTGGGTTAGATAAGGTCTTGTGTTTTGTGTTGTGTTTTCATTTCAATCCTACTGTGCATGAGCAGGATTATTTGTCTTGACTTGCGTTGACTGTGTATTTACAGGTCCTGTCAACATTTTACATCTGAACCACATGATAATAAAAATCTTATAAAAAGTATATGAGGAACCAAACCACTGCCTCCCTCCCATCAGCTCTTCAGGTTGTTCATCTCCAGAGGAAACAACAAACTTCACTTAAGTTGAGCTAAAACTGATTTTGACTCAAGTGATGATGGCATGCATTCAGTTGTCGATACAAGAGGATATTTTTTAGGAACCAGAAAAAGTAGATCTTTTACCAATGGAGTCATGACTAGTCGAAGGGATGGAAAAACTGTTGTGTAAACTAAGGAGCAGGACGGATCACAAGTTACCTGGTGGTGCAGATGCATGAACTGTGAGCCCATGACCACGACCCCAGAGGCCCATTGCTGGTACTGACAATATCAGCAGAGACTTCCTAAAGTTAGCATTTCTAGCACGGCCTTCCTTCTGTGTTTTTTAATGATCAAAATCTACATGTCCATGTGTAAGTCTGCCATTTTCATCTGAACAGCCTAAATGCAGCTTTTTCTCTGTGTCAGCAATCAAAATACTGCAGAACTGCTTCAGACTAAACATCACTGTTTGAGATCTGTTGTATATTTACATGCCAAAGTGCAACAATAGTCCGGATCGCAGGAACAAACACTACACAGCCTCAACTGGTGACAATATTCACACTACCTGAAAGAATTAGGCCCAAAAAAAGATATAATATTGGGCCATATCCTAAACTAGCTCTAGACAGTATCTCAAGGCAAGAATCGGCAATGAACATTAACAGGTAATTATAAATATTTAGTTACCTCCACCAAGGAGCTCATGTTTTTGCCAGAGTCTGTCTGTTTGTGAGTTAATTTGTTTGTTTGCCTGTTTGTTTGTAAGATTACACAAAAAAGCCATGGCATTTTGGTGGTGATCTGCATATTTGTATGGATGCAAAAATTCAATTTTATGAAAGTCCCATTAGTTTAACATAAGGCTGTATTTAAAAATCATATCTCACTATACATCACTTCATGGATTCACTTCAAAATTTACATAATATTTATATAAATACATAATATATCTATATCTATATCTATATCGATATATATATATATATATATATATATATATACACATATACATATATATATATATATATATACACATATACATATATATATATATATATATACACATATACATATATATATATATATATATATATATATATATATATATATATATATATATATGTGTGTATATATATATATATATATATAAAAATATATAAATATAAATATATATATATATATATATATATGATACACCTCAGCCATCAAGGTAATATTCATCTGGATTCCATCCAGATTGATGTCACAAAACAATATTGAAGTTTATAATAGAAATAATCCCTTTAATTTCTCCTCAGTTTCTGTGAAGGTTTTTCCGCCTTTATGTCATTTTGGGACTTGTAGTTTATTTGAAAATTGATGTCAACATTTTTCAAGACTATGTCACTACATTTTGCAGCTTCCCTTTCAATGCCAGCTGAGGAGTTCTCCACATGGACAGACATGAGTGACGACTCAGCCCTCCAATCAGAGCACATGGTGATCCAGAATTGTAACTTCTACAGGGGTTGTGGAAAAGTCACTGCTATAATTGAGCTGTTTGGCGAAATCTGCACTCTGATGCTCTTTCTTTTTAGTTGATCACTTATTTTGAGTACAGCCAAGTTATTTTGTTTGAAGGCACAAACTGGCGTCAACTTCTGACATTTTGACCCAAAATGGCACTAAATTGTTTTCATTTATCTTAAAATCAGCACTTGTGAATATCTCATATTTTACGCTTGTAAAATATTCTACAGTTGAAAATATTGTCTTGTTCATGTTCTAGAGCCTGTTTTTTTAAAGACCCAAATATGTCTTAATGCTATCTGTATAAACAAAATCCATTCATGGAACTAAAACCATGAAATCCATGTCAAAAAGCACTATGTTATTTTAAAAAAAGCTTTTCAAAGGACATTACACATAAAAAGATACCTAGATGTGTTTTTTTTCACCTTCAGCAAAAAGTAAATTAATCTGCTGTATATGTGTAAATTTTGTATTTTAGGGGCCTCTCACTGTCATGGGCCAACATTTGAAAAACCACTTTTGGCTTCACAAAGTTCAGTGTTAAAGCGGCCTGTGAAGCAGCAGCATCCTGATCTGCCTCCAGGCACCTGGATGCTCACCTTTAAAAAATGTATAATCAATAAAGAAGATAATTTAATGAGAATTCAATGATTATGACTGTAACTTCATAAACATTTTTGACTTTCACCTCCAGCAACATCAAGGTTTCTAAAGAGCAAATGAAAAACATCCTGTTACGAGAAAGGGGAGCAGCTACACAACATCACATGTGGTTGTTTCTTCTTTTTTTCTTCTTCTTTTAGTTTGAACTCTGGGTGGGATTTGGCCGTTGGTGAGAAAAGAGCATGAAGAACAAACAGACAGCCCCAAAGTGAGCACCTCACTTTGTTTCCTCTGTAGATTCTGTTTCCATTCAGCCAATCAAACGCAGCGTGGTCGACAAAGAGAGCAGAAGCTGTCAGTTCTCCTTCAGTCAGTGAGCACAATGACATCTCCAACGTTTGTCCTCGTCCTCACATGTTTGGTCCTGGGGGAAACTGGTGAGTTGAGTTTCTGTTGCTCTTTCTCTAAGTCTGCATATGTCCAGTTGTCATTGAATGTTTTTCAGTATTTCTGAAATTATAATGTTCCAAACTTGAAACTTTTGTCTTTTATTTCAGCCCAGAGAGTTGATCTGAAATCACCCTCATCAGTTCATCATGAGAGACGACAAACTGGAGAGACTCTGACTTTAACATGTGTTCATGATGGCCCCATGTGGACTTATTGGTTGAAACAAACTCTTGGAGAGGAACTAAAGCTCGTCTCTGCCAGAAATTACAATAGTTTTTATAGTTTGTCTGGTGAATTTAAGAATGATTCACGTTTAACACTAGATGCTCAAGATGGTAAAAGTCTCCTCACAATCTCAGATTTACAGCCGTCAGATTCAGCCACTTATCACTGCATAAGCTTTGAATCAGTCACGGTACAAATTCTGGCAACAGTAACTCTCAGTGTAGAAGGTTCTGGTCTGACCGTCCCAGCTTTGGTCCATCAGTCTGAATCTGAAGCCGTCCAGCATGGAGGCTCTGTGACTCTGAGCTGTACAGTCCACACTGGGGGCTGTGATGGAGAACACAGTGTTTACTGGTTCAAGGACTCTGAAGAATCTCATCCAGGACTCATTTACACCCATGGAGGCAGGAACCATCAGTGTGAGAGGAGACACAGCACAGAAACAAAGACCTGTGTCTACAACTTACCTCTGAGGAGCCTGAATGTTTCTCATGCTGGGACGTATTACTGCGCTGTTGTCTCATGTGGACACATTCTGTTTGGAAATGGGACCAGGCTGGACTTTGGAGGTGAGTGTCTTCTTACCAACAATGTCCTCAATCATCAGAGGTGGACAACTACAGTACCTAAATAATAGTAAAAGTTGGTTAATTTGTTTAAATCATATCTCACCAACAGTAAGTTTTATGTGAACACGGGGGAAGGCCAGTCAGGACTGTACAATGTCAACTCCGGCATCCTCAGGGTTCAATTTAAGGTTCTACACTTTATAATGTTGATATGTTACCTTGGCGATGTCATCAGGAAACATGGCATCAACTTTAATAATAAAAATAATACTGTATTTTATTTGGAGGTGCCTTTCAAGTCACCTAAGTTCACCTTACAGAGAATAAACTTTCACAGCTATGCTGATGATGCTCAGCTTCACGTCTTTGTGTCTCCTGAGGACACAGAACCCATTGATGCTTTTTAATTCTATTTCAGACGTCAGATCTTGGATGGCAGGTCCTCATGTCTTTTAATTCATGTCAGCAGGTCAAAATTTCCACACCACAGATGTAACAAAAGAGTCATTTTATCATTTAAAAAACATTTCCAGAGTGCACTGATTTCTCTCTCAGGCCAATGCAGAGAATCATTTTCATGCTTTTATCACCTGTAGGATTTATTATTGTAGCATTTATCTTTCTGGTCTTCCTAAAAAAAAGAACATCTCTCAGCTTAAATTGCTCCGAAAGTCAGCAGCACGCATGCTAACGAAGACCAGAAGGAGAGTCCATATTTTAAAGTCTCTGTATTGGCTGCCTGTATCTTTGAGAATTTTTTAAGGTTCTATTACTCTTTATCATTTATTGTATTCAGTTATCTACTTTTTATTCATTTCATGTGTTTTGCGTCTTCATTTCTATGTTAGGCACTTTGTGCTATAATATTTTGTATGAAAAGTGCTTTACACATAAAGTTTTATTGTTTTAAGTTTTATCGAGTAAAAATACCTGAGCTGAAATAATTTTCAACAACAACTTTATTGGTTTGGCACTTTTTCTAGCAAAGCTCTGAAAGTGCTGTGTAAAATGTGCATGCAGGTAAATATAAAGACCTACGAACAATAACCCAGTGACAGAGGAAGCGCACCGGTAACATACACTAAAACATTGAAAAAGTAAAAATGACAAAACCAAACCAATAAAATAACTCAAGCAGAATTATGACCTCTTTAATCTGTCACAAAATCTCAGGACATACAGGAACACTGCTTCATGAAATAAGACAAAACTTGAAGATAAAATTATAAAATTAAATAAAATCAAAAATGATTTAATACAATGAAACAAAATATATGAACCAGTGGGTGATAGCAGCTTGAAGAGGAAATCAAAACAGTAATGAGACAATTATGGTTAAAGACTGACATGTAAAAAGTAAGAACAAATAAAACTAAAAGAAATAGAAAAGAAAAAATGTCAACACTTTCAATAAATCCTCTCTTTATAAATGCATTATTAACATTTTTATGTATGCTTTAAAAGCTCGTAATAATATGAACTGTTGTTTATTTTACATTATCCTCATTATATATTACATATGGAATAAGTTACATACATACTGATAGTAATTATGCGCATATATACATTTGAAATAAAAAATACATTTTCTTTACAATAATTAATATGAACAAGCATTTCAGAATGCTTTGCATTTTAACTGATAATGTCAGTGTTCAAATTTGTAGATATGCCCTGAAAAAGTCAGAAACTGATCAACATTTTTTCTTTTCTTGTTAACAGGCATTTTAGCATTCATTCATTTAGTATTCTTTTCTCAATTTATATTTTACATATATTTAAAAAAATGTCTTTTTGATTCTCTTTTCAGATGCATAATATTAGCAGTAAAAAAATGATGTCTTGAAATTCAGCTACGTTTTGACAAGCTTTAATACACCACATCTGTGTTTAAGTATCATTAGAAACATTATCAAAATTAATAATGATTACAATTACTAAAAACTATGATTATATAGCATTATGAGTGCAGTATGAATCATAATATTCCCTAATAAACGTGCTTTTAATGCATTATGAAGACAAACGCCATACAAAGTGTCACTGAGAAGATAAATAAATAGAGGGCAGCAGTGCCTGAAATTTTCCTCTCAAATTCTGAACCAAGTTAAAAGCAGAGTCTTGCTATGATGACCAAGACTTTGAAATATTCCTGGATCTCCATCCAGATTCATATTGAATTGTAATCACATTTCCGTTGTGCGGTGACCAATATTTCCTGAACTTTTCGTCAAAATCTAGAGAACTTTTTGGAGAGACAGACAGATAAATAACACTGGCAAAAGCATAACTTCTCAACAGATATATATTTCTGGACTGACAGATTTTGATCACCACTAAAATGATTCCCATTTGAAATGAAAAATATTATCTTAAAATTAAGTAGAAATCCGTCTGAAACTGCCAGTTATCAGCCCAAATGTGGGGAACAGCTCTAACTCTAACATTCTTGTTGTTTATTATTTCACCTTTTACTTCCTCGAAGGAGATTATGTTTACGCCAGGATGTGTTTGTATGTTTGTTTGTCTGACAGAAGGATAACACAAAAGACTACTGGATGGATTTACATGAAATTTGGCGAGAGATGTGGTTTGGACGAAGGAGGGAGCCATTACATTTTGGTGGTGGTCTGCATATTTGTCTGAATGTAAAAATAAAATCCCAAATTTTGCTACAACTCCCATAAGTTTAGATTGGGCTGTAGTTTAAAAAGTCTTATCTCTTCATATTTCACTTATGATACACACATATCTCTTATGATATCACTTCATAGACTCACTAAAAACATTACATGATAATATTCAGAATATAACTCTATCATTATGATCAATGGTCAGTTTTATCTGGATCTGAATTGTAGTTCATTTGCAAACTCACGTCAACATTCAAGCCCATGTCACTACTAGGGATGTAACGATATTAAAATTCTGTATCACGGTTATTGTGACCAAAATTATCACGGTTATCATTATTATCGCGGTATTGTTGCAGTGTGCTCAAAATGTTCAAAATGTACTTTTACACAAAATTGAAATCATTAACCCCTTTAATATTATAAGTTTAATATTTCTTTTTTGTCTTTTTTAATCAATAAATGTGTCTAGAAATGCCATTTGAGTACATTTTTGTACCCTTCTTTCATGAGAAATAAAAGTAAACAATTCTCGCAAGTATTTGTCATTATTATGTAATAAATGCTGAAACTGTGTAATTACAAGAAAAGAAAACAACAGATTTGAACTTTAAACAGGATTCTCTTTATAGAAATTGAAAATGAACAACAAATAACCTATTTTACATGCACTCACAGATTTTAGTTTGCCTGCAGCATTAGTGTCCATGTTATAGCTCATCATATTAGACCATGTCATGGCCTTTTTTTTTTTTTAACTGACGATAGTCCCTGTTAGCCCCCTTCATGACTCTCCTCTGGTCTCCTTCTCCTCTCCCTGGCAGATGTCCTTGAATTTTTTTTCCAGAGTACGATCGATTAAATCCATAAAGCACAAACTTTGACAGAAAAAGACGATCAATTTCAAAATACGGCAAAAACACTGCAAAAGAACGGCAAGAACACACTCCAGAATGATACTAATGCTATTATTTACAAGATTTATACATTATTTAGACAGAGAATACTGACAAACCTCCTGTAATTCACTCGGGTATGGCTCATTGAATCTTTACTCTCTCTCTCTCTCTCTCTCCATCTCTACGGCTCGATCAGTTCATTTACTCGAGGAGTTACTGCAGTTATAACCGTGCACGTCTTTTTCTTTCGCCACAGCTTTATGTTTGGACATGGTGACTTTCTTCTATCAGTTTCCCCTTGGCCTCCTTGTAAAATCCAAAATTTAACCAGACTTAAGAGTCCGTTTCCAGAGGGAAATCTCCACTGTCTCTGACTTCCGCTGAGGCCAAACAATGTAAACTGTGCATGCGCGCTTCCCATGAGGCGGCTTCATCCAGGAAGAGCCTCACAGTTCAGGCATTTCTAGGCAAAGAGCAGCATCACCGTGCGTTATTGTTGCATTGTGGTTATTAAACACGATAAAACGGTCATTTTTATAGGACGCGGTAATGATTACCATGGGAAATTTTACCGCGGTTTACCATTTTACTGGTAACCGTTACATCCCTAGTCACTACATTACCAGTGTCCCTTAACAAAAGACCTTCACAAACTCACTAAGGGCCCAGTCTACTAAAGGTCTGCATGTATTAAAACACGCCTAAATCTGATCTACTGACTGGATGCACTGAGTATTGCGTCTCTCAGATGAGCAAAATAGCATGTGCAGTCCATTTAGCGTGTTTGCCTTTCATGAGTCTGCAGAATACATGCAGATTATCAGAAAAAAAAATACTGGGGTGAGGTGATGCAAATGTAATCATTTAGCATCCGCAATGTGATTCATCAAACCTGCAAGTAATTGCGCGCTGTGGTGTTATTGCATCTGAATTTAGCACGTTTGAAATGCAGATGCAAAAAAGAGCACAGTGTTAAGAACTGAGGACTACAATCATGGTGGCATCAGGGGTCACATTTAACAAGTATTTTCCATCACTGACTGAATTTTTTGGTGTAAAACAGGAAGACTTGGAGGCTGTCTGTCATTATGATGGACTAAAGGGACAATCCAGTGTTCATGAAGACGCATGTGTAAAATAAACCCTCCCTGCTTTGCGCTCTGCAACACAGAGGAGGTCATTTGATCAATGTAAAAAAAAAAAAAAAAAAGGCCATCATAGCCATACTCACTCCGTTTGTCACTCAGAACACACTCTCCACGCACTGACAGCGAGTTTAGAGGCTGTCAGTGTGTAAAAGGCAAGACATAATGCGCGGTCTGTGTTTGTAACTGTCAGACCGCTCTCCACATGATGGGTTATTGATGATGAAGCTGGGCAACTATGTGAATGCTACCATTAATATTATGTTTCAATAAAATCAGAAAAGGAAAATCAAAAAAGACAGATACAAATATGGCATGAGGGAAAAGTGAAGATCTTGTCTGTCAAAATGACATGCAGCGATAAAAGTGTGTTTGCCTCAAACTCCATGGCTTCAAACTTCATTTCTCATTTATGGCCTTTTAGCGCTCCTAAACTCTCCATGGAGACAGCCAATAGCACACGTAAAATCCTCTTTAAAGAGGGTGGTCCACACCACTTTTGCTCCTGTTTCAATTATGCATGCAGCGATAGTTGGTCATTCGCAACATGTCTGCTAATGGCATGTGCAATTTTTTAGTTTTCAAATGCAATTTAGCACCGGTAATTTTGGTTCTTCGTGGATCAGGACCTAAATGTATGAAGATAAGTGCTCATGTCTCTGTGTCTTCTGTTTTACTTCACCAACAGACGAGTTGAACTTGGTGTATTCTCTGAGTGGACTTTTGATATTTGAGACCATCCTGATCGTCTTCATGGCCTTCTCATTGTTCAAGATGTACAAAAGAATCCTCCTCTTATCTCAAGGTATGATAACTAAGACTGTCTGAATCTCTCTGTGGTCATTAAGGACTGATTTTTGATTAAACACATTTTCATGTTTCATGTTCAGAGGCTCGAGCAGCTCCTTCCACAACAAACCTGGAGGTAAGATCACCTCCTCTGATCATTTTCTTTTCATTATTCAACTTTCCTGGAGGTCCACGTCATGACAGACTTGTCCATAATTTTCAGGGTGATAGAGACGCAGAGGACGTCTGTTACGCTGCTCTGGATGTCAAAATGAAAAACACAACAAGAAGACAAAAAAGGATGATGAATGATGATTGTGTGTACTCCAGTGTAAAAGTGTAGATGTTAAAAGGTTTAACTTGACTTCAGTTTGATGGGATGTTGTACTTTTTTTTTTTTTTAACAGCTTGATCTTCTTGATTTAAGTTTGTAGTGTTTACCTTCCTTCAAGGGTTTGGGCTTTGTGAATAAATGTTTTGTAATTTTAAATATTATATGAGTATTATCTTTCTGAAGTGGCCCTTTGGTCACTATTTCAATTAGGAAAGCACTAGGAGAGTGCAGACCTCCGCCAGCACCACAGTCCTGTCCCACATTGTGATTTTCACCATAAATATTAGTCCTACCTTTATTTCATCTAAATATTTAGATTCCTTGACCATGAAAACATACCATTAGCAGTTGGATTCATAATGAGATCTATTTTAGTTCAGTCGTTATTCACGAAAATCACATTTTTCGTCATGGCTGATCCAGACGGTGATCCGGATCAACACCAAAATTGAATCACTTCTTCCATTTCTCATGCTGAACATTTCCTGAAATTTTCAGTAAAATCCATCCTTAACTTTTTGAGTTATTTTGTTCACAGACAGGCAGACAGACAGACAAACTCTCCCGAAAACATAACCTCCTTGGCAGAGGTAATGGAGGTAATCATTTTGTTACAAGAGCTACAATATCAACCACTTCTAGGCCATTTTTTTTACCCTGAGTACCCTCTCAGTAATAAGAAGGAGGTATGTAAGTTGATGGTCTTTTTTTCCCTCAATTTCTGCACATGGTGAAATTTTCCATAGTAATTAAAATTTTCATATATATATATATATATATATATATATATATATATATATACATATGTATGTATATATATATATATATATATATACATATATATATGTGTGTGTATATATATATATATATATATATAGATCTATTTATAGATATAGATATAGATATATACACATATATATATGTAGAGAGAGAGAGAGAGAGAGAGAGAGAGAGAGAGAGAGAGATAATATATATATTGTAAAATATAAGTAGCAATGGTTACATTTTTAATCACATCCTTATGGGGATCTAATTAAAGCCATGAGGGTGGGCAGGTCTGAACAGTTTACTCTGACTCTGCCAACGAAATAGGGGAACATTTAAGTGGGAATGTCTTCATCTGTAAATAAGCATATCTTACAGTGCAATAGGCAGGACAATACATCATCATTTGTTTTATTACGTTTTTTGACACTGGTGTTTCGGCCTAACATAATTAAAATAAGCTTGTCCGCTCTCATTCCCTTTAAATCATTTTGCATCAGGCGGCTGCTGTTTGAAGATTTACACAGCAGGTTTTGCTGTTTGGTCTTAATTTCAGATTGGTTATTTGATTCCTCCTTTTATTGTGCCACAGTACTCAAAGAACAAAATCAGAACACTCTATGAAATATGTTAATGCTCAGATTAGAGTGCTTTTTTTTTTTACTGAAGCATTCAGAACTTAAGAAATTATCCAAAAGACGAGTCAGAAACTTCATGCGTAAAACTTCTTTGATTATTTAAATATCTGGTCAAAACTGACGAGATCAGGCAGGTGAATGTTGTGATATGCCTCTTTACTGCACATCGGATAACTGTGGTTTTTAAGCAAACTATTTTCACATTTTACCCACAAGAAGCCTTGGCTCTATTTGTAGAAGATGGTTTCAATAAAAGCTTCATAATTACCCCACTTTTTGAGAGAAACTACAGAAAAACCATCAGTTTATGCTACAGTAAGATTCTTTACAGTGTTCCACTTTTCCTCAACAAAACCTGTCACTGGAACTTTTGTGTGATCCAACTGAAGGTTAGTCTATACTTCCACCTGTCACATCTCAGTCTGCAGCCTCAGCCTCTCCCACAGCCTGTCACTCCCAGCTGCACCTTAATCAGTCCTGACTCACCTCACCTGTGCCGCCGCTCACACCTGCACCTCATCACCCGTAATCAAGCCAGCTACAAAAGCCCCAGCTCCACACTCAACCAGCGTCAGACTGTCGTCGCACTCATGCTGAAAGGTCCAGACTTGTTTCACGGATTGATCACCCGCTGTCGACCAGTTTCGGCCCCAGACTCTGCCTCATACGCCTGACCCTCGGCTCGACTCCAAGGTATCGACTAGCTTCTGTCCTGTATTCATCCGCCTGTCTGAATCCCCGCTTTCGATCCTGCTGAAGTCTCCTGTTGCCGAATCCAGCCCGCTTCACGCCAGACCCACGCCTGGTACCTGACCCTGCTTCCGCCTCCTGTTGCCGAATCCAGCCCGCCTACATTGTAGACCCAAGTCTGGTGTCTGACCCTGCTTCCGCCTCCTGTTGCAATCCAGCCCGCTCTATGTTGTGACCCACGCCTGGTACCTGACCCTGCTTCCGCCTCCAGTTGCCGAACCCAGTCTGCTCTACGCCAGCCAATCGCCTGGTGTCTGACTTCCTGCCTGTCTTCGACAACGCGAGTTCGCCTGAATCCTCCTCCAAGTGTTCCTGAGCGCCTCAGCCTGCCTGTGCGCGTGAGTCAAGCCTGCTTCACCTCTTTCTATAAAGACT
Source organism: Scarus forsteni (assembly GCA_036419115.1). Classification (NCBI taxonomy): domain Eukaryota; kingdom Metazoa; phylum Chordata; class Actinopteri; order Labriformes; family Labridae; genus Scarus; species Scarus forsteni. Next base: position 615,061 of record JAZDUH010000061.1, on the reverse strand, counting down.
GTGTGAGCTTCTGTCACTGCATCGCCTGGGTGGCTCAGTCGGTAAGGCGCCCGACTGTGGACCGAGCTGTCGCGGGTTCGACCCCCGCTCAAGCCACAGCCTGTTCTCTGTCTCAACGGTGTGGGTGTCAGTTTTGGACTCCTCTGAGGTGCTGCAATCAGAGGAGTGTTCACCTCTTAAGTTCGCTGTTGCGGTTGAAGCCCCGCCAAGAATCAGCTACTCCCTGTAAAGACTGTTTGAGCTCCTCTCCGTCCTCAGCCTCTTCCCTGAAAACGCTGTGGGAACCGACAGCTGTACAGCTCCGGGTTAGGTCAGTGAGGAGAGGGGGTCTCCACAGATCTCCTGGTCGCGGGTTCGCAGCCCGCTCTGAACTGTTTCTGAACTTGGTTAATAAAGACTGTTCTAATCAAACTGCTTGCTTCTGGGTCCTACCTGCAATCGTGTCAGTACAGTCTGACCAGAAGATGGACCCAGCGAGCAGTTCACCATCAGCAATGGACAGACTGGAAAGGGTTGCTGGCTCATCATGAGGGGCTAATTGCCACGCCTACTAGCCACCTTCAGAGTGCTGTGGATACTCTCACCCGACTGTCACTGAACTCGCCTCCAGGCTTCAAGAGTCACCACCAACTCCAACCCCTGCACCTGTTCCTCAGCCTGCTGTATCGCCTGCTTCTCCAGAACCACGAGTGGGCTCTCCTGAACGATATGATGGTGAACCTGAGACCTGTTCTGCCTTCATCACCAACTGCACCCTGCTCTTCGCTCTACAGCCCTCAAGACCTTCTCCTCTGAAGCTGCAAAGGTTGCCTACACCATCAATCACCTGACTGGGCGTGCGAGACTCTGGGGAACCGCTGAGTGGGATCGTCAATCTCCTGCCTGTTCCAGTTTCCTCACATTCACCTCTGAACTTCGCAAAGTGTTTGGACTGAATCCTGATAGGGCAGGAGTCGCAGCGGGCCTTCTGAAGCTTCAACAAGGTCGACGGTCGGTGGCTGACTTCTCCATAGACTTCCGCACTCAAGCCAGCCGCAGTGGGTGGAACTCTTCGGCCCAAATTGATGCCTTTGTTCATGGACTGGCAGATTACATTAAAGACGCTCTGGTTTCCCATGAACTCCCTTCAACCCTGGATGGCATCATCGACCTCGCCACCCGGATCGATCTCCGCATCAGGGCTAGAAGAGGAGCTAGGAGCTCAGTCCCGGCTCATCTGCCCATCACCTGCCCACCACACAGGAGTGCACCCCAACAGGCTTCCGCTCCCTTGGTAAGGGACCCCGAACCCATGCAGCTGGGCCGTACCTCCCTCACCCCAGCCGAGAGGAAGCGACGGGTTTCCTCTCAACTCTGCCTTTATTGTGGAGGACAAGGACATTTTGTTAAGGACTGCCCGTTAAAAGAGAGAGCTCACTCGTAAGGGAGGAGGTACGAGTGAGCTCATCCCTCCAGACTCCTCAAGTCCTTCGTCCTTCCCTGCCTGCCCGCCTTCTTCTGCCTGACGGACCTCAGACACTGGCGTCCCTCATCGACTCTGGGTCCGACTCCTGTCTCATCAGCAAGAGAGTCGCTAATCAACTGGGACTAAGTCTGGTTCCCCTCAACCATCCTATTCCTGCCAGAGCATTGGATGGCCACAAGATGGGGGTGATAACTCATCAAACATCCCCGGTTACCATGCTCATCTCTGGAAACCACAAAGAGACAATCCAGTTTCATGTGCTTGATCACCCTGAAGTGCCACTGGTTCTCGGCTACCCTTGGCTTCGACGACACAATCCTGTCTTGGATTGGTCTACTGGCTCCATCCGTGGGTGGGGATCTGCCTGTCATCTAACCTGCCTGAAGGATGCCTTGTCCCCTCACCCTTCTGTCTGCACCAAGATCCAGCCTGAACTCTCCCGTGTGCCCCCCGAGTATCACGACTTCAGCGCCGTGTTCAGTAAGGCCAATGCCACCTCTCTGCCTCCTCATCGTCCGTATGACTGTGCCATTGACCTTCTTCCAGGCACCTCACCTCCGAAAGGAAGACTGTTTTCCCTGTCGGCGCCAGAAAGAAGGGCGATGGAGGAGTACATCAATAACTCTCTGGCTGCTGGTATCATCCGCCTCTTCTTCATCTCCTGCTGGTGCAGGGTTCTTCTTCAGAGAGAAGAAAGACCAGTTCCCTGAGGCCCTGCATCGACTACAGAGGACTTAACGACATCACGGTGAAGAACCGTTATCCTTTGCCTCTCATCTCCTCGGCTTCGAAGTTACTTCAGGGGCCACCATATTCACCAAACTCGACCTCAGGAATGCCTACCATCTCGTCCAAGATCAGGGAGGGGGACGAGTGGAAGACGGCCTTCAACACTCCCATTGGTCACTACGAGTACCTGGTGATGCCCTTCGCTTGACCAACGCCCCAGCAGTGTTCCAGGCCCTGGTAAACGACGCCTCAGAGACATGTTGAACAAGCACGCCTTCGCTCACCTAGACGACATCCTGATCTTCTCTAAGAATCTCAGCGACCATGTGCATCAGGTCCAGTCTGTACTACAGAGGCTCCTCGAAAACTCACTTTTCGTAAAAGCAGAGAAATGTGAGTTCCACGTTCCCACAGTCTCCTTCCTGGGCTTCATCGTCTCACAAGGTCACATCCAAATGGACCCGGCAAAGGTTTCAGCCGTTACCACCTGGCCCGTTCCTGAGTCCCGCAAGCAGCTTCAAAGATTCCTGGGTTTTGCCAACTTCTACCGCCGGTTTATCAGAAACTACAGCACTGTCGCTGCCCCTCTCACCGCCCTCACCAGCAGCAAGAAAACCTACCTTGGTCTCCTGACGCTGACACTGCTTTCCGCACCCTGAAAGAAAGATTCACCACTGCTCCAATCCTCCAGATGCCCGATCCAGATCTCCAGTTCCTGGTTGAGGTAGACGCCTGATGTGGGAGTCGGAGGTGTTCTGTCCCAACGCTCTCACAGATCACAAACTCCATCCCTGTGCCTTCTTCTCTCGACGACTCACCCCAGCAGAGAGAAACTATGACATCGGCAACCGCGAGCTCCTGGCGTGTGAAGTTAGCATTGGAGGAATGGAGACACTGGCTTGAAGGTTCCAAAGACCCGCTTTCTGGTTTGGACTGATCACAAAAATCTAGAATACATCAAGACTGCTAAAAGGCTGAATGCCCGTCAAGCCCGATGGTCCCTGTTCTTCTCAAGATTCGACTTTACCTTGTCATATCGACCTGGCTCCCCGCAAGAACACCAAACCTGACGCCTCTTCCCGCCAGTACCTCAGAGACGATGACAACCCAGAGAAACCTGCTCCCATTCTGGCTCCCCCTTGTGTCGCCGCCACCCTCACCTGGGACATCGAGGAGAGAATCAAGGCTGCCACTCAGGACCAGGCTGGTCCTAGCTCTTGCCCTCCTCATTGTCTTTTTCGCTCCTGACGCCTTCGGTCTGAAGTTCTGCAGTGGGCCCACTCTTCAAATCTGACCTGTCACCCTGGATCCTTTCAAGACCCAGGAGGTTCTTCGGCAGAGGTTCTGGTGGCCCACTCTGGAGGAAGACACTGACTTCAAAGCCTGCCAGGTCTGCTGCCAACACAAGTCCTCTCACCAGGCTCCTGCCGGTCTCCTCCAACCTCTGCCCATTCCACATCGCCCATGGTCCCATGTATCCTTAGACTTCGTCACCGGTCTACCTCCCTCCGATGGTCACACCACCATCCTCACCGTGGTGGACCGATTCTCAAGATGGCACACTTCGCTCCTGCAGAAGCTCCCCCAGCCAAAGAAACCGCACAACTGGTCCTCCATCACGCTGCCTCCATGGTCTTCCAGTGGACGTGGTGTCGGATCGTCCCCAGTTCTCGCCAGTTTTCTGGAAGGAGTTCTGCCATCTCCTGGGAGCCACCGCCAGCTTATCCTCTGGTTTCCATCCACAATCCAACGGGCAATCAGAACGGATGAACCAGGAGATGGAGACGGCTCTTCGTGCACTGTGTCCCAGAACCCTTCTACATGGTCTCAGCAGCTCCTATGGGTGGAGTACGCCCACAACTCCCTGGTCTCCTCCTCAACTGGCTTGTCCCCATTCCAGTGTGTTTACGGCTACCAGCCCCGTTGTTCCCGGCCTTGGACAATGAGGTCTCCTGTCTGCCTGCCCTTGCCTTCGCCTGCCGATGCAGAAGGACCTGGGCCCGAGCCAGAGCTGCACTCCAGAGGGCGTTCCACCGTTACTTTTCTGCTGCCACCCCCCGCCGAACTCCTGCTCCAACCTATCAGGTAGTACAGAAATTTTGGTTGTCTACCAAAGACCTACCTGTTAGGGTTGAGAGCAGGAAGCTCGACCTAAGTTTGTTGGTCCTTTCCCCATACAGACAATCGTTAACCCGACGGCAGTGAGGCTGGCCCTTCCCAGATCCATGAGGGTCCATCCCACCTTCCATGTCTCCAAGATTAAACCGTCCATGAGAGTCCCCTGTCTCCAGTCGTGGCCCCTCCTCCTCCTCCACGCATCATCGACGGAGGTCCGCATTCACCATCCGCTGCCTGCTCCGCTTCCGCCGGCGAGGAAGAGGCCTACAGTACCTCGTGGACTGGGAAGGATATGGTCCAGAGGAGAGATCATGGGTACCTTCCCGGACGCCCTGACAAAGCCTTGGTCCGCAGTTTCACGTGGACCATCCGGAGCAGCCGCCCCTAGGAAGGCGGGGTCGCCCAGCTCGGCAACCTCGCCGCCAGTCCTGTAGGCTCTCCCACCGGAGGCCTCTGAAGAGGAGGAGGAGGTTCTCCAACTGACGCCCGAGAGGACTGCGCCACAGAAGAGTACTGAGGTACTCTGCCCACCCGCCCCACCCCTCTTGATGTTGTTGGACGTCGGGAGCCGTCCCTTGAGGGGGGGGTTCTGTCACATCTCAGTCTGCAGCCTCAGCCTCTCCCACAGCCTGTCACTCCCAGCTGCACCTTAATCAGTCCTGACTCACCTCACCTGTGCCGCCACACCTGCACCTCATCACCCGTAATCAAGCCAGCTACAAAGCCCCAGCTCCACACTCAACCAGCGCCAGACTGTCGTCGACTCATGCTGAAAGGTCCAGACTTGTTTCCCGGATTGATCACCCGTTGCCGACCAGTTTCGGCCCCAGTCTCTGCCCCATTTGCCTGCCCCTCGGCTCGACTCCAAGGTATCGACTAGCTTCTGTCCTGTATTCACCCCCCTGTCTGAATCCCCGGCTTTCGATCCTGCTCAAGTCTCCTGTTGCCGAATCCAGCCCGCTCTACGCCAGACCCACGCCTGGTACCTGACCCTGCTTCCGCCTCCTGTTGCCGAATCCAGCCCGCTCTACGCTAGACCCAAGTCTGGTGTCTGACCCTGCTTCCGTCCTCCTGTTGCCGAATCCAGCCCGCTCTACGTTGTGACCCACGTCTGGTACCTGACCCTGCTTCCGTCTCCAGTTGCCGAACCCAGTCTGCTCTACGTTGTGCCAATCGCCTGGTGTCTGACTTCCTGCCTGTCTTCGACAACGCGAGTTCGCCTGAATCCTCCTCCAAGTGTTCCTGAGCGCCTCAGCCTGCCTGTGCGTGAGTCAAGCCTGCTTCACCTCTTTCTATAAAGACTGTGTGAGCTTCTGTCACTGCATCGCCTGGGTGGCTCAGTCGGTAAGGCGCCCGACTGTGGACCGAGCTGTCGCGGGTTTGACTCCCGCTCAAGCCACAGCCTGTTCTCTGTCTCAACGGTGTGGGTGTCAGTTTTGGACTCCTCTGAGGTGCTGCAATCAGAGGAGTGTTCACCTCTTAAGTTCGCTGTTGCGGGTTGAAGCCCCGCTCAAGAATCAGCTACTCCCCGGTAAAGACTGTTTGAGCTCCTCTCCGTCCTCAGCCTCTTCCCTGAAAAGGCTGTGGGAACCGACAGCTGTACAGCTCCGGGTTAGCTCAGTCAGGAGAGCGCCCGTCCACAGATCTCCTGGTCGCGGGTTCGCAGCCCGCTCTGAACTGTTTCTGAACTTGGTTAATAAAGACTGTTCTAATCAAACTGCTTGCTTCTGGGTCCTACCTGCAATCGTGTCACCACCAGCAAAACGCCACCTCTTTCTTATCAGCTGTTCAGGTCGTTGGTCTCCAGAAGAAAAAACAAATACTACCTTCACTAAACCTGGAGGATCAAACAAGACAAGTGAATCAAAAAACAGTGAAATGTGGCTTTAATTTGGCTGAATGTAACAGCAACTTGCAATCTGTAAAAACAAAATGCAAACATGAAACTAATACCCTGAAATCAACGTTGTAAAGAACCATGTTATTTTAAAAAGTTTTAAAAAGGCAGGAAGCCAGTCTCGGAGGACGAGGGGCTGCTGGCGTACACGCAGTGAAGTGGCTCCAACAGACGTGAGGGCAGCAAGGCCTGAGGGAACACCGAGTGGGACTGCATGGACTAAAAGACTTTTTAGGCATCATTTTATCTGTTTTTTATTAAAAATATATTTTATTGTCATAAACCCTGTGACATTCACCCTTGGTTTGTTTGTTTAACTCTGCTCACCCCTGGTTTTTAAAGAACCTGTGACCTTTTGAGAGTCCTAGAGCTGTAAAACTCTAGGTGGTGTTGTCGGCATCTAAAACTGGTGGTGTTTTAAATTTGGTTTTAAACAATTTTAATTTACCCTACGTGTTTTATTTACACTTAGGGGTTAAGCTTTTAAAAATGTGAAATTAGTTTTTAGCTGCCTGACAAAAGCATTAGCTCAAAGGTGGGGTTGGTAATCTTGGAAAACTAGCATAAATTTGAATGTAGCATCTCCTCAGGACTCTGCCTAGCCCCTCCCACCCCTCTCTGGAGCTCCTCGTAAATGATGTACCTGCTCACGTGACCGAGCATCACCGATTAGCAACCATATGACTGATTCAACTAGAAACCAGTCCTCAGCACATTTTACTTTTGCACTACACCAAGTCATGTCTCACTCAGCAGTAAGAAAACACCAAATGATATCATAGCAAAGTTAAAAAACAAAAAACAAAAAACATGGAAGTTAGTTCGTACTCACGACTTGATGAAGACTCGCATTTTTGCCTTTGCGTTGTCCAAATTCCCTTTTTTTTCAGCCTTTTCTGCTTCCGTCTTTCTTTTGTTTCTTTTGTTGCTCTGTTAAGTTGGAGCAGCAGTAATCGGGTATAGGTAGTTAGGTAGGTATAGCTATTCTCCACATAGCAACAACATTCCTCTGCCTCTCCAAACTGAACTCTGTCACCAGCCTAATGGGTGGGTAATGCTTCAAAATGATGGAGGCCAACCGCCGTAAAACTGAAGACGAAGACAAAGCCTTGTGAGAACTCCCACCTGCATTATCCTGTGGAGCAGCTGTCAAGAGATTAGAGCCAACAACAGACCAAACCAAGATTCAATTTCTTGTACATCTGTCTTAAAATGTGAGGGATACTGGAGCTTAGTGTGGGTTGTGGGACGGCTCTCAGCAGGCTTCCCTGATTGTCAAAACCAAAATTTGATAGGTAAGCATTCTCCAGCAGCCTTGGATCCCTCTTAGCTTGGCTTGTGCATTGAATCAGGGTCAGTGCACGCTCTGAGGGTGGACAGTGCGGCAGCAAGGAATTTGATTAGTTTAAAAATTTGGAGCAAATCGCGTGTGATTGGTCGGTGTTTTCCCTGTTTTACTCCTGACGTAGACAGCAGATATTTTTTCACTCTCTTTATTATTTTAACCAGTATAACAAAAAGTGTGTCTAGGCATCCCCCACTGAGGATTGAACCCCAAGGTCCCTGCCTTTTTGTGCTGTACCTGACCTGGCCCCATGGGCACAGGAGCTGGCCATTGAGTCCTACATCAGGTCTGGCTCCAGGGTGGAGCCCCGGTGATCTGCATCCGGACAAGGGAAACTGGAAACCCCTACTGTCTCTCCATAGTGGTCTTGAGCCATGCTTTGTCTGGCCTCTCTCAAAGGCCTTGGGTGACCCTACCAGGGACATAAGGACCCTGACAAATTAGCTTCTGGGGTCATTGGGGCATGCAAACCTGCCGACCACGATATGGTGGTGCCTCCAGGAGAGGATGAAATCAAGTGTTTTAATCCATTTTGCTGAACAGTTTAACATTGCAATTTTGGGGTTTCATTACCAGTGGGTCCTATACGACTCCTGCATTCTTCAATTCATTTAAATCATGAAGGAAAGTATGTGTCATTTCATTATTCAACCATGTATATTTTACAGACATTTATATTTTTATGCAACTGTAATATAAGGAAGAGGGAAGTGTTTTTATTATCATGCTCATTTGCAAGCCATGTGTGTAGAACAGAGAAAGAAGGCTAGAAACTTTTGAGAGATGCTAGATCACTCAGAACAAATGAAGACAAGTGTTCACGCAAGAAAGATATTGCTTAATATCGAAAATAGTAACTGTAGAAATGTCATGGTTATCAGAAGAAGAGTTTGTCAGTTATGAGAGTAGCCAACACAGGAACGTGGGGTTACTAGAGGAGTCAGATTAGCGCTTGAGGTAGATGGGTGTGTATCTAACATCTATCTATCAAATGGAGAGCCACACAAGGCCTCATGATTAGGTCCGCCTGGTGGTCAGTGTAGGAGAAAGAATAACCAATGGAAAGGAAATGATAACCAAAAAGAACCAATGAGGATGATTAGCACAGCCTGGAGGCTGGTGCAAATGAGGAGTATGAACCAATGAGGAACCAACAACACCTGAACACTCACACTTCAGTTTTGGAAAACCACTGTTAGCCCATATAAAAGGGTTCAGGGACAGATAGTCAGGGTTCAGACTTTGTGAACTGACCCCAGCAGTGTATGCTTGTCAGGGAAATGTAATTTGAACCCAGAGCCTCTGTATAGCACATTTTTGACTCAAATTGTAATTAATGCACTGGATAACTGAGACCAGTTCGTCTGCTGCCTCTTCCACCTCAGCACGGGCCTCCTCCTGGATAAGTTTACACCTTTCCTTCCCTCTTTCTTTACTGATGCATGGTTTTGGGTTGCTACCTAGCCCAGCTCGTCCCGTCTCCACGTTGCCCACTAGGATGGTGTGCCGCGGCCTCTCCTCTGCTGTGCTCCACTGCATCTTGGGTACACCACTTCAGTCCTGTTCGTACCTCCACGCCTGCCAAAGAGATCTTATTGTCCGCAGAATCTCTGTAGAACAGGACTTCTCTGGCTCTGGAAACCTTGAACTCCTCTGTCAGGCTGCTGAAGGGCAGCTGCAGCTTGGTGTTGTGCCCAAACAAAGCAATGCTGCTTAGGCTCCTTGGCAGGCCCAACCACCTGCGCAGGGCCTGGCTAATCTTCCTCTCAAAGCCTTCCACGATTGGTAATTGGGATTTCATAGATTAACAGTGGCCAGCGGACACGAGGCAGGATGTAGTGCTGGTATTACAGACCTTAAAATTCCCAGGAAGTCCCGACTTATCCACCGCTACGAGCCATGTGTCAAGGTCATCGCTGGTTGCTTAGCGTGCAGTGGCATCCCTCAGGTCACAAGTAAAAATCTTGCCCAGGCTTTTTACTGGCTTTTCCGACACATTAGGGATTTTTGTGTCTCCCAGAGTAAAGCGGAAGCGGCCGGTGACCTTGCCTTTATGCAGGACCAAGGACCTGGACTTTTCGGGCTTGAAACTCATTCGTGATTGCTCTAGTTGGGGGTTGTCGGGTGCCAGATCTTGGTAAAGGGCCTCTGCACTCCACTTCTGCAGACTTTACGAGACTTTAATGATGCCTCTAGACGATGCTGTCCTGGGAGATTTAATAACCTCTTTCACCTCCTTCAGGGTGGGCATGTTGATGTTAAACGATGTGCGGGGTTCTGGTGGGCTTATGAGGGCTGTGCAGTGGCCAAGGTCTTGCTCTCTCAGGTCATGTCGTCGCTGTAGGTGTTCTTGATGTGGCGGTTGATGTCCTCCTCGGGACATGAGAACTGACCACTGCGCTTTTCGTTGCAAATCCAAATGGGTTTTCAATGAATGCACTGCGCTTACGGACCCTCTCCTTTCCCCTCCTCCTATGCCATTCTGCCCGTCACACTCCTCAGTTCTGCCAAGGCTGCCTTTTCTGCATTGTTTGCCTTCTTGTACTGACTCCTGAGTGCCCTCAGCTCTTGTCTGAGTTGGGAGATCTTGATCTCTCGAAAGTTTGGTCTTGGTTCTGCCATTGTTTGGTGTCGCGTTGATCCTTGACACCAAATCTGTCTGATGCAATGCTGATTATGAAAGTGCTCACTTTCCGGAGCCTCTGATCCACATCACCCTTGGCTGACTATTGAATATAATGAGTTACAAACACACCTATAGTGACTCATCATATGCATATACCTATGTGAAATTTAAAAAATACATAATGCTATATCACAATAAATATGAAAGAGCATTGCTTAATGCTTGACATTTGATTTGCTAACTACCATTGTTCAAGATTTTAAATATACTCCAAAAACGATTTTCAGAAACTGATCAATACATTTTTTGATTGTTTGTTGTTTTACTGCAAAACTCATTTTACTTACAACTTGTTTTTAGTCAGATTGATCTCTATTTTCAAATCTTTTCTAACAGTCTAAATTTGATATTTGAATTAAAAAAATTCTTTGGGAATATCATTACAAGTGAATAATATTGGCAGACCATATACTGTTTAGAATTTCAGTAATTATTTGACATGTTAACCATATTAAAATTTTATTTAACATTTTTTCCTGTTTTTCAAAAATTTACTGAGGCCCATGTAGTGACCACTTAAGTGATTTATAATCTCATTACAATGGATTATTTCAGTCTTCCCAATCTGTAATGAATTTATTAAATTTGCTGCATCAATGAAAGTCTCAATAAATTTCAGTCTGTTAGTGACCTGCATATATGTTTGATCAACACCTAATGCTTAACCGAGTTTCAGCTTTAATGTTAAGGATTGTGAACAGTTTAAGTTCTCATACTTTAAAGCATAACAACAGTTTAATACACCTGTGTGTTTATAACTCATTTCAAACAGTTATTTTAATGACTTATGATTGCAATTGCTTAAACCTATGACTGTACAGCCTTGAAATATGAAGCAGAAAACCATATAAACATGCTTATAACGTATTATGAAGAGAAACTTTTTAGACAGATTTCCCAATAAGACAAGAAAAGAATAAAAGAGGAGCAGAGTCTAAAAGCTAAAGAACTAATTTCTATAATTCTCAGCCTCGTTATGAAAACTGCTGAGACTCACTATAATGACAAATTCCTTTAAAATTCCTGGATCTCCACCCAGATTCAGATCACCACCAAAATGTAGTCAACTGTCCCGTGTGTGATGACCAACATTCCCTGAACATTTCATCTAACTTTTTTGTGTTATCTTGCTGTGAGACAGATGGACTTACAAACAAATAAAGCTGGCAAAACCATAACTTCACAGCTTATGTAGAAATTTCTAATAAAAATGTAATAAAAATCCGTCTATAACTTGTCAGAGGAGTTGGCCAAAATGTGAATAACTGTCCCAACTCGCAAAAAACTAAAAAAAAAATGCTTTAAAAATCCAGCAACAGCATCCGGATCACCACCAAAATCTTAACACTTCTTCTAAATAACATGACCAACATTCCCAGATAATTTCAGCTCGATCTTTTGAGTACGTTCAAGTGATCGGTCAGACAGACAAACGGACAAATGACAGCAAACAAAATTTCCTTCAGTGTACTTCCATGTATGTTTCTTTAGATGTTCCTTAGAGTAAATGATGAAATTATATAAACCGTCATTAATAGACTAAAATTTATTGAGACTTTCATTGTTGCAATAAAATCTTTGTAAATTCACTCAGCATAAAATAATAAAAGCTCATGTCTCTGTTTCTTCTGTTTTACTTCACCAACAGACAAGCTGAACTTGGTGTATTCTCTGAGTGGACTTTTGATATTTGAGACCATCCTGATCGTCTTCATGGCCTTCTCATTGTACAAGATGTACAAAAGAATCCTCCTCTTATCTCAAGGTATGATAACTAACACTGTCTGAATCTCTCTGTGGTCATTAAGGACTGATTTTTGATTAAAGACATTTTTATGTTTCATGTTCAGAGGCTCGAGCAGCTCCTTCAACAACAAACCTGGAGGTAAGATCACCTCCTCTGATCATTTTATTTTTATTAAACTTTCCTGGAGGTCCACATCATGATAGACTTGTCCATATTTTTCAGGGTGATAGAGACGCAGAGGACGTCTGTTAAGCTGCTCTGGACGTCAAAATGAAAAACACAACAAGAAGACAGAAAAATAAGACCAATGATGATTGTGTGTACTCCAGTGTAAAACTGTAGATGTTTAAATATTTTATTTGACTTTAGTTTGATGGGATGTTGCACCGTTTTCTTTTTTTTAACAGCATGAGCTTCATGAATCAAGGTTGTCATCAAATGTTTACTTTCTTTAAAGGTTTTGGCTTTTCTGAATAAAGTTGCGATTTAATCAGAACATGTATTTTATTTTGCCAAAGTGAACCCTTTGCTATGCTCATTGATTTTGCCTTGGGTACCCCCACTCAGGAATCAGAAGGTTTGGTGTAATATGAAGCTTGTCCCTGCCGTCAATTAGTCAAAATAATCTGTAAGTCTTACTGCCAAGATGACTGTTTCACTACTTCCAGATAGCATGGGGCGTCTCAGGTCTCAAATCTAAAGTAAAGACTGCAGGTGGTGCTGCCTATGGTGTCATACTAACAGGAGCAGATGAGAGGAAGTAAACCAGAAAGCCTCACATCCTTATTTTACACTTTTAAAGACACAAACATGGAAACACTCATAAACACAGTTTTACGGTCTTTTAGCCAGAATTCCACCAAGAGTCATCTCTAGAAAATTTAAGTGGTTTCATCTGCATTTCGGCATTTATTACAAGGCTTAGAGCAGGGCAGTACACCATCTGTTTTAACTACATAGTTTATTTTATGATATTGTTTTAATATAAATGACATTTTATCAGTATGAATGGTGTCTAACACGTGGATATAATTCATTTATCTGTCCCTGTGACAGTACCAGTAACAAGAAATGAAACAGTAAGACAGAGGGAAGCATGGTTTGTCTGAAGCCAGTAGCTCAAGGAGGTTTGGACCTGTTGATTGATATTTTGCTGTTTTGATCATGCAAAATTCTCAGTCTAAAGCCAGGTGCAGGGCACAAAGGGGTTGGATTATGTGCCTTGGTCAAACATTGCTGTGTTTTGTAACATAAGTCCAACTATTCAAAATGTCAGCTCATTCAAAACTGATTTTGACTCAAGTGATGATCACCTGCATTCAGTTGTAGATACAAGAGGATATTTTTATGAATGAGAAAAAAAGAGGATGAATTTTGCAGATGGAGTCACAGGTAGATGGAGGGATAGAAAAAACTGTTGTGTAAACTGAGGAGCAGGGCAGATCTCGAGTTACCAGGTGGTTCAGATGTTTGAACTGTGAGCCCATGACCTCGACCCCAGAGGTTCATTGCTGGCACTGCCAATCTCAAGCAGGGACCTCCTCAAGTTAGCATTGCTAGCACAGCCTGCCTTCTGTGTTTTATAAAGATCAAAATCTACGAGTCCATGTGTAAGTCTGCCATTTTCATCTGAACAGCCTAAATGCAGCTTTATCTTTGAGTCAGAATCAAAATACTGCAGAACTGCTGACATAAACAACCCCATTTGTGACCTGTGGTAATGCAAATTACGTGAAAGGTTTGGGCCAATGAAAAGATATAATATCAGGCCATATCCTAAACCAGCTCTGGACAGTTTCTCAAATCAAGTATCTGCAGAGCACATTAAGAAAAAAAAATATGAATATTAAATTACGTTTGTGTAACATGTATGCTACCCTTTCAAATCTAATTTAGGTTGATAAAGACAGCAACATTGTCATTATCTGGGCTTGTTCAGGAGATTACGCTAGACTCAAGGAGTGAAGAGGAAGACACCGCACACATCTCGAATTTTAGTGACACCATATATTGTTATATTGTAGATATTGTAGATAACACAATACTGTATATACATGTATACAACTGGATCAATCACATGTTGTGAGATAAGTCTAGTACATTCATGATTCTAAATTGTCACAAAAACCAAGAGTTCACTTTTGCCTGGGAACAAAAAAAAAAAAATCAGGTGCAAACACTCTTCAACAGCCCAGCGATTGAGTGTCCAGTAGGAGGGGGAAAAAGTCTAAATATTGGGGAGTGAATGTGTGTAGTAAGTTGGGCCGTAAGTGACTTGAAGGGCAAAAAATGAGGAAAAAACAAAAAAAGAGCGGCTGCAAAGGAGCCTCCTACCAGCCCCACCAGAGCAGTAGAGGTTCAGTTGATCCAATGGACACAATCTTCGGGCTTTGTGCCCAGGTTAGGCTTCGTAGCTGGCCATCATTTTGGCCTGTATAAAAAACAGGTTCAATCATATTTCTTGCGTGCACACATTAACCCAAATAACACAGACTGTGTGAAATAAATAACGTATCAATCAATATCGAACAATATATTCTAATCAAATCATAGTATTCATAAGATATAAATCAATCTGAATTGCTGTATTAAATATATTCAATACAGTGTTTTTATGTACTCTGTGCAGAAACATCCAAACATAAGTGCATAACAGCTACAACGATCATCTGATTTGCATATAAGGACATTGCATGTAAAGTGCATTCTATTTAAAGTGCTTTTGTTCCAAAAGAAATATACACATTCATTAGGGCATTTTATAATCATGACATTTATATAACAGGACACATTCAGCAATGCAATCATTTAAGACTTGACTAACTGCACAGTCTATCAAAGGTGAGCGGCTAGGCTAGACTACGCTATTCAATAACTCACCAATAGGGTTGCCAGCCGTCCCTTAAAAAACGGAATCGTCCCGTATTTGGACTCGAGCATACGCTGAACCGTTACGGGACGCACTTTGTCCCGTATTTCTCTGAGGGTCAAACATAAACTGCTATATATTTATGGTTTCAATGAACAACAGGGCGATTTATATGAGAAATTACGGTAATTCCATCCCATTCCCCTCTCCCGCTCTGTGACCAATGAGCTGACTGAACACTCACACTGCTATGACATGACCAATGAGCTGACCGTACACTCACGCGATGCTATGACGCCACAGAATGCAGCTCGCCTCATTGGGTGAAGCGCTGTCACTTCGTGTTGTTTGGGAAGAAGACTCATAAAAACACTGCAGCATGGATGTCACCGGCATGGAGGCACAGCTCTTGGATGCAACTGAAGGTACTACTCCCCCGCGGAAAAAGCTGAAAAGGCTTCAGCTTTTTCCACGGGGGGAAGAAGAAAAACACATGGCTGCGAAAAGGGACAGGATAGTGGGTACAAAGCGGACTGAACTTTGTGCCGATGAAATTTTCTGTAGCCCATGGCGGACTCTTTGGGCTCTAATTTCATAGACCAGGCGCAAGCGCAGGCGCACCTGCCTACGCCGGCCTTCGCCGCGCGGACTGGGTGTGACCTGCGCACTTTGCAAGTTTCCTGCAGTGCCAAGAGAGGCGCACTCATGGCGCAGAGGGGGCACAGAGGTTCGCGTCCACGCCCACGTCTCTGCCTCTACGCGCAAATGTCAGAGTAGGAGGAGAATAGACATGAGTGGGATTTTCACAGCCGATCGCTGTCTTCACCAATCAAATGAGCGCCTCTCCTCGCCTTTAAATGCTCTGCGGCTGAGGCGCAGTGTCTGATTGGTCTGAATGATCCCCGCTGCTGGAGACGGTCAGAGCTGCTGTCATCTAGCAGGAGAATAGCGCGTCACCGTGTGGGCCAGCTCCCGGGACAGATGTAGTCTGTTCCTTTGTCATTAATGGTAGTAAAAAAATAAGAGACAGTTTCACACCCGCTGGCTTATCCATTCATAATACTTGTGATCCACCTGCATTCCTGGTTTGTCATCGCCAAATAGCAGAGCCTTTAGTGATATACTGTATACTCTCCCGGTGTCTCCTCCTCATCCTCCTTGCAATGATGTACTCCATCTTTTTAGATCACGTTAAAAATAAAGACTAAAATAGAGGAATATGGGAAATCACGGGTAAATCCTGAGTGACAGAAATTTATTTTCTCTCCTTTTTCTTCGTCTTTTTTCTCCTCTTTTCTTTGAATTTAATGAAATGAGAGAAGCCAGATATTTACTCAGTATCAGATGTTAAGGCTGTTTATTGTTGACTTGTAAGATGTGCATCAAACTTCCAGCTGCCGTCAGGTTAAGTTTCCATGATGACAAACGGCTTTAATCCGACATCAGATGTGACGGGACAATTAATATAGATACAAAAGTATATGCTGGTTCAGACGGTTACATTAAATAGTGATTGCTGTGATTGTTTATTGCATTAAAATGTGCCTGTCACTCTGGAAACCTGCCTCTGAGGCGTGCGCACATGTGCGCTTGTCACCAAATTACAGCTGCGGAGGGTACGCTCCGCCCTGCGCCGAAGATAGACCAGGTTGGAGCTGGCGTGCTTTCAGCGCACTTTCTGCACTGTTTCTTGGCACGAAATTGTCACTGCGCCACTCGAATCTGTCGACACCTCCCCCAGGTGCGTCTTCAACTCCCCCTGGTGCGCCGTCACACCCATCTCCGCGCAGACGGTCTACCAAATTGTTAAATTGGCAGCGCACGACGGTGAAATTAACACTGCGTGGGGTGCGCCAGGCTTGCGCCCCCTGCGCTGCGCCACGAAATTAGAGCCCTCTGATGTAAAACAGCATTCTTCTGGTGGTGGACACGCAAAGAGCGCGGGGGACAGCAAGACCAAGCTGTCACTGGATAGGTTCTTTGTCCACCAAGCATCGCCAGAGGCAGACATGGTGTGTTAAAAAGTATTTAACATTAAAAGAAAGGTTAATACTTTAGTGTACAACAATTTTAGGCTTTTTATGGCCAAAATAATACAATATAACTGCTGTAGCTAGATAGATAGATGCACACACAGATAGATAGATAGATAGATAGATAGATAGATAGATAGATAGATAGATTTTGTATTGTTTTATAACACTTGATGTTAAGCAGGACAGAGCTCTGATAAAAAAAGAAAAGGTGCTTTGCATAAGCAAATAAATTGTTAAATGACAATTTGTTTTTTATCTATTTGTATTACTCAAAACCATTTATCCAATTAAAATTAAGTGTAAGTGTCTTAGTGTTTGGGATTATTATAGATACAGGTCTGGTAAATGTTTGGAGCCATAGCATTAATTTATTATTATTGTAATAGTATGGAATGGATAGGACATATTACAGCCTTGCAATTTTATTAGTTTAAAAAAGCTGCCCGCAAAAATACCCAATTCCTTCAGACGTCTGGTTGGCTGGCCTGGCCCACTATGTGTCCCTTATTTTTTTCTCAGAGAGTTGGCAACCCTACTCACCAATTCTGATTCACTGTAGTTTAGTCAAAGAATATTTGACGGTAAAATAGAGCAAGCAAGGCGACGCCTACCTGCAGCAAACATTTCCTCTGCGTGCTCCTCTCACTACACCAGCATCACGCTGCAGCTGGCTGGCTCATATTACATAGATTGAGAGAATGCTTGCTGTGATGACATAACTGACTCTCAATGTGATGTCGTGTGACGCAGTGAGTACCATTATAAAGGAAAAGAAGATAAATTGATGATTTTGCACCCATGTTACATTTGCCAAGGAGCTAATGCTTTTGCCAGGGTCTGTCTGTTTTTGTGTTTGTCTGTTAGCAAGATTACACAAAAATGACAGGATGGATTTACATGAAAATTTTACCAAGAAAAAAGGCATTACATTTTGGTGGTGATCCTCATATTTGCCTGGATGCAAACAATTCCCCAATTTATGAAAAATCCTTTTGGCTGTATTTCAAAAAATCATATCTCTGACATCACTTCATGGATTCACTTCAAAATTTACATAATACAGATTTTATACCTCAATCATCAGGGTAGATTTCATCTGGATCCCATCCAGATTGACGTCACAAAACAACATTGAAGTTTATAATGATAAATCCCATTCATGTCTCCTCTGCTGCTGTGAGGGTTTTGACCCTTTCCATCAGGGGTGTCAAACTCATTTCAGCTCAGGGGCAACATGTCGGAAAATCTATTCTCAAGAGGGTCGACCGGAAAAATCATAGCAAAAAAACTTAAAAATAAGAACAACTTCAGGCTTTTGTTTTTGCTTTTTTTTTTTTTTTTACTTTGGTCCAAACTAGAACATTCACATTCTGAAAATGTACAAATCACAAATAATCCACTTGACAAAACACTTCAAGTTGGTTAAAATTCTGAGGAAAAAATTGGTGCAATTTCAAGAACACAATGCCTCAGTGATAGTAACTTAAACTTCATCTCAGTGTATCAGTACAAAGACAAAATTTTGGGTCAAAGCCTATGTGGGATTGAATGAAGTAAATAATAAATATGTAAACAAATCAACTTGTTTATGTACCAAACACCCCTGTCATTTCCACATATTAATCCTGCTAACTCAACAAAGCATACAAACCTTTGTTTTATTAATGTTCATTCCAGAAAAAGAGAAAACTTGTTCACAAAGATATGTGGTTCCAAACATGCACAACACTTTGGCAGCAAGGGCTGTCAAGTTAAGATAACAGGCTCTAACTTCGTAGACCAGGCACAGGCGCACCTGCCCTGCGCATCGCCGAAAGGGTGTCTAGTGCACTTTGCAAGTTTCCTGCAGTCCCAAGAGAGGCATACTGCAGGTGCAGAGAGGCGCATCCACGCCTCCGTTCCTGCCCCTCCCCGCAAGTGCCAGAGAGGGAGCCTTTAAACGCGCTGCGGCTGAGGCGCAGTGACTGATTGGTCTGACTGATCCCTGCCACAGCGGAAACAGTGTGCTGGAAAGGCCCGGTAGCGGAGACGGTCAGAGTTGCTGTCCCTTCAGCAACTGGGAGACAGGACTGGCCATCGGACTGTGTGGGCCAGCTCCCGGGACAGATATAATCTCTTCCTTTGTCATTAATAGGAGTACAAAATTAAGAGACAGTTACACAGCCGCAGGCTTATCCAATCATCATGCTTGTGATCCATCTGCACTCCTATAGCAGAGCCTTTGGTGATATACTGTATACTCTCCCGGTGTCTCCGCCTCATCCTCCTTGCAATAATGTACTCCATCTTTTTAGATCACATTAAAAAAAAGACCAAAACAGAATAATATGGGAAATCACAGGTAAATCCTGAGTGACATACATTTTTTTGTATGAACCAGCAAATGTATATGCTGGTTCAGACGGTTACATTAAATAGCGATTGCTGTGATTTTCTTATTGCATTAAATGTGCCTGACACTCTGGAAACCTGCCTCTGAGGGTTTGTTGACGTGTGCGCACATGTGCGCATGTCTGAAATTACAGCTGCGGAGGGTGTGCTTCGCCTGCACCAAGAGAAGACCAGGTTGGAGCTGGCGAGCTTTCAGCGGACCTTCCGAACAGTTTTTTTTGGCACGAAATTGTCAGTGCGCCAACCTGAATCTGTCAGCACCTCCTCCTGGTGCGCCGTCACACCCATCTCTGCGCAGACTGTCTACCAAATTGTCAAATTGACGAAATTAACACTGCGCGGGGTGCGCCAGCTCTGCGCACCCTGCGCTGCGCCATGAAATTAGGGCCCAATGTGGCAAGAAATACTGATAAATGAGTCCAAGCCAGTTGTGGCAAATTTGCCCTTTAAACCCGAGTCACACTGCAAGTCTATTATTTCAAGTTGGATGTTGATGTTGTTGATGGGCAGATCAGAAGCATTCGCGGTGAATGGTGAACAGAAAACTTTGAAGTCTCTCTCCAGTTCACCAAAATTATGAAGGCGTTCCTCAAACTCACACAGTCATCCCGCTATTTTATCTTTGAACCGCTTCATGTCTGTGGTATGTTGAGTCACACACACATCTTTCAGACAGGGAAAGTGGGCTGCATCACCACCTGTGAGTTGCATTTCCCACAATGACAGCTTTTAACTTGAATGTACAAACACTGTCGCGTGACAACTTTGTTGCGCCCATGCAGCATTTTGTTCAAGTTATTCAAGTGTTCTGTAACATCCACCATAAATGCAAGGTCCTGCATCCATTCTGTGGACTGCAACTCTAACACTGGTTTGCCCTCTTTTGCATGAACTGTTCGTAACCTCTCGTAAGTCAAAGAAACACCTCAGCACAGCACCTCGGCTTAGCCATCTTACCTCGGTGTGATATGGCAGCCCATGTTGGTGATCTTTCTCTCTGAAAAGGCTGTCAAACTGACGGTGATTTAGGCCTCTGGATCGGATGAAATTAACAGTTTGGACGACCACCTTCATGACGTTATCCATCTTTGACGCCCTGCAACACAAAGCCTGATCTAAAATACAGTGGAAAATCCAAAAATCTCGTCCTCCATTTGCACTCTGCACTTTCTCTCTGAACTTTGTCACAACTGCTTTTTTTTCCCAACCATTGAGGGCGCACCATCTGTAGCCAGGCTGGCAGTGCGTGACCAGTCCACTGGGACCCTGTCCAGGGCGCCCACGAGTGAAAACATCAGTTGCTGTTGCCGTGTCCGTCATTGGCACCAACTCCACAAACTCCTCGGTGATGAAAGAGTGTCATCAACTCCGCAGATGAATATTGCCAGTTGCACAACATCAGTAATATCAGTGCTGTTGTCAATTGCAACTGAAAAAAAATGAATTACTTTACTTTGAGCTTCAATTGGCTGTCCACGTCCGCTGAAAGATCAGAAATCCTGTCTGCAACTGTGTTTCTTGTCAGGCTGATGTTTGCACATGCATTGTGCTTTTCAGGGCACACAATCTCCTCAGCCTTCAGCATACATGTTTTCACAAATTCCCCCTCAACAAATGGCCTTGAAGCTGCTGCAATTTCATGAGCAATAATGTAGCTGGCTTTAACTACAGCGTCACTGATATCTCGGCTGCGAGTAAACACAGACTGCTGTTTCTTCAGGTCCGCAACTATTCATTCACCTTCTCTCTTCTCTGTTGTTGAAATTTGTTGTGTTTGTCGGGATGAAAACTCTCATAGTGGTGACGTACGTTATATTCTTTAAGCCAGACAATTGGACTCCAGTTACAGGGACTCGGACTCAAGTCGTTTTGAGACACTATTGAAATGACATGCAACTCGACTCGACTCGGACTCGGGAGGTAAAAACTCGAGACTCGACTCGGACTCGGGAGAAAATGTCTCCAGACTTGACCTGACTTGAGACAACATGATTTGGAAAATATTGCAAGCACTCAGGCTATATATGAAGAGCTAGACAGGAGATATATGCCGCTCTTTCCTTTAAGGTTCACTTTATTAATGCTCCATTCACAGTACACTTGTCCGTCACCTATTATTGTCCCCCACACAACAAAGGACTACACACATACATTCCTACCATACACCCGCTTCTGCTACAATGAATATCAGTGGGCAGGGTGCGCAGGACGCAGGTTTCAAATTGGGAACCGCTATGTCTTCTGTGCCCAAAGTTATTTTCTTTGCAAATAAAGAATTTCAATTAGATGGAAAACAAAGACACGCCAAGTGCACAACCTGCAACGCTTTGATAAACGAAAAAGAGAGCACAACATTGAACTTTATCCACCACCTGAGGATACATGAGGCCAAGTAAGTGAAACCTGCAAAGGTTAGCTAGGTAGCTAACGTTCCTGCCATGGGTCAATATGGCAGGAACGTTAGCCCGACCTGTGGTTAATATGAAGCTAGCAAAGCTAACATTAGTAAAGAGGGTGCACATGTGTTGTCTGTGTGGGAAGAAAAGGTTTCTGTCTTCAAGATAAAAATCTGAGTTCTTTTTGGGTGGACTGGGGAACAATGGTGAGGGACTCGACCCGTCATAGCCTGTGACTCGACTCGACTTGTCTTTACAAAACCTGTGACACAACAGAAAAAACTTGGGACTTGCTTGAGACTCGGAACAAATGACTCGGGACTTGCTTGGGACTCGGATTGGAGGGACTTGGGCAATTGTCTGCTTTAAACACTGAAACATGCTGGGAACGCCAAACACACAGCTTTCCCATTCACTTCCATGAATAAATAGGAGGATGTCCATTTTTCTTTGAAAACTCTGCACTCTGCATCCACGTTTCTCTTTGTTGAGAAACATTTCAGCGTGATGAGGTACGTAATGTAACTAGCAGTGGACTAGCTGTAGCCTACTTGTTCAGCCCCAGTATAAACAGTCTGCTTGCTTATCAGGATTGCTATTGTGACAGTGGACACATGTAGAACAACAATTTCATTTATCAAAAAATTTCAGCGCATTTTAATGCTTTGGAAAAATCGTCTCGCGGGCCAGATCAAACCCGTTCATGGGCCTAATGCAGCCCGTGGGCCGTATGTCTGACATCCCTGCTTTACATCATTATGAGACTCGTGGTTTATCTGAATACTGACGTCAACATTTTTCAAGACTATGTCACTACATTTTGCAGCTTCTCTTGCAATGCCAGCTGAGGAGTTCTCCACATGGACAAACATGAGTGGAGACTCAGCCCTCCAATCAGAGCACATGGTGATCCAGAATTGTAACTTATACAGGGGTTGTGGAAAAGCCACTGCCATAACTGAGCTGCTTGGCGAAATCTGCACTCTGAATGTTTTTTCTTTTTAGTTGATCACTTATGTTGATTACAGCCTTGCAAAATATTCCAAACAGTTGAAAATAATTCCATGCTCTTGTTCTATAACCTGTTTTTGTAAAGACCCAAATACTGTATGTCTTACTGCTATCTGAATTAACAAAATGAATTCATCAATCTAAAAATCTGAAATCAAAGTTAAAAAAACGCAATGTCATTTAAAAGAAAGTATTTAAAAGGATGTTGCACATACTAAAGGTTGTTTTTTTTTCACCTTTAGCAAAAAGTGAATTTATCTACTGTATATGTGTACAGTTTGTATTTTAGGGGCCTCTTGCTGTCATGGACCAACATTTGACAAACCACTTTTGGCTTCACAAAGTTCAGAGTGAAAGCGGCCTGTGAAGCAGCAGCATCCTGATCTGCCGCCAGGCACCTGGATGCTCACCTTTAAAAGGTTATTAAAAAATAAAGAAGATAATTTAATGATAATTTAAAGAGTTTGACTGTCATTTCATAAACACTGTTGACTTCATATCCTGGAAAGTGAAGGTTTCTAAAGAGCAAATGAAAAACATCCTGTGACCAGAGATGAGCAGTAGAGCTACGTCGTCACTTGTGGTTTTTTCAGAGTTTTATTTTTCCTTTTAGTTTGATCTCTGTGTGGGATTTTGTTGTTGGTGAGAAAAGAGCATGAAGAACAAACAGACAGCCCCAAAGTGAGCACCTCAGCATGTTTCCTCTGTAGATTCTGTTTCCATTCAGCCAATCAAACGCAGCCTGGTCTACAAAGAGAGCAGAAGCTGTCAGTTCTCCTTCAGTCAGTGAGCACAATGACATCTCCAACATTTGTCCTCGTCTTCACATGTTTGGTCCTGGGGGAAACTGGTGAGTCAAGTTTCTGTTGCTTTGTTTTTAATTTGTCTCTCAAAATGTTAAAAATGTTTTAACATAAACTTTTGTCTTTTATTTCAGCCCAGAGAGTTGATCTGAAATCACCCTCATCAGTTCATCATGAGAGACGACAAACTGGAGAGACTCTGACTTTAACATGTGATCATGGTGGCTTCACATGGATTTATTGGTTCAAGCAAACTCTTGGAGAGGAACTAAAGCTCATCTGTGTTCTCAGAAACCATGGAAATTCTTATACATTGGAGAGCGGGTTTAAAGAAGATTCACGCTCCACACTGTATGTTCAAAATGGAAAAATTCACCTCATAATCTCAGATTTACAGCCGTCAGATTCAGCCACTTATCACTGCATAAGCTGTGAAGGATCCATGTTACAAATTCTGGCAACAGTAACTCTCAGTGTAGAAGGTTCTGGTTTGACCGTCCCAGCTTTGGTCCATCAGTCTGAATCTGAAGCCGTCCAGCATGGAGGCTCTGTGACTCTGAGCTGTACAGTCCACACTGGGGGCTGTGATGGAGAACACAGTGTTTACTGGTTCAAGGACTCTGAAGAATCTCATCCAGGACTCATTTACACCCATGGAGGCAGGAACCATCAGTGTGAGAGGAGACACAGCACAGAAACAAACACCTGTGTCTACAACTTACCTCTGAGGAGCCTGAATGTTTCTCATGCTGGGACGTATTACTGCGCTGTTGTCTCATGTGGACACATTCTGTTTGGAAATGGGACCAGGCTGGACTTTGGAGGTGAGTGTCTTCTTACCAACAATGTCCTCAATCATCAGAGGTGGATAACTTATGAACTTAATTAAAATTACTCAGACAAGTTTTACTTGAGAAAAGAACTGGAGTTAGAATGAATAATTCCAATTTAACTGTATTGATTTGGCACTTTTACTAGGCAAAGTTTTCAAAGACTTTAAAACATGTACATGCACATAAATAAAAAAACTAGGCACAATAACCCAAACACAGAGGAAGCGCTCCAGAACAATATGAAAAAAAATAAAAATAAAAATAAAAAAATAAAAACCCCAGAAAAACAAAACAATATACTATCATGGCACAATTATAATCTGGTGTGTTTGCCACAAAATCCCAGAAAATAAAAAAAAACTATCTGCGTCAAATCAGACAAATCTTGAAAAAATAATTCAGAAATTCAACAAGAAATGATAAACCAAACAAAATATATATAACAGTTTGAGACTGTGGATGATAACAGCTTCTGAGGTTAAAAACATTAATAGTAAGACAATAAAAGTTAAAAACTTGAACTAATAAATCTAAACCAATTAGATAAGATGAAAAAGGAAAACTTTTATAAAGCCTCTTTTTAAAATGCTTTATGGGCACATTATAAGAATGTCAATAACACTTAAAATTATGTACACTGGGGTTAATTTATTATTTTTATCATTTTCTACTATTGGATTTAATGAGTTACAAACACACCTATAGTGATTCATCATGTGCATATACCTATGTGAAATTTATATCTATATCTATCCCTCTCTCTCTCTCTCTCTCTCTCTCTCTCTATATATATATATATATATATATATATATATATATATATATATATATATATATGTATATATATATATATATATATATATATATATATATATATATATACATAGATATAGATATATATATATATATATATATATATATATATATATAATGCTATATAATGCTTGACTTTTGATTTGCTAACTACCATTGTTCAAAACTCTAGATATACTCCCAAAATGTTTTTCAGAAACTGATCAATATGTTTTCTTTTCTTTTTTTACTGCAACACTCATTTTACTGTTCAACTTGTTTTTAGTCAGATTGATCTCTATTTTCAAATTTCTTCTGACAGTCTAAATTTGATATTTGAATTTAAAAAAATATTTGGGAATCTCATTACAAGTGAATAATATTGGCAGACAATATATATTGTTTTGAATTGCAGCAATTATTTGACATGTTAATCATATGAAAATTTAATGCAACATTGTTCCCTATTTTTCCAAAATGTATTTAAACCAATCTATTGCTACTTAAGTGACTTGTGATCTCATTATGATGGATTATTTTAGTCTTCACAATGTGTAATGAGTTTATTAAATTTATTGCAACACAAAAGTCTCAATAAATTTCAGTCTGTTAGTGACCTGCATATATGTTTGATCAACACCTAATGCTTAACCAAGTTTCAGCTTCAGTGTTAAGAAGGACTGTGAACAGTTTTGAGTTCTTATAGTTTAAAGCATAACAACAGTTTAATACACGTGTGTTTATAACTCATTTCAAACTATGATATTTTAATGACTTATGATTGCAATTGCTTAAACCTATGACTGTACAGCCTTGACATATGAAGCAGAAAACCATATAAACATGCTTATAACGTATTATGAAGAGAAACTTTTTAGACAGTGTCAACAATAAGATAATAAAAGAATAAAAGAGGAGCAGAGCCTAAAAACTAAAGAACTCATTTCTCTAATTCTTAGCCTAGTTATTATCAAAACTGCTAAGACTCGCTATGATGACAAATTCCATTAAAATTCCTGGATCTCCACCCAGATTCAGATCACCACCCAAAAAAAACTACTTCACAGTTTTTGTAGAAATTTCTTGATTGACATGCAAATTTCAATCACCATTAAAATCTATCCAGTTTTCTATTGCACCATGCACAATATTCTCTAAAATCTGTCTATAACTTGTCAGAGGCATTGGCCAAAATGTGACTAACTGTTCAAACTCGCAAAAAAAAAAAAAAAATTTTAGTGCTGTCAGAGGATTAAAGAAAATAATCTAATTAATTACCGGATTTATAATTAATTAATCTAATTAATCGCATTTTCATCTCATATCTGCTTAAAGTACCCAAATACAGAATTTGAATTCTAGGATATTATAAAATTGTAGTGCATGACTAATCAAATGAATACACTAAGAAGTGAAGATTTGTAAATCCACATTTTTATTGGTGGCAGAATAAAACCAAAGTCAGGGCAACTTGTCCAGAAAATTCTAAGCTCAGTCAGGCAACTCAAATTACACTTTAAGTGTGTTTTATAAATCAAATTCAAAATAAGAAAAAGGTCGAGGACATCCAGCAAACCAGTTAGGCCTGATGCATTATTAAAGAATGTAGTACAAATATAGATAAACAAATTCAAAAATAAAATAAGTCTAAGTCTTGAATATGCCATTCCTGTTGTCACCTGGGCTTTGTTTGGTTTGACTAGAGACGCATGTGTGAAGTGACGTGCCACTGCCATGTACGGGTCCTCCAGCTGACCAATATTAAAATGTTTGTGTGCTATGATTAATTTCACGATTAATTTTTATAACGCATTAATTTGCGACAGACAAATGACAGCAAACATAAAATTTCCTTCAATGTATTTCCATGTGTGTTTTTTTAGATGTTCCTGAGAGTAAATGATGAAATTATATAAAACAATACGATATTGATTAAAATAAAATAAAGTCCTTGTAAACTCACTCAGCTTAAAAGAATTAAAGCTCATGTCTCTGTTTCTTCTGTTTTACTTCACCAACAGACGAGCTGAACTTGGTGTATTCTCTGAGTGGACTTTTGATATTTGAGACCATCCTGATCGTCTTCATGGCCTTCTCATTGTACAAGATGTACAAAAGAATCCTCCTCTTATCTCAAGGTATGATAACTAACACTGTCTGAATCTCTCTGTGGTCATTAAGGACTGATTTTTGATTTAAGACATTTTTACGTTTCATGTTCAGAGGCTCGAGCAGCTCCTTCCACAACAAACCTGGAGGTAAGATCACCTCCTCTGATCATTTTCTTTACATCATTTAACTTTCCTCGAGGTCCACATCATGACAGACTTGTCCATACTTTTTCAGGATGATAGAGACACAGAGGACATCTGTTACGCTGCTCTGGACGTCAAAATGGAAAACACCTCAAGAAGACAGAAAAGACTGACTAATGATGATTGTCTGTACTCCAGTGTAAAACTGTAAATGTTTAAATGTTTAATTTGACTTGAGCTTGATGGGATGTAGCGTTTTTTCTAACAGCATGAGCTTCATGAATCAAGGTTTTCATCAAATGTTTACTTTCCTTAAAGGTTTTGGCTTTTCTGAATAAAGTTGCGATTTAATCAGAACATGTATTTTGTTTTGCCAAAGTGAACCCTTAGCTATACTCATTGATTTTGCCTTGGGTACCCCCACTCAGGAATCAGAAGGTTTGGTGTAATATGAAGCTTGTTCCTGCTGTCAATTGGCCCAGATCATCTGTGAGTATTACTGCCAAGATGACTGTTTCACTGCTTCCAGATAGCGTGGGGCGTCTCAGGTCTCAAATCTAAAGTAAAGACTGCAGGTGGTGCTGCCTATGGTGTCATACTAACAAAAACAGATAAGAGGAAGTACACCGGGAAGCCTCACATCCTTATTTTACACTTTTAAAGACACAAACATGGAAACATAAAAAAAAACAGTTTTACTGTCTTTTTAGCCAGAAAGCCACCAAGAGTCATTTCTAGAAAATGTAAGTGGTTTCATCTGTATTTCGGCATGTATTAGGCTACATGACACCGAGGCAGTTGAGACCCAGAAGCGAGACAGATTTTGCAGTTTTCAATAACCAGCTGTATTGAACAGACACAGTAACAGTTGAGTCGAGCGGGGATCAAACCCACCATCCTTGGAACACGAGGCAGTGACGTAGTCCACTCAGCCACACAGGAGCCACACGCTCAAACTGCCACTCAGAGTCTATAAGATGAAGCAGGTTAGGACTCACTTTGTCTTTCAGAACAGGAAACGGTTCAGATTGCCAGAGATCAGGCTGGCACCACTGATTCAGGCTCACAGACGGGTACTCGGCGTCAGGCCGAAAGGTCAAATACCGGAGAACAGATGGCCTCCTCAGATCAGGATTCACAAACAGGTACTCAGCGTCAGGAACTGAATACAAGGTCGGCAACCGGGGAACAGGCAGGCAGGCAGGTAGGTGCAGGACAGAAACGGGTCGGTACCTTGTAGTCTAGCCAAGGATCAGGCGATAAAGGCGGAAACAGGAACAGAGCAGGTCGGCAACGAGTGGTCAGTCTGGAGGTCTGGTGTTCTTTGCATGAAAGCGATGATCTGACGCCGACTGAGTGTGGAGTTGGGGTTTAAATAGGTGGCTTGATTGCAGCAGATGAGACGCTGGTGTGAGCAGGAGCGCAGGTGACAGGAGTTGAGTTGATTAGGCTGAGACTGAGGTTGTGACACTTCAAGGCTTAGAGCAGGGAAGTGCGTCATCTGTCTCAACTACAAAATTTCATTTATGATATTGTTTTAATATAAATCACACTTGATCAGCGAGCATGGTGTCCAACACAATGATATAATTTATTTATCTGTCCCTGTAACAGTCCTGGGAGAGGGAAGTCTGGGCTTCTCTGCTTAGGCTGCTGCCTCTGACCTAACCAGAGAAAAGTGGAAGATGATGGTACGGTACATCCACAACATTATTAATTATCGACACAAAGACTGAAAAACTTCATACATAAAAGGAAACCTCTTTAACTGTTTAATTCTCAAGTCAAAACTTAAAAGATCAGGCAGGCGAATATTGTGTTCTTTGTTTAGACCTTTTGTCTCTTTTGTTTTCTGTTTTACCGTCATGATCCTGCTCGTTGTCTTAGCGGAGTTACCCATTTAATGCTATTTTTTGTGTCTTGTCTTTTGTTTCCTGTTTAATGTTAAAATCCCTCTGTCCTCCATGTGGTGTTTCCCTCCCTTGAGTGTGCCTCTCATTATGATTCCCTCCACTGTGTGATTGTCTCACCTGTGTTTGATCACTCTCCAGTGTATTAAGTCTTCATGTTCCCCCTTGTCTTTGTAGGTTTGTTCATCTGCCTGTCACAGCCTCTGCGTAAGTCTCCTGTGTTGCTTGTGTTGCCTTACATTTTTAGTTGGTCTGTTTTTGTTGAAGTTTTCAGGGATTTTGGTTTGTAGTATTTGAGTTTAGTTCTTTGTGTTTTTCTTACTTTATTTGGTTGATTTGGTTTGATACTTTTTTGCGTTGTTTTGTGTTGTGTTTTTTTGTAAAGGAAGTGGGTGTTTAGTTTAAATTAAACCATTAATTAAACCATTTGATCCTGTATTGTACATCAGATAACTGTGGTCTTTAAACACAACAATACGTTGCTCTATTGTCAGGAGATGGTTCCACCAAAAGCCTCATGAATACTCAACTTTTGAGGTAAAGCTACTGAAACAACATTAGCTCGATTAGATGCTACAGTAAGACTCTTTGTAGTATTTCACTTTTTCTTGACTACACCCCTGTGACTGGAACTTTTGAGTGATGCCACATGAAGATTGTGTATTCTTGCACCGGCAAAACACTTCCTCCCTTTCCATTCCAGAACGTCATCATTTCCTCCAGTCATCTCTTTGAACCCTTCTTACTGGACCCAGTGTTTCAGGAACTGCAGAGACTGGGTAATGAGTGCTTCAGAGGTCTTTTCACAGATAATAGTTTGTATCGTTTGAGCAACTGATTGAAAAGGTTATTCTCCCAAAGTCTCACTATTTTAGGTATCTACAAGTAAGACACTTCCTCTGCTGTCAGATACCAAAGTTCTCTCAGACACCTGATGTGAACATTGCTGATGCACTTCTAAATTTGCAACCATCGTGCAAAGATTTGATTTCCACTATCTACAATACACAGCTAGGCATAAAGCAGGCCCTACTCAACATCAAAATCGCATCGGACCAAGAACTGAATCTGATCTTGTGTGAGGACATGTAGAACACCATTTTTAAGTTGATAGCTAAACTTCTCTTTGTGTCCAACACTGCTTGTTGCAATTCAAAGTTGTACACAGGACCCATATATCCAAGTCAATCTTGTCTCATTGTTACTGTAGATCCCTGTTGCAAAAAATGTAACAGAAAAGAGGCTTCACATATTCATTTGTTTGGGACATTTCCTAACTTTGAGAAATAATGGAGGGAAGTCTTCCAAACCGTGTGCCTAACCCCAGCCAAACACAGAACTCAGGACCAGATCCTCAAAAGGATTGCATGCGCCAGTCCAATTTGCATGCATGTAAATTATGGAATATTCATAAATTCAGTGCTAAATTGCCCCCTTCCTATGCAAATAAGCCTCATTGCAAATACCACCTAATCCTCAAAGACCAGCGCTTTTGCCACAGGCAGTAAAGCGGTGCTATTTAACCCCAGTGAGACCCGTGTACTAAATCCACACAATTTCTCTTTCTCCCTCTCTCACTTTCTCTCTCACTCAAAGTGATTGCAAATTGCACTGAGTTGGTGGTAACTGTAGAACAGAGCCTATATAAGGTCTTTCATGCCAGGACTCTCCTGTAATCATGGCAGCAGTGATTGTAGCCAGGCGAAGGCACCGTGGCAGGCGAGATGGCAGGCATGCACAAGAAAGTATCACATTTTGATTTGAGTGACAATAAAATCATTTGCAGGTAGTGGTTGCCAGGTTGCATGATCCTTGCGCGACTAGATGACAGTAATATAGCCGACTATGTTCGTCTCTGCGACCATTCCACCATTTTTAGGTTAACATGAATAATTTGTCTAAATACAGACTGTTAAAAACCCCTATGACCCCCTTGACCACTTTTTGGTCATTTGAGTTGTATTTTCTGCATTTATTATGGCTGTTTTAATAACAAAGGCCAAAAAATATTTAAAAATAAAAATGTAATGCCCTTCAGTGTTAATGGGTATTGTCCTTGTGCTGTTGTTTGATTTTCCTGCTCAGTGAAAAGGAGACGCTCAATCTCCTTGAAATTTGCAGGGACAAAGCCACCTACAGTACATGCCACCCAGCAGAGAGGCGCAAAGTGCGCTCAGCTGCCAAACTGTGTAGACATGGTTGCAACAGCATATGATTAGAGCAAAGTCTTTTGAGGATAAGGTGCTTAAAGAGGGCAGATTGTGTGAGCTAATTCTGCACAAATAATGGCACTATTAGCAGGAACAATTCATACTTTGTGGATCTGGTGGCCCTCGGTCTTTTTAGACCTGACATGAAATTTTGCAGGAGTGAAGGGATGTCTCACCCATGCTCAGTGGTTTAGAGATGTTGAGACTTGTTTAAACCCTGAAATACACTTTACTTAAATTTGAAACTGTGTTTTGGCATTTAAGTGGGAAGCCTGGGGTTCTTCTGATTTTGCGTGGTTTTGTTAAGACTCTGATTAGGGCAGCTTGGTGTCCTAAAATTTGCAGTGAGAGCAGAGATTACCGGTAACATCTTCAGAGAAGTCTTTAAAGTATCTTTAAGATGGCTGTGATGTGTTCTTGAAGATAGCGTGCACTGTTAGATGGCAGGTTATATTTGATGAGTTCATTTTATATGAACGTCTCAGGTGTTGCATGGTTGCTGTTGTTTATGTGACAGAGAGGAGCATTCTCCTTTATATTGCACTGCTTGTACATGATATTCATAGCAAGATGAATGCTATAGTTATGCCAGACACTTTTTCTGATTTGTGACTTCTGCTTATTAATATGTGGTTCGGTCATATTGGGTTGTATTTTAGGAACAAGAAAAAAGTAGATCTTTTGCCGATGGAGTCATGAGTAGTCGAAGGGATGGAAAAACTGTTGTGTAAACTGAGGAGCAGGACGGATCACAAGTTACCTGGTGGTGCAGATGCATGAACTGTGAGCCCATGACCACGACCACAGAGGCCCATTGCTGGTACTGACAATATCAGCAGAGACTTCCTAAAGTTAGCATTTCTAGCACGGCCTTCCTTCTGTGTTTTTTAATGATCAAAATCTACATGTCCATGTGTAAGTCTGCCATTTTCATCTGAACAGCCTAAATGCAGCTTTTTCTCTGTGTCAGCAATCAAAATACTGCAGAACTGCTTCAGACTAAACATCACTGTTTGAGATCTGTTGTATATTTACATGCCAAAGTGCAACAATAGTCCGGATCGCAGGAACAAACACTACACAGCCGCAACTGGTGACAATATTCACACTACCTGAAAAAGAATTAGGCCAAAAAAAGATATATTGGGCCATATCCTAAACTAGCTCTGGACAGTTTCTCAAATCAAGCATCAGCAGAGCACAAAACAGATAAATTATAAATATTACATTACCTTCACCTAGGAGCTAATGTTTTTACCACAGTCTGTCTGTTTGTGTGTTGATTTGTTTGTTTGCCTGTAGATTTCACAAAAACTACCAGATGGATTTACGGGATTTTATTTTTACCAAAAGGTCTGGTTTGGTCCAAGAAAAAAAGCCATTACATTTTGGTGGTGATCTTCATATTTGTCTGGATGCTAAAAATTCCCCAATATTATGAGAATCCCATTGGTTTAACATTAGACTTATATATATATATATATATATATATATATATATATATATATATATATATATATATATATGATACACCTCAATCATCAAGGTAGATTTCATCTGGATCTCATCCAGACTGAAATCACAAAACAACATAATGGTTAATCCCTTTCATTTTTCCGCAGCTGCTATGATGGTTCTGCCCATTTACGTCATTATGGGACTTGTGGTTTGATTGAAAACTGGCATCAACATTTTTCAAGACTATGTCACTACATTTTGCAGCTTCTCTTGCAATGCCAGCCGAGGAGTTCTCCACATGAACAGACATGAGCGGAGACTCAGCCCTCCAATCAGAGCACATGGTGGTCCAGAATTGTATCTTCTACAGGGGTTGTGGAAAAGCCACTGCTATAATTGAGCTGCTTGGCGAAATTTGCACTCTGATGCTTTTTTGCTTTTTAGTTGATCACTTATTTTGGGTACAGCCAAGTTATTTTGTTTGAAGGCATATATTTTGCGTCAACTTCTGACATTTTGACCAAAAATGGCACTAAACTGTTTTCATTTATCTTAAAATCAGCCCTTGTGAATATCTCATATTTTATGTTCGGAAAATATTCATTCATTGAAAATTTGTCTTGTTCATGTTCTAGAGCCTGTTTTTTTAAAGACCTAAATATGTCTTAATGCTATCTGTATCGACCAAATACATTCATCGAACTAAAGCCCTGAGATCAAAGTTCAAAACACCAGGTTATTTAAAAAGAAATTTTAAAAGACTTTACACATACATGTTGTTTTTTGCAACTTGAGCAAAAAGTAAATTAATCTACTTTATATGTGTAAATTTTGTATTTTAGGGACCTCTAGCTGTCATTGGCCAACATTTGAAAAACCACTTTTGGCTTCACAAAGTTCAGTGTGAAAGCGGCCTGTGAAGCAGCAGCATCCTGATCTGCCTCCAGGCACCTGGATGCTCACCTTTAAAAAGTTATAAACAATAAAGAAGATAATTTAATGATAAATTAATGAGTATGACTGTCACTTCATAAACATGGTTGACTTTCATCTCCAGCAAAGTCAAGGTTTCGAAAGAGCAAATGAAAAACATCCTGTTACCAGAAAGGGGAGCAGCTACAACGTCACATGTGGTTGTTTCTTTGTTTTTTTTTCTTCTTTTAGTTTGAACTCTGGGTGGGATTTGGCCGTTGGTGAGAGAGAAGAGCATGAAGAACAAACAGACAGCCCCAAAGTGAGCACCTCACTTTGTTTCCTCTGTAGATTCTGTTTCCATTCAGCCAATCAAATGCAGCGTGGTCTACAAAGAGAGCAGAAGCTGTCAGTTCTCCTTCAGTCAGTGAGCACAATGACATCTCCAACATTTGTCCTCGTCCTCACATGTTTGGTCCTGGGGGAAACTGGTGAGTCAAGTTTCTGTTGCTTTGTTTTTAATTTGTCTCTCAAAATGTTAAAAATGTTTTAACATAAACTTTTGTCTTTTATTTCAGCCCAGAGAGTTGATCTGAAATCACCCTCATCAGTTCATCATGAGAGACGACAAACTGGAGAGACTCTGACTTTAACATGTGATCATGGTGACTTCACATGGATTTATTGGTTTAAGCAAACTCTTGGAGAGGAACTAAAGCTCGTCTCTGCCAGAAATTACAATAGTTTTAAAAGTTTATCTGGTGAATTTAAGAATGATTCACGCTTCACGCTAGGTCCTCAAGATGGAAAAACTCTTATCACAATCTCAGATTTACAGCCGTCAGATTCAGCCACTTATCACTGCATAAGCTTTGAATCAGTCACGGTACAAATTCTGGCAACAGTAACTCTCAGTGTAGAAGGTTCTGGTTTGACCATCTCAGCTTTGGTCCATCAGTCTGAATCTGAAGCCGTCCAGCATGGAGGCTCTGTGACTCTGAGCTGTACAGTCCACACTGGGGGCTGTGATGGAGAACACAGTGTTTACTGGTTCAAGGACTCTGAAGAATCTCATCCAGGACTCATTTACACCCATGGAGGCAGGAACCATCAGTGTGAGAGGAGACACAGCACAGAAACAAACACCTGTGTCTACAACTTACCTCTGAGGAGCCTGAATGTTTCTCATGCTGGGACGTATTACTGCGCTGTTGTCTCATGTGGACACATTCTGTTTGGAAATGGGACCAGGCTGGACTTTGGAGGTGAGTGTCTTCTTTCCAATAATGTCCTCAATCATCAGAGGTGGACGAGGTGGACAACTACAGTACTTCGGCAACAGTGAAAATTGGTTAATTGGTTTAAATCAGATCTCACCAACAGTAAGTTTTATGTGAACATGGGGGAATGCCATTCAGGACTGTAGGATGTCAATTGCGGTGCCCCTCAGGGTTCAATTTTAGGTCCTACACTTTTTAATTATATTTTACTTTTGGGCAATGTCATCAGGAGACATGACATCAACTTTAATAATAAAAATAATAATACATTTTATTTGGAGGCACCTTTCAGGTCATCCAATGTCACTTTACAGAGAATAAACTTTCACAGTTATGCTGATGATGTTCAGCTTCACATCTCTGTTCTCTTGAGGACACAGGGCCCATTGATGCCTTTTTAATTCTATTTCAGACGTCAGGTCTTGGATGGCAGAAAACTTTCTGCAGCTCAAACAGAACTAAACTCAGGTTTTAGTCATTGGCACAGGTCCTCAGAGAGAGAAACTGAACAGCAAACTCCAAGTACTGTCTTTTAATCCGTGTCAGCAGGTCTAAATTTCCACATCACAGATGTAACAAATAAGTCATTTTATCATTTAAAAAACATCCCCAGAGTGCACTGATTTCTCTCTCAGGCTAATGCAAAGAATCATATTCATGCTTATTATTACTTGAAGGATTGATTATTGTAACATTTATCTTTCTGGTCTTCCTAAAAACAGAACATCTCTCAGCTTCAACTGCTCCGAAAGTCAGCAGCATGCAAGGAGAGTCCATATTACACTGATTTTAAAGTATCTGTGTTGGCTGCCTGTATCTAGCTGTTCTATTACTTGCTATCATTGATTGTTTTCAATAATCTACTTTTTATTGATTTCATTTGTTTTGCTTCTTCATTTCTATGTGAGGCACTTTGTGGTAAAATATTTTGTATGAAAAGTGCTAAACATATAAAGTTTTATTGTTTGATTGGTTGATAAATCCTGCTGGTCAGATATTGGTCCAAAATTGCTCGGTCAAGTTTTTACTTGAGTAAAAGTACTGGAGTTAAAATAACTTTCAACGACAACTTTATTGATTTGACTCTTTTCTAGCAAACTTCAAGTGCTGCAAAAAATGTTCATGCTGATAAATCTAAAGAACTAAGAACAATAAGCCAGTCACAGAGGAAGCACACCGATAGCATACACTAAAACATTGAAAAAGCAAAACAGACAAAACCAAAACAATAAACTAAAGCAGAATTATGACCTATTTAATCTGTCACAAAATCTCTGGGCATACAGGAACCTTGCTACATAAAATGAAAAAAAAAAAAAAATCAAATAAATTAAAATAAAAAATAATTGAATACAATGAAACAAAATATATGGAACTGTGGTCATAGCAGCCAAGAGAGGAAATCAAAACAGGAGTGAGACATTTATAGTTAAAGACTGACGTGTAAAAAGTAAGAACAAATAAAACTAAAGAATAAGACAAGAAAAAAATGTCAACACTTTCAATAAATCCTCTCTTTATAAATGCATTATTAACATTTTTATGTATGCTTTAAAAGCTCGTAATAATATGAACTATTGTTTATTTTACTTTATCCTCATTATATAGTACATATGGAATAAGTTACATACATACTGATAGTAATTATGTGCATATATCCATTTGAAATAAAAAATACATTTTCTTTACAATAATTAATATGAACAAGCATTTCAGAATGCTTTGCATTTTAACTGATAATGTCAGAGTTCAAAACTCTAGATATGCCCTAAAAAAATCAGAAACTGAGCAATGTTTTTTCTTTTTTGTTGACAACAACAAGCATTTTAGTATTGAACTTTTTTTTTTTCTTTTCTCAATTTGATATTTTGCATATATTTAAAACTGTCTTTTGGATTCTCCTTTCAGATGCATAATATTAGCAGTAAAAAAAAATATGTCTTGAAATTCAGCTATGTTTTGACATGCTAATCATATAAAAATGTCATATAATGTGATTTTGCTTTATTGCCTCTTTTGCAAATCTTATTTTTCCATAATTTACTTGGGCTTCTCATGACCACTCAAGTGACTTAAAATTTACACTGGGTTATTTTGGTGTTCATTATGTGTGATGAACTGATTAAATGTATTACAAGAATGAGTCTCAATCAATTCCAGTTTTTTAAACACGGTGGATGACCTGCAAATATGTAAAACACCTAATAGTTAACTAATGATAAGTTAAATCATAACTTATGAACAGTTGTGATTTCTTCTACATCTAAGCATGACTGCAGTTTAATACACCACATATATGTTTAAGTATCATTAGAAACATTATCAAAATTAATAATGATTACAATTACTAAAAACTATGATTATATAGCATTATGAGTGCAGTATGAATCATAATATTCCCTAATAAACGTGCTTATA